>CM024964.1:4631683-5231683 GCA_014282245.1 Rhododendron simsii
TCTCCAACCATACAATACCCATCTCTGGCCAGCATTATTATTCTCTCTCATGATTCTGCCAAAATCCTTGTGGAGCTAACTTTATAGCGACCGACCTATATACATGCTCATATAATTGGTCACTTAATGCGTGTGCATGAGCGCGAGCAAAAGAAAGTAGCATCCGGAGAGCAAGTACTATATAAGCGTCTTCCGTAAATATCACAAACAATTTTGGATGCCATAATACAGAAGGATTTTTGGACTTACTAAATCCAAGTGAATAGCAGCCTTAGACAGAGTTCAATGAAAAAGTCAGATTCATGTAGCCGACGGTAATCGTTTGGAACACAAAACTCGATTTGATTTAATTTAATTTGATCATTAAATTTTGCGAGACCAAGAATTGAGAGAGAGCGCGTACAGTTAGGTAGGTGGCTATCTCGCCCATAGGCATATATGTAATGTTGAATGAGCTGTCTTCGACATTCATCTGGACTTGAAGAGAAACGATTAAAAAGAAGGAAGAAGACAGAGAAGCTAGTTTTATTTTTTATTACATTCTATATTTACTGGTATATAATACTTTCTATGATTGGCTAAGAAGGAAAGGGGGCCAGATCAAATATAGACCCTTATTTTTTCAATTCTAAAAAATAAATACTTAAATTAAACGTGGTCTATCCGCTGGGCATAAATATAGTATTGGATAAAAATAAATAAATAGATAAAATATTTCATTCTAGTCACTGTCTTTCATATCAAATGTCAAATATATTTCGAATAAAGCCTTAGCTTAAAAGTCTATGATTTGTTTTTTAATTTGTGTCGAATTGTGGTGAATAGACACTCCCTCCGCCTCAAATTATTTGTCCCATCCACAAAATGATAACCTAAAAATAATACATTTTCTTCAAGAAAAAATTTAATTTTTTTCATAAATTAGAATAACTCATTGATATCTAGTAAACTATTGAAAATAGTTTGAATTTTTCTTAGCAAAAATTATAGTCACTTTGTATGGTTTAAGTCATTATTTTTAAATTCTTGTTTTGTGGACTGGACAAACATTTTGGGATGGGTGAAGTATTAACGAGAGGAATATGACAAGGAAAACATTATGATTTTACCTTTAAATTCATTAAGGACAAAAGTAATCCACTTGAATTTTTTTGTCTTTAATGAACTTTTTGCAGTTTTTGGTAATACTTTTTCACTGTTTTGAATTTTTCTCATTGAGACGAAGTAAATGTCTACAATAATGGGAAGCAAAATTTCATGAAAAACAAAAAATTTAAAAAATATCCAATAGTAAATTAGTCAAAACCTAGACATTCACTCATAGCGGAGGAAAAGTGATTCTTTCAATTTTAGGATTATGAACAGGGTTTGTTTAGAGAAGTTAAAAAGATTTATTAGGGTGTTAGATTAGTGAGTACTAGCACAAATTCTTCTTAATTAGGTCCAAAATGAGAAATGGAGTAATCAAACAATCATCTGGGCCATAGAGCTAGATTGGCCCAGTTAGTTGGTTACTTGTCCCAAGTTTTCCAAGGTTTCGAGTTTGAAAATGGGTGTCTATTAACTGCGCGTTTGCCTTTGACTCGGGTTTTTTTTTTTTTTTTTTCATATTTCAAAATTAATATTATTATTATTATTTTTTTTGTAAAGAACACCTAGATTTTGTATTTTTTATTGTGTGCTATTTAGACATTTAAATACTTTAAAAATGTGTTTGTTTTGGGTCCCAAAACTCAATCCTTCCCTCTGTGCACGGTCTCTTATGCAGAGTGGAAACGTTTTATTATTTAAGAAATAGATATCTAGTTTTATTATTTTGGTTATAAATTAATTTTGAATATTTCGGTTTGAGTGCCATTTTGGCAAGTTTTCTTTTATTCTCTAGTATTTAGATTTGCGAATATCTCAAATATTTTGATTTTGGTAATATTGAGTCAATTAGTGATTCATTGGGATTCAGCTTCCTGTTTTGCTGATTCCTTTTCGGTCTTAGTTTTCTCGTATAAAATAAGTTGTTTGATGACATTAAAATTTGGTTCTTATTGAATAAAGAAAATCAAGATTTATCTCATATTGTGTGTTCATAGGGAGAGTATCTCCTGTTTATACCTATTCGTGTTTGTATTTCAAAGAGAGAATCTTTAATACAAGTAAGTTAATTCATAATCTCTTTTTGCAAATAGTTTCGTAAAATGAGGCTGCGTTCCATTTGCATCGGTTGGTTTGCAAAGAGGAGGCTGCGCTGATACCAACTGTTTGACTTACCATCATATTAGGTGCGGAATCGACGTGCAACGCACGTGAACTTAACTAGTGAGATATAAAAAAATATTAAACAAACATATCGGAAAAGATTTTGGTCAACCGAGGCATGTACACCCACCCCGATTCCTACCCGATCCTTGTTTGCATCAATCTCCAAAGAGCTCTGCTACTCGCAGAGACAATTCGCAGAGAATCACGCAGAGACAAATGCGTTTGGCCTCATTTCGGGTCCCAAAAAAATCTAGAAAAATATCCATAAATTTTTAAATATTATTTTATGAAGCCCTGTAAAAAATCAACTTCAGTGGATATCGATAAGTGTTACTTTTGGATTCGTAGGGGCGAATTGAGCAGTTTCGCCTCTACGAATCCAAAAGTAATACTTATCGACATCCACTGGAGTTGATTTTTTACAGGGCTCCATAAAATAATATTCAAAAATTTATGGATATTTTTCTAAATTTTTTCAGGACCCGAAATGGGGCCAAACACATTTGTCTCTGCGTGGATCTCTGCAGATTGTCTCTGCTGAAAGTATTTTTGATCTGGATCTGAAACTCGAATTCAATCAGAACGGGTACAGAGCTGATACAGAACAAGGTATAAGTTTGAGTAGCTTTGTAATTCTTCTCATATTGTACCATAAGTTTCTCAAGTCGAGTTTCGGTAGAACTCAAATACTAACGAGTTTCAAAAATATGTTTTAGAGTTTTGTTTGCTTACGTCATAAGGTACGAACTTTTGACTAGCTGATCAATAAGAATCAAGCTTGAAGATTTTGATAATTACACACATATATGATATATATTACCACAATCCCTTACGAAATAATACTTACAACCTTCAAACAAATAAAGAAATTTACATATAATCCTTCTACTATTCTCCAATTCTAAAACTACCCTGAAAAAGATGAAGTTTTGTATCTGAAAATGATTAAAAAGTGCTGAATATTTTTTATTTTTTTACTTTTTAAATATAGGTACGATATATAACCACAAAAGGAGAAGTGAAGTTGTAAAATTTCAAAAAAAAAAAAAAAAGAATCACTAACGGCGAAAAAACATGAATGATGAAGCGGTAAAAAAATTTGGACACAAGCTTGTGTAGAAGAAAAAAGAACAAAGTCAAATGCAAACTTGAATGTGGGAGGGAGAAGCGTTGTAGGATTTGGAGGGAAATCTAGTGTGGATTATGTAAATCTAAAATGGGGCTGTGCGTTTTTTTTTTCCGTCTTTAATTGATTTCTAACAATATTTTAACTTTTTTTTTTTTTTGAATATGTACACCTAAAATAGCCACATTTGAAAAGTACAAAAAATTTACTAAGTTTATAAAAGGGATTCCTTTATAAAATGTCTAGTAAGAACGAAAAATTTGCTAGCTTTGACTTTTCTTTTTGACCATATGACTTTTTACTGAATAACTTTTTTCCTAGTGAATTTTTGCAAAATGTTTTTTATTTTTTTACTTTCTAAATAGAGGTATGATATATAGCTATAACCCAAAAAGTAGAGGTGAAGTTTTAAAATTTCAACAAAAGAATTGCCAATGACGAAAATACACGAATGATGAAACGGTAAAAAATTTTGGACACAAGTTTTTGTAGAAAGAGCAAAAAAACAAAGTCAAACACAAACTTGAATGCGGGAGGGAGAAGCACTTGCCACATGATAAGTTTGCCACGTGGAGTGTACGTAAACGTTTATAATGTCTCTTCGACGTGCCTCATGGAGTGTAATAGTTTCATTAATTCCATATATATATGTGTGTGTCTGTGTGCGCGCCTCTGTGAGTGTACAAATATAGGTATCTTGATTGAGGTAAGAAGTGTCATATTTCAAGAGATACAATGGGTCATTGCTTTGTTTCCTTCTTGATCAACCTAACATTGATACTTCACCTTCAGCTTGCTTGTGCACAACTAACTCAAGTAGGGGTTCATATAATCAGCGGCGTTCCAAACAATCCGACGCCACTATAGGCTCATTGTCAATTGAAAGACGATGGCCAATCATTCAGTTGGAGATTCATTACCAACTTTTGGGGAACTACTCTCTTCTTCTGTCATTTTTATTGGGGTTCACATAACACAAGTTTCGATGTTTTCAATGCCACAATAGCTGATAGGAACTGGAATTTTCCTCGATATGATTGTTACTGGGTTGCAAGACCTGACGGTTTCTATCTCAGCAAGGATAACAAGTCTTGGGAGATATTCAATGATTGGACATGACTCATGTTTAATTTGTGATCAGATCAATAAATTCTTAGCCTGATTTGCCATTAAGCGCAAACCGCTAATGAATCTCGGATGGAAATAAACACTTGAACCTGATAATTACTACATTTACTAGTATTTGTGATACGAGTATGTGAATTAACTTGACTTATCATTGTATTAGGTGCTGAATTAACTAGTGAGATATTAAAAACATTAAACATATTGGAAAAGATTGTAGTCGACCGAGGTCCGAGGCATGTACACCCACCCCGATTCCTACCCGATCCTTGTTTGCATCAATCTTTAAACTCGAATCCAACTCCGTAAAAACAATCAAGAATCTACTGTGATCGGAACGGGTACAAAGCAGATACAGAACAAGGTATAAGTTTAAGTAGCTTTGTTATTCTTCTGATCATATTGTACCATAAGTTCTCAATTCGAGTTTCAGCAAAACTGAAATACTAACGAGCTCCAAAAATATGTTTTAGAGTTTTGTTTGCTTAGGTTGTAAGGTACAAACTTTTGACTAGCTGAATAATTAAGAATCTAAGCTTGAAGGTTTTGATAACTACACACATATTACCACAATCCCTTACTAAATAATACTAGCAACCTGCAAACAAATTAAAAAATTTACATATTAATCTTTCTTCTATTCTCCACTTCTAACTACCCTAAAAAAGATGAAGTTCTGTATCTGAAAACGATTAAAAAGTGCAGAATATTTTTTATGTTTTTACTTTTTAAATAGAGGTACGATATATAACCACAAAAGGATAAGCGAGTTGTAAAATTTCAAACAAAAGAATCACTAACGATGAAAAAACATGAATGATGAAGCGGTAAAAAAAAATTGGACACAAGTTTTTTTTTGTAGAAGAGAGAAGAACAAAGCCAAACGCAAATTTGAATGCAAGAGCAAGAAGCGTTGTATGATTTGGAGGGAAATCTAGTGCGAATTATGTAAATCTTTGACTTTTTAAAAATAAAATTCAATTGCCTTCCCCAACCAAATAAAAGGAGAATTTCATTAATTCCTTTTGCCTTGGTGAGTGTATAAATATGGGTATCTCTAGTGAGGTTAAGAAGTACAAATCTATCTCATATTTCAAGAGATACAATGGGTCGACATTACTTTCTTTCCTTTTTGATCAACCTAACTTTGATACTTCAACTTCAGCTTGCTCGTGCACAACTGAGTGATGTAGCGGTTCACATAATCAGTGGCGTTCCAAACAATCCCACACCATTGTGGGCTCGTTGTCAGTCTAAAGACGATGATCTCGGAATGCAGAGGATCAACAATGGCCAATCATTCAGTTGGAAATTCACTACCAACGTTTGGGGAACCACTCTATTCTTCTGTCATTTTTATTGGGGTTCACATAATACAACAATTTTTGATGTTTACAATGCCAAAATAGGTGACAAGTGTTGGAATGGTACAATACATTATAATTGTTACTGGGTTGCAAGACCCGACGGTTTCTATTTCAGCAATGATAACAAGTCTTGGGAGAAAATCCATAACTGGATATGACTCATGTTTGTGATCAGATCAATGCATTCTTAGCCTGATTTGCCATTAATTAAGTGCAAACCGCTAATGAATCTTGGATGGAAATAAACAATTGGACCTGCTAATTACTTGTATTTGTGATAAGAGTATGTGAATTAGCTTGATTTATCACTATATTAGGTGTGAAATCGACAATTAAGTTATCTTCACTACATTTCATTTCTACTTCCATGAGAAATAATTTAGTTCACTCCGCATTTATAACCCGTAGAGTCACACGTGAGTGAACAAGATTGGACTCGTCGTGATGAAATCGGGCGACAATCCGCAGAGAAAAAACTAGTTTAGCATCATGGCAAAGTGTCCATATCTCTAACGTACGGTAGCGAA
Source organism: Rhododendron simsii (assembly GCA_014282245.1). Lineage (NCBI taxonomy): Eukaryota > Viridiplantae > Streptophyta > Magnoliopsida > Ericales > Ericaceae > Rhododendron > Rhododendron simsii. The sequence continues at coordinate 4,638,085 of CM024964.1, forward strand.
GTCGGAACGTTATGTTGATTTTCCCTTCCTTTGTTCTTGCTGTGATTGCAGGGGTTTTGAAACAGATGGGGGAAGTGATTGAAGGAGGAGATGCAATGCAAGAATGAGCAGTTGAGGTTCTCAAGTGATGTTTTCTCACTTACATCACTACATATATAGTTTCATCTTGAGCTTTGAGATAGGAGGGAGAAACGATGAAATATGGATGTAAACGAGCCAAATGGTGACCGGGTTGTTTAAGCTTCTTTAAAATATGTTCAAGTTTAGTTTGCTTAGCGTTCGAGCCAATCTAATTGTGGCGATCACATATTGAGTTCGTGTAGCTTTGTTTTCCTTACATTGTATTTTGTCAAGTCGATTTTGGGCAAAATGCAAATATTTACCGTCCAGAATATTGTGGGCTCCATGACCAGCGCGCTCGAGAGTCGCCACCAGAATTTTTGAGATGGATGATCCAAAAAACCGATAGTTTGATTTGAAAAAGAAGGCTTTTGGCCTAGCGAAAATGTTGAGACTTTGGGTTCGGGAGCCATGTTACGAATGTGGAAGGTATTGTTGAAAAAACACCCTATTTGCCCAGTAAAAACTGGTCTTTATTTAACATTTTCAAAGGGAAAAACTTCAAATATCATTTGGAAGACTAAACTCTAAACAAACAAATAAAGGAAAGGAACATGGGATTGAATATATTACTTTGGCACGCCCGTGCTGCTTACTGTACAGCAAATGGCAAATGAATGATGTGCAGAAATGACATGACAGTATAACAACAGTCTGCCTCAATCACAAACAACACCACACGGTATACCAAGATACCTCGCACGGTGTACCTTTTCACTGATTGCCCACTTCTATTACTCAAAACCTCGTACGGTATAATTTCAGGCATATTTCAGAATAGCTACGTATTTTCATGATAAAACGAACCATTGAGTCAAACAGCTTCCTTATCATTTTTGTTGATTTTTCCATAAATCAGTTTGCAAACCCCTTTTTAATGCACTTGATCATTGGGAATGATCATAAAAACTTCTTTTAGAAAATAAAGATATGGTTCTTAGACGAAACTTCATTCTGAAATGCACCTGCAACGATCTCTTAGTAACATTAGTGTAGCCAACAGTGGATAGATGTGATCAAGACAAATAATACAAACGAATGATGAATAGCATAACACCGTGCATTGGATCCCACTACATTGTGTGGTGTATCACAACACCGCACGGTATAGTGTTTCCAGTACAGTCATTGGTTTTTGTTTTGTTTTGCTTCTAAAAATGGTTTTTAAGTCAACACTTAACACAAATAGGTTAAGTGTGACTGCAGAAAGCTCCCCCTCAAGGCTAAGAACAAGCTTAGCCCAAGGAAACTTGCTTTTATACCTTCGGCTTTTAAGCTTGGATAAGGATGGATGAATATAAGTTTGGAACTTTGGGGTGGTGGAGTTCCAAAGCTAGTGGTGTACTGAGCTTTGAAGGGGAAGAAGAATGGAATTTTTATAGAGAGAGAAAGAATGTCAGAATAACTTTCTCAAGACTTGGAGGGGTACCTTTCATCTAAAATGGTGGTGTATTTATAGGCAAGAGCCAAGAAATATCAATGCAAATGGGGGAGGTGGCTTCTGGGCCGGCTAGAAGTTATGTTCCCTACCAAGCCGTTTTCCAGTTATGGCTCCAACAGGTGTGGCCGACAACTTTCTAAGCCAGTCAGAACTTTTCCTTGAAACATCGCGCTGTATACCTCACGACCACGTGCGGGGTAGTAAAATTTACTACACTGTACAATTTAGTAAGTATCTCGTGCGGAGTTCCAAATCCAATTCTGGGCTTTGGCTAGCTTTTGAGCTTTTCTGGTTTTTTGGACTATGGGAGTCCACATTTAAGCTCTCGAAGATTTCGTTTCCTTTATTTTATCATCAGAGAATTTAAAGAATCTTGGAGGTCCGGATTGGGATGTGTATAAATATGCAAGTTATTTTTTGCTTACATACTAAGGTATGAGCTAACAAGAATCGAGCTCGAAAATTTTGATATATAATTTCACACAAGTTATCGCGATCCCTTGCAAAAGAATACTCACAACCTTTAAACAAACCAAAAGAATGTACATATTCTCTACTTCTAAGTACCTACAAAACAATGAAGTACCCTTGCAAAAGAATACTCACAACCTTTAAACAAACCAAAAGAATGTACGTATTCTCTACTTCTAAGTACCCGCAAAACAATGAAGTATCTGTGACACATAAACTCATCCATCCCGCGCTCGGTCAACGAATCCATCTTAAGTAATTTGTACCATGCTAATTCGGGTCAAAGATCGAGTGTGACTAACGTTTATCATTTGCAACTCTCCAAAAAGGACATCCCGGCCGGATCCTGGAAATATACCATAAAAAGTTAGTACAAGAGGTTGTAAGTAGTGTAAAAGTAAGAAAAGGTAAACGAAGTACATGAGAAAATCGCAACAGCTAAACCTCTTTTCTACCTCGGAATTCCAAGCCGTCTGATGCACTGCTAGCCGATCAAGAGAAGCAACAGACCACAGAGGAACCAGGAGAAACCTGTTAATAGAGCCTTATTCTGGTTTTGATTGGTGTGCGGCAAATGGGACATGAATTGATGTGTTCTCCACAATCACGACAAGTCTGCTCACAAAGAAGAAACTAAGACATATATAAAGAACCCAAGTAACAAAGAAGAATGTGAGAGCCTGGAAATGGATTTAGAGTAACTAACCTGATGCCCGCAAGCAAAAGCCATGTCCTTCGGATTAGTAAGACATATAGGGCAAACCTGTAACAAGATAAAAAAACAAAGGCATGAAGGAAAGTGTTTAACTCAATAGAGGGTATAGCAGGAATATTGATTGAAATACTAACCTGATCAACTCTTGAATATGGAGCAGTGCCAGTAGTTGTCGTATCGTATCCTTGGTAAGGAGGGGTTATTTGCTGAAAACTGCTTGAGTTGTATGGTTTTGAGCTATTGCCGGTAGAAGCTGCACTGTAACAAGGTGGGGGAAGAGGGACCCTTTTTGGAGCATTTCCCGTTCGTTGACTTTTTAGGGAAGAAAAAGGAAAAATATGGAGTCTTTTTAGTGGCTGGCGATTAAATCTAAATCCAAAATACGTGTGGTATGGGAGTTAATTTTTACCCCAAGATACTCAATTCAAGAGTTGCTTTATATTGAGAAGGTATTTCCATCAACGCGGAGAGAGCAAATTCCGTTTGTTTTCTCAAAGGATCCACATTCTTTGACATGATTTCCGTAAAATTCACAAACTATCAAGGCACAAAAGCAGTCACAACTAAATAAGCAAATTTCTAAGAAATGAGTCTAATTTTTAGAGATTCAAATGTCAAACTACTGGAACCTGAAAATTGTCAAATGCTCGACAAGGAATGTTATCGTCAAACTCTCTCATCGTGTCCCATGGGCCATCTCCTACCCCTACTAGGATTATCGACAAGGGGTACTCACTGCAATTAAAAAGCAAATAATTACGTGTTCAAAACAATTACAGATACTGAAATCCACAAGGGAAATACAAGGGGTAATAAAAATCTCAAGATTAAGAAAAGGTTTATACCTTGCTTTGATAATGGCATCGATAGTATTCTGTTCCTGTGGGCTGACCTTACCATGCGCAGTATCAACACTTCTCGTCACCTAATATTAACAGACAATCAGTGAAGTACGTGAGAATGGGCTCCCAATCCTTTATGCTAAATACTAAGTCCCTTCTCAAATAATCCTGGGAATTCCTTGTTAGTTTCAAATGAGTTTATTTTGCCCTTCTTATCTTTAAGCAAATATAGAGCCCATTGATCGGTTGACATGGTCGTAACTTTGGCAATGCCTTAAACAAACCACCCCCCCACCACACCCCCCCCCCCCAAAAGAATCCTGGACACAATATTCACTAAAGAAATTCTAAAACTTACTACAATAGAAAAGATCAGTCTAAAAATAAATAAAAAAAGGAAGAAGAAGAAGAAGTTAAAGTTGTGTCCAAGTGATCAGTCACCTGCCCATCAGCAACTATCAGCAACACATGGTATTGGCCGCCACTCTCCTCGACAATACTCATAGCCATTTCTATTACCGGGGCAAAAGATGTGGGTCCTGCCATAAACAAAGAGAAGTCCTTGTGGTCAATGAACACGACAGTGAATCTTTTAAAATGCTAATGGCGTGAATAAATAGACACAGAACGGGCACCTGAAAGTTTAAGATGTGGAACTATTTCTCTGTATCTTCTCAGTACTTCCTCAAATCCGTTACAATATCTTTCCTCTGGATCAAAACTGAAAACCTCTTGATCATTTGTTGGGGCTGCAAAACAAAAAGCAAGAGACAAAAATCATCTTTGAATCTACATACTTATTCTACAGAACATACAATGTTCCCTTTTTTCTACAAAAATTACCATCTCCGAATCCAAAACATGGAATCAAGTTATCCTCGTCAAAAGTAGACAAAGTTTTTCCAATGATAGATATTGCTTGTTCGTATGGATTCAGACCACTTCCAATCTGATGTAAGCTCCGATGATTGAATGATCTTGAACCTTTCCACTCATTACTTTTTGTAAAATCAATACCAACAATGAGATTAGAGGACTCTAGTCCAGCTTGGGCAAGGGCATCTGTAACCTGTGGTGGGGGAACATTCCAAATTATTCATGAGATGAAAATGGCAATTTGGGATTCTAATGTGCTATTAGTTGCATTAACTAAATCCTTTTACATACTGATGAGATATGAATTGATATTACTTGTGCATTACCACACAAGGTGCATGAAAAGAAAAATATTGCAACTGAAATCAACGCAGTTTGAAGATAGAAGTTATGTTGTCAGGACCTCATATTTCGTTAGTTGGTTTTCAGAGAAAAAGGCATGACCGGACAGTGGCAAATCCAAAAAATTCAAATAAATAGATCACTTTTCGAGCATAAATTTTAATAAAAATACCCACAATCTAATACAGAAAGAACATGTGTTCAGAACCATATATAGAAAATTGGGCTAGAGTCCAAAAGGAGTAGGCTATTGGCCTTTTAATATTGTCTAGGTTTTTATCAGGCCCGAAATCCATTGTTTTGAAAGTTGCAGCGTGCTAGGTCCATTAATGGACAAAAATGCGCTGGCGCGCGCCTTTCTCTCTCACTTGTCGCGTGCGCTTTTTCTGTCCATAGACTCCATACAGTCACCCTTTGTACTAGTCCTATCTACGATTTGTTGCACTAATGATAAAGAACAGTGCTTGTGACTTTTCTCTCTCCCTCTCTCTCTCTCTCTCTAGTCTCCTTATTCTTACGTTTTTTTTGGTCAAACGGAATTTCCCTCTCCTTATTCTTACAATAATAAAGAAGTGGTTTCTAAATTCACTCACTAAAAATACTCACCTTGTTTGGTTCAACTTTTATCACATTTCATTTTTTTTACACGTTTTTTAATATATTTTTGACTTTATCTTTCTCTACTCATTACCACTCATTACATCAAAAATAACTTTCAAAAATTCGAACCAAACAAAATGAGTCACATTCTCAGTATCGTATTTGACACTTTTCCAATTTCTGCGTCTTCCACAACAATGACTTGTTTCACAAAGCTTTCGGGTTTTTTTTTTTGTTTTTTTTGTCAATATTTAAATTTTTTTCTGCGTTTTTAGTTTTGCGCCCAACTTATCTACTATACTCTTTCTACGCAGACAACATTATTTGTGTGACCCAAAAAACACAAAAAAATAGCCTTATATATGTTCTTTATGTGTGGCACCAAACATAAACACACCTCAATATATTCTTTTTTTATTTTTTGGTTTTTCTGTATAATACAATAAACCAATAGATATGGTTATATTAATTTTTCCTTGCCTCCATTGGAGCTATATATCGAACTTGCTCACGTTTTGATGGAGCATATGATCGAATTTATTGTTTTCTAATAAGGTTATCTGTTGCTTTATTTTGGAAAGATAGAAAAATTATTCAACATAGATAACGTTAACTTTTTAATTTTAGCAAAGATAAGGTTATTTGTGGTTGTATTTTTACAAGATAAAAAAAAATAGGTTGATATAGTAATAACCTTATCTGTTGTTTTATTTTAAAAGCTACAGAAAATGAATAAGCATGTATAAGGTTATCTGTTGCTTTATATCGATATTGATTAGATTAAAAAAAAAAAAAAAGGTCATCTGCTTTTATTTTTAAAATAATTCACAAAAGAAGAAAATTGTACATGGTCCAACCTGTTCCAGTGTATGGTAATCATCAGATATGATTGAGAACTTCTTCTCCAACTTGCGATTTTTACGATGGGTATGACCCCCATGTTCATATGGTGCAGGGGCGTGGTGAGGCCGAGTGGTATGGTTTGGATGCTGGTGAGGGTACGGCGATTGTGGGTACGGTTGGTGACTATACGATGGGAAATGCCTTCGGGTCGTCTCTTTTGAACTTTTACCTCCCATCACTGGCCTCTTATACAATCCAGTACGAGAATTAAAAGCCCCTAAATTTAACTAAACCAACCTTCCTCTCCTCGATCTTACAGAAATTCACTCAAATGAACCTATCTGATCTTTTCTGAAAATATATTTCACCAGTACAAAGAAAAACCCACGAATTAAATAGACTGAAATTAAAGCAGATATTTCCAAGAAACCCACAAGTTGCGTGCGAAATTCAAGCCAAAAAACGTAATAGGTATAAAAAATACGTAGTTAATTCACGCGTTCACGTACTCTGAAGTTTGAATTCGCATCGTTCACGGACTTTTCGGTACCCAAATTCGGCCAAACTGACATGGACACGCAATTATCAAAATAAAATTGATTAATTTCCGAATCAAGAATCGCCACTAGAAGGGCGGCTCTGGAGGGAAGTCTTTTGGTCTTTTTGGCTGCAGCCACTCACTATCTAGTACCCCAACGTCTGAGACCACAGACTAATCAACCTCAATCAAAACTGCCATAACTAGACTCGATCCCCTCCAAAAACCCAAGACTCTGGGGTCAATTAATTTTGTTTGTTTACAAAAAGGTCTCTCTCATTTGTAAAATAGCCATAATTTGTGGCTAAGAACATTCAATGCATGGTGAGTTTGGATTAAAAAGTTGAGTGACTTTTTTTTTTTTTGTCCTTAATCAAATTTTTTTTGCATTTATTCGTTTTGCTTCAAACTTTTGTGACTTATTGATTTATCTCGACGAGAGGAATCGGAAAAGTAAAAAATTTTGATCGAAACTCATAATTTTTTGATTAAAGACTAAAATATGTTAATAGGTCAGCTTTTTTTTTTTTTTTACTTATTCTTGTCTTTCTGAAAAAAAATTATGAGTTTTGATTTTTATTTTTCCTATTCCTCTCGCCTAAACGAATCAATAAGTCACAAAAGTTTAATGCAAAACTAACAAATGCAAAAAAAAAATTGAATAAAAAAAAAAAAGTTACTATGCCCATTTTTTTGTGCTCGTCTTATTTGATCCCAACTGAGACGAACACAAAAAGTTCAATGATGATCATAATGATTACGTGAAAAAACTGAATAAATAATTCAATTCATGTTTTAAATTTATATGTTTGAAGATATTAATTAAATCTTGTTCAAGAGGTAAGAGTGCTAATGACTTCTTGTTAGGAGTTTGACTTCCACTTATTCTCATAATTCATACTAACATAAAACAAAATATAACCCAACTAAAAATATCATAGTGAAGATTGATGAAAAATATTATTATGAAAAGATAATTACTCCCTCTGTTCCTAAATAAGAGTCCCTTATTTTATTTTGGAATGTTACAAAATAATTGTCCATTTTAAGAAATAGAAGAAGATACTCCGTATTTGATAAAATTTCAAAAGTGGCTCTCATATTTGAATACAAATGGTGCAAAATAGGAAGAATATAGGGGATAAATGGTGGAAAGTATGTATAATAATTACATATCTCCTAAAAATCGAATTCCTAAAAACCTCCTCCCATTACGTTTAGGGAATGACTTAGGTGTCCCCGGTCATTTTGGGGACACCGTAACTTTTGGTATAACAAAACCATTATGAGTATAAGCAAAACCTATTATAAGCATAACCAAAACCATTATGAGCATAATAGAACCATAGTAAGGCATAACTTTTTTGTTATGCCTTGGTTGGATTTGGTTTTGCCTTGATTGATTTTTTGGATATTCCTTGGCTATATCTTGTTTGGGTTCGGTTATGCTTGTAATGGGTTTTAGTTATGCCAAAAATTACGGTGTCCCCAAAATGACCGGAGACACCATAGCTTCATCCTTATCATAAACCTAATGGGAGGACGTTAGCAATAACATTTTTCAAAAAAAAAAAAACTTAAACGTTGATGGAATCGGGGAGCTAGGCTCCTCCAATTAGTCGTCGAATGCAAACGAAACCAAATGAGTGATAAGCGTGGCTAGGAATAGAATGAGATTGATCATGATCTTGATTGTGCGATTTTGTACTTACCCGAAGACGAGTGCTACTAAGTCCTCATCCATAAATTACACGTGTGGAGATGATGTAGGATAAGATTTTGGACAATTTTATAAAATATTCTTATTTTTATGATTCTAGAATTAGAATATAAAACCTTTCAAAATCTTGAATAAGAATATAAAATCTTTCAGAATCTTAACCTACATCAGGAGAACTATTTTCAGAGTTTCTGGTTGGAAGATCTAATCAATGGTGGAAAGGAAAGTAATACACAAAACAGTGACAACATGTTTCTAACGAACTTCTTGTTTCCAATTTTGTAGAGGTATAATAAGGTTCAAAACTTTTAATTTTAGTTTTTTTTTTTTGTCGAAAAAACTGTTGTTTTCAAACGTAATTCTTGAATGCTTTTTCAAATTATACTGCCAGACAAGCACTTAGTTACTTTCTCCGGCTGATTGATATTGAAAATGCCATTAGCGGTTGAATTATTTGGTCTACGAAGAAATGAAGAGATAGATAGTTCTTTATAGGTAATAATTATAATTAAGCTTTTTTTGCATCAAACAAGTAAAAATCTGCTTGTTCGGCATTCTCGATTTAATTCTGAGTTCTTAGAATACTTGCTTTCGTTTGAGCAGATAAATTCGTAATTTTAAAAAAAAAAAAAAAACACTGATTGCATTGCCTTAAAAAAGGTCGTAGTTGTGGTTTGAGAGTTAACGGTTTTCTTCCTCCCAAAATTTTAAGTTCGAAACATTCCACGTGCTATCAACCCTTGTTGGGCTAGTCCATAAGGATCTTTGCTTCGGTTTTGAATGGCCCACTGCTAGTGGACGGGGAATTGGCCCCCCTGAGATTAGTTGAAGAGCACGTAAATTGATCTAAACATTTTTAGGTATCGGAGCTGAAAAAAATCAAATTTAAGAGACCAACTTTACATTAAAACTGCAGGAGTCTTAATTTTTTTTATATTTTATTTGGTAATAAAGGAACAGCTCTACAGCCATGCCACTAAATGGATCCGACTGCGCAATCCAAAACTCCGGGGGAGCTAGCGCGACCACACCTATCACGACTCCCCCCACTTACTTCAGGGTACTCACCCTGCGGGAAATTGAACCGCAAACCTTGAAGAGTACTTCCAAAGCCAAGACATGTGCTTGTTTCGGAACAACCTCTTAGTAACCCATCAAATTTTGAACATCGGATAATCAAAACTAGGAACCTTTTGTCAATAATCAAAACTCTTCTCTCTATTCTATTTTCAACATGTTTTAAGAAAAATATTTTTAAAAACAGTTTTTATTTTTTTGCAAAAACAGTTCTTTTCAAAACAGTTTTTTATTAAAAAAAATTTCAAAAACTGGTTTTTTTTTTTTAACTTTTTCCTGAAAACTTCTTTTTTAAATCAAAATTTTCAAAAAACTATTTTCTCTTTTTTCTAATAACTTATTTTTATTAGTTTGAAAAGGTACCTCACAAGTGTACAAGTTAATTCCCATTAGAGCATGTACACCAATGATTTGGTAAAATACATTGTGAATAGTTCACAATTCGAGTTCAACTATCACTTTTTTCTTCCACAACTACACCAATACTATCTATTTTACCTAACACCAATTAAAACATATATTCTTCCACTTTTTTCCTTTATCATTTTTTTCCCGAGTTTCTTCCACCTTGGCAGTGGAGAATCAGTTTTTGTGCTCAAAATTGGGTTTTGATCAAACTGGTCAGTTTTTGTGCTGAAACTGGGTTTTGATCACACATGGGAAGAATTTTGTTTCATGGTGATGAGCACTGGGGGGAGAGAGACAGAGAGAGAGAGAGAGAGAGAGAGAGAGAGAGAGAGAGAAATAATATTTTAGTACTTAACCTTGTAAATAGTTGTTAGATAGAAATAGAGAAGAACTGTTCATAAATGAAAAATACTTACTTGTTTGCCTAATCTGCTGCGGCCCTCTGTGAACGGCCCTTGAATGGTCTGATGAACTTCTGGCCGCATGGCCAAAGTTAGCGCTCTGTACGTACAATCAACGATGGTACGTTGTTTATGGGAGTGTGCGCGCTGGTATTCGTTAATTATGTTGGTTGAATGAGCTTATGTATGTAGTGTGAGTTTACATATTATAATCTTTCTTCTATTCTCCACTTCTAACTACCCTAAAAAAGGACGAAGTTTTGTATCTGAAAATGATTAAAAAGTGCAGAATATTTTTTATTTTTTTACTTTTTAAATAGAGGTACCAAGGAGAAGCGAAGTTGTAAAATTTCGAGGGAAAATTTTAAAATAGCACCTGATTTTTCACACAAATTATACATAGGCATCTGACATTTTAAAATTATTAAAAAAAACCAGACCTATTTAAAAATCCATCAATTTTTCACTCACCGTTAACTTTCCATCCAAAATAGACAGAAATGTTGAAAATATGCATTTTGGCACGAATATTGGCAAAACAATATTAAGGCTTATGTTGGCAAAACACAATATTATACTCATAAACAAGATTAAGGCTCGACTTGGCTTTAAAAGTCAATTAATAACTTAATTTTTGTCTTTATTCAAAAGAAAAAAAATCGCATTAGTTAGTTTTGGGTCAAGAATAAGTCACAAAAATTACTTAATTTTTTAATCCAAATCCACCCTAAATAAGGAATCAAGCTTAATTTAATAATTAAATATCTATAACTATGCAGCCTAATAAGATTAATCTGTATTAAACGAAGGAAAAGGCAAAAACAAAAAACATAGAATCGTATGGGTAGGTGTGAAAAGTGACTGAGTTAAGTAATTTTTGTGGGTTATTGATTCGTCTTGACCCAAAACTAACAAATGCCTTGTTTTTAATAAAGAAAGACAAAAATTAAGTTATTAATTGACTTTTAAAGCCAAATCGATCCTTAATCTTGTTTATGAGTATAATATTGTGTTATGCCAAAACGAGCCTTAATCTTGGTTTCCCAATATTCGTCCGAAAATGCACATTTTCAGCATTTCCGTCTGTTTTGGACGAAAAGTTAATGGCGGGTGGAAAATTAATGGGTTTTTAAATAGGTCAGGTGTTTTTTTGATAATTTTAAAAGGTCCGGTGTCTGTGTGTGATTTGTGTGAAAGGTCATGTGCTATTTTGAAATTTTCTCAAATTTCAAACAAAAGAATCACTAACGACGAAAAAACATGAATGATGAAGCGGTAAAAAAAAAAAAAGTAGAGAGGAGGCTGTGCTCCAGATTTGTTTTTGATCTAGAGTTTCTCTCTATATGACAACTTACATAGGAGAACCTTTTTGTTTTGGTTTAATTTCTTTTTAAAAAAAAGTAGACTTAAGGTCTTACTAAACTATATTAGTGAATTAGAGAGATTACAAACATTAAAAGTAGACTAATTGGGTTACAAGTTCTATATAGTAGACCATAGGCTAATTTTTTTATAGAATATATTAACCAAATTTGGGTGGTTTAGATGAGAGATGTGAGACAAAGTCTAATACTCTCCCTCACGAGCAACCCCGATGCACGTGAATGTGCAAATTGAGCTAACTAGGAGATTTGCTTTGGGCGACAAAAAATCTCACGCGAGAGGTAAGGTCATCCAAGACCTAACTCTGATACTATGTTAAATATAAGAAAATAAATGTTAGATTGACTTCGATAACAATATACAATGAGCTACTCTATTTAGAGAGAGAGAGAGAGAGTGTGTGTGTGTGTGTGTGTGTGTGCGCGCGCGCGCACGCGCGCGCGTGATAAAGGAAATCATACCAATTAAGTATGGGAGATAATCATTCTAATTACAATCAAATCTAAATCTCAACGTCACGATATGATCATGATATTATTTATTATCTCCATTTATTCTAACATCCCCCCTCAAATTCAAGTAGGTCTGGCAACTTGAGTTTGAAAAAGCTCAAAGAAAGCAGATATAACCAAGCCAAGTCGAGAAACCAAGAGCAACCAAGCCAAGAAATCAGGGGTAGTAAGGAACCAAGAGAAGCTGGGAAGAAAATCAGGAGAAACTAAGAAAAATCAAAAAACAAAGAAGCCAGTAATCGAAAAGCCAAGAGTGCTGGTGGAGAAGATAGAGGCATGGTGGATGCAGGCAACTAGAAAGTATGAAGGAGATTGACAAAGTAACTAAGTGCCCGGCGGACAGCATCAAGACTTTGGCCGCTTGCCAGGAGCGAATATCCACATGGCCTAAATCTTATAGTTCTGATACCATGTTAGATTTCTTGGAGGGTTCCAACCTAAAATCAATTGACAATAGGTGGAGTAATCTCTAGAATATATTAACAAAGCTTAGTTGGCTTAGATGAGCGATGTGGGACAAAGTCTAACACAGCTAAACCTCATTTTTTCCTCGAAATTCCAGGTCGTCTGATGCACTGCTAGCCAATCAAGAGCAGCAATAGACCACAAAGGAACCAAGAGAAACCTATTAATAGAGCCTTATTTTGGTTTTGATTGGTGCGCGGCAAATGGGACATGAACTGATGTGTTCTCCACAGTCACGGCAAGTCTGCTCACAAAGAAGAAACTAAGACATATATAAAGAACCCGAAGTAACAAAGAAGAATGTGAGAGCCTGGAAATGGATTTAGCGTTATTGACCTGATGCCCGCAAGCAAAAGCCATGTCCTTCGGATTACTAAGACATATAGGGCAAACCTGTAACAAGATAAAAAAACAAAGGGCATGAAGGAAAGTGTTTAACTCAATAGAGGGTATAGCAGGAATATTGATTGAGATACTAACCTGATCAACACTTGAATATGGAGCAGTGCCAGTAGTTGCCGTATCGTATCCTTGGTAAGGAGGGGTACTTTGCTGAAAACTGCTTGAGTTGTATGGTTTTGAGCTATTGTCGGTAGAAGCTGCAATGTAACGAGGTGGGGGAAGAGGGACCCTTTTTGGAGCATTTCCCGTTCGTTGACTTTATAGGGAAGAAAAAGGAAAAATATGGAGTCTTTTTAGTAACTGGAGATTAAATCTAAATCCAGAATACATGTGGTATAGGAGTTAATTTTTACCCCAAGATACTCAATTCAAGAGTTGCTTTATACTGAGAAGGTATTTCCATCAATGCAGAGAGAGCAAATTCCGTCTGTTTTCTCAAAGGATCCACGTTCTTTGACATGATTTCCGTAAAATTCACAAACTATCAAGGCACAAAAGCAGTCACAACTAAATAAGCAAATTTCTAAGAAATGAGTCTAATTTTTAGAGATTTAAATGTCCAACTACTAGAACCTGAAAATTATCAAATGCTCGACAAGGAATGTTATCGTCAAACTCTCTCATCGTGTCCCATGGGCCATCTCCTACCCCTATTAGTATTATCGACAAGGGGTACTCACTGTAATTAAAAAGCAAATAATTACGTGTTCAAAACAACAACTGATACTGAAATCCACGAAGGAAATACAAGGGCCAAAAAAAATCTCAAGATTAAGAAAAGGTTTATACCTTGCTTTGATAATGGCATCTATAGTATCCTGTTCCTGTGGGCTGACCTTACCATGCGTAGTATCAACACTTCTCGTCACCTAATATTAACAAACAATCAGTGAAGTACTTGAGAATGGGCTCTCAATCATTTATGCTAAATACTAAGTCCCTTCTCAAGTAGTTCTCGGAATTTCTTGTTAGTTTCAAATGAGTTTATTTTGCCCTTCTTTTCTTTAAGAAAATACAGAGCCCATTGATTAGTTGACATGGTCATAACTTTGGGATTGCCTTAACCAAACCAACCCCCCCCCCCCCCCCCCCCCCCCCCCCCCCCCCACACAAGAATTCTGGGCACGATATTCACACGTTGACATATTCACTAAAGAAATTCTAAAACTTACTACAATAGGAAAGATCAATCTAAAAAAAAAAAAAAGAAGAAGAAGTTAAAGTTGTGTCCAAGTGATCAGTCACCTGCCCATCAGGAATCCTGGGCACGATATTCACACGTTGACATATTCAGTAAAGAAATTCTAAAACTTACGATAATAGGAAAGATCAATCTACAAAAAAAAAAAAAAGAAAAAGAAGAAGAAGTTAAAGTTGTGTCCAAGTGATCAGTCACCTGCCCATCAGCAACTATCAGCAACACATGGTACTGGCCGCCACTCTCCTCAACAATACTCATAGCCATTTCTATTACCGGGGCAAAAGATGTGGGTCCTGCCATAAACAAAGAGAAGTCCTTGTGGTCAATGAACACGACGGTGAATCTTTTAAAATGCTAATGGCGTGAATAAATAGATGCAGAACGGACACCTGAAAGGTTAAGATGTGGAACTATTTCTCTGTATCTTCGTAGTACTTCCTCAAATCCGTTACAATATCTTTCCTTTGGATCAAAACTAAAAACCTCTTGATCATGTGTTGAGGCTGCAAAACAAAAAGCAAGGGACAAAAATCATCTTTGAATCTACATACTTATTCTACAGAACATACAATGTTCCCTTTTTTCTACAAAAATTACCATCTCCGAATCCAAAACATGGAATCAAGTTATCCTCGTCGAAAGTAGATAAAGTTTTTCCGATAATAGATATTGCTTGTTCGTATGGGTTCAGACCACTTCCAATGTGATGTAAGCTCCGATGATTGAATGATCTTGAACCTGTCCATTCATTGCTTTTTGTGAAATCAATACCAACAATGAGATTAGAGGACTCTAGTCCAGCTTGGGCAAGGGCATTTGTAACCTGTGGTGGTGGAACATTCCAAATTATTCGATCATGAGATGAAAATGGAAATTTGGGATTCTAATGCGCTATTAGTTGCTATAACTAAATCCTTTTACATACTGATGAGATATGAATTGATATTACTTGTGCATTACCACACAAGGTGCATGAATAGAAAAATCAGCTCTGCTACGTGCACAGCTTGCTGTGCACAGCAGCTGTGCACAGCAGGTCTTTTCTCCCGCTTCGGGTCGCAAAAAGATGATCGGAGCTGCTCATTTTGTTCAAAATGCATCGTTTAAGGTCCCTGTAAAAAATGAGCTTCGTTCGATATCGTTAGAGGCGTTAACAAAACACCCAAAATCACTTCAGAATTTAGGCCTAAATTCTGAAGTGATTTTGGGTGTTTCGTTAACGCTTCTAACAATATCGAACGAAGCTCATTTTTTACAGAAACCTTAAACGACGCATTTTGAACAAAATGAGCGGCTCCGATCATCTTTGTGGGACCCGAGGCGGGAGAAAAGGACGTATGTGCACAACTGCTGTGCACAGCTTGCTGTGCACATAGCTTTTCTGTAGAAAAATATTGCAACTGAAATCAACGCACTTTGAAGATAGAAGTTATGTTGTCAGTACCTCACATTTCGTTAAGTCGGTTTTTAGAGAAAAAGGCATGCACGAACAGGATGAGGAAAAAATTCAAATAGATGGGTCACTTTTCGAGTATAAATTTAATAAAAATATTCATAATTCAATACAAAAAGAACATGTGTTCAGAACAATATATAAAAAATTGGGCTAGAGTCCAAAAGGAGTAGGCTATTGGCCTTTTAATTGGGTCTGGGTTTTTATTAGGCCCGAAATCCATTGTTTTGAAAGTTGCAGCGTGCTAGGTCCATTAATGGACAAAAATGCCCTGGCTTGCGCCTTTCTCTCTAGCTTGTCGCGTGCGCTTTTTCTATCCATACAGTCACCCTTTGTACTACTCCAATCTACGATTGTTGCACTAATGAGTGCTCTTGACTTCTCTCTCTCTCTTCCACTTATTATTAGAATAATAAAGAAGTGGTTTCTAATACATTCACTAAAAATACTCACATTATTTCGTTCAACTTTTATCTCATATTGTTTTTCTCTTTATACATTTTTTAATATTTTTTTGTCTCTATCTCTTTCTACTAATTACAAGTCATTACATTTAAAATAGCTTTCAAAAATTTGAACCAAACAAAATAACTCTTTACATTCTCATTTCTCAGCATCGGATAGACACTTTTCCAATTTCTGCGTCTTCCACAACAATGACTTGTTTCACAAAGCTTTTGGTTTTTTTTTTGTTTTTTTTATTTTGTCCATATTTAAATTTTTTCTGCGTTTTTAATTTTGCGCCCAACTTATCTACTATACTCTTTCTACGCAGACAACATTATTTGTGTGACCCAAAAAACACAAAAATAACCTTATATATGTTCTTTACGTGTGGCACCAAACATAAACACACCACAATATATTCTTTTTTTATTTTTTGGTTTTTCTGTATAATACAATAAACCAAGGTTCTATTAATTATTCCATGCCTTCATTGGAGCTATCGAACTTGCTCACGTTTCGATGGAGCATATGAATTTATTGTTTTCTGATAAGGCTATTTGTTGCTTTATTTTGGACAGATATAAAAATTATTCAACATAGATAACATTAACTTTTTAATTTTAGCACAGATAAGGTTATATGTGGTTGTATTTTTAAGAGATAAAAAAAATAGGTTGATATAGTAATAACCTTATCTGTTGTTTTATTTTAAAAGCCACAGAAAATGAATAAGCATATATAAGGTTATCTGTTGCTTTATATCGATATTGATTAGATTAAAAATAAATAAAAAGGTCATCTGCTTTTATTTTTAAAATAATTCACAAAAGAAGAAAATTGTACATGGTCTAACCTGTTCCAGTGTATGGTAATCATCAGATATGATTGAAAACTTCTTCTCCAACTTGCGGTGGTTTTTACGATGGGTATGACCCCCATGTTCATATGGTGCAGGGGAGTGGTGATGCCGAGGGGTATGGTTTGGATGCTGGTGAGGGCACGGCGATTGTGGGTACGGTTGGTGACTATACGATGGAAAATGCCTTGGGGTCGTCTCTTTCGAACTTTTACCTCCCATCACTGGCCTCTTCTACAAGAATTAAAAGCCCCCAATTTAACTAAACCAACCTTCCTCTCCCCGATCTTACAGAAATTCACTCAAATGAACCTATCTGATCTTTCTTTTCTGAAAAAATATATATCACCAGTACAAAGAAAAACCCACAAATTAAATAGACTGAAATTAATGCAGATATTTCCAAGAAGTTGCGCGCGAAATTAATTCAACCAAAAAATATACTATATCACCAGTACAATCTGTTGTATGTGAATTCACGCGTTCACATAAGTCTGAATTCATGTTGTTCACGGACTTTTTGGTACCCACTTTTTGGTGTTCGGACAAATAAGCCAAAGTGGCTTATTTTTTGTCCTTATTCAAATTTTTTTCGTATCACTTGACTTATTGTCAATTTTTTGAGGATTATTGCATCCTTATGACAAGATGAATCTAAAAAGTAAAAAATTTTGATCGAAATCCAATTTTTTTAAATAAAGACGAAAAAAAAAGTTAAATAAGAATAAAAATAAGTCTCTTTGACTTTTTTGTCCGAACACTAATCTAGAATCGCCACTAGAAGGGCGGTTCTGGAGGGAAGTCTTTTGGTCCTTTTGGCTGCGGCCACTCACTATCTAGTACCCCAACGTCTGAGACCAAAGACCAATCAACCTCAATCAAAACTGCATAATTAGACTCGATCCCCTCCAAAAACCCAAGACTCTGGGGTCAATTAATTTTGTTTGTTTACAAAAAGGTCTCTCTCATTTGTAAAATAGTCATAATTTGGGACTCTCCACCTCGAGTCTTTGATAAACTTTTTTTTCTTTTTTGATCGGCTTTGGCAAATGTTGTTAAAACAATTTTTCAGTCTGCTATGAGATCATCTGCGCTGAGCGTGGTTTTATGCACTTAGTGCAGGGACATCTAACCCTTGGCTTCAAGGGTTGAGCGTCTTCACCCTCAAATGGGTATTTGTTCCAATCTAGTTTAAAATGCAAGATAGTGTGTCGCATCATATTGTTGAGTAGGGAGGGTGAAATGCTGTTTATCACGAGGGTCGTAAACAACCAAGGCTATATATATGTAGTCCAATCGAGGAAGGGACCGCTAGTGTGCAAGCGAATCGATCCAACTATTGGCATCAGATCAGTACTTGGCCAAACAAAAAATCTATTGGGTTGGGGGGCTTCCCTTGCAGTACCCGCTCATCTAGGATATCAACAAACTCTACCGCCTCAGGAAATTGAGATGGTCCATGAACGACTCGGTAACATGGGAACCACTGCTGTCATTGCCCCCTCCGTCAATCTTTATGCCAGAGTACGTGCGCCAACTTGGTGGTTGAACATGAGCGTTGTTTGGCTCATCATCATCGCCTATTGTCCCGCCACTAGCTCCGTGGGAACTCTCCCACTTTTTTTCTTCTTCTTAAAGGTAACTTCTTCGGATTAAGATCCACTTTTTCCCCTCAAAATTGCAACGGATCAGTGGAAATGGTGGGGGTGTTGCCGGAATGCGCTAAAAAACGTAACGCACCTTCGTTGTGGTTTAGTGCATTTTTGTGATGCATAACGCATTTTGGAAATGCATTAGTAACAGATGCTAGCATATACGTGGACCTTCCAAGTCCAGCTTGGCAAAACTGGAATACCATTAGTAGATTAGTGGATAGTAAGTGTGGGGGGCTGATTTCTTCCTCTCTATTCTGGTCCTTCTGAATCGAGTGACGTGGCGCCGTACGTCATATACCTGTAGAACCGGAGGGGGATGTTCCTCCGGGAAGAAGCTCCGACGATCTTGTCAGAAAGAGGAGCCGGGAAGAAGTTTTGGGTAAGAAATATATGCTAGGAGGGAGAAGAGTTTAGAAAAGCTGAACCTTTTACTTGGGGGAGGAAGTCGTCTATTTATAGGCAGAGAGGGAAAGAGTGTAGATTGGGCCATTTCTGTCACCCACGTGCTCGGTGACGCTCGGATGACATCACGAGTCAGTAGCATTAAATGAATGCCGCCTGTTGGGGAAAGGGGAGCCGCCCAGTCAGAAAGGAGAGGTCACATCAATCAGAGACGTCCCATCCTTTATCAGAGAGGCCTTCCCACGTTTCTTTAGAAGCTTCTAGAAGGTTCTGGAGTGGCTGTCCCCGAGCGAAGTCATCATGTCCGAGGAAACGAAAAATAACAGGCGACGTGCTTTACCGAACAAACCGAGCTCTATGGTTCTTATATCCGAACAAACGAATACGCCTTCCTTCGGAGTGGGATCGAAGCTCGACTAGGCCCCTTGGATCGTTTTATCCTTCCGATAATTGGTATGACTGACATATCAGGGTCCCTCGTGGGGCAGATGAACTGAGACAACTAATTGATCAGGAATAATTCATCAATCCTTGGATCTTCCTAACCTTTTGAACCTTCGGATATTTCGCTCCACTACAATAGCCCCTCAACTCCTGTTTCCATGGCTGCAAAGCTTCGGAGAGGAAGGAGGAGTTGATAAATCAGTACTGGCCGAAGAACAACTGACCACCGAAGCGGGATCATTGTCAGGCTATTCCGAACGTCAATCCAAGGATAAACGTCAAAGAGGTGTTGAATCGTCAGGTATCTTTCATTTAATGCCTCTGCAACCGCCAGCTTTAGATGACGCCACGCGTCCTATTGTCATTGGATATCGATACGGCGCACCCCGCGTGTTTCCACGTGTCACCCATCGACGGTCATGTCAATCTCCCGCCCAAATCCTACGGTTGGGGGCTCGGCGACGCTTCGGGTTTCGCTCCTAGGTATAAGAGAAGACGTGAGGAGAGAGAAAATCACTTTTTCTCTCTCTCTCAAACGTTTGAACAGTTCAATTCGTCCCCATCCCCAGAAAATCAAGCCATCTGCAGGTTCTTGACGATCTTGAAGCTTTCGACCCAGATTTTTCTTCGATTCCCAGGTACATCTCTATTTCCCTGCACCATTTCTGCATTTTAAGTTCCGTTACACGCTTTCTGGGCTGTTTTTCTTTCCTTGTCGCCTGGTTTTTCTGCCTGTGCACTGTAGATTGGGTTGAAGGTGTTCATGTGTTCTTCCGAACATAGATGCATCTTCAACTCGTGTTCTTCCGAGCACGAATAGGAGTAGTCTTCACACTTGGAATTTTCACTCGAACTTTCCCTTTGACTGGTCGTCTCTCGGAAGAGTCAGTTCGCTAGGGCATGCCTCATCACCGAACGTAGGCACACTAGGATTTGACCATGCAACTCGCTGACGGTCTTTCCCCTTGCACTTTTGTTTTTAGGTATGGAGACTTCTGCTTCAGCTTCGTCTGGGGAGTCGTTTCGTTCGGTAGACAGCGCAGCTCTAGGCGCTGGGGGCTCGAGCCTCGCAATTACCGACGTCGTATCCCGTCTCGGTCGGAGTTACCGACTTAGGGACGAAGGTGAGGATTCTGGAGATTCCGAAGGATCTATCCCTGCTAATGTTGTTCCTCTCCGAACAATGCCACCAGAAAGTGACATAGTCAATCTAGAGGACGACCCGTCGGATAAGGAACAAGGCAATCCGACGGATGGCGATGATGAAGCCGAAGAAACGGAGTCCGACAGAGACGCGGCTGCAAGAGGGACAGCTACGGCTTCGTCGAGCCAGGCCGAGGGCGAAGAAAAAGCAGCCGAGGCTTCCTCTATACCCAAAAAGAAGAGGAGAATTGTCCCACTAGACCCCGACGTAATTCCTGATCGCACGGGAAGGGACCCATGTCCCTACTGGAGGTCGTTCGACACCGAAGAGGGGATGATGTCCTTCCGTCGGGTTTACAAAATCCCAAATGACGTGGTCGTTACCCCTGTCCCTGGTCCTCGGATAAGGTATTCCGACGAACACATCACAGTTCCCCTCATGGCCATAACCGAGGGGGGACTTCGATTCCCTATGCACAGGATCCTTAGGGAGATCCTGTACATATTCACGTTGACGCCATGCCAACTGAGCGTCAACTCTTTCCGCATCATTCACTCAATCATAAAGCTTGCCGAGCTTAAGATGTTCCCGCTCGAAGCCCACCACATATTCGAAAATTACACCATGTCTCGAAACGTAAGATACTCCAGATACTATCTGTGTTCCCGAAGGAACATGGCAAAGATTATCCCAGAGGGGATGTACGACTCCGAGAAATGGGCTTCGGACTACGTCGAAGTTCGGGGGAATTATCAGTATCCCCCCGAAGAGTATGGCCACTTCGAAATTGCCACACGCAGGGGCGAACCTCGTAAGAAACTGTTGTTTGTACTGTTCTAATTTGTTTTGCTCGTCTCATTTTGACACATTCTTATTGTGCTGAATATTCTTCTCCGTTCTGCAGTTACGACTACGATTAACAAAGAGTTACTCAGACTAGCGAGGGGGTGTAGGCTTGCTGCTTCCCTGCTCACTATTCCCTCGAAGAAAGAGACGCTCCGACGATCCTCGGCTACAAGGCGTCATACGGAGGCAGGATTCGAAAGAAAGCCGCGGACAAAGAACAAAGTCCCGAGGAGAGAGAGGATCTTCACGACGGTCTTTCACCGAGCGAAGACAGACCCCTCCGAGGTTTAATCCGCGAACCAGCCGAAGGTTCTACTCCCGAAGAAGAAGAAAGCATGCCTCCCAGGAGCATGAAGGACGTGCTTCAAAAGAAGCTCGAGGAAAAACAAAGAGACAAGGCCCAAGGCCCCTCGAAGAAAACAGGAGCATCACAGGCCTCGGGTTCTGGCCCGAGCAAAAAGATGCCTCCACAGAAACGTACTCCACCTGCTCCTCTGTCACCGAAGGAAGCTCCGGCCAGCAAGAAGCAGAAAACGGTGCAGACCGAGACCGGGAGCACGGCAAGGGTGACGGCGAAGGGGAAGGAGACGAGTGAAGAAAACGTCCCCTGGTCGCCGAGCTTCGTCACCCCTGACAAGAAGCAGGTGTTGAAATCCGACAGCCTGCGGGAAGATCCGTCCCTCGCCCTGACTCTCTTGTCTGGGGTAGGCTTGCCGAGGGACATTCAGCATCCCCCATCGCTCAAAGCCGCGCTCACCGAGTATTACTACCATGCGGCCAGGGTACGTTTCCTCGGTTCAATTGTTTCACTCCTTGTTTACTTGTAATAATATTTTGTTCGTTCCTTTCAGGCCTCCCAGTCTATTATGAGTGTGAATCTTCACCTCTCCGAGCATGAAAAGAAGAAGAAGCTGCTGTTGCAGTCTCTGCAAGTAAACAAAGACTCGGCCGAGGAATACAAGAAGAGCTGGGAGGAATCCGAGGCAGCTCGCCAGTCTTTGGAGGCTCAGGTATTCAACCTCAACGAGCTAGTCAAAGGCTTGCAAGAGGCTGCCGGGAAGTCCAGGGTGGAGGGGAAGGACGAGGGTCTTGCCGAGGGAAGAGCTCTCGGTCGGGAAGAGATGAAGGTTGAGCTGGAGAAGGAGTACAACCGGGGGTACTACGAGGCCCAAGATGCTGCTGCTGAAGAGCTTGTCGAGGCTCAGGCTGAGTTGCTCGAAGAACAGCATAAAGCAAGCTTTATGCTGGGTTATAATACGGGCTTCGATGATGCTGGCGTGGAGGCCGACGATGAACGAAGGATGCTTGTAGAGGTCCCTCCTCGGAGTCTGGCCGAAGCGCAGAACACCGAGGAGCAACAGCAGCATGCCGAGGCAGAGCAACAGCCTGACCCCGTGGTGGAGGCCGCAAGTGCATCCACCGAGGTTGACACCACTCCAGCTCCAACAGATGACCCTACACTGCCTCTTTTTCCGAGTGAAATCCCTTGAGAGGTGCTAGGCGTTTTGTTTTTGTAGTTTGCTTTGTATTTTGCTTCTCTCTGTTAAGTTGAACATAAACAATGTTTTGCCAGTTGGCACGCAATGCAACGGATTGTGATATTATCTGAAATGTGAAGAATTTGCTCAAGTATTGTTGCTCGTTCCATAAGTCTTTTGTGAATCAATTTTGCGTTCGGATAGGTTTGTGATTAAAAATGCAAATCTGACTTGCAAATTTCGTTGTTCCTGTTCCGTCGTGTTAGTAACTCGACTTACTATCCTTCTCATAATAGCCCCCTATCTGCTCGGATTGCCGAAGGATAGAGGCGGGAATCCAAGCAGATAGTAAAAGAAAAATATCCGAGGGAATAAAAATGAAAGATTATCCGAGGAGAACATGTTCGTGATTCTGAGTGAACATGATGGCAATGGCTAAGAGGATTTCGCCCGAACGCATTTGCCGAGGGCTAAGTGGATTTCGCCCAGATCAGTACGAGTGTGAGCCCAACGGCTTAAAACTGGGCTAGGTGAGATACCCAAGACTTAAAGAAAACAAACAAGATAAGAAATGGTACTTTCTATTATAATGGCCCAAAGGCTTACAAAAGTTAACAGGAATAAAAATTGGAGAAAAGCAAAACGTGAAATATCAGCTAGCCATGGAACTTCCGAAGCTTCTGAGCGTTCCAAGGGTTCGGTACGGGAGTTCCATCCATCTCGGCAAGCTTGTACACCCCATGACCAATTTTCTCGATGACTCGGTAAGGACCTTCGTATGGATCCTTAAGCTTCGTCAACTTGCTTGCTTCAACGACCATCCGAAGAACGAGGTCCCCCACATTAAATGGTCGAGACCGACGTTCTTGTTGTAGCCCCTAGCCACTTCTTGTTGGTACGCGGCACTGCCGAAGGTTAGCGTTGTCACGGAGTTCTTCGGCAAAGTCCAATTCAGAACCCACCAATGTAATTGTATCCACAGGATTGAAAACGACAAGAGGAATCTAAAAATTAAAAATTTTTGACCGAAATTCATTTTTTTTGAAAAAAGACGAAAAAATTTCAATAAGCCAATTTTTTCGTCTTTATTCAAAAAAGAATTGGATTTCGATCAAAATTTTTTACTTTTTAGATTTATCTTGTCGTGAGGATGCAATAATCTTCAAAAAATTAACAATAAGTCAAGTAATACAAAAAAAATTTGAATAAGAACAAAAAATAAGCCATTTTGACTTATTTGTCCGAACACCGATGCCTAGAAGGGCGGTTCTGGAGGGAAGTCTTTTGGTCCTTTTGGCTGCAGCCACTCACTATCTAGTACCCCAACGTCTGAGACCAAAGACTAATCAACCTCAATCAAAACTGCAATAATTAGACCAAGACTCTGGGGTCAATTAATTTTGTTTGTTTACAAAAGGAGAATTCTACCGTCAGCCCACAAGGCTGACTATAGTACCTAACACGCGCTAGTAAATTCCTCCACGCGCTATTATCCTGCCATCTCTTTGCGTCTTTCTATGCACTGTCAACTTACTCTAAGTTGATTAGATGTTTTCAACAGCAAATGACCAAATTAACCCCTGGCTCTTTTGGTTTTATCTACATGCAGTCTTGCACCTACTGGAAAATGAAATTAGGCTTCAAATCCCGTGTTATTACTCATGCCCCGTTTCAGAACATCTTCTTAAAAAATAAATACCTATTTCACATTTTCAAACTCAAAAATAATGTAAATAAAAAATAATTTTTTTATTTTTTTCACCGTATAAAAGATCTCGATAAAATCTATTAAATATGATACATATTGCTAGGAAAATTATTTGCATAAGCATGTTATTTTTTAGCTTGAAATTGCTTTTTTAAAAAATAAGTATTTATTTTTGGTTTCGGAACGGGGCCTCAGACCTCATTTTGTTACAATTTTTATTTTGGAAGTACTTACACTTTATATTGCAAGATATATCATTTTTTTTTATAATACATCACTTTTATTTAGTAAGGGCGGATGAGTCTCTCCTCATCTCCTTTCCCCAACATTTAGACCACAAAGTAACATTATTCATCATCCAAATCAAGTATTACTATTTGGAGAATGCTATAATCAGCCCAAAGGGTGGACTATAGTGCTATTCACGCGCGGGTGAGAGAAACATTCTGCCATCTACTGATTTACCGCTGACAGCCTTTGCAGAGTTGATTACACGTTTAAGCACAATGATCATGTTTTCCTTGTGCATTTCCCCCTTATTTTGACTGTCATTCACGTACGAAGAAATTTTCCCTCCAAATGGCAGCGTGCCCGCCAATAAAAAACGAAAAAGCTATGGGTAAAGCATAAAGGACTGTCGTTCAATTGATCTATTATTATTGTTTTCGTTTTGTCTTTTTTGAATTTTTGATAAATTCGGGTGATTTTTTTTTTGGATTAGTCATCTGTCTCGACGAGAGGAGTCTAAAAAGTATAAAATTATGACCGAAAGAAAAAAAAATACTACTACAGACGCAAAAGTATAAAACAGTTATCTTATTTGTCTAAAGTAATGTCTTATTTGAATTTTTTCAATATTGGTCCATATTTTTATACTTTTTCGATTCGTCTTGTTGAGAGGAATGATTAATCCTAAAGATTTTGACGGAAATATAAACAAAAAATTAGAAAAAATTAAAAAAAAGTGAAATAAGTTCCGACTTATAAGTTTACAGGAACGCAACCTCTATTACAGGCCAGCCACAATTAAAATAGAGCAAAACTCTCTATGGACTACTCCAAAAGTAGTATTTTTTTTGGAAACTACTCCAAAGTAATTGATAGCACTCTAAGGGGTGTTTTGGCATGCGACGCTGAAAAAAAAAAAACCACTTGGCTTATTCAAAATTTGCTCGCATTTATTAATTATGCCTTAATTTTGTGTGAATTATTGATTCATCTCAATTTTGTCTTTATTGAAAAAAAATTATGAGTTTCAATCATAATGTTTTACTTTTTTTGAAAACAAACCAATAATGTAAAAAAAATGACACAAAACTAACATATGCTAAAAAAATTAAATAAAGCAAAAAAAAATAAGCCACTTGGCTTATTTGCTTAAAATATTTGTTGTGTGACATCGAGATCTCACACTAATGATCAGAGACGCTGAATTTGTTCAATAATCTCTGTAAAAAAAATCAGCTAAGAATCGTTATACTTTTAGAAATAAATGAACGTTTTGTTCTAATTAGGGCCCGTTCCAGAATCAGAATAAGAACTTATTTTTTGTCTAATAATAAGGTGTGTTCCACAAAATAGTGAATAAGTACTTATTTTTTAAAAAGGTAATTTCAGGCTCAAAAATTATGTGCTTACGCAAATAATTTTTTTATCACTATGGATCTTGTTTGATAGATCTCATTGAGATCTTTAATACGGTGCAAAAAAATTAAAAAATTATTTTTCATTTACATTATTTTTGAGTTTGAAAATGTGAAAATAAACTGCTTATTTGGATTTTGTGAAACAAAGTTCCAAAATAAATACTTATAAAATAAGAAGGTTTCTGGAACGGGACCTAGTGTATATTGCTTATATATGTCTAAGCTTATGCAAATAGGCATTTGTTGGTGTAGTGGTATAGTGTAGAGGCTTTAGGTTGGAGTGGGTGAGTTCGAGTCACCACCTGTGCGTTATGTGCTTTGTTTTTGGGTTTTTTCCCCCCTAAAATCCTAACTAAGGTGGGTCCACTCCCCCAGCATCTCTGACAGAATATGAACCCGTATATTGCATTTGTATACTTTTTGTCCTCAAAATTTGTACTGGTAGAGTTTTGTTTTTTTTGAACATGTCACATTGATTGTACTCATAAAGTTAATAATAAGAAAATATATGATAATTTTGTTTTAACGCATATAATCGAGATGCGCAAATTTACCCAGTAGTTGGTTATTAAAATACATATATACTTTAAAATTGTTAATTTATCATGAATACTAAAATTATTTTGGAGTAAATATGATTAACTGTAGCTCGTATATTACTATATTATGATTACAAAAAAAATTAGTGCTCCTACTATATCAAATTCTTTGGTTCGTTACTGCGTAGAGGAGAGGGGTCCACACCAGCGGGCGCGCCGAGTGGTCTGTGGTAAAGAAGAAGAAAGTCTTACAAATATAGTAGTATAAACAAAGGATGTCCATGGCCATGGGTAAAGGTTGGATGGCTATTTTGGTCATTTACTTTCGTAGTTGAAATCTTCAACTTTCATCCTGACACACTGCAGAAAGTCTGCAACTTTAATTCCGAAGAACTGCAGAAATGACCGTCATTATGCCATGAAACTCGTCCGCCTTATGGGCGGAGAATAAAACGACCCTTTACAAAAAGTCTCTGTCATTTGTAAAATAGTCATAATTTGTTGCTAAGAACATTCAATGCATGGTGGAATAATTTGGATTAAAAAGTTCTTAATCAAATTTTTTTTGCATTTATTTGTTTTGCGTCAAACTTTTGTGACTTATTGATTCATCTCGACGAGAGAAATCGGGAAAGTAAAAAATTTTGATCGAAACTCATAATTTTTTAAATAAAGACAAAAATATGTCAATAAGTCAGTTTTTTTTTTTTACTTATTCTTGTCTTTCTGAAAAAAATTATGAGTTTCGATTTTTATTTTTCCGATTCCTCTCGCCAAGAAGAATCAATAAGTCACAAAAATTT
Organism: Rhododendron simsii; assembly: GCA_014282245.1. Classification (NCBI taxonomy): domain Eukaryota; kingdom Viridiplantae; phylum Streptophyta; class Magnoliopsida; order Ericales; family Ericaceae; genus Rhododendron; species Rhododendron simsii. Next base: position 4,665,863 of record CM024964.1, read on the forward strand.
GAGGCAAAACTAACAAATACAAAAAAAATTTAAATAAAAACAAAAAAAAAGTTACTATGCCCATTTTTTGTGTTCGTCTCATTTGATCCCAACTGCGACGAACACAAAAAGTACAATGATGATCATAATGATAACGTGAAAAAACTGAATAAATAATTCAATTCATGTTATAAATTTATATATTTGAAGATATTAATTAAATCTTGTTCAAGAGGTAAGAGTGCTAATGACTTCTTGTTTGGAGTTTGACTTCCACTTATTCTCATAATTCATACTAACATAAAACAAAATATAACCCAACTAAAAATATCATAGTGAAGATTGATGAAATATTATTATGAAAAGATAATTACTCCCTCTGTTTCTAAATAAGAGTCCATTATTCTAATTTGGAATGTTACAACATGATTGTCCATTTTAAAAAATAGAAGAAGATATTCCGTATTTGATAAAATTTCAAAAGTGGCTCTCATATTTGAATACAAATGGTGCAAAATAGGAAGAATATAGGGGATATGGTGGAAAGTATGTATAATAATTACATATCCCCTAAAAATCGAATTCCTAAGAGTGACTCTTATTTAGGATCAGAGGGAGTAATATACAGGTTTTCAAATTGGATAATGGCTAGCTTCATACTTTAAAAAATTTGTATGTTAGCTTATTATTTACAGTATCAAATTAAATATGCCTCTATCTATGAATCTAAACATGTTATTGTTGATCCATTAATCATCCATTTCAAAATTTCCAATGATTCTTCAAATAATTTATAATAAAAGATGTCATCTCTCCTGTTGCCGTTAGAACTACCATATTGGAAAGTGAGTCGTTGGAGAACGTGCGCGTAAACAAGATTTCAAAATAATACGGAGTGCTTAAATAATACACAAGGCTATAAAATATAGGCTTAAGTACTTAAATGGTCCTTACAAAATAGCGTCAGTTTCATTTTCGTCCTTGTAAAATTTTTTGTGTCAATTTCGTCCTTCCAGTTTGTGAATCAGTTCAATATGACTATTGCTGTCAATCAGTGGACAGAATTTTCCTACTTGGATAACGGAAACCTTCTTTGGTACTTACCTGGCCCATGTCTCTTCCCCCCAATATTACCCACATCGTTTTTCTACCAAAAAAAGGCGCACAAGATCAATCTGCCATTCAATTACATTACGAACGTGCAACAAAAAAATCACAAATGATATAGGTTTAGAGGAAATGCTCTCTAGACTCTTTTTATTCAATAATAATCACACGGCTAAAAGACAAACAGCACATGGCCTAAGGCCATGTGTATTGACCGTTGGGCCGTTTTGGATCGAACCCATGATGGCCCGTCACATAAGTCCACAGTTGAATAATTACGATTTTGCCATCGTAGGCTTAAAATGTCATTAGCATTGCTATTAACCAAAACCAGTACACAATTGGCAAGTCCGTTATCCAGTAGGCGAATTCTATCCACTGGTTGACGGCAAGGGTGACATTGAATTGAGTCACAAACTGAAAGGACGAAATTGACACAAAAAATTATACAATGACGAAAATCAAACCGACTCTATTTTGTAAGGACCATTTAAGTATTTAAGCCTAAAATATATACTAGAAGGTTGGCACATGTGTGCACACGTACTTTTGGGGTTATTTTGCATAGCGGGATAGTGGCATGATAAGGTTGTTTTAAATAATATGTTATGTTGTCTAAGTGTGACTGCCCACGCCAAGTTATAAGTGATGCATTAACTAATTTTGAAGAGGGGCACTAGTGGAACAATAAAGTATACAGAATCTAAAAACAAAAAAAATTTGCATACCAAAGATGAGTTTTTTATAGTAGAAATAGAAGATATCATATGAGAGAGAGAGAGAGAGAGAGAGAGAGAGAGAGAGAGAGAGAACTGATGTCTCCATGTAGACCTCTACACCACAAAGCACAATCCCATTCCCATCTACACGAACTACCAATGTCGTGCCCGTTTAATATATGGGAAACAAAAAAGAATATCAACATGAACTTTTTTTATTTTTACTATCTTGCCTGTGCATTAAATAGGCAAAACGCTGAAAACCAACCTTTGAGCAATTGGTATACTTTTCGTAAAAAAATATAAGCGTATCTTGATTGAGTCGAAGACTTAGAAATTAACAATCGGGCAAACCTTCCAGTGATCCCAAAGTCTGAAATATTTGACTTCCGTGAAATTCAAACATACTGCCCCATATGCACTTTGCCAGACCCCTCCGTGTTCGGAAGTTGATCAACTAACTAATAGAGCCAAACTCAATTGAAGAGTCAATGTGGAAGACAGAATTTGGTCACGTGTCCTCCTCTCCAAATACAAGCACCGCTCCGTTGCTTATAATCGCCTCTCTCCCACTTGGAGAGGCTTGATAAAAGGGGAACACGTTTACAACTCCGGCACCAAGGTAGCCATTAGAAGTGGGATCAACACATCCTTTTGGAATCTTAACTGGACTGGTCTTGGCCCCTTGAGATCATTAATCGCGGGCCCTCTCCTCCGCAATGAAGCTAACTTCACTGTTAGAGATGTTTGGGGTACAAACGACTGGGATCTCTCTAAAATTTCCTTCTCCCTCCCCTCTAACATTCTCTCCCATATTCTTCTCATTCAACCCCAGAGGTTGGATCCTCAACTGGACATCACGGTCTGGAACTCCTCTCCCCATGGCACCTTCTCATCAAAATCTGCTTGGCTTTTAACTAGAAACTTTGCATGCACCCTCCCTTTTGATAATTGGACTTGGATTTGGAAAATTAAAGCTAATCCCAGAATCAGAAATTTATTTGGCTTGCTGCCCAAAATAGACTAAAAACAAAAACCCTTCTCTTCTCGAGAAATATTTCCCAAAATGATATTTGCGAAGTTTGTAATGCTGATAGTGAAACCACGGCTCACGTCCTTCGGGATTGCCATGTGGCCGCTAGCGTTTGGGAAGGCATCGGTATTCCTAGCAGTGCTCTATCTTTCTTTCCCTCTCCTCTCCCGTTTTGGCTAAAATTAAACTGTGAAGCAAATATAATCCACCAGTCGGGGATCCCATGGTGTATTATTTTCCCCTTTACTTGTTGGAACATTTGGCTTCTCAAAAACAAAACCCTCTTCCAAAATGAACCAAATCGGGCCAGAGAACACCTTAACTCTACCATTGCTTCTTCAATTGCTCTGGCAATTGAATGGCACCATATTGCAATTCCAGCCCTGAAACCCCAAAAAAGGGTCACTGTGCTCGTAAAATGGTGCCCCCCTAGCACCCCATTTTTCAAACTAAATACAGATGGTGCATGCAAAAAGGGGCTTCAACAACCACAGCAGGTGGCTTAATTAGAGATGACAAAGGAAGCTGGGCAATTGGTTTCCACAGAACTCTCCGCCAAATGACAGCTTTGGAATCAGAACTGTGGGCTCTTAGGGATGGTCTACAACTTGCTTACAACAAGCAACTTATTCCCCTCCGTGTGGAAATGGATGCAAAGGCAGCCATCCAACTGATTATGGACCCAAACCAGCCCCGACATGTTCTAAATAATCTCATACATGATTGCAGATGTTTGATGAGACAGCTGGGAGTAGAGAAGATTGACCACATCTACCGCGAAGGAAATAAATGTGCGGATGTATTAGCTAGTATGTCGTTTGATGATGCTATAGATTTTCATGTATTTGATGTTGCTCCGGATTGTATTAACTCGCAACTTCGCGAGGACGCAAATGGGGTGGAATACCCTAGACTCTTGTATGACTCTTAACTTTATCTAATGCTCCTAGTTTACCAAAAAAAAAAAAAAAAGAGTGGGCCTTTCTTCCAAGCCTGTGTGTCATAGACTCATAGTTCCCCAAACAGACCTCCATGGCGATAGGAGGAAAAAGGAGGAGGAGGAGAAGAAATGCAAATACCCAATGCCAAATTTTGCTGTAGGGCGAAGCGTCCTACGGCAATTGTAGCGTGGCACATGAGCCATTGATCTCGGCAATGAACAGTTGCGATGTATTTTAAATTTTGACTGTTAATAAACAAATTTTTATCGTTTAAAGATTTTTTTAAATTTAGATCGTTGATTGATGACATCGACAGCTGTGCGCCGCACTGTAATCCCTGTAAGGCACTCCACCCTACCGAATCCCTAGGTCCTAGCCAATGCCAAAGAAACTGTTTATATGTGTAAATTATTCTTGAAAGAAACCAAGTTAATTAATAACGTTTTTTGGTTTTATTTTTCTTTTAAGATCGTGAGAGCAAATTTGACACCATAGTTGAAGGAACAATATTATGACAGCCAATTTTTAAAGGTGTCAAATAGCCACATCAGCATTCAGAAAATTTGACGTCTTCAAATTTTAAATAAAGTTTGGAGATGCTCTAATGCTGTTAAAACAGGGTCTGTTTTTATTCTGAAAAAAAAAAAAAGGGGGGGCACAAAGGCAAGCCTTTACCACCCCCATGTCTCCCATTCATACCACTCCAAACTCCTATTTATGGGTCATCCCATCCTCACAATGAACTTTTAAATAATTTACTCAGAGTACCACAATGGACTAATTAAGTTAAATTAAATAATCAAAACTTGTCACAATAGTTTTTTATTATTCATTTAAAGGTTGCTAATTAAATTTAGCAATGTTAAGTCCCACAATGATTTTTTCTTTGTTGACCATAATAAAAAATAATAGACGTCACTAGTGTGATAATTTCACGCCTGAAAATGAAAGGGAAAGACAAGACAAAGGGGAGGGAGAACAATTTTCCGTTTGAAGGTGGGCAACAATGAGAATGATTTTTTCCCATTAGGCAGAGGATCATAATAAGTACTACTTCTGACGTCGATACACTTTATGCCCATTATCATAAACCTAATGGAAGGAGGTTAGCAATAACATTTTCCATAAAAATAAAAAATAAAAACTTAAACGTTGATGGAATCGGGGAGCTACGCTCCTCCAATTAATCGTCGAATACAAACGAAACTAAATGAGTGATAAGCGTGGCTAGAAATAGAATGAGATTGATCTTGTCTTGATTGTGCGATTTTGTACTAACCCAAAGACGACTGCTACTAAGTCCTCACCATAAATTACATGTGTGGAGATGATGTAGGATAAGATTTTGGACGATTTTATAAAATATTCTTATTTTTATGATTCTAGAATTAGAATATAAAACCTTTCAAAATCTTGAATAAGAATATAAAATCTTTCAGAATCTTAACCTACAGTAGGAGAACTATTTTCAGAGTTTTTGGTTGGAAAATCTAATTAATATGGTGGAAAGGAAAGTAATACACAAAACAGGGCAACATGTTTCTAACGAACTCGTTGTTTCCAATTTTTTAGAGGTATAAAATGGTTCAAAACTTTTAATTTTAGTGTTTTTTTTTTTTTTGAAAAAACTGTAGTTTTCAAACGTAGTTCTTGAATGCTTTTTCAAATTCTTAGTTCTTAGAATACTTGCTTTCGTTTGAGGAGATAAATTCGTATTTGAAAAAAAAAAAAAACACTGATTGCATTGCCTTAAAAATGGTCGTAGTTGTGAAGTCGTGGTTTGAGAGTTAATGGTTTTCTTCCTCCCAAAATTTTAAGTTCGAAACATTCCACGTGCTATCAACTCTTGTTGGCATGGGCCAGTCCATAAGGATCTTTGCTTCGGTTTTGAATGGCCCACTGCTAGTGGACAGGGAATTGGTCCCCCTAAGATTAGTTGAAGCGCACGTAAATTGACCCGGACATTTTTAGGTATCGGAGCTGAAAAAAATCAAATTTAAGAGAGCAACTTTACATTAAAATTGCAGGAGTCTTAATTTTTTTTAATATTTTATTTGGTAAGGGAGAAACAGCCCTACAGCCAGGCCACTAAATAGATCCGACTACGCAATCCAAAACTCTAGGGGAGCTAGCGCGACCATACCTGTCACGGCTCCCCCCACTTACTTCAGAGTACTCACCCTGCGGAAAATTGAATCTCAAACCTTGAAGAGCACTTCCAAAGTCGAGGCATCCGCCCGAAATATTGGAGCAACCCTGGTGTGTGTAGAGTCTTACTCCTTTGCTAGACTGGGGGTTCATAGTTCAATATGTACGATTGAAGAAGACTAGAGGAAAATATGAGTCTTCTGTAAAGTCCGCAACAAGAACCAATGGATCATGTCTAAAGTCTTGTTTGGAGGGACTTGATTTTTGGTCTCGACAGTTAACTGATTTGTTGAAAGAATGCAATTTGCCAACGGCGTTTTCACAACAAGTGTCATAGAGGAAAGGGAATTAATAGAAATTCCAATTCTAATGAATTACTTTGAAGATGAGTTATTTTATACTATAAAAAAAAAAAAAAAACGCAACTTCTTTTTCTTTGCAAGTTCTTGTGAGGTATGACCAAACTTAACAATCTCTTAATAACTCATCAAATTTTAGGCATCGGATAATCAAAGCTAACAACTTTTTGTCAATAATCAAAACTCTTCTCTCTATTCTATTTTCAACATGTTTCTAAGAAAAATACTTTTAAAAACAGTTTTTATTTTTTTGCAAAAACAGTTCTTTTCAAAACAGTTTTTTATTAAAAAAAATTTCAAAAACTGTTTTTTTTTTTTTAAACTTTTTCCTGAAAACTTCTTTAAATCAAAATTTTCAAAAAACTATTTTCTTTTTTTTCTAATAACTTGTTTTTATTAGTTTGAAAAGGTACCTCACAAGTGTACAAGTTAATTCCCATTAGAGCATGTACACCAATGATTTGGTAAAATACCTTGTGAATAGTTCACAATTCTAGTTTATCTATCACTTTTTTCTTTCACAACTACACCAATACTATCTATTTTACCTAACACCAATTAAAACATACATTCTTCCACTTTTTTCCTTTATCATTTTTTTCCCGAGTTTCTTCCACCTTGGCAGTGGAGAATCAGTTTTTGTGCTCAAAATTGGGTTTTGATCAAACTGGTCAGTTTTTGTGCTGAAACTGGGTTTTGATCAAACATGGGAAGAATTTTGTTTCATGGTGATGAGAGAGAGAGAGAGAGAGAGAGGAGAGAGAAAGAAACAATATTTTAGTACTTACCTTGTAAATAGTTGTTAGGTAGAAATAGAGAAGAGCTGTTCATAAATGAAAAATACTTACTTGTTTGCCTAATCTGCTGCAGCCCTCTCTGAAAGGCCCTTGAATGGTCTGATGAACTTCTGGCCGCATGGCCAAAGTTAGCGCTCTGTACAATCAACAACGGTTGCTTATGGGAGTGTGCTGGTATTCGTTATGTTGGTTGAATGAGCTTATGTAGTGTGAGTTTATATATTATAATCTTTCTTCTATTCTCCACTTCTATATAACTATAACTACCGTAAAAAAAGATGAAGTTCTGTATCTGAAAATGATTAAAAAGTGCAGAATATTTTTTATTTTTTTACTTTTTAAATAGAGGTACCATATATAACCACAAAAGGAGAAGCGAAGTTGTAAAATTTCAAACAAAAGAATCACTAACGACGAAAAAACATGAATGATGAAGCGGTAAAAAAAATTGGACACAAGTTTTTGTAGAAGAGAAAAGAACAGAGCCAAAAGCAAACTTGAATGCCAGGGCGAGAAGCGCTATAGGATTTGGAGGAAAATCTAGTGCGGATTATGTAAATCTTTGACTTTTTAAAAAGAAAATCCAATTGCCTTCCCCAACCAAATAAAAGGAAAATTTCATTAATTCCTTTTGCCTTGGTGAGTGTATAAATATGGGTATCTCTAGTGAGGTTAAGAAGTACAAATCTATCTCATCATATTTAGAGAGATACAATGGGTCGACATTGCTTTCTTTCCTTTTTGATCAACCTAACTTTGATACTTCAGCTTGCTCGTGCACAACTAAGTGATGTAGCTGTTCTGCCGGTTCATATAATCAGTGGTGTTCCGAACAATCCCACGCCATTGTGGGCTCGTTGTTAGTCTAAAGACGATGATCTCGGAATGCAGAGGATCAACAATGGTCAATCATTCAGTTGGAAATTCACTGCCAACGTTTGGGCAACCACTCTATTCTTCTGTCATTTTTATTGGGGTTCACATAATACAACAAGTTTTGATGTTTACAATGCCAAAATAGGTGACAAGTGATGGAATGGTACGTAGTACGTACAATACATTATAATTGTTACTGGGTTGTAAGATCTGACGGTTTCTATTTCAGCAATGATAACAAGTCTTTGGAGAAAATCCATAACTGGATATGACTCATGTTTGTGAGCAGATCAATGCATTCTTAGCAAGATTGGACTCGTCCTGATCCATGAGAAATAATTTAGTTCACTCCACATTTATAACCCGTAGAGTCATACGTGAGTGAACAAGATTGGACTCGTCGTGATGTAATCGGGCGACAATCCGCAGAGAAAAAACTAGTTTAGCATCGTGGCAAAGTGTCCATATCTCTAACGGGGGCGAAGTCGGAACGTTATGTTGATTTTCCCTTCCTTTATTCTTGCAGTGATTGCAGAGGTTTTGAAACAGATGGAAGTGAATGAAGGAGGAGATGCAATGCAAGAATGAGCTGTTTGAGGTTGAAACATGCACTCGACAGCGCCAACCAACTCCTTGCCGACGTCCTCATCACCGTTGAAAAACGCATCAGCATAGCTTTTTTGCCACGACTGGTACGCCTTCGTCCATATCGACCGTTGCTTCTAACAAAACAAGAGATTTTTTACCGAGAGAGAGAGGAGGTTGTGCTCCAGATTTGTTTTTGATCTAGAGTTTCTCTCTATATGACAACTTATATAGGAGAATATTTTTGTTTCGTTTTAATTTCTTTTTTAAAAAAAATAGACTTAAGGCGTTACTAAATTATATTAGTGGATTAGAGAGATTACAAACATTAGAATTAGACTAACTGGGTTACAAGTTCTATGTAGTAGATCACATGCCAATTTTTTGTAGAATATATTAACCAAGTTTTGGATGGCTTTGATGAGAGATGTGGGACAAAGTCTAATACTCCCCCTCTCATGCACTCCCGATGCACGTGAATGTGCGAATTGAGCTAACCAGGAGATTTGCTTTAGGCGACGAAGACTCTCTCACGAGAGGTGAGGTCATCCAAGACCTCACTCTGATACCAAGTTAAATATAAGAAAATAAATATTTTATTGACTTCGATAACACTATACAATGAGCTCCTCTATTTAGAGAGAGAGGGAGAGAGCCTAATTAAGAAAGGAAATCATACCAATTAACTATGGGAGAGAATCATTCTAATTACAATCAAATCTCAATCTCAATATCACGATATGATCACGATATTATTTATTATCTCCATTTATTCTAACATCTCCCCTCAAACTCAAGTATGTTTGCCAACTTGAGTTTGAAAAAGCTCAGAGAAACCAAAAATAACCAAGCCAAGAGAAACCAAGAGCAGCCAAGCCAAGCCAAGAAATCAGGAGTAATTAGGAACCAAGAGAAGTTGGGAAGAAAATCAGGAGAAACCAAGAAAAATTGAAAAACAAAGAAGCCAGAAATCGAAAAGCCACGAGTGCTGATGGAGAAGATAGAGGCATGGTGGGTGCAGGCAACTGGAAAGCGTGAAGGAGATTGACAAAGTAACTAAGTGCCCGGCGGACGGCATTGAGGCTTAGGCCGGCCACCAGGAGCGAATATCCGCATGGGCTAAATTTTATAGCTCTGATACCATATTAGATTTCTTGGAGGGTTCTAACCTAAAACCAATTGGCAATAGGTGCAGTAGTCTCTAGAATATATTAACCAAGCTTGAGTGGCTTAGATGAGCAATACGCACTACAACACGAAAGGCTTGTAGCGAGGATTTAGTTTCCTCGCTAAAAATCTGATTTCCTCGCAAAATGTATTTGCGAGAAAATTTTTCCTCGTCCGTTTTCCTCGCAAAAAGCTTGTCGCAAAAAAAATTTGCGAGGAAAAAAATTTCCTGGCAAATTATGACCCAATTAGCGAGGAATTTTTTCCTCGCTATAGTTTTTCCTCACTAGACTAATACACTGTTTACAAAATAGGCAAGAAAATTTTTCCTCGTTAGACTAATTTTTTCCTCGCCAATTATAGTTTCGGCGAGGAAATTTTTCCTCGCTAAAACCCTTGAAACTAAAAATAGAGAGTTCTCCAGCTCATTTGCTTCCGCGCAAACTCAAACCATGGCCTCCTGTATGGAGGCATTCACTCCATCTATCATACCAACTTCCTTTTGAGTTCAAACCTTTGCCTTTTTTATATATAACCCTTTTGTACATTCTTTCACCTCTCTAAATTTGTTTCTTTAAACCTTTCTGTCTAATTTTAGTCCCTTCGTAGTGTTTCTTTAAACTTGTTTTTTAAATCATTAACATTATTCGCTTTTATTGAATTTTTTTTATAATTTAATGTTTTGTTATATATCTTTAATAAATCTTTATACCTTTCTAAATTTGTTTATTTTATACTTCGTTTTAATTCTCTCTAAGTTTAGTAACCTTTTGTAGTGACTAAATTAGTTTGAGCACTTTAAATTTCTGCAAATACGATATTTTTTTTGGTGGGTTAATCTGTTCTTACTGTGTATATGCACCCATAACAATTTTAACTCAACAACAATATTACAATGGTAATAATTTGTTATATTTCTTTTTAAATGGGGTTAACCTTACATATTTTGAAAATAGATTAGTGATATTTTGAAAATACATTTCACAATTATTAAGTACTTTATTTTTTGTTTAGCTTTTCATTAATTTTTTTTGTATGAATTAATAATTAGTTATCTCTACGAAAAGCAATCCATATATCCCCTGCATCATTTTTCTGAAAAGCACATCATTCATCCACAAACTTATAATCCCTATGTCCAGTCCTTTTTTTGGGTTTATAACAGTCAAAAGAACAATACGATAGAATTGGTGAATGCACTCTGTTACCTAGAGTGTTCTATTCCTTGGGTATTTATATACAAATATGGTTACAAGTGATAAGTTTTACAAAAGATATTGCAAATGATAAAATATAACCATTGAAATGGTAACATTATTAGGATTTCTTTTCTTGATCAACTGATTTGCACTGATTGGTTGACACCCCCCGCAAGCTGATGGTCGAGGCATGAACTTCAGATTGAAACGCAGTGTTTGAATGCGGGAAGACGCAAGTCCTTTTGTGTAAAAATATCGGCAATTTGATCCTTGGTGCTAATATATTGGACGGTTAAATCACCCCGAGCGACTTTGTCACACACAAAATGATAATCAATTTCAACATGCTTTGTGCGGGCATGGAAGACGGGATTGGCTGTAAGATATGTTGCACCAATATATATTATCACACCACATTAATGGAGTGGCACAGATATAAAGACCAAGTCCGAAGAGGAGTGACTGAACCCGGCCAAGTTAATTAGGCGACCACATCCGCAATAGCCTTGTACTTGGATTTAGTTGAAGAGCGAGCAACTGTCCGTTGCTTGCGAGAGGACCTCTTTTCTTGATCAACTGATCATTTGCACTGATTGGTTGACAATAACTATGGGATGAACTTTTTTTTAGCATGTCCTTAAAAATTTTTGTATTCAAACAATAAATTTTAGTACAATTTGAACATACTGACATTGTTAACAATTAATTTCAGTTGGGGAAAAGTGAATTCATATAATTCGTGTGAAACATATTTTTGATTTCATCAATTCAATGCGATTCGCGAGGAAACTATTTTTTTTCCATTTATCACTTTTTTATTCTAATAAATTTGCTTATGATATTGAACTATGTAGTTGATTATCCCTTACCATGTGATATTAAAGATACATGAACATAATTAATAATGACTTACATATAAAAAATTTAATGAGTCCAAAAAAATGTGACAAAATATTTTTCGCCAAAAGGTTACATTTAGCAAGGAAAACAGATTTCCTCGCAAAAGGGTTACATTTGGCGAGGAAATTACATTTGGCGAGGAAATAATTTCCTCGCCAAATGTAACCCTTTTGCGAGGAAATAATAATTTCCTCGCTAAATGTAACTTTTTAGTGACGAAATTGAATTTCCTCACAGATTGTGCACTTTTAGCGACGAAATCTCTTTTCCTCGCCATATTTCCTCGCAATAGGCCTTCCATGTTGTAGTGACGGGACAAAGTCTAACACAGCTAAACCTCTTTTTTTCCTCGGAATTCCAGGCCATTTGATGCACCACTAGCCGATCAAGAGCAGCAATAGACCACAGAGGAACCAAGAGAAACCCGTTAATAGAGCCTTATTCTGGTTTTGATTGGTGCGCGGCAAATGGGACATGAATTGATGTGTTCTCCACAGTCACGACAAGTCTGCTCACAAAGAAGAAACTAAGACATATATAAAGAATCCGAAGTAACAAAAGAAGAATGTGAGAGCCTAGAAATGGATTTAGAGTAACTAACCTGATGCCCGCAAGCAAAAGCCATGTCCTTCGGATTAGCAAGACATATAGGGCAAACCTGTAACAAGATAAAAAACAAAGGGGATGAAGGAAAGTGTTTAACTCAATCGAGGGTATAGCAGGAATATTGATTGTGATACTAACCTGATCAACACTTGAATATGGAGCAGTGCCAGTAGTTGCCGTATCGTATCCTTGGTAAGGAGGGGTACTTTGTTGAAAACCGCCTGAGTTGTACGGTTTTGAGCTATTGTCGGTAGATGCTGCACTGTAATGAGGTGGGGGAAGAGGGACCCTTTTTGGAGCATTTCCCGTTCGTCGACTTTATAGGGAAGAAAAAGGAAAAATATGGAGTCTTTTTAGTAACTGGAGATTAAATCTAAATCCAGAATACATGTGGTACAGGAGTTAATATTTACCCCAAGATACTCAATTCAAGAGTTGCTTTGTATTGAGAAGGTATTTCCATCAACGCAGACAGAGCAAATTCCGTTTGTTTTCTCAAAGGATCCACGTTCTTTGACATGATTTCCGTAAAATTCACAAACTATCAAGGCACAAAAGCAGTCACAACTAAATAAGCAAATTTCTAAGAAATGAGTCTAATTTTTAGAGATTCAAATGTCAAACTACTAGAACCTGAAAATTGTCAAATGCTCGACAAGGAATGTTATCGTCAAACGCTCTCATCGTGTCCCATGGGCCATCTCCTACCCCTACTAGGATTATTGACAAAGGGTACTCACTGCAATTAAAAAGCAAATAATTATGTGTTCAAAACAACAAATGTTACTGAAATCCACGAGGGAAATACAAGGGGCAATAAAAATCTCAAGATTAAGAAAAGGTTTATACCTTGCTTCGATAATGGCATCGATAGTATCCTGTTCCTGTGGGCTGACCTTACCATGCGCAGTATCAACACTTCCCGTCACCTAATATTAACAGACAATCAGTGAAGTACTTGAGAATGGGCTCCCAATCATTTATGCTAAATACTAAGTCCCTTCTCAAGTAGTCCTGGGAATTCCTTGTTAGTTTCAAATGAGTTTATTTTGCCCTTCTTTTCTTTAAGCAAACACTAGGAGTGTCAAATGGGCGGGTTTGGGCCAAATTGGTTAAGTTGTAAATGGGTTGGGTCTCTAATAGGTCATTGACCCATTTAGCACCCATTAGTTATGAGGTCAGTGATTCATACCCAACCCAAACCATTTATTTAAAATTAAACCCGGCCCGCCCATTAGCCCAATTACATATATATTAAATTTCAAATTTTTGTAATTTATTAATTCGTCTCGTTGAGAAGAATCGGAAAAGTAAAAAAATATAATCGAAACTCATAATTTTTTTCAAAAAGACAAGAATAAGTATTTTTTTTGGTCTTATTGAATTATTTTTGTCTTTATTCAAAAAATTATAAGTTTCCATCAAATTTTTTTACTTTTCCGATTCCTCTTGTCGAAACAAATCAATAAGTCACAAAAATTTGACGCAAAACAAAAAAAATGCAAAAAAGATTTGAATAAGGACAAAAAAATGAGTCACTTAACTTCTTAATCCAAACCCTCTGCGGGACTAAATACCACGAGAGTAACTTATTCACGGCTGCCGCCGTGAATACGCGCAATTTCACCAGTCCATTCACGCAATCAATGGATGAGATGTGTTTTCAATTTTGACTTGTCGAAAATAATTGTTACCAGTCACAATTGATTTTTAATCCAGACAGTCCAAAACATTTTTGTACGCGAGTGATTAAGGGTCATCATTTAGCCCGAAGGCCCGCGACCCGCCCAAAGCCCACCCGGCCTGCCGGGCTTTTACCCGGCCCGGGCCCGTAAAACGGGCGGGCTAGCCTGGCCCGTAGTTTGTAATGGGCGGGCTCGGGCCTATGAATTTTTACTCTGCCCGGCCCGTGTGCCCGCCCGGCAGCCCACTCGTGGTACCCGTAAAAAATCCCGCCAACAGGCCCGCCTATTAGCCCAAAATCCCATAAAACCCTTTATTTTTTCCCTTGGTTTAGTTTTGCCCAAGGAAATTTAAACCCGCCCGTTGGCCCGCTCGACTTTTGGCCCGTCGGCCCACCAATTGGGCTAGCCCGTGGGCCGGGCTTGGGTTTCAATTTATGGTAGGTGGCCCAGCCCGCCAGGCCCGCCAAAAAGAAAAAGCCCGATAGGCCCGGCCCATGGGCGGGCTTGGGCAGCGACTTGGCGGGCTGGGCCAGCCCGGCCCGGCCCGATGATGACCCTTACGAGTGATTTAGCACAGAAGAATTGAATAAATGCTACAGAGAGAGAGAGAGAGAGAGAGAGCGACCTCTTTGCATGGAAGAATCTTTTCATTCCGTTGATGGGCAATGGAATACGTAAAAGCCATGGATCCCGTCGGCCCCAACGACTCCCATTCTGCCGTTTACCTCTATTTTTTTGGTGGGTTACTTTCATGACCCACTGGGTTATTGAAGTTGATACTCAATTATGACCCAACTAATAATGGTATAGTCGGATTTGGACCCATTTTTACCCAACTCATAAATGGGTTGGGTTGGATCTATTTTTTAGATGATGGGTATGGGTTTGGTTTGTTAATGGGTCTAAGTTCAATTTGCCACCCATAGCAAATACAGAGCCCATTGATCGATTGACATGGTCATAACTTTGGCATTGCCTTAACCCCCGCACCCCCCCTCCTAAGAATTCTGGGCACGATATTCACACGTTCACATATTCACTAAAGAAATTCTAAAACTTACTACAATAGAAAAGATCAGTCTAAAAAAAAAAGTTAAAAATTTGTGTCCAAGTGATCAGTCACCTGCCCATCAGCAACTATCAGCAACACATGATACTGGCCGCCACTCTCCTCGACAATACTCATAGCCATTTCTATTACCGGGGCAAAAGATGTGGGTCCTGTCATAAACAAAGAGAAGTTCTCATGGTCAATGAACACGATGGTGAATCTTTTAAAATGCTAGTGGCGTGAATAAATAGACACAAAACGGGCACCTGAAAGTTTAAGATGTGGAACTATTTCTCTGTATCTTCTCAATACTTCCTCAAATCCGTTACAATATCTTTCCTCTAGATCAAAACTGAAAACCTCTTGATCATGTGTTGAGGCTGCAAATCAAAAAGCAAGAGACAAAAATCATCTTTGAATCTACATACTTATTCTACAGAACATACAATGTTCCCTTTTTTCTACAAAAATTACCGTCTCCGAATCCAAAACATGGAATCAAGTTATCCTCGTCGAAAGCAGATAAAGTTTTCCCGATAATAGATATTGCTTGTTCGTATGGGTTCAGACCACTTCCAATGTGATGTAAGCTCCGATGATTGAATGATCTTGAACCTGTCCACTCATTGCTTTTTGTGAAATCAATACCAACAATGAGATTAGAGGACTCTAGTCCGGCTTGGGCAAGGGCATCTGTAACCTGTGGTGGTGGAACATTCCAAATTATTCGATCATGAGATGAAAATGGAAATTTGGGATTCTAATGCGCTATTAGTTGCAATAACTAAATCCTTTTACATACTGAGATATGAATTGATATTACTTGTACATTACCACACAAGGTGCACGAAAAGAAAAATATTGTGAAATCAACGCTGTTTGGAGATAGAAGTTATGTTGCCAGTACCTCATATTTTGTTAAGTCGGTTTTCAGAGTACAAGGCATGCACGGATGCAGAACATTTGGACAGATGGGTCATTTTTCGAGCATAAATTTAATAAAAATACTCACAATCCAATACAAAGAGAACATGTGTTCAGAAAAATATAACCAGAATAAATGAATGTTAGTGTTTTTGTGTACAAAAAAAAATTCCCTATATTTTTAGGTGGGTCACGTGATCCGCCTGTGCCTACATTAAATCCGCCCCTGTGCACGGAGAAGGAAGGCCATGCAATTGACCCTTTGTGCAACTCAAATTGTTTTTCCACCCATATCTAACAATTTTGATTCATTTAACAGTTGTTTGAGTATCAAAATATATCAACCCGACTATGATAAGGTCTACACAAAAATATTCTTATCAGGCACAGGTTTATTGTCAATGTTAGGTGGACGCCTGCCCATAGATTTTTTAAGTTGACGTTTGTGATTGAAGTTTCAAAAGTCTTGCCCATAGATTTTTTAAGTTGACATTTCTACTTGGCCATTGAAATTTCAAATTTGGTTCCTGTCTCCCGCTCTCCTTTTTTCCTCATGAGCAATGATAAGAGTTGAACCATCCCCCCGCCCCTTTTACACAAACTCCTAAATGCCGATATCGCACGATGGTCCAAAACAGAAAAACCATCATTGGCTGCATCCTTGAAAAAATCATTTCAAAACGTGTTATCCCCCCCAGAACTATTTTATTTTAGTAAAGAAACAATCGTAGAAATGAGTCACAAATCTCAATTTTCTTGACAACTCTGAAGAAAAAGTGTTATTGGCAAAAACATGGTTATGGTTCCCCCCCTGCAAACCTTAATTATCTGTTTGAAGTTTTTCAAGCTCTTCTAAAATGTCAAACACAATCGGATTACAATCTAAGTCTGCAGGAGATCACCACTGCAGATGTTGCAGTAGTGTTGTAGCCTTTCACTGACAAACGTCATCCTTGTGGAGAATGGCAGATACAAAGATGGTTTATTTGCCCAATTAGCATGGATATATCCAGAGGTACACCAAATATCGTTGAAGGAAGTCGAAAAAAGATCGAGCAATTCACAAAAGAAGAAAATTGTACATGGTCTAACCTGTTCCAGTGTATGGTAATCATCAGATATGACTGAAAACTTCTTCTCCAACTTGCGGTTTTTACGATGGGTATGACCCCCATGTTCATATGGTGCAGGGGCGTGGTGATGCCGAGGGGTATGGCTTGGATGCTGGTGAGGGTACGGCTGGTGACTATACGATGGGAAATGCCCTCGAGTCGTCTCTTTCGAATTTTTACCTCCCATTACTGGCCTCTTCTACAATCTAAGACAAGAATTAAAGCCCCCAAATTTAACTAAACCAACCTTCCCCTCCTCGATCTTACAGAAATTCACTAAAATGAACCTGTTTGATCTTTTCTGAAAATATACTTCACCAGTACAAAGAAAAACCCACGAATTAAATAGACTGAAATTAATGCAGATATTTCCAAGAAACCCACAAGTTGCGAAATCCAAGCGAAAAATCGCAAATTAAATTCAGAGATTTTGCCCCGAAATCGAAATATTATGGGAAGCATGCGAGTTGTATTGTCATGGCAGCATATATATATATCATTGCAATTAGCTGATGGTTGCATTAAGATGACCACAATCCATTGGAAGTTCAAAACCAAACAGTGGACCATAACAAGCTGTGGCAGCCGCAGTTATTGACTAAACTAAAGGAAGGACCTTTGAAAAGCAGAAACTCAAACCCATAATTCGTACCTGTTTTGTGGATCTTCTGAGGAAGTTGTAACCAGAAATTAAGAGGATATGGGAAATTACCCAGAAAGAAGTAAGTATCCCCTATAATGAATTAAGAATTCTGAGAGAAGACTTAATATGACTTAAACTCCACGCCTTGTTATTTTAACGCGAAAAAGACTAATATATATCTATATATATATATATATATATATTATTATGTGTAATACAAGTCATCTCCTCTCAAGTTCAAGGAAACAATGATAGGAGACCAAGACCAATTACAATTCTCCCCCTATATATATATGCAAATTCCATCAAAGTTCATCACATGTGTGTTAATTAAATGATGCGCTACTACTATATATACATATAATAATATATACTAAGATTAGGCTCGTGTGTGTGTGTGTGTATATATATATATATATATATATATATATATATATATATATATTCGAATAAGTTTGGTTATTGTGGAGGGTGCATGCATGGGTTTTCACCGAGGAAAAGCAAGCCTCCGAAAATCTATCGTGCTGAGATTGTATTTTTGTGAATTTATAAATTTGAAACTTATTTCGGTATTGTTTATTATTCATAACTTTTTGTTTAGCTTTTCGTCATAATTTTTGGGGTTAAATCGTCTCGTCATGAATCGAAAATGTAAAAAAAATATGAACCGATGTTGAAAATATTCAAATACAGTAAATTTTTTGCTTTTGGTCATAATTTTTTACTTTTTATATTCTTCTCATCGAAACGAATAATTATCACTTAAATCCAACAAAAAAAGACATGAACAAAACACACAAAATGAATACAATAAATAAATTTACAAGAATGGAACCTAAGTACAGTACTCTTTTTTTTTTAAGAAGCAAAAAAAAAGAAAGTATGGATACCCGGTCGGGGTTTGCCCGGAATACCCCTCCGAAGCTTAAGTTCGAGACTGAAAAGAAGGGATAGTTCCCCCAATCCGTACTATCTCCCTTCTCAGCTAGAACTCTTCTACCGATCTTTAACAGAAAGTCTACAGGCACAGTAATCTGTGCACAAATTTTTATGTGGGGCTCACTATGGGTCCCACATAAGTGATCCAAGCCGTTTATTATGTTTAAAACATTTTTTTCAAGGGTTTTTTGAAAAAAATCAGCTCAATCCGATACCTATAAGTACTCGATCTAATTGTCTAACTTTTCATTCTCTTTAAACTAAAATGAAAAGTTAGATTAATCAAGAACTTATAGGTATCGAATTGAGCTAATTTTTTGCCAAGGCCCTTGAAAAAATGTTTTAAACATAGTGAACGGTTCGGATCATTTGTGTGGGACCCATATTAGACCCCACATAAAAATCTGTACACAGATTGCTGTGCCAGTAGATTGGTTTGATATTTAATCCTGTACACATCCAATAAATCCTCACCCATTTCAAAGATTCAGGAATGATTTGTCCATGTTTTCATCCGATTAAAGGATGGTGTTGTGCAGTGGTATGCGCTCAATACCGTGATATGCACCTTCGAGCCGACGGATGCACGATCCGACAGCTCGAAGATGTGCAACACAATTCTGTGCACCTTACTGCACAGTACCAACCCGAAATTTGTTTTCATCATAGGTTGCGTTCTCTTGAACTTAACTTAAATTTGCGAGTTGTCCTTATTTGAATTTTTTTTACATTTGTTAGTTTTGCGAGAAAGAAATCAGAAAAGTAAAAAAATTTTACTTTTACCTTAATATTTTGAGAAATAACCACTTTTTAGCAAAAAGTGGTCAATTGACATTTTTTTTGGCTAAAAATTGGTTATTTCTAAAAACATATGAGTAAAAGTAAATTTATTTACGATTCTTCCCATCGAGACGAATAATAATCCACAAAAATTTGGTACAAAATTAAAAAATATAAAAATATTTCAAATAAAGACAAAACTTTCAAATTTAAGTTAAATTTCAAGAGAATGCAGCCATAGTAAGCCAATAATGACAGGATTTTGTTTTTTTTTATATTTTTATTTTTATTCGAGATAATGACAGGATCACTAGAATACAAAAGGACTCTTTATGTAGATCGATTTACTTTAATCTTTTGAACAATTTGAGGGGTTACCTACTTAACGTACGTATCTTGGGCAGCAAAATCAGATAGAGATATTGGAAGGAGAAATCCAGTCAACTATTCTGAGGCGAATAAGGCGAGTGAATAAATAAGCGTGAGCATGCGTGTGAAAAGTTCTTTTAGAATATAATAAATTATTGAGATTCGTGGGAATAGAAAGTGTGAAAAGTATGAGTGCGAAATGGAGAATTTGTGTTAAAGAATTAGTATTAATTTGAGTGATTTGGCCTAACTTTTTTTAACTATATATTATTGTCATTGTTCATTTTTATTCCTTTTATTTTGAGTCAATTTATTTGGATTATTTATTCAGTTCCAAAGGAATGTTAAAAGTAAAAAAATAACAACGAGAAACTTAAAAAAGATTGCTAAAGATATAAATTATCTTTTTTTTTTTTTTGGAATAGGGATGAGAAATATGGTCAAATATTTTACATGCGGAAATCCGATTCTAAATCATATAATTGCGAGTACACAGGCGTGAGTATTAGCGTGAAAAGCTCTTTCAAAATACCATAAGATTCAGATTATTTTTGTCTCTAATAAAAATTTTAAACTTCCGATCATTATTTTTGACTTTTACTCCCTTCTCATCGAGTCGAATAAATAATTCAAATAAATCAATTAAAAAAAGCAAAGAAATAAATAAAAACAAAAAATAACCCAAACGAAGCTAGGCCAACGTGCCTTTCTTTTTAAACCTTTTTTTTTCTTTTTTCAAAAAGAAGATAATTTCAAACTCATATATAATAAAAATGAAAAAAAAAATTTTGATTTTTTTTTTTCATCTTTTAAAAGATCTCAATAAAATTTATCAAACAATATCGTAAAAAAATTATTTGCGTAAACACATGATTTTAATCTTGAATTACCTTTCTTTTCTAAAAAACGGAACGGGGCCCAAGTCATTGCTTCCCTCCGTTTGAGTCCTTTGTACTGTTCAGTTATGAATATAAATGAGCAAAGTCCACTTTGACCTCCTGTGGTCATCGCCATGTGCGGATACCTCCCTCATGATTCAAAATTAAGCACATAACCTACCTGTGGTTTTGAAAATGTGCGGATAGACTCCCTGCCGTCATGTTTTCCATCCATATTAACAGACACAGCATTAAAAGGTCGATATACCCTCATTATGTCCTTGATTCTTCTTTTTTTTGAAATCTAATCACACCATCTCTTATACCAAAAATTAAATCCAAACCGTTGATATTGTAAAATTTGACGAGTACTACATTCATGTCAAAATTCAAGTCAATCAAAAAATGAAAGCCCATGATCAAATCGATTTTGTTATAAAATTAAAATTTCAAATTTGAATTTACTAAAAATTAGATCACTGGGTTATTGACGCTTGATCGAGATGATTGTTTACAGAGATACTTTATTCTTTATTCAATACATTATGAACGACTCAGATTACATTTTAGAGGCGTGCGAGATACACCTCCGTTAATATGGATGAAAAACATGACCGCAGGGAGTCTATCTGCACATTTTCAAAACCATCGATAGGTTATACGCTCAGTTTTGAACTATGAGGAGGGTATCCGCACATGGCGATAACCACAAGGGGTGAAAAGTAGACTTTGCTCAATATAAATTTGTGTTTCGCAAAAAAGTCACCCTTAAAAAGTTTTAATAGTCACAATGTTTAAAAAAAAAAAATAGTCACATAATACGATGAACGGTGAAGATCACGGGGCTACAAATGTATCCCATGCTTCTCGTCGCATTCGAATAATCCATTCTCTCCGGTTCCCCTTTCATTACACGTCACGTCGAACTCGCTAGGGCTCTCTCTCTCTCTCTCTCTCTCTCTCTCTCTCATGTGTTCTTCGATCAATCTATGGAAATGGAGTACGGGAATCGACAATATCCTTATTCCCACATGGATCGCCGTCCAAGGAAGCGTCCGAGGTTAGGCTGGGACCTCTCTCATACTCCAAAGGTGAAGTCTTTACATATGGGATAATGTTTCGTCTCCTTTTGTAATTCACTTGTTAGTTTAGGCTCTGTTTCTATAGAAATGAATTTTCACTGGAATGAATTCTACTTGTCATAGGGAAATCGCAAATTCCGATTAGATAGTTTAGTTTAGGAGCTTTATTGTGATGTATTTTGAAATGACTATTTATGTGATTCAAAAATAATTGAATCCCAAATTCCGATTAGATAGTTTAGTTTAGCAGCTTTATTGTGATGCATTTTTAAATGACTATTTATGTGATTCAAAAATACAGTAATTGATTTTGATTACTCGTGGATCCCTATAAAATAAAGATGGGTCTTGCTAATATAATGCCAAATAAGTTAGAATTTCAATGCATACTTTATGGGGATATAGCAATACACTTTTTACACATTATTCACTGCCCTAGGCCTGTGGTTAGCATTTTCCAATCCGGATAATCGATCTCTAACCCATTTTCACTATACTTTCACCAGGTAACTATAAGATTAAGACTGATGTGGTAATTAGGAGGAATGATATGGTTACGGTTGAGAGTAGTACTAAGGGGACATTATAGGCGATAATTCGAAAGAATCTATGTTTTTTGAATATCATCAAACACATGGCACTCGACAAAACTCAATGGAAAAAACGGCTACATGTAGTTTTCAAATTAAGGCTGTGTTTGCTTTGCTTTGGTTTCTCTAAGCAATTACAGGGAGGCTCCTTTTATTGTCGAATTGATTGTCAAAGCCCTTATTTTGAAATAGGTGTCTCTCCAAACGGAGCCTAAGGTTTCATCTGATATCTCAGTGGAATGGGGTGTTTTGATTTCTATATTTTGGATAATGTAATGCGAACGAGAATTTGAGATGTAGGGGAAGAGGGTTGACGAGTTAGGTTGTAGGTTGGTTCATTTTGCATCCTAATGACGTTTTAGTGGCATATGGAAGTCTATTCCTGTTTCACTGCAATGTTGGTGATTTTTCATATTCATTTGGCACCCAGGCAAAAGTGATTCCTCCTGGTAGCCTCTTTGAAGTTATTGTTTTCACTGCTTATACAAGCATCATATCCACAGATTATAACCATAATTTTATAAGGATTTGGGATAAACATAGTGGGGAGGCAGATTATGTTTGTGTTGAAGTGAAAAGGATAGAAATAGTAGGATACCTTGAGAAACAGAAGAATATATATTTACAAAGTTTAATCAATCTTAGCGTGGAATCATGTAGCATTTATTTTGGATTAGACGGTGGGAAATGAATATGTCTAGCAGAGTAGCAGTGCTTTGAGTTTTCCAATGATTGTATGAGAGCTTGAACAAGTTGGTTATGATGAACGGCATCTTCCTATTCACTTTCTAAAAGACACTCGGCATTCCTCATGTATTCAGGAGTCAGGACCTCATGCTGGGGCGTCCTAAGGAACTAGGAATTTTTGCAATGGTGCCATCCTACTCTGATCTGTTTATCTTTTCTTAAGGTGGTTGGAGAGCAATGATACATTAGTTAATGTCCTCTATTAAACAAATTGATATGATCTAGATGGTTAGAAAAATGGAATATACTTTCGATCGTTCATGACTTCAGAAAGGTGGATGCACTACGTAATGTGGTTTGGTTGTCCATATGGTGCTGCTCACTCTGGTGTTTTTCTCAGAGCAGGTTTTTAGTCTGATAAAACTGGAAGATAAGCACTGGAAAATTATATTACTGACTTTTATACTGCTAGGGATTGAATCCATAGTGTACGAGTCTTACAATAACATCAATTAGTGGAGAATGGAAATGAAAACTACCATATACGTACACATTAAGCATGCAGTGGTAACTGGTGATCAAGTCTCTCTGACTTATATTAAGACTCATTTTCCATTTACTAAACTATGGAATGGCAGATGATTCTGCTTTGTCAAACCGTTACAAGCCACTGCATCTCATCAATTTGAAACACTGAACTGTGTTATCAAATAAGCTCATATGTGTACGTGCATGTGTGTGTAGGGCGTAGTTATCAACATTTACTTTTTTGGCTCAGTTTTCGTGACGAGATTGACCTCCTTGTTCTGCAGAATACTGAATACGCATGCTCATTTGTTTATTTACATATTATTATTCTTAATAACTGCCAGAAAATTTCTTTGGCTTTTTGTTATTGATATGGACTCGTACTTTTCTTCTTTTTTTGGTGGTCATGTTGAAATACTAGCTAATGATCATCTGGCATTTAAAATTTGCTTTCTGATATTGTTTCAGTATATTTGAGAGAAACAAAAAAATAATTAGTCGGAAGGGATATTTTCTTTGATATTTCTCTGGCGGAGTGTGAATGGATGACTGTGTGTAGGCCCAATCAGGAATTTATAATGGGCAAGATGTTGGAAATGTGAAGAGCTTTGGACATTCAAGGGTTGTCGCAGACCATGCTAGTCTATTTGTAAAAGGATTGGCTCAAAAAGGCTCTCCCCCGTGGCGAGATGATGACAAAGATGGACATTACATGTTTGAGCTCGGAGAGAATTTAACTCTGCGCTGTAATTTCGTTTTTTCATCATACGTGACATTTTGTTCTCAGTATTTTTGTT
This sequence comes from Rhododendron simsii, assembly GCA_014282245.1. Taxonomy (NCBI): domain Eukaryota; kingdom Viridiplantae; phylum Streptophyta; class Magnoliopsida; order Ericales; family Ericaceae; genus Rhododendron; species Rhododendron simsii. The sequence goes on from CM024964.1 coordinate 4,690,344, forward strand.
ATGTGTACTACTGTTTCTGCATTTTGAACTTTTCTATCGAGTTACCTCCCTGTTTATTCAAGAGGATTTTACCCTTTTGTATTACAGTTTTTACTTCTTCAATGTTTCTCTGCAATATTTTCAGCTACTCTATTAAGTTCTCTATTGAGGCTGAAAAATGCATTTTGTTCTGTAGGGAAATTAATTATTTAGCATCAGAATCTCGATGTGGAGAATGTAAATTTTTTGTTATTGGGCGTTCAAGATATTTTTGGAGTTGCATGTTTTATGTCGTTTACCCAATAGATGATGCCAACCAAGAGCAAAGTCCTTTTGATTAATAAAAACAATCCTTCCACTGATTTCTCTTCAATTTGATGTTTTGCTCTACCTATTTTTTAATTTATTTCGTGGAGTTAAACAGACGTACAACTTTTAGTTGAACATTGGTGTTTTTTTTTAATGCCTGCCAACAAATCTTAAACACCTTATTTTATTTGGTTTTCTAATTGCAGATAAGATTCTGAGAAAAATTGGTGAAGGTAACGCCTTAGCCTGTTCACTTCTCTCTGGCTCTAAATTTAAATTTCAATCTAGAAGCTCCCCAATGGCATGGATTTATTCGAACATCCTTCTTACTTTACAGGTACATTTGGCCAGGTTTTCGAATGTTGGGATAGGGAAGCAAAAGAGATGGTTGCCATAAAAGTTGTAAGAAGCATTAAGAAATATTGTGAAGCAGCAATGATGGAAATAGATGTGCTTCAATTGCTTGGAAGATATGATAGATGTGGCAGCCGGTTAGTATGGTCTCTCACATAGTTAATGGTGTTTTTCTTCTGGGTTATTGTCTCTATTTTTGGGTTTATATGTTATTGCTTAGGTGGTTAAGTGTGTTTATTCTTTGCAGTTGTGTTCAAATACGGAACTGGTTTGACTATCGTAATCATATTTGTATAGTAAGTACAGAATCGATTTCAGCGACATGATTTCCCCAACTTTACAATTTCCCGGGGATTAAGACTTGTCAATGAATTGAAATGATGTCAACAGGTCTTTGAGAAGCTTGGACCAAGCTTATTCGATTTTCTTCGGAAAAACAATTACCGCTCCTTTCCGGTTGATCTAGTCCGCGAGATTGGCAGACAATTGTTGGAATGTGTAGCATGTGTGTTGTCAATACATCTGCTCTTCGCTTATCTTTTTCAAACATGATACATCTGTTCCAGTAAAAGATATCTGAACCCTTTAACATCTCTCTCTCTCTCTCTCTCTCTCTCTCTCTCTCTCTCTCTCTCTCTCTCTCTCTCTGTGTGTGTTTGTGCACGCGCGCGCGCTCTCTCTTTCTCGAAAGCAGTCTTTTGTCACAATTGTCTTCATACTAAATGCATAGGGCTGTTTAGTTTTTTACAATTGCTTTACTTAAATTACTTATGCTGTTTTGGTTTAACATTGCAGTTACGCATGATATGCGCCTCATTCATACTGACTTGAAGCCTGAGAACATACTATTCATTTCACCTGATTATGTGAAAGTACCTGACTACAAGGTACTGCTCTTTTCTCAAAGACTTCAATCTCTCGTCTCAGCTCATTTATTTATTTTCAAGGTTATTTATATCCTACATTTTAGTTCCATTTTTTGTTCAAGCCATTTTCCTTTCCTTTCCTCTTGTTTCATATGGGAAGAGCAATTGTACTTCTTATTACAGGTCGGATCTTGCTCACCAAGAGATGGATCTTGTTTTAAGAGATTGCCAAAGTCAAGTGCTATTAAGGTTATTGATTTTGGTAGCACAGCGTATGAGCATCAAGAACACAACTATATTGTGTCTACTAGGCATTACCGTGCACCTGAGGTTATTCTTGGTAATCAGTTGGCTTAAATTAAAAGTTTTGCGTGTGCTTTGCCAGAGTGTTTACATGAATGGGTGGAAGCTTATTCCTAAACTTTCAGGTCTGGGATGGAGCTATCCTTGTGATATATGGAGTGTTGGTTGTATCTTGGTGGAATTATGTTCTGTATGTTTATTGTCACTTATGTATGTTAGCTAAATCCAACATATTAGAGGAAAATCCTTATGCTAATTATGTGGTGGTTTCCAGGGAGAAGCTTTGTTCCAGACGCACGAGAACTTGGAGCACCTGGCCATGATGGAGAGGGTTTTAGGCCCCATACCTGAACACATGTTGAGAAGAGTAGAGTGGGTGCTTCTATAAGTGTTATAATTCATTCTATATGGTAATACAACAATTTGTTAATTTCTTCTGGGTGCTTCTTGTTGTGGTCCAGCCGACATGCTGAGAAGTATGTCAAAAGAGGCAGATTGGATTGGCCAGAGGGTGCAACCTCCAGGGATAGCATTAAAGCTGTCATGAAGCTACCCCGTCTTCAGGTGATTGCTATATCTGATCATGTATGTACATAATACACATATTGCTTTCCTGTTTCTTGAAAATAATTTTGTTAATTGCCGTTGGCAGAATCTAGTAATGCATCACGTTGATCATTCCGCTGGAGATCTCATAGACCTCTTGCAAGGTCTCCTTAGATATGACCCTTCCATGAGAATGACAGCTCATGAAGCCCTGAGGCACCCTTTCTTTACCAGAGAATATCTGCGGAGATATTAAGGAGAATATGCTTGGATGCTTTACCTATACTGGGGACGTTTGTTTTCAGATCCTTGGCGCGTGGAGTGGGATGATTTGGTTTGGTTTGGTTTGGTTTGGCTTATTAACGAGTGTGATGATTATCATTCCACTTGTGTAAATTATCCAATGCTGGGAGAAGAAAGCTTCTCGTTCGAGTTTTGTACCATATATGCTGTTGCAGCAGTTTTGCTCTTTGGACATGGAAATTCTGGATTCAACTGTTTTCCCGCAATATTGTATACTTGTACTAGTACTAGTCTGTATCTACGACACTACGCATCCCTGTTGGAAAGGGATGACAGTTGTATGATTTAGGTGAAAACTATGGACACTTAATCGGGAAGTGGGAGGATGCATTATAACTTTTGGATCAAATGAATCTAAGCCGTTCTATCAATTTGTTCCCATACCCTTCTGTTTTATAATAGAGCTTGTAAAAAATGTGAGCAACATTCGTTTAACAACTCAGAGTTACTGGTGTTGTGAATATATAGTTTGTTGCAGTTGGTATGGAGAATTGTATTTTGTTTGATTCCTCACATCTTGTGCTTCAACGTTGCAAGTAATTTAGGGTGTTTTTACCCAAAGGAGTACTGCATATTCAACAAAACTCCACAATTTCCTTAATGGTTTCGTTGCGGGCATTGTTGCCGGGGCTGGAAATCGAAGTGTGGGTTCTTGCTGTGGCTGGGGATATGGGTCGAGGCTGTAGTCGTCGCAGACGAAGTTTAAAAGTTATGGGTTTGTCTTGCAGTGATGGGTCACAGGAATTCGAAGGTTTTTTTAACGTAATGAAGTGAAAATGGTGAATGTAAAAGAATTGCTCGAACATGTTTTTTTTAACATGATGAAGTTAAAGAGAGGGACTCATGCAGACATGGTGCCTACCCACAAAAATAAGCTGATCGCCTTATGGGGACCTAAAATACAACATAAATGTGCAATTCGACCTAATCAATGTCAAACCCAAAGAATAACTAAAACACAGAAATAGACTTCCTATCCCAAGGAAATTAAGAACTAGCCCGGAAGGGGAAAAAGGCAGGCAGCGGCCAGCTCTTGTTGGGGCTCACTACTCCTAGCTCAATGTAAAAAAATAAAGAAATTATCTATCAGCATATCAGGATCAACAGCCATTTGCAGCTTTAGCCCTTCTTAAATCACCTATCGAATATGGTTGCGTCCCCAATCGAGAATTTGCTTCGAAAGTTACAGTTTATCAGTTGGCTTGATACCACCATTGGATAGTTGTTTCAGCTCTCGCTCTAGGAAATTACCTCCATTGTTGAGTAAAATGTTCTGTCTTCAACCAAATACAACAGTATCCCTGCGGGTTACATTTATGAAGGTCTCTGCTTCATTTTGCTATCAGTATCCCTTCAGAATCGTAAGAGAGCATTTCTCTTGCTCTTCTCTACTCTGTGCTTGACAACAAAGAAATCATTCAACAGAAGGGAAGGAAAAAAAAAAAAAACAAAATAGAACTTGACGCATGTGATTGCCCTACCTTTGCAACAGGACTTCAAGCTTGGATTCATCACGAGTTGTTCTGTTTGCGGACGCATATCAGCAGTGAGTATCCAACTTTTGACTACTGCCTGAGCAGCTTTTGTTGGAGTGTAACAGAAATGCACCAAGACTCGTAAAGTTCAACCTGAAAAGTTTTGTACCCAAAAATACATTGTTACTTGTTCAACAGTTAGTTCTACATGGCATATTTAGTTATCAGGCTACGAAAAGTATTTGATGCAAAAGCCATATATGAATTTCTGCATGCTAGAATACATCTGCAAACCATCTCAAACACCTGATGACCCATCTCTTAATGCATAGGACCATGAATTTTTTAAAAGTTCGCAATTCATCCAAACGGAATTGTACTACGAAATGAGAACAGTGGTCCATATCACATCTATCGGTGACTTCTTTTAGAACTTTCTCTTCTTTCTTTCTCTCAGTTTTTCAGTGTGCGTGACTTGGCATTGCAACGAGCACAAGCATGCATGAAAACATTAACAGCTCTATAAAGCATGAAGAGATAGAACTACAAAGATACTAACCATTTCTGATATTCGTTGAAGAGGAATCTGTTGAGTGGATAGCTTTTATAAGAATCTCAGAAACATCTCTGTCAAGAGTGAAGCCCTTCTGCATCATTTGATCCCAGACCGTACACGCCGCCGAAAGCTTTTTCTCTTGTAAAAGGCCTCCAATGATCAATTTGAATGTCACCTCATCTGGATGGCATCCTTTTGTTAGCATCTCATCATACAGAAGCATAGCTTCACTTACTCTAAAAGTCTTGCAAAGTCCATTTATCAATGCATTATAGGAAACTACATCAGGGGTGACTCCCTGCTCTACCATGTCACAGAAAATGCTGTAAGCCAACCCTATTCTCCCAGTCTTACACAGATGGTCAACAATTGTAGTGTACAATATTCGATCAAGTGACAGGCCCATCCCACTCATTTGATCTAGAAGCTTCTTGGCCAAATTTGGACTACCTTCTCTCAGAAAACCTTCAATAAGTATTGTAAACGTCACCACATCTGGGGCTATACCCTTTTGGCCCATCTCCTCAAACAGCTTATAAGCTCTTTGAATGTGGCCAGACTTGCAGAGTGATTTAATAATTGTGTTAAAAGATACAACGTCAACCAACCCTTTTGCCTCCATCTTCAGCATCAACAGGTAGGCCTTATCCAACCTATTGATTTTGCAAAGGCCTTTAAGAAGTTGGTTGTAGCTATACCCATCGGGTTCCTTTCCACTCTTCTTCATTTTCTCCATTAACTTCTCTGCCTCATCAAACATAAGCTCATTGCAACAATAGTTCAACAAAATATTATACGTAACTAAATCCGGTTCACACCCATTCCGGCTCATAAACGTCTTAATCGCTTGAGCTTTGTCAATCCGACCAGATTGACAAAACCCATGAATAAGCGCATTATAAATTGACGTGTTAAACTCAACCTCACCCTTCATTGCCCCCACGGTAAGCTCATAAGCTAAATCCACTTTCCCACCATCACACAAACCCAAAACAATCGCCCTACACGCTTTACAATCAGGTCTAACGCCCTTCTCAACCATCAAATGCCAAAGCTCGACGGCATTCTCATATCTTCTAGCCCTACACAACCCACTAATAACAATAGTATAACTCACAACATCAGGCTCTCTCCCCTTCTCAGCCATCACCCAAGACACCTCCAAAGCCTTGTCCACCAAACCCTCGGCGCACAACCGATCCAAATATACATTGAAAGCCCAAATATCCGGGATTTCCCCGAGTTTACCCATGTCATCCAAAAGTTTCTCAACGAATTGTAAATCTTTAACTTCACACAACCCAACAATGAATCTTGAATATGTAAAAGAGGTTAAAGAACACCCATCTGAGACCATCTTATTATAATACTTTTCAGCCAAATCAAAGCGGGAATGGTGAACTAAAACGCCAATAAAACGGTTGTAGTCAATGCTGAACACTCTGCAGTCTGAATGAGTCATTTCGTCGAACACTTGGACGGCTTGATCAATGAGGCCGGTTTTGACGTAGTTAGATATGCGAGCGCGGTACATTAGTCGAGAATAGCCAAGAGCTCTATACATATCAAAATGGGTGTCTCAAGAATCGAATGCATAGCATCGATTTTTTTGTGTGTTTGCAAAATTGGGTTCTTGATCAACATGCATATGGGTGTGTGGAAATTAGAATGCCAATGGCGTAAGGGAAGCTATAAGGTTGAGTAAAACAGTAGAGTGAATTGAACGGAGACAGAAAGAGAGAACCTTGCATTCGGCAACGGAGGAATCGTCGGGCGACTGCGAGGAGAGAGAGAGAGAGAGAGAGAGAGAGAGAGAGAGAGAGTCGTTGATGTACTTGGGCCCCTAATCCAAGTCCGAACCCTCTAAATGTCCCCTTCGAGTGTGATGGGCTTGAGTCTGGGAATCTGGTTAAAGATTGTTTTTTTCTGTTCAGGCCCCTAGGATGCGTTGAGGCCCATTTTATAAAGCTGCTTCTAAACTTCGTTTCGCTCTTTTTTTATCGACAAAAAGCTTCGTAACCATAGTGGGACTTCGCTGATAAACGAACTAATTCACTTGAGTTTAAACTCGTGTTCGCTCGTTTGACATTGGATTGTTATAGAAACAAATCAAGTTTGAATATTTTTGAAGCTCATTAAAGTTTCAAACCAAGCTCGATAGAATTTGAGAGAGAGAGAGAGACTTTGTGTGGTGGGATTCCACTCTTTTTACCGATCTCTTCCTTCTTTCTCCTCTATCAATCCCCTGCTAATTCGGGCTCTATCCTCTCCTCTATTACCTCTGAGATTGCGAGAGGATGGAGACTCTCTTTCCTCAGGGAGAGGAGATCTCTCGCTCTCCCTTTTCATTTTTAGAATACGGAGACCCAAATATCGAGTTCTAGATTTGGGTCTGGCTCTTGAATCAGGTTGTTTGGGCAATGGTTTCCTTAGCTCTCCAACTGTGACGGTAAAGGTGTTAAGATGCAAATTCAGTGAGATACTGTGGCGGGAACAAGATCTTGTAGCAACCATCCACCTCCACGAGCGAAGTGCTGGGTTTGACATCGGAGTTGAACGTCTTTTCTTGTATTTTGTTTTGTCGTTTTGTGATTTTAGTTCTTCTTTTTACATATATGGTATGATCTACAGTTGACACCCTTAAAAATTATAAAACCAAGCTCGAACAAGCTGTTGTTCGGCTTATTTGATGTGATTAAAAAATTTAAGGTACTCAAGATTAGCTTGATTAAAACTCATTTGAGATTCGTTCGTCTCCTAAGCAAGCCAAGCTTAAAGAAGATATTCTCAAATCTCGTTGCGTTTTTTTAATCCCAAATATCCTTCTCCTCAACATGGAATTGTTACAGTCAATCTCTTTAAAATTTAAGTGGAGTTGAAATGTTAGCATTTCATCCCCCTAGAGGTGGCGAGGTAACTAAGAATTGGAATTTGTGCCTCATATTACGTTGTGATGGAAAAATTAGACTTCAAGGGACCAAAGTGAGATTCTCGTGAAATTGAAAACGACTAGAATGGGACTATGGTAGAATTGTAAAGGGTGTTAATGAGGGTAGAGAAATGTCATGCTCACATGTCGTATTCAGTCAGTCTCACAAACGTCGTCAGAGAGACGGAAGGGCGATATTATTCTTTATATTGCCAAAGAGACGAAAGGGCGCTATTATTCTTTATAAATGGATGTTCTAAGTCAGTTTGCGCGTACCTTAAACGTAATAAGATAATAGTCACCAATCACCATAGCAGTTGTAGGAACTATAGTGAAATTTTGGAGAGAAAATCCAATCAACCCTTCTGTTTTTTGGCACTAAAATGGTGTGTAAAGACAAATTTGACAACTCATTTTGGGCCACTTTAACTGGAAGTAACCATTTGATCCGTCAAAAACTTACTCTGATGTTGTGACATACCGGGACTGCTACTCGGCTACGTACCCAAACGGTCAAGCGAAAAATTAGCAATGGCCAAGGCAGGCACATTATCGACGACACAATATTACATAATTGAACACACAGTCATAGGCTCGTACTCCATACCCAAGTGATGATTTCTACCTAATTGAATGAGATTTTTCTTTCAGGCAGCTGTAAGTAATGACCTTCGACTTCTTTGTCGATGAGATTCAAATGGAACTCCTTTTTTTGGATCACAGAAATGGAAGTGCAAGTATGGGGCCACGTCACATTTATCAGGGAGTATTATCTCATCACACCACACTACTATCTGAAGGAAATTTTACCGCACGTATGCCAGAACCTAAGCTAAGGTCTTGCCGCGTGTGTGAGGTGTTAGGAGTCAGTGGAACTCTTCTTTGTAAACATGTAGAATGGAATTGATGGAAACAGAGTTACCTTTAGCTCACACTGTGTGTGCTGAGTGATTGTGATGGGTTCGACCAAATAGACATGACTATACATATTTTTCTTCTCATGCAATGACACCATCTAAAAGACTTTTCTAATAGGGCCTTGCTTGCCCACCAACCTTGACTACCATCGCATATGCTTTGTTTCTTTGATAGATTGGGACTGACTGACTGCCATTTATTTTGAACGAGTTGTTGTCTCTGTGGTGGCCATTCATTTTGGATGAATTCGACAAGAACTGTCGGACCGATTTTTTACCACCTCGATCAAATAAAATTGGTATTTGGAAGAGTTTCGATTAAATCCTGTACGATATTCGAGTATCCGTACGCAGGAAGAGACATTGTGTTACCAAATTCATGGGAGCACTACGGATCCAACAAGAATATGAACATATAGCCTTGTTGAACATAATACACTGAATAATCTCTACGGCTATATGCTGTTGCACTAATTATGTTACAAAACGTTCTTTTAAGGCTTTGGTCCGTTCCTCGAGAGCATTCCTCTGCTCGTCGAGTTCTTTCTGCTGCTCCTCGATAGCAAGTCTCATAGCTTCCGATTCCTCCATTTCTGCCCCTCTCTCAATGGCAGAAAATTAGGGCTTCGCCGCTTTGGGCACCTTTAAAGGGGAACTTCCTGGCCGGTACTGTCTGTGTGAAGAATAGCCTACTAGGTCCTGCCCAAAGAACCTATAGCCCAGTAAGTTCTCTTTATTATTTTGTTCACAAAAATACCCCTTGTTAAAAAAAGCTATTGCAGAGAGACGATCCAACTACTACCACCACCTCCACCATGCTGCTGCCACCACCACCACGCTGCCGCGTCGCCGCCCCCACTACCGCCACCACCACCCACACCACTATGTCTCCACCACACCGCCACCACGTCGCCGCCACCACCACCACCATAACAACAATTAACAGTGTTAATTTTTGTTTCTAAATTAACAGTCGACCCATACAACCTCCTATACCACCATCACCACCGCTACCACCACCACCACCACCACCACTCCACCATCACCAACGCCATCACTACCACGCCGCCACCACCATCGCCGCCATAATCACCACTATCACGCCTCCGCTACCACCACCACCACAATTAACAGTGTTAATTAACAGTTGGCTCATATAATCTCCTATACCACCACTCCACCACCACCACGATTAACAGTGTTAAATTCTGTCTAAATTTATAATTAACAGTGTTAAATTTTGTCTAAATTTATAATTAACAGTGTTAATTTTCATATAAATTTACACCACAATTAATAGTGTTAATTAACTGTGGCAAGAACGGCGATTGCAGTTCCAGACGGAGGCGGCGAAGGCATCAACGTCCATGGAGGCGGCAGACGGAGGTGGCGGCGGAGGCATCGACGTTCATGGAGGCGGCAGGGGTGGAACGGTGGAGCTAAGATCGGCGGAGGAGTGGCTGGTGGTGGGGTTGAGACCGGCGGAGGAGTAGCCGGTGGTGGCGGGGCTGACTGGAGAGAGAGAGAGAGAGAGAGAGAGAGAGAGAGAGAGAGAGAGAGAGAGAGAGAGAGAGGTGGTTTGCATTCACTTGAAACCCTAAATGATAGACTGTGTTCATTTGTTATTATTTAAAGTGAGGTAAAGAAGTAACATCACACACATAGGACTTAGTGAGCATTACACTTTTACCCCATAGGACTTGGTGGGCTATAAAATCTAATATTAGGACTAGCCTAGAATTACTAACTCCGGGCATATAGGATAACAATATATGCGTTCAAAAAAATTACTAACTCCGTGCAGTGCTCGGCAAACTACTAAAAAGTCGATTCCATTATGCAACTGGACTTAAATAGTGTAGTTGAAAATAAAATTGGTGCGACTGTGGAAAATGTTGCCACAATGAAAAGGACTGCTTCTCAAATTTTTTGATTTGAATCAATTTTGTTTTGAAACGTTCAAGCCGCAATTTTGGTTGTTTTATCAGTGGCTGAGTTGGTCAAAATTCAACTATGGTCTACGATCAACATCAGTGCCAATTTATTCAAACAAAAGAATATGCTTGGTTACTTAGACAACCTCACAACCCCCTCAATTACATCTCAATAATCAACTTATTATCCTCCTAAACTTTAAAAACACATAAATAGCCCCCTATAATATGGTACGGTACCACTTTCACCCTTTCTATCGGTCAATTTTTAAAAATACTAATCAAATTTATCGACGACGATTGCCCGACATGTGACTGCTTTAACCCTCTTTCGCAATTAAACTGCTTCTTGGGGCAGTTACATGCATAAGTATGGACATTATGGATACAAGCAATAGGTCTTTCTTCATCACTCACTTGGCCAACGGTGTCTCTTTTGCCTGTAAGATCACATTACATATTATTTTTTCTATTTTTGTGACTGTTTGTTTGGATTCAAAAACTTATAGAGAGAAGTGAGATCAAATTGATGGAAAATGTGATATGAAGAGAGCGAAACAAATCTTGAAGGGTATATATCTAAACTGAGAGTAGTGTGTTGCCCCCACTCTCCAATCAATTCCAAGGTCAAATTGGTAATCTTATAATTGTTTACTAAACCTTAAAAATCTAGTTCAATGCTTAATTTAAAACATGGATGAAACGATCATCTGGAAGTTGTGTTTAAGGATTTGAATGAGATTTTCACCATTTCCAAAGCTACCCTATGTCATCGTTCAGGATGTCCATGTAATTAAGCCTAAAAATAGCAAATTGTCATAAACCTAACCATGGCTTTTTGCACCCGATCCCAATTATTTAATTGTTTTGCGAGAAACACTAAGAATTATTAAGCGTCACACACTCGTGTAGATGATCTCATGCACGTAATGATAAATGAGTATTTCGAATAGAAGTATTGCTAATAGCTATTGGAGCATAAATCATAAATCGTGAGTACTTTTCCTTTGAGACTGGCTTGGGATAACAACATCAAATATCCTAGTCGATCGGCTATATCTTTTTCCACAATGTACGTTCGAACCAAACTTTCACTTTCTTGGTGTTACCAATGCTTATAATGATCATTCGTGTCCTTCATCTCCTATACTTTATAAAGAAGAATATCTTTGCAAAAAACAAGACTAATATGATATTGACAAAAAAAAAAACTCGTGTTTTACATGTACAACAATGACCTAAGTCGAGAATTATATTCGTGCATTATTTTAAAAAACAAAATATAATTCGTCCATATCTCTACCAGTACCAATAAAATACTGATTTTCTGACCGTTGCTATTTGCGATGTTTACCAAAATTCAGGGTCCAATTAAAATTGTGGGTCTAGAGTGGAATTGAAGAATAAGAGGTGGGATGAGGTATGACCGTATGAGGAATAAGGGTCTGTTCACCCTTGCGAGGGTATGCTCATTCCATATTTTATTATCATAATTAGAATCGTTCGTGTTGTATAAATTCATTTGTTAGGAGATTATGCAAAAAGTTATCTTAATAGAAGATTGGTAAGCGTTTGATCTAAAAGTTCAATAAGTCAAGAATTTTAAAGAAAATAAATAAACTCATAGATGAAGCACTTGTTGATATTTGATTGAGCTAAATTTTGTCTAGATATCCTATAAAATGAATCGGGAAAAATTGAACGGATTCAATTAGAAAAGTGAGACATGGAATGAGTATACCCTTGCGAGGATGAACAAAACAAGGGTGAATAAACTTGTTCTCTCCTAGCCCTCCTTTTTTTCCCTTTTCATAAGTCCTAGCTCTCCCTTTTGCTTGTTAATAAGTTCTTTTTAATCAACTGTCAATAGTTTTTCCTGTTAACTTGTTAGCAATATATTTCTTCCTCCAACACTAACTAATTCAATTCAATAGGTAAGATTCTTATTTTTTAAGTACTAGTAACAAAAATTTGAATCCAAGCATTGAATTCAGGGCCGGCCCTAGTGGCGCGGCCTCTAAATTTTGAGCCAATAATAGGGCCCCCTCCATAACAAGTACATATATTTTTGCCCACAATATAGAAGAAGTTCTATTGGTCATTTAGTGGTAAAATGCATTATATCCTGTAGAAAGCGCCTGAGTTTAAATCCCAGTAGAGTAAATTTTTGTTTTAAGTGCTTATTTGTTACTATTTTTGTTGCTACTATGTTTCAAACTTGTGTCAAAGAGGATACATTGAAGCCAAACCATTTACCATGTTAAATGTGAACTAAAACATTTATATAGATAAATATTTTTGTTATTGTTTTTTAATTGAAAATATATGTATAGCCCCACTCAACCATTTGGCCTAGGACCCTCAAATACTTTGCGCCGATCCTGATTGAATCATTCAATGCTTGGATTCAAATTTTTATTGTCAGTAAGTGGGCAAATGTACTCTTTAGCAATGTCGACATCTTGAGATTGAGGACATCTTACGACCTAAGTTCTGGTCCTAACGCATGTGCAGTGGAATTCTTTACAGATAAATATGTGGTGTCGACATAATGCACCCTTTGAAGAAGTATGTGGACTCATCCGTGTGCAAATTTTTATACTCCCATTTGAACAAAAAAAAATCTTCATCCTAGTAATGACAATATCGAACTTTAGTCGGGGGTTTGATTTTTACACTCTCATGTTATCCACATGCGGTTCTCTTTTTGTTTGGGTTCAAGTTTCTGTGCAATTACAATATTTACCCTTTTCATGAGTGGAAAAAAGCATATACGAAGGACAATTTTGTCATTCAACATAGACATGATAGAAACGAAAACGATGAGGTGCACTTGGACAAAGGGCTTGCTAACTGTGCTGGAAAAAAAAGAAGAGAGAGGGAGAGAGATGCTAACTGAGCCTGATTAGGGGTACACCATTTGGTTCACACCGTATTGCGTGGGACTCATTTTGAGATTCTATAATATTGATTGGAGCCGTTTAATTTGCCTAAAATATTATTTTGAGTCTCTATGAAAAAAATAATCTCATTTGGAAAATACAAATTCATTCAATTTTTTTCCTAGCTAATTTAGGGACAAAATATAGAACAAGTTTTTATCAATATCCGAATGAGTTTTTGTTACATAAACTATTAAAAACATAGTTTAAATAAATTGAGCGGCTTCGATAATCTTCTGAAGTGGGTCTAACACATTTCAGTGTACGAACGGTGTAACCATAGCTCCTTTTTTTCAACTAGGAGTGTTCAAGAATCACGGATCATATTTACTTAGGGATCATATTTACTCAGGGAGATGCAGTCCTATAAGTGTCCACTTTCTAAAAACAACTATTTTCTCAGTCCCATTTTGGTTGGTCATTTTCGTTATTCGTATCGTTCTTTAAACGCTTATATCTCTTAATTTATAATATTTTTCATAATTTTGAAAACTTTATATTATAGACCTAATCGAGAATTATCAAACAAAATCCATATTGCATATTTTTTAAAATTCATATTAAGAGATATCAGCGATTAAAAACTGACACGAATATCAAAAAAAGACCAAGAAAATGGGACGGAGGGTACTACTAAACATGCCAAACTTCCATTTTTATATTTTATTTTTGCTAAATTCAATAAAAAATGCGAAAGGCACGTCACCTCAATCACACCCCTCTAACGTATAGGTTTCAATTCACATTCAACAAGAATTTTAATGACATCACAAGACTTGACATGCGTGCTTTAAGGGCAAACACTATGACGTGGCAGTTTGACTGATTCTGTTTGGGTCCAAAACTGCCCACCCCTCCAACCACCTCTTCTTCCTTCTACAGCTTCTTGCTTTCTGTTTCTGGTCTACCTGACTTGTTCCTTCAAACTCTCTCTCTCTCTCTCTCTCTCTCTCTCTCTCCACAATCTTTGAATGGGTCTTGATTCCCATCTTCTAGGGTATTCAATGTCGGCTGCAAATCCCCAAAGACCGATCCACTTGTTCAAGTAAGTCTTTTTCTATGCGCTTTACTCTCTCTATGTTATTCTTATTGGCAGCTTTCTTTAGGTTTTACTTGGTCGTATTTGTGTTTGATTTCTTCTACTCCTCCTCTCTCTAGAAACATATGTAGAGAGAGAGAGAGAGAGAGAGAGAGAGAGAGAGACACACACATGGTCCTTGCGTATGTGGAGGAAGATGGTCAAAGGTTTTAGTTGAGAAAAAAAAGGCACGGACAAATTGGAATTCTGAATGTTGGGTTACTTATTTTCAAAACCCTGATCTTGATTGTTACTTTGCCCCTTTCCTAGAAGTATCTCCAATTAGCTTTCTTTGTATTTGTAGAATTTGACAACGGTTGGCAGATGTTAGGGCAAGAACAAGACAACGGCCGGCCATCCGCTGCCGGCGGTGGTGGTGGTGGTGGTGCTAATCGGAAATCATATTTACGGTCGGTTTCGTGGACTGACAGGTCACCTAGAACCCCTAGTCCTCGGCCGAAACCGAACAATAAGTCCAGGTTGTGTCTTCCACCTCTACAACCCCTTTGGATATCCCAGAAGAACCTTGAGGACTGGCCAAAGGCAGGCTCTGATGATCTTGGCATATGGCCTCAAGCCCCTACCCCCGGGGCAAAAGGGTCAATTAAACAAACTCTGAACCTGGACTCAGAACAACCCGAAAGAGAATTCGAATGCAAAAAAGACAAGCTTGCCTTTTTCGACAAGGAGTGTTCAAGAATCACGGATCATATTTATTTAGGGAGCGATGCAGTTGCAAAGAACCGGGAAGTTCTTCGCGAGAATGGGATTACCCATGTGTTGAATTGCGTTGGTTTCGTTTGTCCTGAATATTTTAAGAATGAGCTTGTATATAAGACCCTTTGGCTGCATGATAGCCCGTCTGAGGATATCACGAGTATACTCTACGATGTTTTCGATTACTTTGAAGATGTTCGAGAACAAAATGGGCGAGTGCTTGTCCATTGTTGCCAAGGGGTGTCACGATCGACCTCTTTGGTTATTGCATACCTCATGTGGAGGAAGAAGCAAACATTTGAAGATGCTTTCCAATATGTGAAGGCGGCACGTGGGGTGACGAATCCCAACATGGGTTTTGCTTGCCAGCTGTTACTATGCCAGAATCGAACATTGGCCTTTCTGGCGAGCCCGAATTCGGTGTTGCGGATGTATCGTATGGCACCTCACTCCGCGTACGATCCCCTTCATCTTGTGCCAAAAATGTTGAATCAGACAGGTGCTGAAGGCCTTGATTCTAGGGGAGCGTTCATTATTCATGTTCCTTCGGCCGTGTATGTGTGGATTGGGAAGTATTGTGTCTCAGTGATGTCGGATATTGCAAGGGAAGCTGCCTTTCAGGTAATCAGATACGAAATGGCACAGGGACCAGTTGTGACCATCGAAGAAGGAAAAGAGCCATCTGAATTTTGGGAGTCTATTGTGAACAAAGAACTCTTAGCTGATGGTAGCGGTGAAAATGGTTCTGCGTTTGATGGCGAAAGGAAGGTTGATCTTTATGATAAGGACTTTGAAATGTTCCATAAGGCGCTTTCTGGTGGGATTGTTCCACCTTTTCCACTGTCTGGAACTAGATCCGAAACTTGTCTTCCGGCTAGAGAAAATGGCTGGGGCATATTGAGAAAGAAGTTTGCCACGGGGAATTTGAAAGAACTTATAAGGTCATCTAAATTGAGCTGTGACGCCACTACATCAAGTCATGGATCAGACTACCCTGATTCTCCATTGCCTTCGAGCTGTAAATCTGGTTCACCGGATCTCTTCTTTTGTTCTCCAACTGGCAGCCTCTCTGATCCTCTCACTGATCCTTTATCGTCACCGACACCCAGTTGTAGTTATTCTTTTTCTTCTTTTCTCGGAAGTAGCCCAAAGTTCGGTTCCAAATCCCCTTCACTCTCCCCTTCAACATCTGATTTCTCCAGTTCGTTTACTTTCTCACCCTCTTCTTCTAACTGGTCCGACTTGTCATATTTATCATCTCAGTCTTCACCGTCTGGGTTAGAATCTCCAAATCCTTACCGCAAAATTGATGCTTCCTTGGGGGAAAATGTTTGTTATCTTTGTAAAAGAACTTCTCATTCTTGGGAAAAAGCATTTTCTGGTAACCATGTCCTGACAGAGTCAAACGCTTGTTTTCCGTGCAAGGGAACTACCCTCTCTATTGCTGAGCGCAGGGGGAGTAATCCTCCGCCGCGCATGAGGCTTCCTTCAGTTGATGAGACGTCTCAAGTTCCACAGCGCCTAACAAGATCATATTCGTTTTCTCTACCTGATTCAGAGGATAGCGTGATGAGGGATGTCGAGTGCAACCAGAGTGAGCAAGAAAGATTTTTCGATGCTGAAATGGTAGATGTTCCTCACAATGAATTACAGTGTGATATTGAAAGGAGAGAATATGATACATTTGATCTTCCATCAAGTGATGCAAGAAGTAGTGTTACAGAAGCGGAAGTAACCAACTTGGTTCTTTATCAGTGGCCTACTTTGGATAAAGTAGAGATGCACCCCTTTAATAACCTAGATTCTACATCTGTGTATCTAACATACGACTCAGATGGAAGCTCGGGGACAAAAAATGCTAATGTTTTGTACATATGGCTGGGGCGTCAATTTTCTTGCGGAGACGGGAAGCATCAACTGATCAGTAGTGATGAGGGAAGCGAAAATAGTCATATCCAGTGGGATATGGTTGGCTGCAACTTTCTTAAACAGATGGGTTTGCCGTTGAATTCCTCCGTGCAGGTATATTGCCTCTTTAGTTTTTCAATAATCTTTGCGTCCTTTTGCTTAGCATGGCTTCAAACGTGTCAATATTGATTCCTGGATTTCTGGTTTTGTTGTGAAAGTGACTGCACATATGATGTATACTGTCTGGATAGAGCCACTGGACAAATGTTTTGCATTGAGAAAAAGTAGAGGATCTTTCTGAAATAAATCGCCTAGTAGACCAATTTATTTTCTCTGATTTATTTACTTGGAATTGGAAGTTACAGTTCTGTTTATGATCAACATCTTTATCTCATTATGTACTGCCTTGTGAACATGAGCTTGTCTTTTGATTATTTACACACCCAATCCGAAAATGCTGTTTGCAAAACCTATGGTGATTCGTTCGTATATCAAAATGCCTCTGTTGAACCATGATTTCAGTTCAAGTCGACTACCAAACACCCGTTAGGTCCTAGGCCAGTCACCTTTTTCAAAACCCAATTGGCTTGTAGCAAAACCAACTCCTACCAAACTTCATGATCTACAAATTGCAGAAGGGTGCTAGTTGCACTTCTGTTTTGTTCGTTCTGTTAAATGTAATGGACTAACTTTCTTATCTGATTTTCCACGGATTGTGCAGATCGTGAGAGAAGGTGAGGAGCCGGAGCAGCTCCTAAATCATCTGAACTGGTTCTCATTTCACAAGGCGGAGACCTGAGGCGACAAACCGAGGGGATAGAAAGATGATTCAAACCCTCCAGAAACATCCAGATTAATAGGTTATGGTCAGTGATCTGTTGCAGATTTTTTCATACAAATTGGCATCCCAGGCAGTAGAAGTGCTTCTACTCTGATTGTGTGATGTATGCCACTGAGTTTATGGCAAATCATGTACAGAAGACTAGCCTTCTCTATATGCATATAGGAGTGAGTATATAAGCGAATAATTGCAGTCGGATGAATAATTATATGCAATCGATTTTCTTTTAATCTTGTTGTAAATCTAGCAAACCTTATTGTTGATATAGCTTTTGCTAAATACAACACCGAAGGTGTTGCTTTTCATGGCCAATGTTTGCGATTTTCAGTACTTTCAGTTGGATTGTATGAAGGGAACTTTGTGCTCGGTGAGAGTAACATTGTTAGATGTAGTTAATGAGGTTTGCACCTCTGTCAAATGAATGGATTACATGGTACCTGCCATTTGGCTACCGCTCCACTTGTGTATGAAGGAAACTTGCTTCAAGTTCTTTTCTTTTCCTTGCTGGGTTTGAATTTGGTGGGAAGTTGCGTTTTCTCATTTATGTTATGAGTTGTTCATTGAAAGTATGGAATTACATTTTATCAAGTCTGATTTGTTTTTTTTGATTTAATATCGAGTCTGATATTCCCCAACTAAAAGTCTCTGGAAGGTTAAAGTTCATATCTCTCTCTCTCTCTCTCTCTCTCACACACACACACACAACTTAGAGTATCCGGGCCAATTAAAGATGGGAAAAGTCCTATATGCAATAGGCAGTAGCACTTGAGAAGTTACGAATTTGAAACACCTTGAAAGTGAGCGAATCAATCAATTATTATATAACCACACACATTCACACAAACACTTTACACACACACTCACATCTTTTGATGAGTTCCACACACACTGGAGGTGTAATGTGTTTAGGACTCATTGAGAATGTGAGTGAATTTGTATAAATGTTTAGGTAAGTGTTTGTGGTTGTAAAATGATTGGTGAATGAATTCCTAAGCTAAATTTTAAAAGTTTGTCTCTCATCAGAAGTTTGTTTTTTTTTTTTTTTAAATTGAGAACAATGCCAGGTATGTTGACCTCTATACAGCAGGTGGACAAGCACAGCGTAGAATGGGATGGAAATTAAGCTAAGATACCCTAATACTAAAGGAACCATTTTCTGGCCAATCTTCCCCTTAGGCCAAAAGTCCCAACAGAGAAAGAGAAACAGAGAATGCCAAACCTTGATATTTGGAACCCAATAAAAAACTAACATGATTAACCAACAGTGTAAACAAATTTGCTATTTTTTCCTCAATATAAAGCAGAGTGACCAAGAAGCAAACTCGGGTTCCAGCCCCCATACAAAAGCTCGAGCTCAAAAGCTTCTTATGTTGAACAGAGCTCGAAGAGTTGGGAGATTCTTCTCTTTCTGTAAAAGTTCATAACATGTTCATCCACCCACACGAGGTTACAACTCGTTCTTATATATCATTCCTTGCTCTTAGAATAGCCATTGTCGGGCCAAGTGCACTGCTTCTCAAGGCTCTATAAGACCATGAGCCCTTTCCAGAACCCTCCTTACTCCAACCATTCTCCCGAATCAGCTGTTCTTTCTTTGCGCTTAGAGCTTGGCTGATTTCATCCCACTCATTACCTTCTTTTCCTGCAGTCAAGAATATGCACAGTTTTCAGGACATTCCACTGAATAGAAAACCAAAACTAAACCATTTCAGTGACCAATCATAAGTACCTGGGGTGGGGGCATCTGTCTGTTTATCATTATTGAAGGGCACCACCGTGGATGTGGAAGCTTCGTTGGCCGTGGAACCGTTATTAACATTACTGGTTACTGCTTTTGCGGAATGTGATATACCAAGCTTGACAATTCGGACATCAACAAGTGACAAGAAATCAATCTGCAGAAAAAACAAGATTTCATACATTTCACAAACTTGAAATTCAAGGTCAAAAGTTCACCTTTCCTGGGCAGGTCCAGAAACAATAGACGGTTATGATAGTGAGGGCATCTACTAATCCTAATTCCCAACTGTGAATTATTTAAGATGTTTTCAAAAGTACTCATCAGTAGATTAGTTTTTCAATAATCTGCTTTCAAAAGCCCCAGAATTAATCTAAAGAAACCCAATGAAAGCCCCCGAGTTTGCCAGCAATGAGCATAAATCAGAAGGCCTAATTTTTTACAAAGAAAGAATTAAATCAATGACTTACAAACATCCAAATTTTAGCATATAATCAGCACACAAACCAAACATATCAACATCTAATAGTATATTAGGCATCTACAATCACAAATCGCAAGAGAAGAGAAAAAGTTTCACGAGAGAGAGAGAGAGAGAGAGAGAGAGCGAGAGGAGATTTGGTGTTTCAAACTTGTACAGTAAGGCGTCTGGTGCAGTTTTATGGGGGCACAAGAAAAAATTTGATAGACTACAGACTACAGAGTACAGGTATAGTATTTGAAATTGCCACAGTCCATGTACCCTTTTACTGCGTTCACCAATCCTCATACATCCATGTGTCATTGCTAGCAAATCAAAATAAGAAAGGAAGAGTAAGAGTTCATTGTGTAAAGCTCGAGTACCTCTAGAGATCCATCCTCCCCGTAAAGAGAGTTATTTGGTTGTTCCTCTAGAGATCCATCCTCCCTGTAAAGAGAGTTATCTGGTTGTTCTGAACATGGATCTTCATCCAGCTTCTCAAAGATAATTGGATGTTCTGGGACGGGTGTTAATAGAACTTTTCCGGATACGGGATCATACCAAGATGTTTTCCCAACCTAAAGCAACAACAAAATGTTAAATGTACTGCATTTGCCCTAATGGGAATTGCAGAATCACCGATGGTATCAAAGGCATACTCGGAAAGAGGAAAGCTCAGGCGTCCAGGTTGATGATAACTCCAGTAGACGATATGCAATCACATCCCCTTCCTGCAAAACAATGGCAACATATCAATTTAATAGGATAGTGAATGTAGGAGAATTAAAATGTTAATGGGTAAGATTGTCAACTGTCAAGCAATGGCAAACGAAGTCCACTAACATCAACTAAGAGGAGAAATACAAAGACCCATGCAAGGAGAATATGCACACGTACACACATACATCTATTTATACATGTGTATATAAACCAACCTTAGGCGAGCCAGTAAATGGTGCAAGCTTATCGAAGTCAATGGGATCAATTGGAGGTTTCAATTTTTTTGCAGTTGTCATCTCAGAATGTTCTTTGTTGGACTCCTTATAGTCATTCCTCCGGTATGGAAGTTTTTCTGCACCCCACTTTTGACCCTTTTTCTTGCTGGTGATTCCGTTCCACTTAAATGTTTCCTGAAGCATGATTTGAGAAGTTCAATCTCCATATAAAAGCATAGAACAGGTGTATGAATAATATTTATACCAGCCTTGACTGGGCTTGCTACAATTTAAATGATAATGCAAAACTTCCATGAGTAAAGAATAAAAGCATAAGTAGGAAGACACACATCCAAGGATGGGTAACCTTATTTCATGCTTTTTGGTGGGAACACTGATACACACACACACACACACACACACAAAAAAAAAAAAAAGAGAAGAGAAGTGTTCCATGAGCTCTCAATATACACTCAATATTTTCACAAAAACGGAGCTTACCAGAACTCCAGTCCGACAAACGTATAGTACGAAATTGCTGGATAATGGGTGATGGGAGATCGGAGTATCAACCATCTTATTATGTGCATATTTCTACCTGTTTTTATGATGAACTAATTGTTAGGTAGACTAGTAAACTGGGGTTCACAATGAACCATATATGCTTGCAATGTCTTCAGTCTAATTCTAGACAAGAAGTTGCAGGAATAGAGGAAGAACGCAACACCCGACAACATGAGTAATTCTTCCAGTAAATTTCCTTTTGCGTAATCCTCTCCAAGCCATTCAATTGGACACACGTTTATTTAGAAAACAATTTCAGCCTCGTGTACTTTGTCAAAAAGTGAAGAATGAACGCTCTTTCAGGAAGTTAAGGACAGTCCCTTCGCTTGCTTGTTGAAATGATGTTGGTGATGAATGAAAGCTCATTCAAGCTCGTGAGCTAGCCAGCACACAAACATTCAATTTCATACGGGAGATAAAACACACTTTTGGTTACGAAGGGATTTAAATATAAATACTGTGAACTAGCTCTTCAAAATGAGCAAGCGCGAAAGAAAATGCCGCCATAAGTCCACAAAAGAATAAATTGGAACCGAAGATGAGTATTGAAAATATAAAATGAAGCATGAAACAAACATACCACGTAAACTTTATTTTGCTGGACAGCCTGGTCTGCATTCAACAACAATTCCCCTATTATGTTAGAAGATCTGCATTGGTATTGCATGCAAGTAGTAGTGTAGTGCCATTTTAAGAAGTAAATGATTAACATCAGTAGGATTCCATATCCCATTGTCCCGCATCATGAAAAAGGGTTGCAATAAAATCAACACGAACTTATACAATAATTAATCTATCTAGATCTCAGTTCAAAAGTCATCAAACTTGTTGCTTCATATACTGTTATGGTGAAAACTAAAAATAGGTAACAGCAGCCAATACTTCACTTATTACAATGTGAGAAATAGTTTGCCGTAGCGTGCAGTTTTAAAATATGTCAATTTTCTCAATAACTTTTGTTTCCATTTGCACATTACTTCCCTATCCACCTTGCAAGCATCTTTATCCAGTTTATCCAACAAACTCATACTTCATCATAAATAATTAAAAAAAAAAAACAAACGGTAAGCCTCAGGGCCCTTCAGAACTCTTCTTCGACTATCAGGAAATTGTCCAATCTCATACTTCTCCCTAAGCCCTTGATCAGATACATAGCGGGTAATGGCTGCAACACCTTCTTGTGGTTGGATAATTGGCACCCTCAAAACCTTCTGTCAGACATATATGGAGATGCAGCAGTCAGAGATGTGGGAAGTTCGTAATCTGACCAAGGTGTCATCAATCATCCATGATGGGGAGCGGAGATGGCCTAGGCAGAGAAGCGGTGCTATTCAGGAGATCAGGGACTGTCCCGCCCACCCCTCACCTAACTCCCCCCAGCAAATCCAGATAGGGTTGATTTTGTTAGATAGGTTCCAACTTCCACGTGCTAATGGGATACTTGCAGGGCAATCTGCAATGATAACTACTAGTGAAGCAGGTTAGAAGGTCCCTTGGCACCATATTGTCTGGTTTAAAGGTAACATCCCAAGACGGGCATTTATTCTATGGAATTGCTGCAGAGCTAGACTTGCAACAAAAAGATAGAATTCGATCCCCATTGTTTTCTTTGTAGTAGAATGGAAGAAACTATTGACAATCTCTTCTTTGATTGTATGTATTCAAAGTTGGTTTGGGCAAATCTATAGAGGAAAATGGGTATAAACAGGACTTCTGGCCTTGGAGAACAGAGTTAGCGTGGATTTTGGGGAATGTGAAGGGAAAGACCTTGGCTAGTGTTATGTTCAAGTTGGCCCTAGCTGGTTTTGTATATCTATATCTATATCACATATGGCATGAGAGGAATGCCAGAGGAAAGCTAAAAATGGTGAGGCAGTTTTATGCTCTATGGTCACTAACATCAAAGGGGGAGCAAATTCCCGGAGGAGAATCAAGAATTGCTACCTTAGCTCTCAAATTTGCCAGACTTGGAATCTATCTGCCAATATTCTTAGTGGCAAAAGTTTTTCCACGTATGGTTGGTTTTGGATAAGAGTTAGTAGGGTTTTTGTTGTAGCCTTTTGGTTTATTCAGTTTGGCCAAGGGTAGTATCCCTTATGTATTCACAGGTTTTTTGGTATATGATCTACATTCACCGGGAAAAAACAAAGTTGAACAAAAAAAAAACAACAAACGGATTTCTAGGATCAGCTAGTCCCTACTCATACACACCAGTTATGAGAAATTCTTCAGCACAGTAATTAACTTACGGGCTACGGCAAGTTTGGATTCATGTATACTGTAGAACCTCTTTATGTAGAGAAGTTACAGGGAACTCTCACCTATCAGTTGTAAGAGATCCCTATCTAAACTTTTCAAAAGATACTCAAAGCTCGGATGTGGAAAAGAAAGTGATAAACAAACATCAATTGTCCAGTGTAGAATGAAGGCCAGGGGCAGGGATTTAGACATGCCTTTAGTAACATAGCATTCAACTACGGCAGCAGCCGTCTGAAAGAAACCAAAAAGAAAGGAACCGGGGCTTGGAAGTGCGATGATCCCTTCAGAAGATGAGCCAAATAGAACTAAAAACATTATGATGTGATGATTCTAGTCAATTAATTCACATCTTAGCACTTAATCGTCTCACGGCAGTACAATGTCTACAGTTTTAAACAGGCAAATGCCTGATAGTAGATGGCTCATGTAATCAAGCCAAATCGTTTAGTATGACACTAAATAACAATAAGATGGTAGCGCCCAATTCTTTTTCCATTCTAGGCCGTGAATATTCAAGCAACAGCTCAAACTTATGGCAGCAGGCCGCAGGCCACCACCATAAATTAAGAAAGACACCTATCTTTCCTGGAACCTCAATTTTCATACAAATCATATCAATGTAGGCAGATCTAAACACGTATGCAGAATGTGTTGATACAAGCACAACAACACAGAGACAACCTCACCTTCTTCCAGTGGCTCAAAGCGAATATGTCCTGGTCTAATCACAATGGGGACGATCTTGTCATCTTCAACGATCTCACAAATCTCATTATCTGCTTCACGTTCTTGGATTTGTACTAGATCTTGTAGAGAACTCTCAAGTGTATCCTTTTCTTGCTCATCCTTTTCAGGAGATTGCATCTCATGCACCTGCATATAAGAGCTCACAAACTGTCCAAAGATACCCTTAAAAAAAACGGTCCAAAGATAGCATTATTTGAGGAGGGGGTGTAGGGAGAGCAAGAGGGGGAAACAATTTCTTAAGTAGTCGGGGCCAAAGTACCTCATTCTTTTCAGCCTTTACTTTTTCCCGCAACCATTGCCTCCTGGCTTTTTTCCGCCGAGAACTTCTACTGACCTGAGAAAGGAGATAAGGTAGGTATTAGTTAAACCATTAACTAGAACCACAGTTTGAAGTACACAGAAGGAGAAACACCTAAATTCATATGTGGAAAGACAAACCCATTAGAAAAGCTTAAACCAATTAAACCATTTACATCATTCCTGACCTTTCTGGTTCCATCAGGTGTCTGAGTAATGTTATTGCATCCTACCCCATTTTCCTCAAGCTGGCCAGACCTACAATACACGGAATCCAGCAACCAAGTCTCAAAAATGCACATATATATCATGACTAAAGATTTTTGTGTATAAACATATGGTTAAAAAAAAAAAATCAAAGAAGCAACGGTTTATCATCAGAGAACTCCCCGGCAAAAGAAAATCAAGTAAGCCAAACTCGACGATTTCGTCCAAAGCAAGCGAAAGTGTCCCTGTATCCCAGCTATACAAAACAGACAAGATACTTTTTGGCATATAAACAGGCTCCTTCCACCCAAAAAAAACAGCTCCTCCACACCTGGAAATGTCCTCTTGTTGCTCTCTCCAAATCAGTCACATCAAACAAAACTGGATTACAAACGAAGCCTTGCACCTCCATTTCCCCACCTCTAGTTCCCCACCACCAGAGAATGACGTCCCCCAGAGAAAAAGAACCTTAGGCAAAAAAACTATAAAGTGTTTAACATTATCAAGACAACAATGCCATGGCAAGTGTTTAGCTGTTAATATTCAATTGTTCAAAGATGCATTGACTCGTATATCTGAGGGGTAAACGCAGAAAGGGGGCTCTCTCCAGCACCGCATGTGCGTGCAAGTCTAAGCATGTGCATTCCTAAGTTGCATACGCCATTTGTTTTTCATTTTTGGTTTTAGGAGGAATCTTCACAAATCACAGTGGAACTTTATACTGACACAAAAGTTGTCTACAACTCATAGCCAAATACATCCTGAAGTCAGAGCTGCCTAATCACACTGGAGAGCATGTAGAACAAACAATTCTAGCTCATACATGGGTCGAGTGAAAACTCAACGTAAAATAAAGAGCACAACTAAACTATGTTTTCCACCCAAATTTTGAAAAGTTCATTCGTCAAAAGCTAACAAACATAAATAATTAAACCCATAAACACAAAAGAATATAGAATTCGAACACTTCTCCTTTGAGAGACTAAAGAACTCCCACAGCATACCTCTTTAGAGTAGGCGAACATTCAAACATGTCATCATTTGTTTGAACAGTGCTAGGGGCACTTTCTGCATTGGTTTTACTCTTTACATCAGATTCTTTCTGCTTCTTCTTCTTGTCCATACTCTTTCCAGGGCGGTGTTCACAGCCCTCCTGCTGCTCTTTATGGAAACCATTTTCAACATCTTGGAGATCCTTGTGACGTTTAATCTTCTTCCTGTCGTTCACATGTTTAAACAGTTGATAGAAAGATGCTCATATAACCATCAACTAGAAGAACAAAATTAAAAGCATCAGCTAAATAATCAAAGGATTGAAAGATAGGGCAGTTGGTAAATCAACAGAAATGTACTTTAGAAAGTGAAAACAGGCAATTCACCATTGTTGGGAGAGTTTGAGTTCCAAAATACAGATGCATGAACCCAGTAAAACAACGATATTAAGCTTATAATGATCAACTAGGTAAAAAAAAGAACACAAAGAGGATTGTGGAAATTTTGGAGAACACTTTCAGGATAAATAACATAGGGACTTGGAATGGTGAAATCGAGTGGGCTGCTGCCAAGAGATAATGCAAATTTAATACAAGTTTCAGGTTAAGTCCTCCAATGGGGACCTGTGAGCTGCAAAACTTAAAGGATGTATCCATTGAGAGGGTATTTGGAAATCAAGAAAAACTAGAAAGGTTCCATTTTTAGAGGTTAAAAGCCAGGGGAATACTCGAAAGATGGACCGCAGAATAAAAGAAGGAAAAGCATCCTTCAGTGGAGCAATAAGTGCAAGGAGGCAGGGAAATTTACGGATCACTTGCTTGTTTATTTAGACTGGCTGTGAATATGTGGGTTGTTGTGCTTCCCTTATTTGGTATGGATACCTCATACCATATGGCTATATCAGTTAAGGATGTGATTGTTGCTACGTAGAATTGCTCCCACGACAAAAAACCACTGATTGATGTAGAATGAACGTTGCCATACGAGTATGATCCACGCTATTGCAGTTATTATGCACATCACAAGAATAGGGAGCAAATACGGGTTTTAAAACATACTTAGAGCTCTGGAGTTTCTTTGATGCTTTTCTCTTCTTGGAAACAGGTGAAATCTCCACATGCAATTCATCCTCTGACTGGTTGTCTTCCTCCTCTTCAGGTTCACTCTGGTAACCACCAGTCTCCTTTTCAAACTCCTCATTTGCTAGAAGTGGCACATTGGTGAGCACAGGTTGCTTCTCCTCAATCTCGTCTTCCTCAGTTAAATTTATTCCATCAGATACCTCAACAATCTCAGACAACAGTTCCCGCTTCCTTTTGACACTAGTACAAAGAAATAGGATAAAATTACATGAATTAGTTTCAAATTTCAATCTGACAGTATCAGAAAGAATACAAAGTCCAAATGTCAACCGACCTGATTACATCTTTATCCTTTAAGATACATGTTGACTCAAAAGGTGGCAACACAAAGCCGTCCATCTGCAAGAAAATAACAACAACGTGCTCAAAATACATCTAAGCTGAAAAAGCTCAAGCAAAATACCATGGACATGGAAAACAGTGATGACTTTTTACGATGAAATTAGTCCCATCAAACACACTTTCAGACCAGTATGACTAGCCAGATTAGACATGCAATTGGATTGCATATCCCATAGAACCTCATTTCCAGCACTCGATCATGCAACGACTAGTGGAAGGATAACAAATCCATTGCACATCCCCACAGCTATACGCGGGAAATACAATACCTTCGGATGTGGTATTTGTAACCCCTCTCTAATAGCCCGGTAAGACTACTTGTAGGATTACCCATCATACTGGGTGAATCAACGCAAAACTAAAAATCACGCGAATTCCTCCAATAAGCAGCAACAAATCAGTCAAAGCCCTAACAAGTCGTAAACCACTTCAGAATCATTGAGCAACCACAGAAATTACCAGTCACTCAAAAACAGGCCCTTCAAATTGCACGAAAAGGAGAGAAAAGAAAGAGTCATGGTTTCTCACCAAAATGGTAAGTTTCGATTAGAAACAAAAGCAGACCAATAAAAATCCATCCTTTCTACCCACTTCTCACCTCAAACAACCTATGCCACTTATCCAAACAAGTGATGGAATTCTCCTTTCTTTTCTTGTTTTTTTCTCCTCCTTTCTTGCTATCCCAAAGGGGCTGTGGATATCAAGGAGAAATTATTGGGTGAACTTGGACTTGGGGCACCACCAACACCTATCAACACTGCACATTTCTGTAGGGTCCAACATATAGGGTGGTGTTGGGGCACTGCCATGTGGTGCCTCAATACTAGGGGTGCAAACAAGCCGAGGCGAGATGAACTTTATGGTGTTCAAGCTCCTTTGTTCGAGCCCCACTTATTTGGAGCTCGAGCTTGGCTCGTTCACAAACAAGCCAAGCCCTTATCGAGCCGAGTGCTTAACAAGCTGACCCTGCCTAATTTACTTAACGAGCCTCTTTAAAAAAGCCTAAAACTCAAACTCGAGCTCGGCTAAGCCGAGCCCTAACGAGCCTAGCAACAAGATACTCGCGAGCAACTTGGTTCGTTTGCAGCCCTACTCAATACCCCTCAACACCACGCATTTTTGAAGGTCCCACCGTTAAGTGTAGGCTCCCTGTGGCAGTTTCCAAGACCACTTAGGGCCAATTTCAGATTCTCAAATAAGTACTTAAAAAATCAGGAACTATTTTCAAGCTTAAAAATAATAGGCCTACAAAAATAATTTTTCAATTTTTTTGCAGGGTTTCTATCAAACAAGGTTTATATTGCATATTTTTTTATTTTAGTAAGCCTATTATTTTTAAGCTTAAAAATTGTAAATACGTATTTATTTTTAAGGGGGAAAGCGGAACATACCCTTAATAATTAATTACTCGAATATCAAAGAAGCTTCCCCAATATGAGTACTGATATATTCTTATTGACAATGAAATCAACAACAGGTTTGCAACACCAATTACATCGAATACCCAATTACCAGCCATGAAATTTGAGCAAACAAGATAGTTAAACACTTGAATGGTACGTACTACGTCGTTCGAGTGATACGAGGGCGTGTAGTGAGAGAGAGAGAGAGAGAGAGAGAGACTTACAGAGAGGATGAGGCCATTAGGGCAAGAGTGATAGAGGTCGAAAATGTCGAGGAGGTAGGAGGAGAGGTCAGAGATGGTCTCTTGTGATAGAGGTTTAAGGAGGAGCCAGCTTCGTATCAGTCTCTCCGATCGCTGTGACTTGCTCAGAATGTGGCGATCTTCGAACTCAACGCGAAGTCTCACGGTGTCCATAGTCCATGCACAGAGAGAGAGAGAGAGAGAGAGAGCGCTGAGCTTTGCTCCAAAGCTCAGCCTTAACTTCCTAAAACCCTTGACACAAAACCTCGATGAGAGAATGCTCGTTAATGTAAGCACCCGTTTGCCCAAAATTTGTTGGACAGGTCTTGAGCTTCTGTGGAGGGAGTAATTATTTCATGTCCCGGGGCACCAAGTGTAGCATGGGGACCGTGCTGTGCAGTGTGTAATTCGGGGGCGTGTTGCGCATATAGCATGGTATTATTGTGCACTTTTAATTGTTCAAAAGTGTTAATAGTTTAGATTTTTAAAAAAAAACTTCAGGAACTTCTTTTTGAAAATATTTTTTTTAAAATCTGGACCATTAATTATCAAGACGATGGTTCAGATGGTACACAGTACACTACAAAACATGGGGGGTGTGCTGTGTAGTATGCTTTCCTTGGCCCAAACACTTCGCTACAACACATATTTGTGTGAGTTCCACACACTTTATGGTAGAAACCACACAAATGTGTGATGGAAAAAAAGTTTAAGAAATCATGTCACGGTGTCAAGGGGCATTGAATAATCATGTGGAGGGTATAGGCATGACAATCGAATCCACCCGCCCCAAACGGACCGGGTTTTTCACCTCATTTTCGGACATAGGATCGGGGTTTAAATCCTAAAACTCAACCAGGTTCGAGGTTAAAGCACCTCGCCCTAAACCCATCCTGAATATATTTATATATAAAATTATACTTTTATCTTCATATAATTATCATTATACTTAAAATTTTAATATTTTTACCCTAATATTAGTATCATTATACTAAAGAAACTTATATTCTTACCTTTATATTTTCACCATTGTACTAAATTACCACTTTATTTATAACTATTTTCTTTTATTTTACTTTTAGATTAACAATTTTTTTAATTTCTTACGGAACAGGGCGGAGTGGATAAACCCACCCCTAATTCGGGTGGGAACGGGGTATGCAAAAAATACCCGGTCGGGTCGGGGTCGTCGGGGCCAAGTAATAATTTTTGGGTCAAGGTATGCCATAATTTGTCCCGCCCCGTCCCGTTGCCATTCTGAGGAGGGTATATTTATCCAGGAGACATTTTGTATGATTTTGTCCTAGGCTATGTAAAATAATTTCTTCACAATTATTATTAGGGGTACTTATTCAGGCCCCGTTCCGGAAACGGAAATAAGTACTTATTTTTTAAGAATGCAATTTTAAACTCAAAAATTATGTGTTTACCTACATAATTTTCCTATCAATATAGATCTTATTTGATAGATCTGACTGAGATCTTTTATATGGTGAAAAAAAATTGAAAAACTATTTTTCATTTATATTATTTTTGAGTTTGAAAATGTGAAATAAGTACTTATTTTTTAAGAAGGTGTTCTGGAACGGAACCTCAGTACTCCTGGGTATACTCCATCTTCTCATATAATACGTGGAGCCTACATGCGGATTACGTACAGACCCCACATGTTATATAAGAGCAGAGAGTATACTCCGAAAGTATTAAACAATTTTCCTATTATCATGCGTCACAACCAATTTACAAGCACATGAATTAATTTTAGAACTCCGAAGTTAATGACTAGACCGACCGGACAAAGTGACATCAATATAATTTATTGCTGCGGTGGAAATCGAACTTACCGTCATGTTCGCAATCGAGTGACCTATTGGGTTTTGTCAAAATACGAGGCCACCATTACCAATTCGTGCTGATGCTTAAAGTTATTCAAGAAAGGGATTATATCGAATACTTTACATTAGTTATTTATATTTGCATAGAATCTTGTACCCGGTCTCTCATATCATATTAAATCTTTTTGAAAAAGGGAAATGATATTGGCACTCCAAAAAACAAAGGAAAGTGGCTTTGGAATTAAACTGATTTTGGAGTGCCTGCATCAATTTTTGGAGTGCCAATATCATTTCCCTTTGAAAAATTGCATATGTGGAGAGAGAGAGAGAGAGAGAGAGAGAGAGTTACAAGAACAATACACTGCCCATGTTTCTGGTGGCCATGGTAGCCAAAAGATGGGCTGGTATTACATAACAGCGTTGAACTTTACAAACAAACACTGACTTGAAATAGATAAACAGAACACGAATATCTTCGATACCTGATTGCAATACTGTGTCGGAGCTTGTTGAATCACGCAATCCATTAACAAGTTTCCTAGAAATCTGCGTAGATTGTGACGTTTTGCACACCGTTTTGAGCAACGAAGAGCTTCTAAACAAGCAAGCCGTCGCTTCCAATTCTCTTGGAAGCCAAATCGCCTGTGGTCGCATGTATAGATACAATCTGCTGGGCCCAACTCGACAAGCTACATAATTGTTTTCGTTAGAAATTTGATCCATTCTATTTCTAGGGTTTGGGGGGAGGAAAGGTCTCATGAATCTTCTTGACAGCTGCAGAATCTGGAAGTACTTTTGACGGAAAACATTCCTGATTTAGTGAGGCCTAATCCAAGGTTTGAAATGTCGGTATCGGTCGTCATAACGGCGATAGGTCACGAATGTCGCAGTTTTGGAGTATAACAATCGTAGAGTAACGGTATCGCATATGCATGCCGATAACTATTGACACGAACAGTCATCGTTTTGTAGGAGATATAATTCACATTTTCTTTCTCCTCTCGATATTCCTCCAGAAAACCACAAGACTTTGCCAGACCTATTCCAAACCAGCAACCTTAACACACTTTCTTGATGGTCTGCTTCGATGCCGAAAATTTTAAACTTTACATGACAGCCTGATTCAAGGTTATAATCAAATATCCCATCTCAATGAGACAAAAAGCTCAAAGCCTATCTGCAAAAATCTTACACATCGATTACACAATGCTTCTGAAGCAGAAAAGAATTTATACGCATATACGGAAAGTGAATTACCAATCAGGTGAATGTGGCAGGTAAATGTGAACAACTCCATCTTGTGAATGACCAAATGTCTAAAATGCTTCATACAGAAGAAACCAACTCAATTGCTTTGTTTCTAATTTCCGTTTGACCGGAAAAAAAATTGCTTTTGTTTCTAAAGTCTACAAAGTGGGGATTGATGGGGGAATAATAAATGACTAGTGAATCAGAAGCCATATAGAGAGTCCCTTTCGTAAGAAGCCAACCAACAAAATCACTGCTTTCATATCTGCTCTCATAGACCCCTGCACACATGGAAATCGAGCACGTCAGCATAAGAGTAGCCAGTCTCACAGATAAATCAGTCCATGGACAATGCGAGTAGAAACTTTTGTGAAGAATTAATTATTCTCTTTCAACTAGAAACGTTGGAAATAATAGCTCATACAACCATAGAGATCTGCCCCTATAGACTAAACAGAAACCAGAAAGGCAAACAGTGGAACGACAACAAATAGAATCCGGAATGATTGGGGTAAAAAAATGGGGTCAAAATTGAAGAGTCGGCATGAGTTGGGGTCAAAATTGGTCAGAATGGATGAAGCAACATAAAGAGATGAGTAAGCTATGAAGGCTGAATTAGAAATGACACCCATAAATAAAATCAAGCTTCATTCACTATACAAATCTTAAGGTAGCAATGACTGCGGATCATTCCTGGGGTTTATACAAGATACATAGTTTGTACGAGCGGGGGGGGGGGGGGGGGGGAGAGTGAGCAAGAGAGAGAGCAATTGTGCCAGTGAAAGTACATAGTTGGTTGTTATCCAATAGTTGTTACTGGTAGACAAGTAGTTGATTCCCACCAACAGATCCATTTGCACTTTCAAATCCGCCTTATTGCAAATTACGTATCATACAGACTAAAAAAGGACGGTAAAAAACCAAATTCTCCAGAGAACATCTGTAAAATGCGAATCAAACACACCAGGGCAAGCGATCATCTTGGCAATAGGAGTTGAAAATGACGAATCTGATTTTCTAAAAAAATTGGACCTTCAGTAGATTCAATCGATCAAAATTTCTTGAGATACTAGGCCTGGTTAATTCATAGACTCCAATGGTTATACTCAAAAGAAAGGACTCTAAAAAACTGAACTTCCTCAAATGAAACATATATAAAATGCAAAACAAAGGTTCCAAGGCAGGCAATGTCACCTTGGCAATATGACTTGAAAAATGATGAATCTGATTTTGTATAAAATTGGATCTTCTGTAGATTCAATTAAACAAAAGTTCTAGAGAACTAGGCCTGCTATTCTGCTAAATGCGTAGGTACTTCGATGGGAAAACTCATGTGGAAACATCATCAACAGAAACACAGTACAGGGTTCTAATAACAAGGTAAAATGAGGTCCCAAAGCATAAACCATTCGGGTGAATTTGTGCGTCGAATATATTAAGGAATGAACTGTCATCCCTCGAGGAAACAAGATGAAATATCCAAGGAGCCAAACTATGGAGCAACTCCGTTCTTGGTACACATACTATCCTTCCCTGTAATGGAAACTACCTTGTGACAAATCTCAAAACTTATCTACTGTTGAAGTTAACTACGTCGTTCGTGCACAATTGAACAATTCTTTTGCATAGTGTAATTGAACAATTTGCATCAAAATTCTCATAAAGCAATGGTACCGAAAAAAAGTTTCTTTCAAAACTTTCATCACAATCCTTAAGAAACATACAATTAGATAAGCAATGAAAAACTCAAAATCCTCGCCCTTTTCTATGCATAACCAAAAATTGAGTAAAACACCTCAAAACTCACTCCAACCCTTGACTCGAACCTTTACCAAATTGACCTTTACTCAAACTTTAACTCAAATGATTGGAGACTCAAACATCTAATCAAATTGTAGAAGGCTATTTTGTGCCTGTCAATTCCACAACTTTGCCATAGCTTTTACTAACACTCATGCTAAGATTTGAGTTTATCTTAGAGCGCTTCATCCCAAATGAAGCTTTTACTCAGATTCTTACAAAAATTTGAATGAAAGGTACGAATAAGGGTTGGATATGGCGTAACCATAGAACCGCTAGGTAATCTATGCAGGCTGAAAAATAATCACGGCTGGGATTTAATTTGTAAATATCAGGTGCTTGGTGGTTCAAGTGCAAATTAGAGAGTTGGTTTGTTTATACTGTTAGACAATTGGTTCGTTGAGTCGTTTCTTGTACCAACTTTTCCTTCTCAAGTTCCGCGCTGTGTATAAGAGAGGGGGCGAGGGAGCCGGCCTTCGCTATTGTATCTTGTGCGTGTTTTTCAGATTCCAATTCGGAACTACCATTGGTTTTAATCCTCCATTTCTTTAGCTCCATTCCTATTTCTTTTTTCTGGTTTTCCCTATACAAAGTGTATTGAAGACGGGCGGCTGCATTTTATGTTAATGGGGTTTGTGAAAATTCACCTAAATTTATGGATAAATAGATAATATAGCTCAACAAAACACAATAAACTACGCTGAGCAAACAAAACACACACAACAAAATAGGCATAATAAATCCTCAACTAAAATAAATATGTTCATTTTATATAGAGCTTTTTACGCACAAAAATTTTCTTTACATATTTGTCACCGTTTAACGAAAATCCTGGACCCACCCCTGATCAAAGAACTGTGGTACTCAATTATGCAAGGAAACTGATACACCCCTTGCTAGATGTGGCAATTCTATTGGACAGAGGCACGCTGATGTGGAGGGTGCTCCAGCTGGATAAATGGACAAGCAACAGAGAGGCGGAGTGCTATTTTGTTGAAGAGTTTGTTACAAGTTGTTAGCTCCCAATTTGTTTTTGTTTTTCCTTTTCCTTTTGCATTTTCTGTTTTATTCCCTTTTCTGTTAGGGAGTAGCTTATATAAAGGGGAGGTTAGTGAGAGAAGGGAGCAATAATTATGACCTAAGAAATGGGACGAAATGTTCCCCAAGTGTAATCCAGTCTGAGTTCATCAATATAATTCCCCTTTCCTTCTTCTTCTTCTTCCATAATTTTCCAGTTTTAGTCCACAATCCTATCACTGGTATCAGAGTTGTAGTTCCTTGGACATAACTACGGCGGAAACCAGAGCACAAGAATAGAAAAGAGCCGAGGAAGCCCTATGACAACTCAAGGAAAACGCCGATCAGCATTCAAACGCAATAGCCCAACAATCGCATGCGATAGATCAACTCAAGGACCTGATCACCGCCCTAAGTTTGAAATGCGAACAGCTCATATCCAAAAATTCGACTCCAGAAGGCGAATTGGTAGAATCGTCTAATGCGAAACAGAAAACACCCTTTGTAAGCTCCAGTTCTGTACAGACACAAATTGCAAAATCGATTTCCGCCATTTCTCAGGGGAAGATCCAACTGGGTGGATCTACAAATGCGAGAGGTTTTTTGAATTTAACCAAATCAAAGAGGAACAGAAGGTAAAATTGGCGGTGATGCATTTGGATGATCGAGCCATCGATTGGGCAGAAAAACCAGCACTGTGGAAGGAGTTTACGTTTTGGAGATGAGGTTTGGGGTGAATGCGTTTGAGGATGCGATGGGGGAGTTGACCAAGCTTAGACAGTCGAACACAGTTAAGGCCTACCAGGAGCGGTTTGAGGAGCTTGCTAATCGTACCATGGGCCTAACAGACGAATTCTTTGTAAGTTGCTTCGTAAGTGGTTTGAGGGATGATAATCATGATATCAAGGCAGGAGTGCAAATGTTTCAGCCATCCAATATCACTCAGGTAATGGACCTTGCGCAACTACAGAAGGAGTGTTTTGAAGCAGTGGCCAAGCGATCAAGAGTCCTGCCCAAACCACCCACCAGTGGCTGGACTCCTATGGGTACAACCCTGACCATTCCTAAACCCTTACCTTCAAATGGGGTAAGATCTGATCCCAAGCTATCCAATACTACTTCAATGGAATCTAAGTTTTCAGCTTCTGCTTCTTCTAGTACTGTACCATTTCCTATAAAACGACTGACCCCAAAAGAAATGGAAGCCAACAGAGAAAAAAGGTTTATGTTATAATTGTGATGAAAAATTAGTACGTGGCCACCAATGTCAAAAGAAACAGCTCTATCTCATGATTGGGGAGGATGAGGAAGAAGATGACACAGGACAAGACACTCAAGATGTAGAGGAACATATACCAGATGATGATATGCACAACTCAGTACATCCTCTTTTTGGGAGCAACTCGTTAAGAACTATGAGGGTAGTGGGGTACTGTGGTCTGATAAGGGCAGGGCCATAACAATCCTAATCGACTCAGGAAGTACCCATAACTTTGTGAACCCTACGGTGATCAAAAGTGCAGGCCAAACAATAATCCAGTCTGAGTGAGAGAAGGGAGCAGATAATTATGACCTAAGGAATGGAACGAAATGTTCCCCAAGTGTAATCCAGTCAGAGTTTATCAATATAATTCTCCTTTCCTTCCTCTACTTCTTCCATAATTTTCCAGTTTTAGTCCACAATCCTATCAGAAACAGCCACTACTTTTTTCAATTTCTAATCAGTTCCAATTTCTAAACTGCAATGCTATAAGAGAGATTATTTACAGATAGGTTTGTATAAGATTACCTGACTTTCTTGATGAGTATGGACTTGAGCTTCCTCGCAAGCTCCTGAGACCTGATCTTCTGCTCGAGGTTCTTACGGGCCAAGACGCGCTTCTCCGAATTCTTGATGTGGTGAGTCTGCTCGCGCTTTATCATCCGTTCGATCCCGCTCGACTGCATCTTCCTCTGCATGAACATCAACGCCTGTTCTAGGTTTCCGTACCGAACCTTCACCCTGATCCCCCGCCATTGTTGAAGCTCGAAGCTCGGTGATCGCAGCGCAACGCTGGGGAGAGAGAAGATGCTCTTCATCGAATTCATTTTCTAGGGTTTCTGGCTTCGTCTCTTCAGTGTTTTTTTTCCCTTCGAAAATGATGGCACAGTGAGTGAGAGGCGAAAGGCAGGCCGTTTGTTCTCATGAGTGCCCATCAACCCAACTACCTGCACCGTGCACGATCATCGCGGTGTGGGATCCACTTTTTGTCTCACACAAGCGATTTGAACCGTTCGTTAGATGTAAAATAGTTTGTCGAAAGCTTAAGCAAAAATTAGCTCAATTCAGTATTTATTAGTGTTTGATTTAATAAACTAATTTTTATTTAGTTTTTAGAATCTTAAAAAATTAAATGATTGAATTGAGCATTTATAAATATTGAATTGATTTGATTTTTTGCGAGGGCCTTCAAAGAAAAACACATCTAACGAACGGCTTGAATCGTTTCTGCAAGATCCAGAGTGAACCCTATATCACGATTTGTGCATGATTGAAAGGAAAATGATTTTGACACTCCATTTTTTTATGATAGCACTTCAAAACTTGTCTTTTAGTGTAGAAATTAAGGACAAATTTTGAAGTGTCGTCATAAAAATGTGGAATGCCAAAATCATTTTCAATATTAAAATCACCAAAAGTCAGTAACATCAATCAAAAAAAGTAGAATTCCGGTAGTTAGTGAATAAATAAGGTCATTGAATAGAGTATTAGATTAGAAAATTAGTAATCGAGCAAAAAGATTTAAAAAACTAATTGACTAAATCCAAACTTTAGTGTATTGATTGAAATTATAAGAATCGGTTATAATATTAGGAAATCTAAACCATGCATCTGTATTGTATTGATTGAAATTATAAGAATCGGTTATAATATTAGGAAAAAATAGGCCGGTGGAATGGAGCATTATAGTATTAGAAAATTAATTGATTATGAAAAAAGTTTATTCAATTTATTTATACAAATTATTTACACACACATATAAAAGGATCGGTTTGAAATTGGAACATTAACATAAATTCCACAATAAACCATTTACCATGGTTTTTTTGTTTTTTTAAAACCAAGACCAACAACATTATTGAAAAACCGAACCAAGCCATTTGGTTTGGATATATACATATATATATATATACACACATACATACACACACACATACACACATACATGGCCCTTCTAATGCGGGCGCCCGCATTTAAGTAAGTTGCGGACTTTGCCTTTCCCGATCGAATTTCGATGATCCGAGCCGCTCAATGTGTTCAGAACATAATCTTAAGGGTACTCGTGAGAAATCAGCAAAAAAAAAATACCGGGAAGGGCTTCATCTGAGCAGTTTTTGTTTATTTTTTATTGAACGGTTCAAATAAAAACTGCTCAAATCAAGTCCTTTCCGGTCATTTTTTTTCCATTTAGGTACTTAAAATCACTTTTGAACACATTGACGGTACGGATCAATCGAAAATTCATGGAAAGGGGAGAAATCGGTGTTGTCGAACTTTTAAATGCGGGCATCCGCATTAGAAGGGCCCTATATATATATATATATATATATATTAAACAGCCAAATTTTATTAAGAAACTTAATATGGTACATCAAGTAGGAAAAGAGAGAAGGAGGATCCAACCAAAAGTTTGTCAAAACACCTAAAGAACTGAATCCCAAACACAGTCAAAGCCCGAGAAACGGGTGTTTCATCAGACCCTCCCCACCACAACTGTTTGATAGAGGCACGGATCTTCTTACAAAGTGATGCCGGAAACTTAAAGCAAGTGACGAGGTAGGCCGGAATAGTAATCAATCAATACCTCTTTCTCCGCTTGAGATAACGTGCTTTGTTTCCACTCCTTAATTTGGGAAAGTGGTTTTCGCACTCTACTTTTTGTCTTTATTCCATGTGAAATTACCAAATTACCGTTTATTTTGTTAGTGTTCATTCACTTTAAAGGGTATTGTTATAATTTCAAATAGGAAATAGACAAAACAATAGAGTGTTTAATTTTCTCCATTTATCTTACCCTGTACACAAGCAAGAGCTTGGTTCTTCGATTCGATGTCCCCCAACCAGTTGGAATGCCTAGCTAGCTTATAGTCCCTTACTTCATCCCAAGGCCAATTTTTCCCTTTGCAGGAGTTGGCGTGTTAGTTTTTTTTTTTTTGATCCTGTTGGCGTGTTGGTTGAGAAGAAGATTTCTGATGTTTGGTAATTCGCCGACTTTCTTGAAGCTTCACATAGGCTATTCAGGATATCTTTGATAGCTCTGCAGATCTCTGTTGGTATCAAAGTTTTGAATATCGTATCGGATAAAGTATCGAGTTTTTAATTGGTACAGTACGTATCGGTACCGGTCACGTACCGGATACCGTTTCGAATTTAGCACTACTACCATTATATATAGTTATAAATACATAATTTTTCTAATACCATCCAATTTATCCTACATACCTAAAACAAAAAATAAATTACACTCCCATACTACGTATTATAGTTGTTCGAAAATTTCAATAAAATTACCAATAGTTGGGTTCCAATTCCAACACACAGTCAACCACAGGTCCATAGGCCATTTTAAATTTTAAACGTGAGATTTAGTAAAGGGTAATTTTGTCATTGTGAACTTTTAGGGCTCTCATTAACTTCTCTTCTCATCTTCATCAGTTCTTATTTTTAATTTCCGCCGACTTCTCTCTTCTCTCTCTCTCTCTTCTCTCTCTCTCTCCAATCTACCATGGCAGAACAGATTTGGGTTTTCTTCTGTGGTTGATCGATTCCTCTCTATCTCTTCTCTCCAATCAATCTTCTTCTCCCACCGACAGTTTGTCAGTTGGTTTGTTGCCGAAGACATAGAGCCACCGTCGGCGGTGATTTTTGAAGTTAGATCTATTAATGCCAAAAGAATCCAGTTAGTGCAATATTTTGGACAGAATCAACGGTTCCTGCTTCTCGGCCGGAATTTTCCAAAATCGTCAGTATTCTCCATTAAGCACCGGTATTGAGACCGGAACGGAATTAGGGATTCAATATACCGGATTATGTCTAAAACAGCATGTACCGTCCAGTACTAGCCGGTACGGAACGAGTTTAACAACCTTGGTTGGTACTTCTAGGGAAACTAGAGAGTCGTCAGCAAAGAAGAGGTGAGAAAGTATAGGCCCTCTAATGCACACTCTCAACCCTTTGATTTTCTTGGTTACATATGCCTATGAAATTGACAAGGGAAGAACATCTGCTATCGTCATAGAAAGGTAAGGAGAGAGAGTATCTCCCTGTCGAAGAACTCTATAGGGGTTATCTCCCACATTTTAGATCCTTTGACCACGCCTGAGTATCAGATAATGGAAACACTAAAGCATAATCCATTTCACCCACGAGTCCTGAAACCCCGTCTTCTTCATCACAGCCTCCAAAAAGTCCAGTCTAACTCTGTCATATGCTTTTTTTAAGATCCAACTTAATTGCCGTGAAAGCTTTAACCCCTTCTTCTTATGCTTGTGTAGTGAAACACCTCATGATCGAGCGACAATGATATTATCCTGAATTTAACGGCCGGGGGATTGTAGAAGCGAGCAAGGGTTTAATCAATTAGCTGCTTGTAAATCGCAAATAAAAACACATTCGGTCTTCATTTAAAAAAAATTTACGCTGCTATTTGAATATAAGTTTATGTCACAAATTTTCATAGGACCACGTGGTAAATAACAGACGATCCACTAATTAGGAAATGTATATACTGTTTAATTTTCTTTGTTTCGCTACACGTACAGTACGGTGTGAATACAATCTCAAACTCCCATAGAGAAAGTCTACAGAACACACCCCTTAAAAGAATGTACCATATGCACATATTTTATGGTTCATTTACAACAATTTAGCGTGTCTCGTAACTTTTGTTTTAGAATTCATAACTTTTCAGCAGTACAATTCGTAACATTTTCATTATGATTCATAACATTTTGATGTATCTCATAACCTTTTATATGATTCCTAACTTTTTAGCAATACGATTCATAACATTTTCTCTATAATCATAACATTTTGGGGAGTGCATATGATACACACCCAAATAAAAAGATGTGTACTGTAGTCTTCGTCTCAAACTATAGATACTTTTTGCCTAAGATTACCGGTCTTGACCAATCACTCAGTATTTAAAAATGATAAAGCAATAGACATATAAGAATAAGAGCTGTGCTATGTGCACAGCAAGCTGTGCACAGCAGCTGTGCCACAGAGCCCGTTTCCAGGTAAATTCTGAAGTGATTTTGTGTGTTTTGTAAACGCCTCTAACGATATCGAACGAAGCTCATTTTTTACAGGGACCTTAAACGACATGTTTTGAACAAAATGAGCGGCTTCGATCATCTTTGTGCGACCCGAGGTGGGAGAAAATGGGCTCTGTGGCACAGCTGCTGTGCACAGCTTGCTGTGCACATAGAGTTTCTGTAAGAATAAATGGGGTAAGAAGCATGAACGGATCACCAAGAATAAATATAAATATCGATTACAAATTAAGAAGGAATCCTGATACGACGTCACGCGACTGCATCACTAATCACGAACGCTAAAATGATAGTACTATATTATTAGACTATATTATTGGAGTGGTACATACATACAATTTTTGTCGCTACCTTGTAATATATATATATATATATATATATAACTATAAATTTAAATTTTGTATGCAAAATGTAGTGTTGGTTGAGAAGTCTTCAGACAACAATTCCAAATTTTCTAGAACTCAGGAATTTCCTTAATTGTTTTTGGGAATATAATAAAACACAAAGTAGAATGTGCAGGGGGCGCACCCATTGTGAGCAAGGACGGAACCAGGACTTTACTCTAGCAGTGGCGAAATGTATTCTAAAAAAATCTAGTAGTGGCGAGACTATATAAGTTGGGCATATATATATATATATTTTTACATTTAATAATTGCATTTTTTTAAATTCTTGTCGTGGCAGTCGCCGCCACTAGACCCCCTGATCTCATCCTTAATTGTGAGGGCATATAATTATTTTGTACAAACGTGTTTGTTGTTTCTGGAGTTTTCCCACCCCCACTCTCTATTTTCCCACAGACTGAATGCTTTTAACCACAACATGGAAATTCGAGACATTCAGACCTTGTTCGATTTGAGACTTAAGGAAGTTTTTTTGGGATAATGAGTAGAACAGCTGGGTCTAGAGATCCAAAACGAACATGATCTCAAGTACTCTCGATCTTTACCCATCAAAATAAATTGTTACTCCCTTGCTTTATGCGAAAGAGATTGTTGTAATTGGTGTTAAAAAAATCACTGTTACACAATAGAAAAATTCACATCATGTCATGCATGTTAGCTAGATAGCCAAGTTAACTTGTATCCACCCTTGACTAATTTCAAGGTCACGAAGGTAATGACTGGATAAATCTTTCAGTGATCCTAATGTTTAAAATGTTTGACTTCATGAGATTCGAACACATAAACTTAGGGAGGATAAACGCGTATTGCTTTCGCAAGCTCACTTGACCAAACTCCTTGGGGTTGCAGTGAATATTCTTAAAAGCACAGACACAATCTACTACTCTAGCTCCTAACTTTTTAAACACGAGTCAGGCTAAGAGCACAATTTCAAAATACAACTCTGGACACGATTATCTATATATCGAACAACTTTAAAAACGATTATGTAATAAAGGGATCCGGAGGCGCTGTAGTGCACCCCTGCACTACTCGGTGTAGTGCGGTTGATTCGACAGTCTATTTCGACAATGAACGACTCGAATTTTTATCCAAATAATAGAGGATTCAAATTTGAAGAAGCTCAAATTAAATTTGAGCTATCCGTGTTAAGATGGACAGCCAAATCGTCAGCCCAACGTACCCCACAAAAGGCATAAACGACCAACAGGCAACATGCCAACAACTGCATAACCCTTTGGATCTCGGAGCTCCGGTTCCCTTAAAACGGAGCCTATCCATTTCCCAACACTACACGCACGTATATCACTGAACGCTTCTCATTTCTTTCAGATCGAAATCGTGAAGAAAAAAAAAATGTCGAAAACCTGGGGACCAATCGGCGCATGGGCCGCCGAGGCCGAGCGCGAGGAGGCCGAGGAGAAGGCCCAGGCCGCCGCTGCCGCCGCCGCAGGCGTCGGCGGCGCCGGCAACTTTCCCAGCCTGAAAGAGGCCTCCACCAAACAGAAGAAGAAAAAGATGACCTTGCAGGAGTTCAACATGCAGCCGCAGCAGGCCCCCCCGGCCAGCAGGGGCCTGACCCCAGATGAGATGTTCCGCCTCCCCACGGGGCCCACGCAGCGGGCCCCGGGCGAGGAGTCGTCGTTCGGGCGGCTCGGCGGGGGGTTTTCTAACTATGGCCGCCGCGATCGGGATGAGGATCGTGGTGGCGGCGGCGGCGGTCGTAGATCGTACGGGGGATTTGATGACGATCGTAGGGGGGGCGGGCCGCCCTCTAGGGTTTCGGATTTCGATCAGCCGTCTAGGGCTGACGAGGCCGATAACTGGGCAATGGGAAAGAAATCTTCTTTCCCATCGCCCTCGTCTGATTCAGGGCGCTCGAATCGGTATAGTGCCCTAGGTGGCGGTGCCGGTGGTATGGGCATGTCTAGGGCTGATGAGGTTGACAATTGGGGAGCGGGGAAAAAGCCAATGGTACCAGTTAGGCCAACTACATTCGGGTCGAGTTTTCGTGATTCTAGGCCGGAGCCTGATAAGTGGTCAAGAGGGGTTGGATTTGGGGAGGGAGAGAGGGAGCAGCCGTTGGAAAGGCGGAGATTGGTGTTGGATCCGCCGCGTGGAGAGGGTTTAGGAGGAGGTGGGG
Organism: Rhododendron simsii; assembly: GCA_014282245.1. Classification (NCBI taxonomy): domain Eukaryota; kingdom Viridiplantae; phylum Streptophyta; class Magnoliopsida; order Ericales; family Ericaceae; genus Rhododendron; species Rhododendron simsii. The sequence goes on from CM024964.1 coordinate 4,734,395, forward strand.
TGGTTGAGCCGGTGGTGAAGACTAGTAGTAATAAGCCGAACCCATTTGGGACAGCAAGGCCTAGAGAGGAGGTGCTGGCTGAAAAGGGTTTGGATTGGAAGAAAGTGGATTTGGAGATTGAGGCGAAGAGAAGTAGTAGTAGTAGGCCGACGAGTGAGCATTCTAGTAGGCCTTCGAGTGCACAGTCGAACCGGTCTGAAGGGTTAGGATTGCAGGGGACGGAAGGAGGAGGGGGTGTGAAGCAGCCAAGGCCAAAGGTGAATCCTTTCGGGGATGCTAAGCCTAGGGAAGTCTTGCTTCAAGAGAAAGGTATGGATTGGAGGAAGATTGATTTGGATTTGGAGCATCGGCGGGTTGACAGGTTTGTTTTGTTTACTTCCTTGCCTTCGATTGGTTACCAGTTAAAATATAGCAGCAGCATTTCTGTTTCAGTGAACAGTCTAAGATTTATGTTGTTGAAGCTATTTAGGGTTTAATCTCTTTATGTTGAGGTGCGTAGCTTTTTACTATTGGTTCTTGTTACATGCTGTAATACTTAATACCCATATAAGCTATTGATGTCTGTCTGTTTGCACCCTTTCAGTTATTATACTATGCTCATATTTTTGTAACAAATCTGCTTGTTTTTGGGAAGGTTGAGTTAATAATTAATGCCAGAATTATGTTGTCTTAGATTTGTGGGTATATTAGGAAACGATGACTAATCATAAAGATGTGCTATACATCTCTACGGAGAAGCTGTTTTAGGTATTCATACCTACTTGTTATTAATTTGCACTTCCTGTGTACTTGCACTTTGGATACTTGACTAGAGAACTGTTCAAGAATTCCTTTTAGAAAGGACTTGGGATTTTGTTTCTGCCCCCTTACACAGCTCTTTATGGAATGATGATTAAGATGGCTCATTTATTGTGTTTGTCCTTATTTAACATTGGCACATATCTGTAGCAGCAACAATACTCAAATCCAATGTAAGGTTGTTATTGTTATTTAGGTTCGGGGACTGAGAACTGTCTCAGTGACGGCATGCAAAAAAGAATTAATTGTATTAAAGATTGTACAGAGTTCCAAACCTGATCCCACATTTTCATCATTCATTCTTTATTTCTTATACAGTAGACTTCTCTTTATGGATACAAAATCTCCCAGTTTCATAAGCCGTTGTTGCTTAAAAATAAGGATGTTGCAATTACCCTATTTCTCATTTGCTAGTTTGACAAAATACAGTGTGCAAAAACGACTCTCGCCATTAAAAAAGGTACTATCCAATGGGTGCAATGCAAATGAAATGGTGTGACACAAAGGAAACCAGCGTTTGTGATAATAAACAATTCTTGATGATTATGAAGGTCCTTCCTCTTGTCGATATAATATACTGCATAAGCCAAATTGTGTATGTTGCCAACCAATTTGCGTGTTGCCTTTTTTGGCGTAATGTAGGTATTTGTTCATTAGCTTCTGCTGATAAGGTTTTTCGACAGTGGTGTAATTTATGCTTATGAAGTGCTTCTTGATCTAGTTAGGGAAATTTATGTTGTTGAAACTACTTGGAACTACATTATCTCAGAAAACTTTTCGGGTATTGGCAGATGATTAATTCTATCATTATGTTGATGGGATGAGATCTCCTGATAAAGGAAAGGGGGAGATAAATGACTGAGAGTTGGAAAGTTGTGTGGATTTAGAAAAGGCATGGGCCAGGTGACAGCTTTTGAATATCAACAAATGTGCCACTCGTATGTACATATATCAAAAGTTGGACCATTGGTCTCATTTGGGCATGGGATAATAAGTGGTTTAGCGTGAGGTTCTTGCCAATTGACTTCATTTATTTCATTTTACGCTTGTATATGTAAATTGATGCTTTTTTTCTGCTAAAAAAACATAGAAAGTTTAGGTGAAGTAGTTAATTTCTCAAACTACCTTATCCCATTTGGTTCCTTTAGAGGTTTTGCTTGTGATGACCACCGGTGAAAAAGGTCTTTAATGTCACCTGATTTGCAACGGCCTCTCTTCTTTCTTTCTTTCATTCTTTCTTTGTTTAAAGCTAGGTAAAGCCTTATGTTTTGCACTATTGGCTTTCACTACTCCGACCCAGGACTCACAACCTACCTTAAGCTTCTCCATTCTGATTGTTGCTGTACTAATTTTCTCAGTGGTGCTGATGACATGTCCTTAATATGTCTTTCTCTTCACGGAGAAACCTTCTTGAAATACCGCGGAGGCAAGCTTCTCTAAGTTTTTTTTAAGCCCACAAGGCTCGAATTAAGCGCTGATTGTTAACTTACATGCCCTACCAAGTGTCATCTTGTTGCATCCATGGTTGTGCACATTGTCTGACTATTGTGTTCACCATTCTTCTCTGAGTTTGCCATTTAAGTTAGTTATTTGTTGAAGCTCAGTAGCTAAGCTAGACAACAGACACAGTTAACGTATTGTTTCAGGCCTGAGACAAGCTAAGAAGAATTTGAACTAAGAGATAAACTAATAATAACACACTCCGATGCATACATTCACAGTTGAACCATATATTTTGGGAAGGGGTTATATGTGGGTTTAGCATGAAATTCTGACCCATTGGCTCTGATGAATCCATTTGCAGTTGTACCTGTGCTTTTCTCTCTGCAAAATGGAATTTGTGTTCTGACTTAATTATTTCTCAGCTGTTTCCTTTAAAAGTCTTAGTGGTGATGACCATCATGTCAATAAGGTCTTTGATGTTGGAATGTGCTTTGCAAAAGTTCTTCCCCCCCTCCCACACCCCCCACCCCCCTCCTTCCCCGGAGAGCCTTATGTATTGCACAACCAATATTTATTGCTCTGTATCGCTAGGACTATTTAGCCTCTACGTACAATGTTTGTTCGCGAATTCTCTCCGAATGCCTGTGGTTAATTAGGAAGGGCTCTAAATAATTGCTGTTTGTTAGATGCGTTCTGAATTGTCATCTTGTTGCGTTCATGGTTGTGCGTACTGTCTGACATATTTGTTTTCCACTGCTATATGGGTTTGCTGTGTGAGTAAGTTCTCCGGTTCTCCCACTATTAAAACATTATTAAAACATTTTTCTTGATCTCTAAATGAGGGAAATCGTTTCAGGCCTGAGACAGAGGCTGAGAAGAACTTGAAAGAAGAAATAGACAATCTAAAGAAGGGACTCGAATCTTCTTCACGTGCAAACAGTGAACCCCTGGAAGGGTCTGGTGAGGACCAGACTACTTTGCATGATCTAATAGTTGGTAGACAAAGGGATTTGGAGCTGCTGATCAGGGAATTGGATGACAAAGTCCGCTTTGGTCAGAAAGCCATTGAGAGGCCGGGTTCTGGAGCAGGCAGGGTTTCTAGCTTTCATGAGAGGCCCCCTCCTCAGTCATTTCAAGAGCCCAGAAATGCGGAGTTTATGGACAGGCCTCGATCACGTGGCACGGGAGATATGTGGTCAAGGCAGGGTGATGATAGAAGATCTTTTCAAGGTGGCAGGGAAGGTGCATTCCTAAGCAGTAGGGACATGGACAGGTATGTAATGCGACCAATAGCTCTTTCTTATCTCTGCTTTTTGTTCCTCTTGCAGTTTTTTCAAGGAAGTATGAGTTTTCTCTACCAAAACCCCGATTCATGAGTTTCCTTCAAGATCTGATGCCCCGGTTATTGAACTTGTATATAGGTTAGGTTTCCACTGCACCATTTCGCGAGAATCACCAATTGTTCCAAAAAGCTTAGGTTGTTAGGAAATGGGCCGAACAATGTATACCCAGCTTTCCAACACTTTCCCTTAGGTGAAACCCTGTCTGGCACGTGGGAATGGAAACATCCAAACATAGAATGTAATAGGAAATTAAGGAAGCAGGGAGACTTATTGGGATTAACATTTTTGTATGCAAATCCGAATGTGTTTTATTCAAGCCTTTGCAGCATGCATAATTATTTAGTATACATGACATTTGGTGAACAGTAATGTCTTGTTTTTCATGTAAAACGGTGGGAAAATTACATTCAAAGAGATACGATAGTAGCTGCATCAAACAAAGAAATTTTAACTAGCAACGAAAGACTCCTATACAGGAGAACTAATAATCAAATCTTACCTTCGGCATGACTTGACACTCTGAGCTCTTGGTAGTGAGTTTACAAATGTGAGCAACTAGACTAGCCCTAGTTTGTTTAGTAAAACAGCAATGTTGCATGTATGGTACATTGATTTAATATGCAGCAATGGAAAAGAGCCAATCTTCCATCCACGCATTGAGAAGAATGTAAAGATACTGCTTTGTTGATTGACTCCATTTTATAAATATCGTATACATATCCAAAAGGATCGTTGTTCGTTACAATTGCAAAAATTCAAAATGGTACACTTTGAATATGCTGATCAATTTTGGAGAGAAAAAGTGTATAAATGCTTCTGCCAATACTTTAACTACAGAATTGAGAAAATGTGATATTATTTCTTCACATTACTTTATTTGCACAACAAAATAGGTATAGGGGGGCCACTGTTTCAGTGGGATTTTGAGAGCAACCACTTTGTGCATATTGCCAAAGGTTAGGTCTGTCTCCAATCTTCTCCCACCCATACCCCCAATGATTGGGGACTACATGGGTTCTGTTGTTGTTGTTGTGTACATTACTTTATTTGTATTGTTTAGAATAAGGACAATGCAAAGTAACTTTTGTGACGTAGTGCATGATGGTGCTATTCAATAGCAGTATCATACGTACAATTACGTGTATAGTTGTTAAACATGACTATCCATCATTCTTGCCTTTGTAACGTTCTGTTCTTCTGAAAGTTCCAACTTCACATTTCAGCCATTGTCTGTCTACCAAATGGGGTTGGCTCGTGAATCCTTTTGTGCCAGTATCTCTGGTTAGGCAATTAATTAGTCCTAATGCTTGGAAACAAAATTGACACATTCCTTGGGCATTATGCTTGTATGTACCAAGGATACGAGAAGCAGCAGCAATAGCAGTAACTGTCCCCGCTGTTACTATGCAACTGAGAATGATAAGATTAGTTCTTGGTATGCACTTGTCACAAAATATTGCTAATGTCTGAATTTTTGTTTTTTTGGCAGGCCAGGGTCAAGGGATAGAAGATGGTGAGCCTTCAGTTTGGCTGTGGATTCATTGAGTTCTCCCTTCTACTTTTGGCAATTAGAAGAAATAATATTTCGTCACCTTTTTAGTTTATTTCTCTTGATTTTGCTCTGAGGAATGGGGCCAGGATTTATTTGACTATTGCCACTGGGAACTCTTGGGCTGATTGATTGTTACAACTCTAAACTTTGTAAAATTGCATTTTTTCTACTCTTCTCTAAAATATGTCTGAAGGTACGGTACTGAACCTGTTATGTGTTGTCCTTAAGACTCCTAATTGTGATATACATTCTTCGCGTTGCGGTTTTGCACTCTCTCTCTCTCTCTCTCTCTCTCTAAATTGCTGATGTTTAACGTCTTATCAATCTGCTCATGAGAATTAGAAGCTTTTATTCTCAATGGGAAAAATAACTGCAGCTGAACCCATGAATTCTGAATTCGCTCTTGTGGCAACCTCATTCCTTCCAATCCAGCGAATGATTCCTTGGGATTGAGAGAGCGTAATTCTCAATTTTATTTGGTCACTTGCATCATGTTTTAATAGAATTTGAGTGAAACTTCGGTTAAAAGCTCAATCTGCTATGGACTGTGGAGCATGTCAATCTCTCTCTCTCTCTCTCTCTCTCTCTCTCTCTCTCTCTCTCTCTCGTGTACAGAGATTAATTCTTCATTTCCAAAGGCCATGTTTACTCAAATTTGATTTGATGTACGAAAATACATGTTAACCATGTTTTATCAATGGAGACCGTTTCCAGTTCGCTCGATGTTGAGGGCGGATACGTATGATGGGAGTGTAAGGGAAACAATATCCCACAAAAGAGTCCGGGTTACATCACGTACAAATGCGCCTGACCCTGTAAATATAATATGCAGTCACATACATTTGTCCAGTGCATGTTTCGTACTACTCCGGGCACAGAACAAATCTTCTCTAGGTCTGTGTCCGGAAATAGTAGTACGGAGTATTATTTTTTCAACAGACTTGAGCCATGTTCAATACTTCAATGTAATTTACCAAAAGAAAACAAGCTTAACCAACGAGTTCCGTTATTTTCTGTGCTTTGATAACTAAATGAGCAACCACTATTGCCATTGATTAGAAACTAATACGCTCTCCAAAGTTTTCTTCTATTAACAAATTTTACCTCTTCTAAAATTCATTTGACTTGTATGACGAAAATGACCTCTGTGGATTCTAGTACGCTAAAGAGATGGAAGGGCCCTTGGAGAAATAGAAAGAGGATGGAAACAGTGGCTATTGGACTTGTTTTGGTTTCTCTGTTATCAGGGCCATGAGGAGGCAGGGGAAGATACAGAGTCTTGGTCACTCAGGCAGTTGTCATTTTGCAGCAGTTTTCAATTTCGGGGACTCGAATTCCAACACTGGAGGCATGTCGGCCGCAATGGCCGGCCTCCAGTCTCCGTACGGGCAGACCTTCTTCGGTAAACCTTCTGGCCGGTTTTCCGATGGGCGGTTGATTATCGATTTTCTAGGTAAGAGAAATGCTACTAATTGTCATAGAATTTCTACATAAGACCTCTCACTAGAACACGTAACAGTGACATCCTTGTAACATAAAGCATTTATGTGCGTTATTGTTTTAAAGTGATAAGGCCGCCACTCAGGTCAATGTGCGCGCAAGCTGTCGGCTGGCCCAAACACCTGGTATTAAAGAAAAAAAAAATCTCAGGGTCAATCATGCTTGATGATTCATTTCCTGGAGAAATCAGAACATATAATCCAAACAGCATGCTAAGGCTCTGTTTGTTTCAAAGTAAAATATTTTTTATGTAAAATAATTTTACAAAAAACAAAAGTTTGATTTTTATTTTTCAATGTTTGGTTGATAGTTGTAAAATGATGTATGCATGTATGTATATATGTACGTACATAAAATTTTTTGTCATCTTTGATGAGAAAACACAGGGTTAGGTCATAGGTGGATGAGATTGGTGCTGTGTAAGAGCTTAGTAAAGTAATGTATTGTTAGTCGAGCAGTGAAGCCAAATTTGGAAAATCACTTACTACCTTTTCAAGTGGATTAATTACATTTGACCTGATCATTTATATTTTAACGTTAATAATTACTTTTTCCCGATATTTTTGAATCCAAAAAAGGTAGTAGAAAAAACCAATTTGTGAGACTTGCCTGTCATTGAAAATGGGCTTTATTCAACAAAGCCCATTTCTTGAACTTATTACTTATACGGCAAAACAAGTTCCTATAAAACCTAGGAAAAGGCTTTCGCATTTAGAGTCCATTTGATTAGCAAGAATATCCTAGAAAGTGGTAAAAAGCGAACTTTCCCTTAAAAATCCTAAAAAACATAAGAGCTTGCTTTGTAAGCAGGAATCAGGAAAATAAGGTAGGATCGGGATATTGTAGAATAGCAACAAAAGAGACAACAGAAAGAGGATGGCAGCAAACATAGAGAAAGCAACAGGGCAATCCAAAGTAAGCAGTAATCAGCAAGACACAAGAGTAACAGACACACAAGACACCAGAAACTAGCCTAAGACCACCAGAGAACCCAAAAGGGAAAATGACGGCTCAGGACATGTTTTGATAATTAATACTTTCTAAGGACATGCTAAGAACATTTGTTAATGAACAAAATGTCTTTGGCGGATATTAATTATTAAACAAGTCCTTGGCCGCCATTTTCCCAACCCAAAACCTGGAAGATCACTAGAGAACATGAAGCCCAGAATAAGACTAAAAGACCACCCCAAACCAGACCATAACTGCATTAACAGATGTTAGACTTGTCCCACATCGCTCATCTAAGCCACCCAAACTTGCTTAATAAATTCTAGAGGCTACTCCACCTATAGCCAATTGGTTTTATGTTGGAACCCTCCAATAAATTTAACATGGTATCAGAGCTAGGTCTTGGGTGGCCTCACCTCTCGTGGGAAAGTCTCTGTCGCCCGAGTCAGTCAGTCAGCTCCTGGTTAGTCACCTCCACGTGCATCCGGGCTGCACGTGAGGGGGAGTGTTAGACTTGTCCCACATCGCTCATCTAAGCCACCCAAGCTTGCTTAATAAATTCTAGAGGCTACTCCATCTATTGCCAATTGGTTTTAGGTTGGAACCCTCCAAGAAATCTAACATAATTGTTCATTAAACCAGTCGAAAACATGAACGGAAAGTGGGAATTGGACCGAGTAAGTAAACGTTTGGTTAGTTTAAGGAACAGACCCCGTCATTCGTGATTACCTGGACAAGCGTGGGGTTGTAGTCGGAGATGTCGAGCGGGGAGGGGGAGATCTCATCGCCATTAAGAAACCTTAACAGATTGAGAGAGACATTGAAGAATGAAATGAGAAAATTAATTATAAAAGAAAAAAAAAAAAAAAACTTCGGTCAATCGTGCTTGATGACTCATATCCTGGAGAATTGACCTATGGCTATATTTGTATGCTATGGGAACCTCTTTGCTGATCTAGTAAACTAGGAGTGTCTAATCTAATCGTTGGAAACAATTCAAGAATGTATATAGAAAAAACAACTTTTGGACTTAACTTATTCAGGTGTTTGGTTTAATTCAAGAATGTTGCATGGGAAACAACTTCTGGGAAATCTATTAGAATCGGTCCTTTAATAATGTGAACTAGAACTTGAGATTACTAGAATCGGATTTCTGCTTAGTTTACAAACATGTGATGTAGCTTTGCAAAGTCATTAGGAACCGTCACCCGATGCAGATTTTTCATCGAGATTGCCGCCATCCAAATTGGGTCTATTGCTAGTGCAGACTTCGTAAGTGAGAGGTGGGATTAATCCCCAGATTATCAATGTGCGCGTAAGCTAGCCTGGATGTCTGAGTTATAAAAAAAAATTATTGAATTGCACCTTCCATTTAATGTTCTTGCTTCCATTTTACTGTTGAAGGTGTCATATCCTTAGTTGCAGTAGTCCACAACAAAGGAAACTGAAATTATGGAGAGCCAAACCATAAGCATCTCTCTCTCTCTCTCTCTCTCTCTCTCTCGCTCTCTCAATTTGTGCAGCTGAGAGGTTGGGACTGCCATACTTGAGTGCATACCTGTATTCAGTTGGAGCAAATTTCAGCCATGGAGCAAATTTTGCTGCAAGTGGGTCAACCATAAAGCTAATTCCTGGCCTGAACCCTGTGCATCTCCATACACAGCTTTCTCAGTTCGAACAGTTCAAGTCTCGCTCCATCGATTTGTACAACCAAGGTCAGAACAAGTAATTCACTCCATTTCTTCTCTGGCTAATGCTAGAAGTAACCAAAAAACAAATTCTTGGCTTTCTTGAATTCTAGCTTGACAAAGTCCATATTTGCATCGATTTGAGGGGGCTGGGGCTTTCCATCCGTAAGATCCATAACAATGACTCGAACCGTTTATTTGTAAGCCCTTTGTGGAGATCCTTGGTAACAAGGGGATCATAATTTTCTTTTTCCGATCAAAAGGAGGAGGGGGCAATCGGCTGTGGCAGTTTCTCTTTGAACGTGACTATAGGGACTCCAAACTTGTAGACCCATGAGGAACCTGCTACCGGTAGATTTTTCCTGTCACACCGAGAGCTAGAGGCTCACAATCCGGTTACACCTCGAACTTGCCACATCCTGAACACAAATTCTGTGGGAGTGAGCTATTTACCACTAGGCTACCACCCGAGGGTTAACAAAGAATCATTACAGTGTGATCTCATTCTATTTTGGCATTTTGCTTCGAAATATTGTAGGATTAGTACGGTTTGAAATTAGGCTATCCACTGTTTTGGAGAAAATCACGATAAGATCACACCGGTTACGATAATAGTTATCGGATCACTTCGCATTTTTAGATGAACTACGTTAAAGAGTACGAAATAAATGGCTCAGATTGTAGGGACCGTGATGGGCTACTGGTGAATTTCCTTTTCATAGTTTTTTTTTCTTCCCATGGCATGATCATTGATCAGCTCAGAGTTCATGTGCCAAGATGAGGCTCCCAGCACCTGTTGATTTCTCAAACGGCCTTTATACACTGGATACTGGACAGAATGATCTTTTCCATGGATTAGCATCAGAGACAGAGGAGCAAGTGCAGTCTTCAATTCCTGGCATAATTGATGGGTTTGCTTTGGCATGGGAGGTAAACTCATCTTGCCAATTCCACTCTATTTTTTTTTGTTATATAGTATATATCCACGGGAGTTAGCGGAGTGTTAGTATGTTAGTCAACGGGGGATTCGGAGGCTATCCATAGCGCTGAACCTCAAACCTGCTCCCTGTGGGAGTCGAACTCAGGTCACCATTGGGGAGAGAAATGAGACAACCAACTTTGACAAATTTGGTTTCTCAATTGCACTCTATTGATCACTAGGAATATAGTAACGAAATTCATGAGCTGCTCGTATTTTCTTTTCACTCTCATGAGCGCATAATTGTTCATGGACCGGTTTGGTCCGATTCTAAGATAAACACGGAATCAGCCCAACTCCTTCGGTTCTATAGAAATAGAGACCAACCCAAACCGTAGAACATCACCGGTACTAGACCACGAATATTAGTTTTGGTTCCGGGTTGGTTCTACAGTTCCGGTACATAATAACTCACCACTATATCTAGACTATATTGAAGCATAGCAAAAGCTGATTCTAGTCATAGAAGCAAAATCCAAAAACCTACCAGCACATTTAAAGGTTTCAAATTCTTTGTTTGTCACAAATTAAAATAGAAATGCAACATTCATTTACATTGATTTGAGTTACAGTAACACAGTGAGAAAAGTAATAACTGAAGAGTATCCATACTGCTACCTGAATTCATGAATTTGAAATAATTCAGAAGGTTCAACGCGGTTCTTCAGCATAAATCCGTAAACCAAAACCGTAACCAACAAGTTCATAACTTTTTGTAATCAGAACCAAACCAAACCGAACGGAACTGTTCTTCCAAAAAAGCAGAATAAGACGTCCGATTTAGACTGATCCGGAGCGATTTATTGATTCCACTTTTTTTCCCTGTTATTGTTCCAGAGACTATACCAACAAGGAGCAAGGGCATTTTGGATGCACAATACCGGCCCCATAGGCTGCTTGGCCTACTTTAAGGCGAACCGTCCACCAAAGCCAGGCAATGCTGAGGCTCACACCCAGAGCTAGAGGCTCACAATCCGGTTACACCTCGAACTTGCCATCTCCTGAACACAAATTCTGTGGGAGTGAGCTATTTACCACTAGGCTACCACCCGAGGGTTAACAAAGAATCATTACAGTGCGATCTCATTCTATTTTGCTTCGAAATATTGTAGGATTAGTACGGTCTGAAATTAGGCTATCCACTGTTTTGGAGAAAATCACGACAAAATCACACCGGTTACGATAATAGTTATCGGATCACTTCGCATATTTAGATGAACTACGTTAAAGAGTACGAAATAAACGGCTCAAATCGTAGGGACTGTGATGGGCTACTGGTGAATGTCCTTTTTATCGTTTTTTTTTTTCATGGCATGATCAGCTCAGAGTTCATGTGCCAAGATGAGGCTCCCAGCACCTGATGATTTCTCAAACGCCCTTTATACATTGGATACTGGACAGAATGATCTTTTCCATGGATTAGCATCAGAGACAGAGGAGCAAGTGCAGTCTTAAATTCCTGTCATAATTGATGTGTTTGCTTTGGCCTTAGACGTAAACTCATCTTGCCAATTGCACTCTATTTTTTTTGTCATACAATATACATCAGCGGGGGTTAGCGGTGTTAGTACGTTAGTCAACGTGTTCAGAGGCTATCCATAGTCTTGAACCCCAAACCTGCTCCCTGTGGAATTCAAACTCAGGTCACCACCGGGGAGAGAAATGAGACAACCAACTTGACAAACTTACCAGCACATTTAAACGTTTCAAATTCTTTGTTTCTCACAAGTTAAAATAGAAATGCAACATTCATATACATTGATTTCATGAGTTACAGTAATACAGTGAGAAAAAGTAATAACTAAAGACTAAAGAGTATCCATACTGCTACCTGAATTCATGTATTTGAAATAATTCAGAAGGTTCAACGCTGTTCTTATAGCATAAATCCATAAACCAAATCCGTAACCAACAAGTTCAAAACTTTTCGTAATCAGAACCAAACCGAACGGAACCGTCCTTCTAAAAAACCAGAATAAGATGTCCGATTTAGACCAATCCGGAGCGATTTATTGATTCCACTTTTTTCCGTGTTATTGTTCCAGAGACTATACCAACAAGGAGCAAGGGCATATTGGATACACAATACCGGCCCCATAGGCTGCTTGGCCTACTTTAAGGCGAACCGTCCACCAAAGCCAGGCAATGCTGACAAAGTTGGCTGTGTCAAGTCTTACAATAAGGTGGCTCAAGAGTTCAACAAACAGCTCAAGGACAAGGTGTCCCAGATCAGGAATAGATTTCAAGACGCATCGTTGATCTACGTTGATATCTACTCAGCCAAGTATTCTATGATCAGCGAAGCAAAAGCTCACGGTAAGTTCGTCTAGTTTCGTTCGGTTGTCTCAGTTGGCCGGTTTTTGCGACTTTTTATATCAGACCTCATGAGTTCGAATCTCGAGAACTTGATGTTGTTCACTTAGTTAGGCCCGGTACGTAGCTTTAGGGGTTGTAAAAGCGTGGAGTTTGTGGTGGGCTTCTTCAAGCTTTTGTGTGGAAAAATTTGACGACTTTTAAAAAGGTGTTTTTTTTTTTTTGTCAATCGGCAAATAAGTTTTATTCAAAGCTAATCAGAAGAAATGTCCAACAAAGCTTCCAACTGAGCCCAAATTGGGAAATTATCCAACCAGGTCAGCAGAAGATCCAGAGATAGGGCATGCTTGGCAACCAAATGAGCCACCCTATTACAATTACGAGGAATATAATGAAAAGAACAAGAACATAAATTACGAGCTAACTCTAAAATATCGAAAATAACCACTTCCAAATTGGCACTGATACGATTCATTCCTTGCAACATTCTGATAATCCTCTGAGCATCCCCTTCCAACATAAACTTGTTGCCGCCAATCTCCTGAATTGCTTCCATCGGCCGACGAAAACCCAAAACTTCAGTCATCTCTGCCGAGTAAGCTTAAGGAAATAGGCACAGCTTTCATTTTCAAAATTTCGCCCCTCTCATTTCTTATTACTACTCCCACTGCTCCTTTACCAGTTTCCTTCACAAAAGCACCATCTATATTAACTTTAAGGACCCCTGGTGGTGGTTTTCTGCCATGAAAGTGTAGCCTCTGAATGATTATCCCCATGTCCAGCTTTCTCTTCCATAATAGCTTGCCCAAACTCCGTTAATTCCGCTACTGCCATAGCACAAATTCCTCTCTTCCGATTGCCTGGAACCCGAGAAAACTTTGTCATTCCTACCCTTCCAAATATTCCAACAGATAAGAGCAAAGAGTCCCAAACTATCCCACTTTCCACTTTCAAGAGTAGCATTACCCACTCTTTTCCACATTTCTTCAAACTGAGTAGCAATCATAACTTCTGATCTAAACCGAAAGGGTGTTGATAACCACACACGAACCACTTTTTCGTGTTGGCAGAGCATATGGGATACTGTCTCTGGTTCCAACCCACATAAAGGACACATTCTATCAAACAGGTATCGTGTGTCGGTAAAGAATTTCATTCACTGGAACAATATTATGTAAGCACTTCCACGTAAACACTCTAACCTTCATGGGTGCTTGAATTTTCCAGATCCTATGCCATTTATCCTCATCGTTACTTCCACCACTGGTTTGTCCTCCAACACCGCCATTTGTCCCTTGCCCGCAAGCCATTTCCTTTGCGATTACATAGGCAGTCTTAACTGAGAATTTTCCATGGTCCGTCCTTCGCCAAATTTTACCATCCTTCAAGCCCATAGAACTGAGGGGAATGTTCAAAATTTGAGTAGCATCTCGTTCCAGAAAAATCTCCTTAATTAGGGCTATGTTCCAACTCTTGGTATCCTTATCGATCAGGTCACTCACTCTTTCCCATGCACCTCCCATCGTTTGGATTAGGCGTCAAGACTTTGGGGAAGAGCGGGGGTTCATAAGCCATGGGTCTTCCCAAACGTTAATACTTTCTCCATCAGCCACTCGCCACTGCCATCATCCTCTTTTGATTATCTCCCTGCTCGCTAAAATACTTTGCCACGCCCAAGATGAAGTTTGTTTGGGTTGTGCCTCCAAAAACGATGTGTTAGGAAAATACTTCGTTTTAAAGACCTGGTATAGCAAAGAATCATCACCTGTAAACAACCTCCAACCCTACTTTGCGAGCATATATAGCTAGATTGAAGGCTTCCAAGTCTCTGAATCCAAGCCCACCTTTTCCTTTAACCTACGTTAGTCTCCCCCAGTTTAACCAATAATGTATTTTCCAAGAATCTTCAGCTCCACTCCAGAAAAACTTCGCCATGGCTGAACTAAGTGATTTGCACGAGCTCGATGGGATTCTAACACATGCCATGATGTAGATAGGCAGTGTTAAAAGCACCGAGTTGGTTCCCAGCCAAGTTAAGCCTCTGACCGGACCAGCCTTTGATTTTCAGCAGCACTCTTTCTTATCTTTCACATATGACAACGCATTCTTTTTGGACCTGCCCACAACGTAGGGAAGCCCCAGCTGTACTTGCTCCCCTCTGCACAATTAGTAAATTCCAGCACTCTTTCTGCACTCTTGCCTTTTCTCCTCTGCTGTGTTCGTGCTGAAAAACATGGATGATTTATTAACATTGACCCACTGCCCCGACGCACATCTGTATTTGGTCAGAACCTCCTTGATAACCTCGCGTTCCTGCTCATGGGCTCGGCAAAACATAAGAGAGTACTCATCGGCAAATAACAAATGTGAAATAGAATGACCATTACGGCAAATTTTAACTCCATGTATCTGACCTTGCTCCTCCTTCTTAGACAGCAAACTTGACAACCCTTCCGCATGAATAAGGAAAAGGTTGGGGGATAAGGGGTCCCCTTGCCTAAGTCCTCTTGTTGGTTTAAAAGGTGTTCAAGCTAGTCTAAACGTACCGACTATCACATCATATTATACGAAATGTTCATGGCGACGGGCGACCCTTCATCCGTAGATACCCGAGTTGAATTTGAGACACACTCATGCGGCCACGCCTGTTGTTGAAAGTTGTCTTATAGGATGCCAATGAACAATTTAAGAGTTATAATCTCTCTCTTCTCTCTCTCTCTCTGGATGCAGGTTTTGTTAATCCTCTCGGGTACTGCTGCGGCCGTTATGAGGGTTACCCTTTGGAATGTGGGGAAATGGCCTTAGTGAATGGGACAGAGGTTTTTGGAGCTCCTTGCAAGAACCCATCTGAATACATAAGCTGGGATAAAATCCATTACACTGAAGCTGCAAACCACTGGGTGGCCGATCGGATCCTTGACGGTTCGCTCTCGGATCCTCCTCAGATTCCGGTCACCCAAGCATGTCACAAGTCTCTTCACTCGCAATGATGCAAATTGTAACTATATGAGCGTGTTTGATTAGCCGGAGTAGACATGGGATCGGACAAATATCATCTGAATAGGTAGAATTATTGATGTCTACGAGATTTTGTATTGATCCTTCATAATCGATGGCTCAAAGATGACACTTGGGTATGATATTTGTAACTATGTAGGCCAATTGGCTCTGAAACTTGTAGTGATTTTGTCACTTTCGGTTCAAAATAAAATTTCTTTTCATTTTTGGTTAACCTTTTAGTGGGTTTTTTTTGAAAAAAGAAGAAGAAGGTTTAAGCGTAATTAATCTACTGCAGTGACTGGAAAAAAATAAAGAACCAAGGAACGACTCTGCTGGGGATCGAACCCAGAATCTCTGGTTCCGTAGACCAGCGCCTTATCCATTGGGCCACAGAGTCATTTGTGCTAACGCGGGAGAGTATAGACTATATTAACTCTTATGTTGTGAACACACACTCTCTCTCTCTCTCTCTCTCTACTTTTGAATTTGCAAATAGCTTGATTTGCTCATTTGAAAAATTGATATTCACACTACTTTTTATTATTATCTATATATACTTCATTTTTTTTGTATTTTAGCAAAAAAAAAATGTATACACTTTCAACACACCAAAAAAAAAAAAAAACAAAAAACAAAAAAAGGAGAGTGGATATCAATTCCAAACATCTATTCTTCAATATTCATCTTATAAATGTAAACCAAAATACTTATCTAACATGATATGGATTCTCGAAGTGTGCAATTTGCTTTTCATCACCAATTGAATGATTTTCTATATCCATAATTCAAAAAGTTCAAACAAGTGACGCAATGTATTCTTGAGTTGTGTAATATGACGTTAGTTCCAATAAAAAAAAATAAAAATAGGACGTTAGTTTCATGCAAAACTGGGGTAGGACTGGATTTTTTGATTTTTTTTATTCTTTTGTATATTGTTGTAAGTTTGATTGGATGAAAAAATTAGACCTCAATTTTATCATTCTTTTCTACCAAATTTAAAAGGTTGTTTTGGTGAAGGATCCGAGATGCCTTCTTGATGAGTTATTTTAATCATAATTTAGACTTGTTCAATTTATCTCGTCAAAGGAATGATTAATCCTTAAAAAAATGTGAATCTAACACAAAATCCAGAAAATGATAAAAAAATAATATCCATTCACTTAATTTAAAAAAAGCACCCCTTAATAATGTCCCGTTTCTAACTCAAACACGGGTCGCTTCATTTTGGTTTGGCTTCAGTCCACTTCATCATCAATCACTTGCTTTACAATTCAGATTAATTTAAACACACATCGATTAATTAAAAACCGAGCTCACCGTCCTATAGATGTTTGTAACGGTTCAGTCTTCAAATTCTTATGAAATCAAACAAATTCGGACCATGTGCACCTGTTACACATTCGTGTTACACTCCCAATCACCCATGCGTGTTATGTGACCTAGCTTCACTCCACTTTTTCACAAGCCAGGGGACCACTTTCTACATTTAAGTCTAAAGCTTCAAATGAAGCGTGCTGTTTAACGAGCAATTCGAGACTCGACTCTTTGTGGGCTCAGCTTATTAGTAAACAAGAGAACGCAAGCTAGAGTTTTACACTCTTTTAGTAAGCGAGCCGAGTTCGAGTTAGTTGTAATTCAGTTCGTATAGAAAAGATGAACTCATTTGTAAAGGTTCGACTAGTTAACACATGCATGTTTAATGAATCAAAAAAGCTTAAACACCTTAATTCTGAACAAACCATGTTTGAGCTTGATTATTTGGGTGTCGAGTAAAAATAGTAGTAATTTTAAACCAGTCGATATCAAACACTCCAAAGATCAACTTGGTTTTGTTTGTGTGCAACCCTTCGGTCTCGAAACAAAAATGATAAGAACACATCTAAGTGTATATCTTCTCTCACAATTAATTGTAGCATTCACTAAATAGTGTTGAGAGTCCTACAATCATGTGTAAAAAAAATGTAAATATAAATACAAAATATCCAAACAAGGCACGCCACCGTCTCTCTAGGGCATAGTTAAATGTAGATACCATGAACGCGAGGTGCGATTAGGTCCTCTCAATACTCAAACGCCCACAAACT
This sequence comes from Rhododendron simsii, assembly GCA_014282245.1. Taxonomy (NCBI): domain Eukaryota; kingdom Viridiplantae; phylum Streptophyta; class Magnoliopsida; order Ericales; family Ericaceae; genus Rhododendron; species Rhododendron simsii. The sequence continues at coordinate 4,752,046 of CM024964.1, forward strand.
GTCCCACGACATTTTAAATCAACGTAAATTTTGACGTGTAAAATATCAAAACCACCCCGTCTATTGTGGGAAAGATCGATCAATCACGATGCTGCTCTCCACCATCACACCACCTCTCTGCACCACCAACTGTATTAACACCCTCAACCACCACCTCTGCTCCGCCGCCGCCGCCGCCGCCACCACCTCCTTCTGCCTCCCCACCTCCCCCTCCACTCACCGAACCTCCCAACTCTCACTCCTCACCACCAACGCCTCCTCCTCCTCCTCCTCCCTCGCAGACCCTAACCTCCTCCGCCACGTCTCTATCGATGAGTCGGAACAAGGAGAAGTCACGGTGTCCTCGGCTTCGGCCGTGGCGTGGGCAGTGCGCAAGGCTTCGACCTCCCCCGTGGAATTCGTGCAGAGGATCGAAAAGGACGGGGCGAAGAGCAAAGGACTGGTGATGCCGAGTCCTGACTTTCAGAGGCTTTGCGTCGAACAGTTGGATCTCTTTCACCGAATCGTCCATCCCGATGCTCTTCTCTCGGTTAGTTTGCTAATTGAATTGAATCATTTTACATTACTTTGCGTAATACTACCTCCGTTCAAAAATGTTTGTTCGGTCTGTTGAATGAGTACTTGAAAATCGTTCGGATTTGTTCGTTTTGCATTTTAACTTTGTTTTAGTTTAGTTTTCTAATCATTATCCTATTATTCTCCCCAATCATTATCTTATTTTTCCAATTATTTCATTTATCTCTCTATCTCTCTACGCATTATCTCTCCCTCCAATCATTACTCTATTTCTCTTCGCCCGCAACCAAAACTAACAAACGAAGAAGGCCTTTCATTAAGAAAACATTCAAATTTTGTCCATAAATTAAAAGAAGTCATTGATAACTAGGAAATCGTTGAAAGAAGTTCGAATTTTTTTTGAAAATTCGTGTTGTTTAAGTTATCGTTTTGGGACAACAATTTTGGAACGGAGGGAGGTACTTTTCTCCTCTCAAAACAATTATCTCCAAACTTTTTTGACTACTTAGTCATTCGTGTTTTTTCGTTAGTGATTTTATTTATCAAACTTCTAATTCATTTTATACTTTTAGGATGGACATAGTGTGCTCCTATTCCAAAATTTTTTTTTGTTAAAAATGTTAAAAAAAAGTGATTAAAGACGGAAAATATGCAAACCTATGCAACTTTTTTATTTCAAAACTGACAAGCAAACAAGAGCAATGTATCTTCATAGCTATGCATGCTAATGTTCACCATTTTAAGTTGTTAATGGTAGTGTATGCTATTAGCGTCTCCAGCCCTTACTCGAATTTTTACTCATTTTTGTGTAAAAATTTAAGCAAAAGATTCATTTGGTATGAGGTACTCCAATGGATAAACCCAAATGCATATTCACAAACTTGAGTTAAAGCTTCATCAATGACATAGTTGTGTGAATAGTGAAGAGCAAAACAATTTGAGTATCCCTTGATTTGGTGAATTTTGTAGTAAAACTCAATCCGGTATACTATTTGAATACTACTTCTTCTTCTTGTTGGATATTTATTGTTCAAAGTTTTGATTGAGAAATTCAATGTTTGATCATGCAGGTCTTTGTAAGACCAGCTGGAAGTTATGTCATGGACCGATTGGAGCTGCACCGAGTTTTTGTCTATCCAGCAGTTGGTGCGACTGATATTGTGGTATTGTTCAGTAGTTTTAGTAACCCAACAGGGTTAAGAGCAGCAGAAGCTGCCATTGCAAGTCAACAAGTATGATGTTTTTCTGTCTCAGTCCCTGTATGAGTTGGACCTGCACTCTTTGTTGTTCCTCTTCATTCTTCACTAATTTTGAGTGATTTTGATTTGAATTGTAGGCCGAATTTATTTGCGAGTGCAGGACTGTAGTCTTCCCTATGGTGAAACATCCATTTGTTGTGGGTTTTTTGGTTGCTGAACTTCCAAAGATGGAACTGAAAAGGGAAGAGCATGATATAAAGCAATGCCCATTGCCAGAGGAATCTTATGCTTTTCCACCATGTATAGATACAAAATCATGGGAAATCCAAGCTCTCAAGGACAGCCAATTAGAAATGTCCAAGTTCACTGCGGAGCAGAGATTAAATGCTAATAACATTTCTCGCTCTCTTGCTATGGCATATGTGATGGATCAGGTTCAGCGCTTTTCAATTATTTCTTCTCTTTTAGTTTCATTCTTCTTTTTTTTTTGGGTCGGGGATGGAATTTCAAATGTTGGTGTGTACGACACTTATCGAAGTACTATGGGACACAAGTAATTGATTCAATTTGGTATGTTTCTTTAATATTGTCTTCCTGATGAACGTTGCTTTCTTGGCCATAGCCTATTGAGCTACACTGGTAAATAGGTATTAATAATCTTATTATAGGAGTATAGTAGTATACTTTTAAAGTAGGGAAAATTTCTTTTATATCCCTTCGACTTTGACCAAAAATTCATTTTGGTCTTTCACCTTTCAATTTCGGCATAAAAATACTTCAACTTTCCAATTTTTTTCAATGTCATCCTTTAGAAGGAATCCATTTTCTTTGAGTCCTGCTATAGGGACCGACGGCCGCGCCGGGCCGTCTCCGGCCGCTGGACGGCAGATCCGAGCCGTCCAAAAATTCTAAAAAAAAAACGAGGGGGCTAACGCGGGAATCAACGACATCCAATGTGTGTAGGGTGCTTGATCAAAACATCCTATTTTTCGTGTATATATGTATATATTCCTAAAGGATGACATTGAAAAAAATTGGAAAGTCGAAGTATTTTTATGCCGAAATTGAAAGGCGAAGGACCAAAATGAATTTTTGGTCAAAGTCGAAGTGATATAAAAGAAATTTTCTCTTTAAAGTAATACTGGTGGATGGATCAAATGCAAAGGCATTGTTACCAGGTTTTATTACTACAAAATCGCATGAGACCTCATCTAAGTTATAAAAGCCAGGTTCATGCTTTTGAAGCCTAGTAACACAAAACAAAATTATAGTATAATTCATTTGTTCGGCAGGTATCAGTTTTGATTTTGTCCTGGTGCATTAAGTTGGACAATTTATGGTTGGTTTGCGAGTAGCAGTCTTTACCCTGTTATTAAGTTGTGTTGCACTTTGTTGGTTGTCAAACAACTATGCACACTCCTCAGGAATATGAGTTGTAATCAGTTTGTTCCTTTAAGGAAAGCGGCATCGCAGCGGGTACTGGAGCTTCAGATTCTGTGTGCATATTGTTGCTTCCATCATGTTGAATTGTGTTGGATAAAAAAGAAGAAGAAGTTGAAATGCGGATTTTTTCCATTTTGTTTTACAGAAAGCCATGTTGCTCCAGCAATCATCATGGCAAAATAACATCAGGATGAGTAGTTTGGTTGAACAAGTAAGATGTTCTCTTTTGTTGTCCTTGGTTGTGAAATGAATTTAGGAATTTGTTGTTATATTCTCACCAATTTAGTTTTGCAGATTCGTGGACCTCTATCTAGCATTCGAACTTTAAGTAAAATGTTGTCTCTTCACATGAAGAGAAGTGAGGTGTGTGCGTCCATGGCATGGGTGTATTTATTGACTTCTACAATTTCCAAATTTTGGTAGTAGGCTAGTAGCATAGATTTTTCGTCATGAATATTTCTTTTCAGATCTCTTATGACATTGTTGAAGACATTTTAGTTCAAGGTGATCGTATGAGAGAAACACTTCAACAACTCCAGGATGCTGTTTACCTGACAAAGGTTCTCTCTCTCTCTCTCTCTCTCTCTCTCTCTCTCTGATTGCCTTCTACTTCTTTGAGACATGTTGCACTTGGTTACATTCATTTTCTTTGTGATTTGGGGTCATATATTTTGTTCTGTTTCCATTTGATCTTGTCCATGAAAACTGGATTTTCTGATGCCGCCTTGAACCCTACCAGTCAACTTTTGCTGTTTGTCAGTTCCTCTTTTTTGTTGTAACCCAAAGTTAAGGTTTCATGCATAGTGTAAAGGAGAGGGAGGGTGTAAATTTTTTGAAGGTATCCAACTACAGTATTATATCTATTTATTTAAATTGTGCTGATTTCCAGGCTAATATAGTGCGGTATAATGAAGAAACATGGAACAAAGTGCATCGCTCTTCTTATGTCCATCCTGAGTCAGTGAGGTCTCAGACGTCCACCAGCATCTCCGTGGAAAGTAATGGACTCTCTTCTAGATCCAATGATTTAGAGATGCCTATGCCTCCTCTTGCTCTTGCCCCACTACAACAGGAAGGTGTAAGGTAGGGTTTTGCCCTTGTTTTCTTTCATTCTGTTTGAATCTGTCTGGAAGTTTGTGCTCCTTATCCTCTCCTTTTGTGGAACAGTCTGTTGAGATATTAATTGGTCTCTCTGTCCTCTCTCCCTTTGTCACAGAAGACCATGCAATGTTTCTGGTGTATTGGAAGATTTGGTTGGAGCTGTAGAACCTCTGGCACGTAAGCAGCAACGCTTGGTTGAGCTATGTGAACTTTCACCATCTATGCAGGTTGATGTAGAAGAACCTGCTCTGCGCCAGGCTTTGAGCAATCTAATTGAGGGGGCTTTATTGCGCACACAAGTTGGGGGCAAGGTTGAAATTGTGTCTACTGGTGCACCAGCAGGTGGCACTCTTGTAATGATCGATGATGATGGACCGGATATGCAGTACTTGGTAAAAAATTGCATGCTGCCTCTTTCTTCCTGCTACCCGGTTAGAGATCATAAATACATGTTAGCCTCCTTATGTCACTCGAACAGTTGATTTGAGTACGATTTCCAAGTCTTGTATGTTTGGGGATCTAAGGAAGTGTGTTGTGCTTAAAATGATAGAGATATTCAAATTGATTGAACAAGTTCAATTCCTCGAGAAAGGTGCTAACAGCATGTATTGTATCTTCCTCAGGCTGACGTTATTTTGGATATTGGAATTGTGGAGATATTTGTAGCGGGAAAAGAAATATAGAGGAAAAGATGAGAACAAAAAACTGGCTATGTTTCGAAGTACCTCTAAAAGTCCATGATCCCAATAGGCTACTAGGGCTGCAAATGAGCCAAGCCACTTGAGAGCAGCTCGAGAAGAGCTCGTTCAAGCTCGACTCAGATGCTAAACAAACGAGCTTGAGCCTAGCATTTTAGCTCGTTAGATAAACGAGCTGAGCTCGAGCTGTTGAAACCTCGGCTCGAGCAGGCTCGCTAGCAAAGATATATATACTATATGTACATGCACATATACATATGCATATATATTACATACACTGTTTGTATTACTAAGACTGACTAGACAAGAGGCTGCCAAGGGTCAGCGCCTTGGGCATTGAGATTTGATTCAAGAGGAGAAGGGGAGTGGAATGTTTTATACAGAAAGGAGTGGCTGGTGGGTTTCTTGTTCTCCGATGTGGGACAAGTAAAATGTTAAGAGATGTGGGACAAGTAAAATGTTAAGAGTAAATGCGTTGGGAGCTCTACAGCAGTCCCACATCGACCAAACTACAAAACTTGCATAGAGAGAATTTATCACCATGCCTCTCGTTCAAGACCGATTCCACACCTGTCGAGCCTACGCTAGCCGAGCTGGAGCTGTATCAATAATTTGCGAGCCGAGTACGAGCCAAATTTTGGTGGCTCGTTTCGAGCTCGAGCCGACCATATTTTCAGCGAGCTGAGCTCGAGCAGCCTAAAGCTCGGCTCGACTCGGCTCGATTACAGCCCTAGAGGCTACTCTATGATTTATAGCAGTTTTGATGGCTATATGGTGGTGAGAAGGAAAATTAAATAGAAAAATAGAGTGTGTTGCTTTATTGGTCCTTCGACTTATTGTGTTGAATTGTGGGACTTGTAATTGCTTATATTTGAATCGTTTTCCGGCTTCATTTTCTTGCAGACACAGATGCATTCTCTTGCACCATTCGGAGTGGACCTCTTCTCAGAAGGTATGATCGAAGACAACATGACATGGAACTTTGTTGCAGGGCTTACTGTTGCTCGGGAGATACTGGAAAGCTATGGGTGTGTTGTCCGTGTCATATCCCCACGGAGAACAGATGCCGCCGTTGGAGTGGGTGGGACCCGCGTTGAACTTTGGCTTCCCTCTTCTATGGCTGCATCTGATTCTGATGACCCTCGTCAGGAGGTTTAATGAAAGTGTGAAGTTCTCCCTTCATTGAACAGTTCGATTGATTTGTAACGTTCGGATTTTGAAAGAATAAGTGAGAATTTTGAAGTGTTTTTGCCGCTGTTGTATAGCCGATTTCTTGCTGAGGTGGTCTACCCCTGTACAATGTTATTGTCCCAACTGCTGCATGTGAATATCAACAAACTGGTGTATATTCTGGTGAAATGTTGTTTGTAATTCTCAATGTCGAGCGGCTATTGCTGTGGATCAGTTATAGATTGTTCAATTTTGAAGAGTTCATTCAAGACGCAGAAGACGGTTTACTCTTCTTCTTCTTCTTCTTCTTCTTCTTCTTTGTTTTCTTTTTCTTTTTAAAAGGCTTGTGCTTGACGTCGATATTGAATTGCCTTTGGCTGCTGTATTTTACCTTCAGAAAGCTTGTCACCTTAATCCTTATGGCCTTGCCCTTATGGCAGTCCCTTGTGCAAGATAGATGCATCTCTTACAGGCATCATGGTTGTCAATTTAGCGATTTCCTTCAACAAAATTTACCAGGAAAGGTTTTAGTTGATAGAAAGATGGGTAACTTTTGGACGTATGAATAACCACTATCTATTGCGAAATCTCGCGAACGAGATCAACAAGCTTCGGCTGTTTATGTGCCCTTTCCAGCTTCACGAGATCGTCACTCTTTGAGGGATACTATTCTGAACAGCGTTAGGATTTCAGATAAATCTAGTTTTTTTTAGCAGTAGTTGTTTTTCTTTGGTTTATCTGTGCTTTTCTGTGTGGGATGACCCTCGCAAGGTTCTGACTACCGTACCGGCCGATATTCTCCGGTATAGCCCGTGTTTGAACCAAGATGAAACTAGAGGGTTGAGGAACCGGTTTTGTGGAAAAACGGTACGTACCGGCCGGAACTGGTACGGTACGGCATTCACAACCTTGGTATCTCATGGGTTTAGGCAGGAACTTGTTCCTCTCACTTGGAAGCAATCCATTTTCATTCTCCCCTCAGAATTCCATATAAACAAAAACAAACTATCCAGGTGGCTAATGGGATTGAAGCTACAATTCGGGATTTTCTCAGCTCCAGGAGACATCTGAAACCATCCAGTCAAAATAAGAATATTTGTGTGATTTGGGGACTGTCTAACAGAGTTATGGAGGTTGTATAGTACGGAGTTCTAGTTTGATAAGTGGTTGTTTTTGCTTTGATTCTGTTGTAAGTTGTTTCTGTAAAGGGATTGACTCCCTGGAAATCCTTGTTTTCTTTGTTTTGAGCTTAATAAAAGTGTGCACTTATCAAAACAAAAAAAACAAACGCAACTACTGCATTCTTACAATCCTCCCTAGGTGTACTGATAATCATTACAAGAAGAAAATGGACACCAACCAAAAACAAACATAACGAGAACAGATTGAAAAAAAGCGTTAAAAACTAGTAGCGGAGGAATTATTTGTAAAACCACTCCCAGATATTGTTTATGGATTAGGTATTTGGTCTTCGGTTACTGATTTTTTTTTTGGAGCTTCAACGAAAAATAGACATTGATTTTTGGCGCTGCCGAAACTTCTTATGCGCATGTTTGATGAAATCATCTGCTTCAGTATTGACATCCTCTTCTTCCTCATTAACTTTGTACTTAGGGTGTCGATTGTCCACCACTACAACCTTGTGTTGAGTCTCAGGCCTATACTCATCAAAGCTGTAGGATTTCATGTAAGAATCTGCATATGGAGGAGGATCAAAGAGTGTACTCGGCATTTGCTCAAATCTTGAATATGGAGGAGGATCAAGGAGCCTGTTCGGCATTTGCTCAAATTTTGAATATGGAGGAGGATCAAGGAGCCTATTCGGCATTTGCTCAAATCTTGATTCACGCACCTGCAGGGACAGAGCCAGAAGTTTTGTTTAGCGAAGCCAAGTTAAAAGTAGCAAGGACATAGGCATTACGAGACAAAAATGATAAGATGAAAAACAAAAAATTTATATAGGAGTCTCCATATTTCAATCCATTCATAGAGTTATTTGGGCATAAAAACAATAGAGTTTATGAAGGATCAATTTTTACAATCAGTCTGGCATCTGCTACAAGCAAGGAGGCAGACAATAATCCTTTCATTTGTCTTGCTGGTGAATCCCAAGATCCGTATGAGGAAGATCAAAATGAACCCACTTTGGGCGACTTTTGGGACAGCATGGTTGAAATAATGGCTACTCAGACACGTAAAGGCAAAGAAAAAAGAAACTAAGGACATCAATAATGGATGCTTTTGCTTAAAGTTTCAATTATGGAGACTTAAAAGACAAAATTCAACAGGAAACTCAATTATGGAGTGATTTCAAAGGCACTCAATAATGGAGTGATTTTCAACTTTCGGTGGAGATTTTTGTGTCGACGGGGCCCAGGGTGTACCCGACAGGGGTTTTCACTTTAAGTTGTAATAATTTCATTTTACTGTTTAAGTCCTGTAGAGTCCTCTATTTAAAGGACGCGTCTTTCGTTGTTTAATCAGGTTCTGGTTTTACCCTCTCTCCCTAAAAAACCAAGTACTCTGCCTCCCTCCTTCTCTTGTAATATTTGCAGTCTTTTTCCCTCAATAAAAAATTGTTACTTAATTCTGGTGATTCTGATTCATGCCATGCTACTTCTAAATTCAAACATGTACGTGTAAATTGCCGAATGCATGAAATCAATGCTATTAGGTGATATGCCAACTAGTGAGGAGCCATTTGACTAATATTGTGGGCCTGTTGGGTTACCTATGAAGTAGAACGCAAATAGAAAAAAAAATTCAGGAATTTGTTCATTGTAAATAGTAGAAGTAAATGTAAGATTTAGAAGGATGTTAAAGAACTTGGGGCACCTTGTAGTCTTCGGAAGCGACTGGGCGGAGTTGATGCTTGGCATGATGCGCTGAGCTTCCGTACTGCATTTTCTTTGGATCTTCTTTGCGTTTCTCTGGTCAGTAAAATCAATTGAATTGGTTTTCAATGCGTCTAACATTGTATTATTCGACCTCATTTATAGACTAATGGTTTGGTACTGGGATTAGGCAGAATCTCATTCCCCTTCTTTCTATTTTCAATAAAGCTAATATGCTCGGTCTAAATCTGTGGCCTAAACTTGAAAGGAGAGGAGATGGGAATCTTTAAAGCTCTATAATTTTATTCTTAGACCGGATATATCTAAACTACAGTAGCATAATCCTATCAGTTGCATTATATCTAAGCTCTATAGTTTTAGGATAGCTGATAATCATTTGATGGAAAACATGCAATAAAGCGAAGCATAATGTGATAGAAAATGATATCCTGCCACTTTATTCGATTGGTGAAGAAAACACAACCACGAAAACAGATGCTTTTTCTAAGGTATTTTTGTTGTATTAATTTTCAACAAGGGATTTTCTCTAGTTTTGTGTTTTATATATGGCATCCAAAGATCGTGACTTGGCGTGAGGACTAGTAGTTATGAGTTCGAGTCGTAGGATTGCATAACCTACTACTTCTCCACGTCATGTTGTAAGTGGAATATGTAAATTTAGTCTCAACTTTTATGTGCTTCAAGCCTTATATCACTAACAAAATCCAAATATGCTAAGTGAAGCAGCTGATCAATAAACCACAGATCCAGGCAGCAAAAGTTACTCAATGGCAACAGGCAACAGATTCATTGCCAAAGGGCAGGAGCCATCATCTGGTTGCAGTTTCTAGAATCAATTTTACAGGAGACAATTCAGACAATGTCATTTTAAATGCATCTGTCATGAAAAATCCTCAGGAAACAAGTTTCAAAAAAATGTCAACTGTCAACAACTTTACAAGAACATGATGCAACCAAGGGGCATTGAAACACCGGGCCAGGGGCATGCCAGAAAATGTGGAGGACAGTGAAACTGCTACCTTCTCTTGGTACGGCTGCCTCAGCTAGTCATATTGCACTGTCTTTGTTTTATCTTTACTGCCTCAGCTAGTCATAGGGTACCATCTTCGTTTATGTTTTATGTTTTGATGTACGGGGAAGAATAAAGAAGCAGAAGGAAGATGCTTCACCAAGATCCTTCTATTACATCCCTTAGTTTGCTTCTTGTGATACAACCTATCTTTGCTTGTGTGCTGTTATTATGCAGCTAAGATAGAGATTATTAGCTGGTACACATGTGTCAATCGTAACATTATTTAACCTATCTTTGCTTGAGCTATTGCCAAACCGTTTCCTTACATATGCACTTAATATATATCAGTCCATCAATCTCATGGGTTTCCCTTCATTCAACCCCCCTAGCACCCCAATACTCCCGATATCCCGTGTTGGGATTCTGATCATAAGTCTGGTAGTTTGGGAATTCCGTATTCATACCCGTTGCCTGAACCTTATTATGAGGTTCCCCAGGGACGTGTCAGTCACCATGGTAAGACCAATATCCACAATGTGAAAACTTGGATGCATGGTTTCCATCGTAGCCCTGGCTGTGGTGATGGTCACATGTACCATACTATCCTTCTCGGTGTTTGTTCATGTCTTTCCAACCCTCATGTTGCTGATTATTACAGCCTCCATTAACCATCCTGTGATGGTTAGAGTAGGCACCATTTGTTTCGCCAGTACATAGCTGTAAGCCTGTAATAGTCATTGGTCGGGTAATAATAAGGTCGGTACAGGATACGCCTAGCTGGTAGCAAAAATAGCTATGTTGTGGGTACGTAGCCAGCAGCAGGATTCATATAACCAGATTCGTTTATTATGTTTCTTTACTCTCTTTTAATCAAACTACTGTATCTTGGATTTGTTCCCTTCTCTTTTTTTCCTTTTTCGGTGTGGAAAAGCTCGACAGTTTTATTCCCGTATTTCATGATATGCTTATATGCCACCCTAAACTCATTTAAAACTATCTTATTCTTCCCTTTTCCAACTTCAAAATGATATCGAAATTCGAAAAAGCTATAGGTACCAATGCCCTCCATAGGGAAATCGTACCGACGGCAGCGCCTGGCCGTCTCCGGCCACCGGACGGCCGAACCGAGCCGTCCAAAAATTCTATAAAAGAAAAAACAAGGGGCCTTGCGTGGGAATTAACAACATCCAATGTGTGTAGGGTGCTTGATCTAAAGACCCTATTTTTCGTGATCAAGACAGGGTGTTTAGATCAAGCACCCTACACACATCGGATGCCGTTGATTCCCGCGCGGGACCCCTCAATTTGTTTTTTAGAATTTTTGGACGGCTCCAATCGGCCGTCTGGCGGCCGGAGACAGCCCGGCGCTGCTGTTGGTACGATTTCCCTACGGAGGGCGTCGGTACCTATAGCAGGACTCATCGAAATTATAACATGTTATGCCTTCCTGAGTTGTCCTTGTCCACTATACTTTTCAAAGTGATCTTTCTTCTTTAGTTATTCGAGATGGACTTGCTGCCAAGAATCCAAAAATGCTGGTCCAAAAAGCCGGGAATTCGCCATTCAATCGCGACAGACGGGCCGACACACCACCACCATCAGCCCTCCCTCCTATTCCCAACTGTTGATGGTTCTCTCAGTAAATGTCTCGTCACTTGTCATTCACCCCCACGGAATTTTTCTTCAGTTTTTTCGTTTGTCGCATCTTTTCAATAATGCTAATGGCATCTTTTGGGTGATCTGTTCTCATAACCACCAAACATGCTTGAAGCTGATAGCAATACTAGTCCTTGATTCTCATAGTCGACATAATTGATGGACACAATGTTCTCATTTTGATTAAGACTATTGGCATTTCAGACTTAAAAGTCAGCTGATGAAGGACAGGCTCCGTTCACCATCATTTTGTTGATAACTCGCTATTCAGCCCACTGGATAGACTCATCAAGAGGACCAGTCACACCACCACCGGGACAGTCCCTTATGGACTAGCCCGACATAGGAATTGATAGCACACGAGTGAGAGATGAACCCCTACCAAAGACTTCCTGAGGGCCCCTAGTTGCCAGGGGACTACAACTGTGCTGACCCCCTGGGGTTCATTTCGATCATCAGTTATCACTTAGCACCGAGCCACTGGAAATCAAACATAATTTTTCCCCAAGTGGTGAAATTTTTTCAACAGTCGCTGGCTGAAATACACATGAGCCGTGCTTGTTTCCTCGACTAAAATGATATGAATCATAATGATAAGCAATGACCAAAATCAGAAACAGCACATCTTTCTTCACTTATCTTCTCGACAATTGAACAACTTATTCAATGACTGTTTTCCATCAATTTCAGCTGTAATGAACTAGATCACAAAGATAAACAGAACAGTACTGCCGACTAGCTAATTATACTTCTATAACCAGGAGGACTTGTTCATAAGTTTCAACGTCCAAGGGAAAATCATTTTTATAAGCTCCAAAACAATCCCAATGGCAGATGAGCAGTATGATTCATGTACTCTAAGAACTCGTATCTAGTAGTGATTGAATTGCACTACGGTTGATGGTAAAACGAGCCTGAATTTCAATCGAAGGCTAAAAGCTCAAGGAGAAGTAATTCATGAGCCAGACATTTTGTTGGATAAATTTGTGCCTTCGAGGACATGATGAAATAACCACAGATAAAAATTTGTAAGACCAAATGTTTTTCTTTTTCATGAGTACTTCATTTTTAATTTGAAGAACACATGCTTGTCAACCATCATACAAGAACTTGAAGCAACTTACGAATAACATGACTAAAGAAACTGCAGATCCGATGGTTCAATTGTTAGTAATAAAGTGATAGCAGCAGAAATTAAGTTGCTTCCACGGAGGTGAATATATCTACACAACTTGCTACACTTTTTTAAGTCCATGTATATTCGGTATACATAAGTTGCTTCACATTTTTCCCGTTTTTCTTTTACCGTTTATATTCGGTAGAATTCCTGTCCTGTATTTTCAGTGGCACCAGAAGTGAAAAAGAACAGGTAGAAGAAAACACAGGTCTTATTTACCATGTTATTTAGTACTATTTTTTTTTTTTGTCTTTGCTTAATCAGAAAATACATAGTACTTTACCAAGTAAGCACCTTGAGCATTATTTAGAGAGCTATTCGATCAGCTATTGCCAAGGCCGTATATTAGGCATGTTTTCACACTATGCCTCAGTCCTTTACGTCCTTAACTCCCCAGTACTCCGCCTTTCCATAGCGTTTACTGGGACTTTGGCCCTCATAAGTAGAGCAACACCCGTATCCCACAGGCTGCGTTGCAGGACCATATCCATCACCAGTCACATATCCGGGGGAATTGTATCCGTGGCTGTAGTGGTCAGGTTTACCACTCCAGTCACTGTGGTGCTTGTTCTTGCCGCTCCACCCTTCATGTGGCTGAGCATAGCCACCGTAACCAGTATTATAGCCGTGCTTGTGAGGGTCATGCCCCTTGCCATCCCACTCATTGTGGTGCTTATGAGGGCCGCTCCACATCCCCTCCTGTGGCTTAGGGTAGCCGCCCTCAGCCATCATATAGTGGGTTGATGGTGGAGAGCCGGTGATGCTAGGGGACATGTGCATGCCTGGGACACCGGTTTTGTAGCCACTAGGGGGGTACAAACCCTCCTGGCGCACAACATAGGTTTCTTGTTGGTAGCCAACAGAGGGATAGGAATCATATTGGTTCAACATTTCTCTATATTTTCACAATTTCTGATGGGTTCATTTGCCTGGGTTTCTATTTTCTATTTATAAGGTTTTTGCGAATTGTATTCTGAGTAGATGAGAACGAATCCAATACCAACTTGCACTATCCCCCAACTCAAGCATTTTCTACGATCACCATAATGGCACGTGTCTTTGGTGAAACCCACGTGGTGGATGAGCCATGTGTCGCCTTGAAGTGCAATTTCTTTCAAGTGGCAAGTAAGAACCTTTGCAGACGATTGAAATACACGAGGGGCATATAAGGTCACTGAGATTCAACCCTTCGTCGCTGAGATTTGTTCAAAGAAGAAAATCGATCATTTTTGTCATTGTTTAACAGCTAAATTTTTTCTAACCGAAAGTTTATCCCTTCAATAAAGACTATACTATTACAACAATATTCGAAGGCAAAAGCATAACTCAATCCCCTCTCTCATTCTCTCTAGCTGTACAAACAATCCGGCGCCCGACAAACAAGCATCACATTCCCAGTTTCACTACCAAGAGAGTATTTTTCCAAAACTAAAATCCCAAAAGAACACAAGACGACAATAACCCACATCAGAAGTAGCATCTCGAATCTCACAAGCCCAAATCTTGAACTGATCCTTGGTTTCATTAAGCTCTTGATAGCTTGTCTTTATTAAGTTCTTAATACAGTAGCTTGTTTTAGTCTCTTGAAACCTAATGTTTTGATGAATAATGAACAAACCTAAGCCTAGATCCATCAGCAGCCAAGAATTCTAGGCAGGCACTGAACTACTGAAGTGGACTTCACAGATTTGACTCCGTAAACTTTGGGAAATCAATATGCAAGAAAAGAGATCAGAAGCCGGTAAATTGAAATGGGAAATCTGCACAATTTGTGTATGAAATGATGAAAATAGTACTAACTTAATGCTGAAATTGGGAATCAATATGATTCTTGGTGTGATATTAAAAGCTTTTTTGGACAAAGAGTACTAACTTATTGCTAAAATTATCTCAGGAACTTGCAAGAAAGTGCAAAAGATTAAAAGTATTGTAAGCAATCACCGCCTCAAACTTTCAAACTGACTAGATTATGGTCAACAGGATAACAAGTCAATAGGTTAATAACACTGCAATTTGCCAAAATTCAAGAACAAATTAGTACCAAGACAAAATTTCCTAACTTCAGGTAATCCGAGGAATCCCCGTATCTTCTAGGTCATGCTATAGGAAAGCAAATAATGCAGAGATACCTCCACAGCAACTTAATCTGTTTCAACAAGAAGCAAAGCTCCCCTCTTCAGCAACTAGATATTGTTCTGCCTCAAACGAAAACCAACTCTTAAGGACTAGTACCACAAAAATTTCACCGCAGAAACCCAAGAACTCATCATATTCATCCTAACGTTCTGGAAAAATTGACACAAAAACATTGCCGAAGAGCTGTAACAGTGACACACTACAGTCATCAACTGTTTTAACAACAATCATCATGAGGAGTCACTTCCAGCCGCAACTTCAACCTTTACAAAGAGTCAAGACACAGATCAGAATTCATCAAAATTAATTCAGCCACTCTCTCTTACGCAATGCCCAGGTAAGAGATATTTATACTCGTCAGCATTTTCCAATAGATATGATGGAAGATGAACAGCTGAGTAGGAATGCGGAATGGGTCCCATTTTCGCAATAATTTCCTTGAAAGTATACTCCTCAGGCAGCATATCAAATAAGTCGGACCCTTCACAAATCACATTTTGAACTCTCTTAGGGTTCAAATAATGAGAGAACCTCACTCTGTCAAAATGGCTGTATGCTTTCATTTTGAAGATAAACTCATCGATACGGCGAAAACAAAAGCTACAATGCCACCCTGAGTCAGACAATATGACATCAGATTGACGATAATGTGCATACGTTGTTTTACCAGACCGATATCTGTGAACTGAAGCTCTCCAGCTGTTATTATCAACAAGGAACTCAAAAGAATAAAGATAGTTCTTCAAACGAAGATGGAGGATCGAAGGTATTTCGTCACACCACCTCAAGAGATTGATAGTGTGTCTACTTGGTATCTCATCCACATCAGACATTATCAACAAGTCATCATCTGTAATGCCGGCTAGTTTGAGGAGATGGTCTAGTGCTAGTCGCTGATACGCTTCCTCAATAAAAGGGTTGTCGCCTCTCTTGAATCTCCCTGGAATATTCCCATATGTCAATCGCGGCTCAACAAATTCGAACTGATCTCGGTTGTTCTCAAAAGTCAGAGGCTTTGGCAATCCAGTGAAGGTTGAGTTTGACTCAAGGAGAACAAACCCTGTTATGTAAGGGTACAATTCTTTCCATCTTATGGTAAGGATCTCCACCTCATTACTAAACAACACTGCATCAAAAACTCGCCTTGGGTACTCACGAATTCCCCACCCATGAAGTTTACAAAGGTTCTCCATCGACACATTTTCATGGTAATAGTGAGGGGTTTCAATGAAGGACTTGGGTGGCCTGTTCCACAATGGCCGCAGGAAGTATGTGATCTTCTGCCCATGAAAGTATATAACACAGATACATGTTGGGACCATAACCAAGAGAAAGATTAAAATTTTAAAATCAAGTCCTCGCAAAATACATCGCACTCTAGACATGCTCAACATTCTGCCTGGCTCCTGCAGATTCAGAGAAGAAAATGTTTTTCTTAGAGTCGCTTCAAACAGACAAACATAGGAAGTATTAATATTCAGATCTCACTCATTTCAGCAAGAAGCAAGCGTATAACTGAAACGCCACCATCTCAAATCATGAAAGGCATTGTAAAAAATAATAGCCAAAGCAACAGAAAATAGAGGACTTTGTAAAATGAACTATTTCTCCAAAATAAGGAAAAGATAAGGGGATTTTCATAATCCACATCCTGACACATATAGATGCA
Source organism: Rhododendron simsii (assembly GCA_014282245.1). Taxonomy (NCBI): domain Eukaryota; kingdom Viridiplantae; phylum Streptophyta; class Magnoliopsida; order Ericales; family Ericaceae; genus Rhododendron; species Rhododendron simsii. The sequence continues at coordinate 4,768,678 of CM024964.1, forward strand.
AAATAACAAGAAAATGTGGAACCTTTGTGACAAGGTATCAAAACAACATAATGCATAGCTTTTGGAAACAAACCAGTGGATCATCCCTACCCCTAGCTTGCGTATTGAAAAGGAAATTTTTGAGATGCAAATGGGATCCCATACTCCATGTAATAATAGGCAACATAAGAAGTAGTGAAACACAGCCATGGAGACGTGACACAACACAAACATGCTGACACAAAATGTTCTTTTTAAATGAAAGACATTACACATGTGTGGCGTGAAAAATAAGTAAGCGCATATAGTTATTTTATGTCCAAGACAGGAGCAAGCAATTATTATATGATATGATTTTTTACATTCCCACAAAACATAGTAAGCAATTATGTTTATCATTGGATTCTCAGTTCACTTGTAACTTGTAATTAGCCCATAATGATTAACAAGTAACCTAGCGTTTCATTTTGCAACATAGTTTGAGATTAAAACAAGAATATGTTTGGACGTGTCTCTGATAGATGCCTAGAAGTTTCCAATGAGTTTCGTGTCGTATCATTCTCGTATGATGTGCCCGAAACAACGCACCACCTCTTCAGGAGTGTCGTCTTCTTAGAATCCTATTGACAAATAATGTGAATTTTAGCTTTCCCATGTGTTGCTGCCAAAAGCGTTCAGGGACAACGTACCCTGGCAACAGGAAACGTTGAGCAAATGTAGTGATGAAAGGGCGTTCCAAGACCGTGCCGTGGTCTAACCGTGAATAGGTCCGTGCATAGGGCCTGTTCTCTGACTTCTAAACAAACAATTGTGTCATAAGACTCAAAACCCTTTGGGAAAGGCTGTGAAAGTTATTCGAAGACGCCTTGCTCGTGAAGGACTTAATAATTTAGTAAATAACAATATTCAAACAAGAAACAAATGAACGCCACTTGTACTGCCGTGAATAAAGTGTCAAGTGCATGAAATGGAAAGAAAACAAACTAGAACTCTATAATATCGGAATTAGGAGCCTTTGAAGTTTGATGAAGGGAAATAAACAAAGTTGTGAAGTGGTAAAAACTAAGGAGCTGCAGATAATTGACTGGTACTTGAATGATAAGGCGAGAGCCTATGGCATGCCCTGTTTTCCTCTATAAACAACAATGTAGTACTCCACGTTCAACCCCTGCCAACCGCTCCATTTATTCGAATTTAAACTAAAATTACCACGGCTGTTGATTCCTTTTGAAATATATCTGATCGTTGCCACGCGTCCTGTTCTATGGATTCTTTTATCTTGGGAGTAGAACGTCACAAAACTCGGTGCAAGCGGGGACGTATCTTCTCTTAGGACAACGCTTTATGCGTGACTCGATTCACATAAGTTTTCTCTAAAACTTACAGAAATTCTCTTAAACTCCTAATTTGTGCTTTCATAATTATCTCAATATTTTATTTTCGTGTTGGTGTCTCCAGTTATTATAGTTTAAAGACATTCTAACGAATATTTCCAACAGAAACAAATCCATACATTATCTTTTTTAAGGCAAAACATTATCATAAACTGCATAATCAAATAGTTAACACCAACAATCATGATATAAAACTAAGGTTCCGTCTCGATAGAGGTGGATTTTCCACTAAATCTAAAAGATATAGCGTCCAATTTCAACAGATACAATAGGTTTAGTCTGGATCTAGCTTGTAAAACTTAAATACAATTTCAAATCACCCATGCCAAATAGCCTTTCCAAAGGTCTCAGGTTCGAAGAGCAATGCTATGTACGCAACCACTAACCACAGCCCTCTCCCATACATGTGGTTCTTACCCATAGGAATGTAGGCCTTACATAGGGTGAGGGCCATAAGGCCTACATGCATGTGAGAGAGTTGCGGTTGGAATCTCGGGTGTGATATTAACTACTTTGGAGCCAGTCCATGTATGACTTTCGTGCCAGCTTTAATTTGGCCCCCTAGTGGATGGTGGGTTGGTCTAGTTAGTCGAGGTGTGGTCCGGACACCTGAGTTATCACAAAAAGATAAGCTTTCTAAATCCAACACCAAAAGCACCGTCGAAATCCTCGTATAATCTAACAAACCATTACATTTAAATTATATTCCCCTCCACAGCGATTTGTGCTTGGAGCAACCCCACGTAAACGCGTGGAAAGGTTTGTGAGAGGGATGGAGAGATTAGTTCGATTCATCAGAGCACTCTTCATAACCCAATATATATATATATATATATATATATATATATATATATATCTCCTACGGAAAATAACATCAAATCATTCCATTTAGAATCCACATTTATCCCAATTGAGCTTAAGATGAGAGAGAGAGAGAGAGAGAGAGAGAGAGAGAGAGAGAGAGAGAGAGAGAGAAGGGGGGGAATCTACCTCATCGCAGCTATCACCGCAGATGTCGTCTGTTTTCTTAGAACAGTATCGAGATCCTCCTTCCGCCATCACTTTTACTCTCTCAAAAAATCTTGATATAATCCCCATCTCCCTTTCTCTCACACTAAAAAAAAAAAAATCTGTATGGCACAATCTCGACCGTTGAAAACTCAGATCAAACCTGAAACCCCCTAACAAAAAAACCCCCACCAGAAATCGATCGAAAAAAACGGGGATCCCTTGACGGGTTTGTGTTCTTTCTCTCTCCTATTTCTCTCTCTCTACAAATATGTATAGCTGCTAAAAAAGTAAAACCCAAATCGCTGTTTCGCAAAGAACAGAGATGGAGGCGAAGGCCAATGATGTTTCCCCAAAATTAAGCTCAAGAAAAATAAAGATATGAAAGAATGAATGAATGAATTGAATAAGATTTAATGAAGGAAAAAAGAAAAGGGGGTGTGGATTTTTGAGAGAAGGTTTTTGTGTTGCTGCTTCTCTGGTTAATGGGTGGCACTTGTTAACACCACAGAGGAGAGCCGTTTTCTCTTGTCTTCTACCCCACTCTCTCTCTCTCTCTACATGAACCCCACATAGTAGAGAAATTTTCTGGATTTAAGGAAAAGCTAAAGTGACATTTACCACCCCTTCAGGTTGTGAAAATTATGATCAGCCCCATCAGATCATCTCCGATCCTTGTCATACTTGGACTCAAATTTGATTTAAAGTTTCACAAGATTTGAGATACTTAAAGTTGTATAGAAGTTCACTAAAGATAAAAAAAAATATTTGTATGAGGTGCATAAAAAAATTCAGACTTTATGTAAAAGGTTGAGTCTCCCTTTTTTTTTTTTTCTGACATCTTAGTCTCAGTTTATTTGAATAAAAAGTTGTGTAAACACTCACTTTGGTATGAATTTGTTTTAAAGGTTGGAGTGAGTTTTGAGGTGATTTTACTCAAAATTTGAGTTTGTGTATAAAAAAAAGGGTAAGGGGTAAGAGATGCTTTAATATGTTTGACGACACATATTTTACTGGCCATGTTACCTATTTCACGATCAATTTATTTATTTAAGTACCTTTGTGTGTCTCTCTTGTTCCCTAATTCTGTCTACTGTCATCCTCTTCCCAAGTCTACTTTGGCACCAACATCACTCTTGTAGCATCACCACAAATGCTAATTGTAACATCATTTGAATTAATTGTGACTAGTTGTATGGTATCAATAGCGACATTTTATTTGACGAGTACTAAGAATTAAATTGTGATCTTATTGAACTAAAAAAATGTTACATTAAAAAGAAAGTGTTTTCTCATGTAAAAAATTATTGTGTGACGCAAAATGAGAATTACTTACCATTCTATTTGACGATTTGAGCTGATCATTTTAAAGGACTCGGTATTTTTACCTTCCATGCAAAAACTCAAATTGAGAAAAGATCCCTTACGTGATTCAAAATGACACCCATCATGAATTGGTAAAGACTTGGTCGAATCTTATTTGAAAGAAGAGACTGTCCATTTCTATAATGTCAAATATGCTTCATTCAAACAAATATCAATGTCTGATCAACTCGATTTTTTGCATCAATGATAAATAGTCGAGTCCTACAGAATGAACGGCTCAGATTGTCCAATAAAATCATGATGGCTCGCATTTTATCTTATATGTCACATGTGGTAGAATCCTTACTTAGTATTGAAATTCAATGAGACGAGAATATAATTTCTTGAACTAAAAAGGGAGATCTGTATTAGTTACAAACATTAAGGGAAGTCAGTGCAATTTATTATTTACTCGTGATTAAATAGTGGAATATTTGGCTGTTTTGAACTTTTCGCAGCGTAATACTCCCGTTCTGGCCCAGTCCCCACGCGCTTAATTGAATGGCTCAAACCCACTGTCCTGTGTTTCTTGCTTGTAAGCAGCTTATACCGGACTCATATTGATGATCGAAAAATCATACATTATGTAGATCTTGTTGATTACTTCAACCCTAGCAAAAATTGGTGTTGATCCGATACCGTTTAATACCTGATCCGGAAGCATTTATCTTGAAAAAAGTAAATTCGATCTAGTGTGTCTAGTAAATGTTTTCAAGATTAATGTGATCTGATGAGTTATCGAACGACATCTGTTCAACACCGGGTTTTGAATGGGTTGAAATACTCGACGAGATCTACATAATGTACGTTCGATCATTAATGTGGGCTCAGTATAACATCAAAAAATGCAGAATCGGACAGGAAGCTCCTTTCCCATTACCGGAGAGAAGCCGCTTTCTGCTGCTGTAATTCCGCCCTTTTTTTTTTGAAAAGATCAGTAATTTCGCCCTTTTATGCTCTCTAATGTGAGGTATGGAAAATAATTACTTGCTTCTCAAGCACACCAACGTGGTGCTCTACAAGCCTTTGGTGCCACACATTGTTTGTGGAAACCGCACATTTGATGGTAGATTCATAGAAAAAGGTGACTGTAAAGAAGACCCTGGAGCACCACGGGGCTGCGCTTCATGAACAGTACTGGATAATCACTCAGTATGGTATTCATGTATTATAAAACAGATTTAGACATGTGCAAATTCTATTGTGTGGATAAATTTCATATACAATACTCCCTAATGCTAATCTCAATGAGAATGTTTGCATCCAAATACATTGATCCAATTGATAAAATCATAGAAGTTGGAGACTTAAAAAAAAATTGCAAATCTCTCTTGAAAATCAATGAGATACACAGGGCAAGTTCCTTTTCATTTCCTTTCAATTCTCCCTTCATCACATTGGGTCAAGTCTTCTCTATCTGGCTTTCTCTCTCATTAGTCACACTTCTTAACCACATGCCATGTTCCCACAAAAAATATCTTCAAGTTGGATATTTTGTGTACCTAGTCAAACAAAGTGATCATGAAGTGGAAGCTAGAAAATAGTCTCGAATGGAGACTAGTAATTAGTCGACATGATTATTACCTGGATAGTGAGCGTGAGCAAAACAGGAGTGATAGCGTAAAAACACTTGTCACAGACATCTCTGGTTACAAAAAGCTTGAGATGAATTGAGAGTGGAGCAAAGAGTCTTGCTAAGATCGTGTGACAAAAATTAGTACTACAAGACAGTTGTCCTAGAAGGGACATCGATGATCCCTGTAGACCACGCGGGTGATTATTTGTGGTTTGAGGGACTCACAGACGTAAAAAATCGAAGTGGAGTTTAACCATTCTCGTAAGAGGTAGGCAGTGCTCATGGAGTATTGAATAATTTTTGGGCCACAACAATTGATCTGTCATTGGCAGTGGCCTGTATTAGAGATAGGTTCTAAACTGATTCGGTTATTTGTGGTAGAAATGCAAATTTGATTAACAAGAATTAACCATTCAGAAAACAAAAAAATTGGGAAGTCTTTCTATCTTTTATCTCTCCCAACTTTCACTTAAAGCAAGAGTTCGCAATATACTAATTTTATCTTTGTAGCAACAATATATTTGTAAAAACATTTGAAATACGTGGCTGCCTTTTATTAATTAATTGAAGCAATAAAACAACAAGGCATGCATCACGAGTTTACTTAGGTGCCAGGAGAAAATATGTCAGGAGTTTAACTCATGTTTTAATGTGCTAATCTAACTATTCTAACAATACTGACTTTAGCTGATCGAAAAAAAAGGAAAAAAGAGAGAAGGGATCTCACAACTTAAGGCTCAATCTTATTGCAGAAACATGATAGAAACAACCAGCAATTAGTAGATGGAACAGCTGGCTGGAAACTTGGAGCCATGTTCCCTATCCTGAATGGATATTCTTTTCTTGGTCCATCGTTATGGCCTATGCTATTTCATTGGTTGGAGAAGTGGCGGAATTATGATTTAGAATTTAACAAATAAACATTTGAATCGCCCACGAATCTCAATGACCAACAATTGGCAATTGACGGGGAAGGAACTCTAGAATACCTAGAATTTCACGGAAAGATTGATTTTTATGAGATCGAGAAGGATCAACCTCGGAAAAGAAAAGAAAAATGTAATTAAGGAGATATAATTATTACAAATAGTTCCAGTTGTTCTAGAACATTCACTAGAAAACCAACCAGTGTGCAAACTGAATGTCACAAAAATTAGTGTACTAAGAGGATATTTGATCTTTGCATTTGAATTATGAATGAAATTTTATGTACTCTTACAAGTACGTGACAAATTAACAATAGCCGGGGCCCCCTTAATACCTCCACCCTTCAATGAATTGTTCACTAATAACGACAGCGATAATTCCTGATAAAATGAGTAATTCTACAAGATATACTTAAGATTGTAGTCACATCACATTCATATTACATGTTTTATAAGGTTGGTTCGTGACGACAGAGATGCAATATCTCAACAATTTTTTTTGATCAATAAAATTTGTAACATCACAATCATGATAATGATTCATCTCGGGGAACTCTTCCATCATCCAACATCGATTGGATTCAGTCTAGAAAGTGATTTCATTATAGATTTGGGCATAATATTTTTGATGACATAGTTGTTACACTCACGTGACAAGGATGGTAGGACATACAGTCATAATGACCGAGTCGCAAACATTGATCACGTTAAGCTCAGTCATCCCAGCCAAGTCCAGGTCTTTCATCGAGCTCATTCTTCTCAAGTCATTTCTCTCTTGGTCACCCTAAGCCAGCTAGCCAGGTCACATGCCTCAAGGTAATTTCTCAGATCACGGATCCCATTTAACTCATCTCTCTTAAATGTCCATGCGTCGACAAATCATATGGCCCCTATTATTATAGTCAGGGCACCACATAACAAGGGGCTCTCTTTAAAAGCTTAAAAGAGATGTAAAAGATATGACGTATCATAATCTACTAAAACTTCTAAAACTCGTTTCGTCTTTCGGTTGAAATTATCTGACTTGAACAACAGAGGGTTCTTGGCCGGCACCAAACCCGGTGCTTCCAAGGCCTTCTAGTCCTATTTTGCAGGCCATGAGGGTTCAAATCGTACTGTACCAGTTTCAGACGTCAACACATGATATTCTTAAAAGCTTTTGCTGTTCAAAAACACACACACGGACATGGTATTCTTAATTAATTGAAATCTCTTTATATATATGCGGTGAGTGTAAATTGAATTTTAAGTGTTAATTTTACTATAAATTAAATACAATTTTTTACGAATCTGATGATTCTGATAGTAAAAACATGTTGGAAATTGAACACGTTAACAGCCCTGCCGTGGGGTGGGGGTTGGGTCTGGGACACAATGACCTTTAAGTTGCAGTTGTTAGCTTTTTGGAAACATCTCATGTGGTTTGCTTTTTAGTTTTTTAGTACTTCTTCCTTTTGTGCTGCAGCATGCTTTGCATCCTCCTTTTTTGAGATAAAAGAATAACTTCTTTTTTTAAATCCTTGAAAAGAATTTTAACTTTGGTCCCTGTAAAAACATGTCTTTTAACCCTATAGTGACCTACACTAAGGACCCGTAGAAGAACACTTGGCAACAAAATGTAGCTCAAAAATAAAAACAAACACTTTTGGAAATATAGGTGCGCGCAACAGGCCACTCGGGTGCACTATTTATTTTCGTTTTAGGTTCCTGTAGTGAACGACGAGATTAATATCTCATATTAGCTAGACTCGTTGTGCCGAAGACAGATCTCTTAAAAAACAGTGTTAGCAAATGAAAAGGCAACAAAAGTTGCTTTTGGTACGTAGAAATTGGTACCCACATGGCATGGGCCACTATACAGGTTCAAGATGCTGCACATGTCCATCCCTAAAAATCATGATGTAAAGTGGCCGAATTGCGGCCCTAAACCACGAACAGGCTCGCATTGCATCACTATGGTCTTTCTGTTTTTTCTTTTTTGATAATGTAAGGTGCCTCGGGCCAACATGCACAGTATTGCACACATCTCATATTAATCCGTGCAGTCTTTTTCATGGTTAGATGTGAGATGAGGTGGCTCCAAGAGCTTTTTTGGGTAAGTAAGATGGTCTCAAGAGTTGTTGGCGAAGAGAACTGAACACGAGACTTTAGGGGGAAGCGAATCCCTAAGTCGCAGATCAAGACCATTAGGCCAATCTCTTGAGATTATGTGTTCTACTAGTTGTTGACCTGTAACCTTCTATTTGAAGAAATCAAGTAGTAAAACTTATCTTGATAAAAAATAAAAAGGTACTAAAACCTATCATAAAATGTACTACTTTAGAGCCGAATTCAAATTATGAAATGACATACATAGAATTTGTTTTCGTTTGACCCAAACATATATATAGGTTGCATACTACCGAGAGCGGTGCTCTAAGAACCTCTACCACCACACATTCACGTGAGTTTCGATTCTAAATGTATCATATGTGATGGTAAGGCTACTAGAGCATCACGTGAGCAGTGAATAATCACTCGTTTACAAGCATATCAATCACAAAATGAATCTAGAGGTGAGATCTTCGAAGCGTCTGATCTGTGGGTTCAAAATGCAACATTGACATAGGCCATGGGATGAAATAAAAGCCCACAAAATGCCTAGTTCTTTAGTGTAAAGCAGGCCCAACACATATCAAGCCTCAATTAGAAGAATAATTATGCCTCTACTTTTGGGCTAGAAAGCAGGGGAACATAAGTTTCGGATCCAGGACTTCAAACCCTTCGCTTAGGCTTCTATAGCTTCGGTTCACACTTTAGTTTTACTAACAAAAAGTCTGTCGACACAGATTTTCTGTGCGTAGATGCCTGAGTGGGGCCCATTCTGGGTTTCACTCAAACGATCCGAATTGTTCATTAATTCAAAATATTTTTTCGAGGGTCTCTGCAAAAAATCAGTTCAATCTAATACCTATAGGTCTTCGATTCAATCATCCAACTTTTAATTTAGAACTTGTTTCCTGTACTCTGAACTTGGAGTCTGTAGCTTCTCTACCAAACTTCCATGGCTCCATTCCCTTTAAAAATCAAAAGAAAAATATGGAGAAATCAAGAGGGTAATGATTTTGAAGATGAGCTTTCTAGCTCAAAAGCAGAGGAGGAACAAGGGCTTAACTCCACCTGTATTCTTATTTGATTAGCTTTTTTGGTCTTTTTAAAATTGATCTTGCTACTTTAATAAAGAGGATGTGTATGATCCTGCATTAAATCATTTAAAAGCTTGGTCATGATCAGCACATAGTTTCTTGTCAGTAGGCCGGCCATACTACTTTGACATCACGGGGTGACACGATAGGTGGTGGGAATTTCTCTCTAATTCACACATCATCTTGCAAAGCAGCCAAGGTTAGCTTGATCTCTCGTACAATTGATTTGGTTTCGATTCTTGGGGTCAAGTCATAAGAAAATATATAAGAGTAATTTTTTTTGTGATTCTCCTAGTCCCGACGTGAATAATATGCATTTGAACGAAACTGAGCGACGATTAGTTGTGATGCGCGTAAGGTAGCTTGGACATTCTTGACCGTTGGAATAAAAAAATTCATCTTGTAAAGCAGGCTGGCTATAGAGGTTTTCATGCCTAGTACATATACCAAGAGTCAGCAACCTCTTGGTTGTCAAAAAAAAAATAAAAGCAACCTTTCGTTGATGATGGTAATGTCCTAGGCTAATTTCTGTTGTTTGCTCTTGCTGTAAATTGGTTTTTTCCATTGCTATCTATGCAGCCTGCTATCTCGGCCAAGGGGGCTGTGCTCCAGTCTCGCTCCAATGATCGGAAACGTTCACTTCGTAGAGCTCGTCGAGTTGAAGAAGTATGTCAAAAATCAACTCGATTGGATATCATTAAGTGCCTAATTGAAACCTTTTTGCCTTGAAAAGAATAGATCCTAAACACTGGATCAAATCTACTAGAACCCATTATTGGCAAGTTATACGTGTTCCGATCAGGCACTTAATAATATCCGATCAAACTGATTTTTTGCATATTTGTTCAACTCAACGAACTCTACGAAGTGAACGTTTTCGATCATCGGAACAAGACCGGAGCGGGGCCCCCTCGGCCGGGACAGCACGCTGCTAGATTCACCGAACCTCTTGCATTGCTAGACTCACCGACAAATACGCCATTTTCACACTTTCTCTTGACAACCAAAGGAGTAGTATTCAGTTGGGTTCTCTATTCTCCCAAACTGTATTAGGAACTCACATGATGCTAGCACAAGATTGGGGGATATGAAATGGAGAAAAGGACACGCGCAAGAGCGCGCGCACACACAAATTCACTCAAATATGCAGTAATATTACTCTGGTCATCAAAGTCATGCTACCCCAATAGTTGCCATAGGGGCTGCTTTGGAGTTGCTCGATCACAGGGTCTCTCTCTTCACGCATAGTTGAAGCCATGGGTTTTTGTCTCACTCTGAAGTTGGCCACAGACTGAAATTTTCCCTCGGTTCATAGCGGAAGGTGACGAGCTGCAAGTTGTCCAGGCTCTTGATCGGTGACAAAACACGAGCGGATTGTGATTCTTTTATTCCGAATCATCTCAAACTAGCGTTCAGGCTTTTTCGTTTTTTTCTTTTTCTCATGTCAAATATGAGCATAATAACAGTAAAAAGAAAAAAAAGTATGTAGCTCAACAAACATGAAAATAATGCTACAAACCAATTCACATGGAAGGGGACAGACAATGCTTAACCCATATAATGATTGGATCAGAGATAGGATTAGCACTAATCATGAACAAAACCAAGGACGGAACCAGGATTTTACTCTAGCGGTGGCGAAATGTATACTAGAAAAATCTTGTGGTGGCGAAACTATATAAGTTGAGCATAATTTTTTTTTTTTACATATAAAAATTGTATTTTCTAAAATTCTTGTCGTGGCGGTCGCCGCCACTAGACCCCCCCTGATCCCATCACAAAACAATGTTAATCCTTATCTGTGATTCAATTTATCCATCCACTGTAAAAAGAACCTCTTTTTTATTTTTTACATATTCACAGTCAAGGATAAAGGTTAAAAGGCTGAAAGGCAATCTGGTCTTGTCACACTCATTAGTGCATATCCAAGCCTTGCACGCGAATCTTTGACAAAACACAGGACTTGGGGGTAATTTGGGAAAGAAAAAAAATGAGTTTCTTTTCATCATTTAAATTACCTACCACTAGCAAACTGTAATATTCAAGATTTGGTATGCTCGTGATTGACTTCTTGTTTTCTGTTTTCTGTTTTCTGTTTCAGACCCCACTCCCAACTTCATTTCCCTTGTGCACAAAGGTTTAATCACTATATATGGATAATTGATTAATAGAGTAATGCTTGCGGAAACCAACGAGAGTGCGCAGAACCGGACCGTCCGATGCACGTGGGTCTCACAGGGTAGATGTGCGAAACTCGTATAGTTGGGACGATTCTAGACACATCGAATAAGGTATCAGGTCATTTGTATCCGTTTGTCGCTCGTACCTCCGTTATCTTGCGAATTTCAAATCACACACTCGATACTCTTTGCCGTTAAAATCTTTTGCATGTTCCTGTAGCTAAAATTGTCGAAGAATGACATTATTGGTACAATTAATTCGAACTCAATTTTGAGAATTCCCTATAGAGTTTTGCAAAAAGCAACTTTCAAAATGGATTACCAACTAGTGAAAATAAGTAATGGTCGGGTTCGTGTCATATTACCTTTGAGGCACATGATTAGCTTCTACTATTCCCTTCGTTTCCATGGTAAAGGAAAAAAAAATTAATATGCAGAATTCTCAATCTTTGTGTTTTCTTGAACTTAACTTAAACTTATCTTAAAATACGTCTTTTTTTCTTATTTCATATATATATATTTTTTGCAGTTGTTAGCATACTCTTCATTTTTCAATGTCTCTAACCTACTCTATAACTTATACTACAGACTTTCTCCACTTTAATTGTCATATTTTTATTCTCTATTTTTACGCTATTAAGTCTTTTAAAAACGTCATCATTGTCTTTTCTTATTGCTTATAATTTCAAATAGTCAATAGGGTAAAAGATTAAAATAGTAACCTCGTAAAGTTGTTTGCTCAGAACCTCCTAGCAAAATTTACCCATTATTTTTTAACAAGGACGTCTTTTGGGACAATACAAAGTGGTAAAAGGGACGAGTTCAATTTGATTCTCCCTCGCTTTATTCACCATCGCGAGGATGTGCTCATACCAAGTCATGCTTCAATGATTGAAACCGTTCATTGTAATCAGATTAATTTGCTAAGAGACTGTGCAAAGAGTGTGCTCATACCAAGTTTTTGTTTTTAAAATTCTTGACTCAATGAATGGATTTGTAGATGAGCTAATTCTTGTATGGCCCCTAACGCAACATTCTAAACATAATGAATGATTCTGATCATCAAATTAGAACCTTGAATGAGTATAACCTTGTCAAAGGCAAACAAAGCGAGGACGAACAAAATTACTCACTAAAGGGGCCAAGAATATAGCCCGGACGGAGTATATAAAAATGTGGTCCCAGAGAATCAATCAAGCCAGGTGAAGCAAGAGACCAACACCAGGCCCCACAAGCTGAATGAACAGAGATCTGGTTGTAGTGTTTACCAAAGTTGGGGGTTAATGTGTTGGATCCATATCTTTGGAAAAAGATGAGAGGGACTTTTTGGGAAAGATGAATTTTGCCAGATCATTGGAAGGTGGAGATGTCCCTTTGAACGTGAATGATACAACTCAAGAAAGCCTGGAAACTTATACACCAGCAGTACTACCAACATATACAAATCTATTGTGGTGGTGGTGGTGTGTGTACATATGCATGAAACCTACTACACGTACAAAATTTTAAGAGCTAAAGCGAGATGTCGTAAGACAGAGGATCGATAGACGAGTTGGCAAAGCAGCTGAACGTAAGTGTCTGGTATTTCTCAGGCGGTAAGGTAGACGAACTCTCTTGTACTGGTCGTCTTGAGTATTAAATGGGGGTGTGAGGATGACTCTGTTGTGCTCTGATTCTTAGGGTCTGGAATTTTGCAATGCTAGCTAACATCTAATTGTGTGATCAGATTCTTATTTGAATATTTGGACCCGAATGAGCGCCAGATTTGATTCCAGTATTGCGAGGAGATCGAATTTGTTAATTAGGATCGCTTTGGCAAACTTTTTCTGGACTTTTTGACCGTTGTCTCTTAATTTTTACTAGTTTGAGTCAAACTTTCGCATCTTATTACAAAGTATAAAAACATGAACTAAAAAAAAAAAAATTATATAGAACAACCAAAAAGACTAATTCAAAGTTCATATTCACGCGCACAATCCTTCGGGGATATGTGTGTGAATATGTTCCGCAAAGTTAAAAGTTGTAGACTATAATTTTTTTATTTTAGCAAAAATTTTATGTATTCTGACTTTTTGGGCTTTTTTTTTCTCTTATATTTTCAAAAACACATGTATAAAAGTCATAATAATATTTTACTTTTCTAATTTTTTTCATCAAGACGAAGTAATAATACATAATAGTGTGCAAAACTAACAAAGGTAAAAAAAATTAAATAAGGACAAACAAAAAAATTGTAGTATACAACTTTTAGGCTAGCGAAACAGGATTTAAATACTCCCTCCGTCCCCATTCTTTAGTTCCTTTCGGGAATTCCAACAATATAAGAGAACACAATCATTACATTTTCAAAAACTTATTCTTCTCATTTTACCCTTCAATCATTACCTTTTCTTGCTTTTTTATACTACAAATTTAAAAAATGGAAGGGTAAAAGAGAAAATCTATTATACTACCCATTTAGTTTTGAAGTGGAACATTATTTTTGGGACGGAAAATAGTGCTAATTGGGACCAAAGAATGGGAACGGGGGGAGTCGCATTTAAGTATTTAACTAACGATCAAGAGCTGTTCATTGCCAAGATGCGATTCGAGCCCTTAGATGCACGATCCGATCGCTTGGAGGTGCACAGCACGGTGATGTACACACTACTGCACAGCACCATCTCCGATTTGAAAGGGGTCCAAAAGAAATTAGAAAAGGAGAATTAAAGGGGCCCCACGTGTCGATTGGTTACCCCGTTAGGTAACACGGACATGGACCTGTACAGCGTGCGGATGGTGCCTTATCATAGGGTAGTGGACGCCAATCCAAACACCACCACTTCATTCCACCCACCAATTACCACCCTCGGTTTGTCCTCTAAATACCGAAACCGCCACTACCAAGTTCCTTTTCTAAAGAGATCCGGGAATATGCATGGCACCCCTGCATGGCACAATCACGACCGTCCACGAGTGTTTTCAAGATTCGGACTTGGAAGAGTTTATTTTAAATTTGAACCGTTGAAAACACTCGTAGACGGTTTGAATGTGCCATGTATAGTGCAATACAAGAAGTGCCCTGTAGAATTTTTTAATCCCATCAAAAGGGATAGCTGTAAATGTAGACAATTCTTAGTTCAAAATTTGATAACCTCAAGAGGTTAGGAAGTAAAAAAAGAGATTCTTTTGAATCTCATAGTTTTAGCGTGGATGATCTATCTTTAACAGGATGGAAAGGAGAATAGTCGAGTTGTACATAAACTGATCCGAACACGCTTAACCATTGAAAAAAAAAACTAAAAACTGAATCTGACCCTAGTTGGCCCTTGTTCCTTTTTGATCTGACCCTTGTTGGACCTTGGGTAGACATTGATTGAGCCAATAGAGAAACTGGGTAATATTCTCTGTGTGGCCATGCCCAATTTTATCCTACATTAAGGTCGACAATCCTTTTGGAGTTGTTCTTCTCATAGCCCACTTCTGTTTCCACCATTGGTTTGACCCATTGGCATTACTAGCCAATAGAAAGATTCTTTGTCAATTTCCGATTGACCGAAAAAAGAAAGAAGAAATATTCTTTTGTCTTATAATCGGGTGTCTATATCAGTTTAGGAATATTTAAAGCACTACAAATATCCACGATTCTAAAAAATCGCATATTGGCAAAGACCCTCAAGTACCAAGTGGGTGCATTTTCCTCAATAGTAGACTTGTAGTCACGTATCCTTCGATATAGCATGCGCTCATTCTCTCAATCCTTGCTCTGCCATCGCACTTTTAGTATTCACTCTTGCAAATTTAAATAGATTTGAATGCTCAACGTGCTCGCACTCTTGCTCCACACCCGCATTATGTGACTTAGATTTCACTCGTAGTTTTCTTCTTCTTTCATACTAGCTAGAAATGGACCCTCTCTCCCTGATCATGGACCTCATGCTCATAGATATTGGTGTCATGCATACAGCATTCCAGTAATTTTGGGGAAGCCCAAGGGCAGACGCAATTCATTTGCAATAAATAAAAACACAACTACATAAACATCCCCCTTTTTTTTATAACTGAAATGTTCGGACCAACTTGCGCGCATCTCAATTAAAACAATATTCCTCTTTGTTTTCTAATTGCTTTTACGTCCTACCACCCAACTTTTTATATCCTTTCTTGTACCCATACATACACAACTACAGAAAACATGCATCTATATTATATGAAGCTAGCATAGTGTGCAAAACCTTTTTTCAATAAACTTTTTGTAAAGAATTTGAAGTGATTTCCTTTTTTTAAGTGTTGTGGGCTGTACTAAAGGGAATAGAGCGGCGTAGGATGATGAGTATAACCGGATGTTTGACTAAAATAATCCGGGCGAACGTTTTATATATAGTAATGGAAATGGATCCTTTTGGATTCTTGTTTTAGACTGGACCGGACAATTCAAATCTCTCTATCCCGCAACTCGATGATCTATGATCGTAGACTTGTTGCTAGTCTCTTGTCATTGAGTGCGTTGGTTATCGAGATAAAGAGATATATTGTTGAGATTTGGACTATCCGGTCAAGTTTGAACGAGAACCGGAGAGGATCGGAGCACTCTATATAGGGATGAATGAATGTAAGAATTGCAATGGCAATGATGAGTGAGTAGGGACACAAGTGGGCGCAGGATAAGCACGTGGGAGTCGCCTTTCTCTAATTGCCTTGCACGCTGGCATAGAGTCTGAAATGCTAACGAACTAAAAAAAAGCCCTCCTCTTCTCTCTCTCCCTCTCTCTCAGAAACGTCACGGTGTTGATTCTCCGGCGAGATTTTCCGGCGAATGATTTGCAGCTTGTGATAATATTCCCAAGACAAGGTCTAGTCCTTTTTCTTGTTCCTTTTTTCTTCCTAAATGTTATATGTTCGATTTTCTTCGGTGGGTATATGGATGATGTTGATGGATTAGGTTTGTTTGCATGTCTAGAGTTAGACTGAGGTAACATTTACGTACCGTGATTTTAATCCCACAATATTTTTGCATACGGTATATTCATCGATACATGACCATATCACCGACACCGACACCAATTTTCTTATGTGGAATTTGCATAGTTTGGTCTTCCGGGTATATGACCATATCACCGATATTTGACACGAAGTTCTGATGTCGCTAAACAGGGAATTCGCAGAGTTTGATCTTCCGGGTATACTCCATTCTGAAGATATAGGCATATAAATTTCACAAAACAGTTTTATTTTATTTTATTGGAGACTCTCTCTCTCTCTCTCTCTCTCTCTCTCCAAGAAATTCTGTCACTCTCTCAACTGCTAAAGGCCCACTCTCTGTTGGGTGGATGTCTGTTTGGAGTGATTTCCAATCGTATTTGGTCTGCTGAGAAAAAAAAACCCAGTTATATAAAACATGAAATGAAGGTTCATAAGTAATTTCTAGTCTTGAAGAAGAGGAGGGAAAAGAAAGACAAACATGAAGTTTATGAAACTCGGATCGCGGCCGGATACTTTCTACACCACTGAAGCAGTGAGGTAAGAACCTGCAAAATAAATGAGGATTGTTTCACTACAACTATCATTGAATGAGAAAATCTTATTTGCGGAGCTTTCCGTGAAGAAGGCTTTACGGAGTCAAATCGCGCGCACTCGTCCAAAGTGTATTGGACAATCCGGATTTTAAACAAATTTTTCAGGGAAAGAGTTTATATTGCCGAAACAGATGACTATGATTTGGCGCCTCTGCAAATGACTTATTCACAGCTGCTCCATGAATAAGTATATCTCATCATTGATATATGCATACATTTGATAGGACATGGAGTAAGTTTTTTTTCGTGGTTGCTAATGCAGGGCAGTCTCCTCGGAAGTGTCCAGTGATCTCATAGTTCAGGTCCAGGGAAGTAGATATTTGCTTCACAAGGTAAACCTTTTGCAAAAATTTCAACATTTTTTACACAAAATCTCTCAAGCGCTCCAAAATTCGATCTAAGTTATGGGTTTTTGTCAAGCAGTTTCCCCTGCTCTCCAGGTGCTTGCTTCTCCAAAGACTTTGCTCCGAAACCCCCGAAACCAAACACCACCAGATAGTCCAGCTCCCGGATTTTCCTGGTGGCATTGAGGCGTTCGAATTGTGTGCAAAGTTTTGCTATGGCATCACGATTACCCTCTCTGCTCACAACATTGTGTCAGCCAGATGTGCGGCCGAATACCTCCAGATGACAGATGAAGCAGAAAAGGGAAACTTGATATACAAAATTGAAGTTTTCTTCAATTCTTGCATACTTAACGGGTGGAGGGACTCAATTGTGACCCTCCAAAGCACTAAATCCTTGCAATCTTGGTCAGAGGAGCTTGGCATCACAAGCAGATGCATTGAGGCAATTGCATCAAAAGTGCTAGCCAACCCATCAAGGGTAAACTTGTCAAATAGTTGTTCGAGGAGGGGTAGGGATGACATTTCGTGGTGTAACGGATCGGAGAGCCAACGACATGATAAGCACGTAACCAAAGGGTGGTGGGCTGAAGATATAGCAGAATTAGGCATAGACCTGTACTGGAGAACCATGATAGCCATCAAATCTGTTGGAAAGCCGCCTTCGAATCTCATAGGAGAGGCATTGAGAATATACGCATCCCGATGGCTACCTAACATATCAAAAGACTCGAATAATGCCAACCGAATGGAGTCAGACTCGGACTCAGCTGGGAAGATAAATTCAAAGCATAGGCTGCTTTTGGAAACAATAACAAGTTTACTTCCACCCGAGAAAGGCGCCGTTTCTTGTAGCTTCTTGCTTAAACTCTTGAAAGCAGCCAATATACTCAACACATCGAACCCTTCGAAGATGGAATTGGCAAGGAGGGTTGGGATTCAACTGGAGGAAGCAAAAGTGAGTGATTTGTTGATTCCCTCCCTATCGAGTGACATGGTTTACGATGTTGACATGGTTTTGAACATATTAGAGCAATTCATGTTGCAAGGGCAGAGTCCCCCAACTAGTCCTGTGAGATCTAAGGGCGGATTCGAGAGAAGGAGGAGGTCTCGATCCGAGGAGAAGGTGGATTCGGAGTTTCAGGAGAGCAGGAGGTCTTCTTCGGCGTCTCATAGCTCGAAAATCAAGGTGGCAAAACTAGTGGATGGTTTTCTTCAAGAGATAGCACATGATAGGAATTTGCCAATGTCGAAGTTCATTGCAGTAGCAGAAGCTGTACCAGAATTTGCAAGGCTTGATCATGATGATCTATACAGGGCAATTGACATTTATCTCAAGGTAAAAAAACCTCTTACATTACAAGTATTTTTGCTGTTTTTACTTTTGAATAAGCATGCTCCTAGAATAGCTTACGTGCACCTAGATAAATTTTGGGCCCTTGAAGTTATGACCGGGCAACCTTTCAGTGGCCCGAAGGATGACCTTACTTAATGATGTTCTTCATGGGTTTTCTGAGTTTGTTAGTTTAATGTCCTAGAATTCAAAATCACGATAACTGCTATTGAAATCATGGGACATATTTCAGGGGTCATAAACTTTGGGTCGCCATCATTTTAAGTAGATAACCAACCGCCCTGACCTTCCTCCAATCCTGTCATATTCAGTGTCCGTTTTTAATTTAATTTTTTCGGTTCGACGGCTAGGTTGTCTGGGCCATCTTACGCTCACCTCAACTAATCCCCACCTTGGTCCGGTCAAAGGCAAGGCCATCCACATTAGGATTTGAAGATTCACAATAAATTATTTTCTTAAGGCCAAAGCCCAAGAATCGAACCCTGATCAATTGTATGGGGAGCAAACTCACCAACCAACCGGACTAACCGTTGGGGCTGTCTGTTGTAACTTTGTAAACAAGGAATTGAGGTTTAGCCTCATGAAGGTCTTTAACTATGTACTTGGCTTTTACACATTTCATTGCTCGATTTTTACTTGGTTGAGTGGTTCCCTACTTCAGAAAACTCAAAAATCTGGTGATCGTAGCTCTTCAAACTTGAAAATATGCAGATACAAGATAGTATGATTTAATCACACGACTCGTTTTTTTGGCATTTTCTTGGTACCTAACAATGCTAAATTCTTGTACCTCAAAATTTAGGCACACCCGGATCTCAACAAAAGCGAAAGAAAGAACTTGTGCCGAATTCTAGACTGCAAAAAGTTGTCGATGGAAGCCTGCACGCACGCAGCTCAAAATGAGCGACTCCCGTTGAGGGTGGTGGTGCAAGTCCTCTTCTTTGAGCAAGCCAGGGCTACAACATCCGGTGGCCGAGTGACCGACATCCCTAGCAACATCAGGGCACTTCTTACGGCAAACGGTGACCCAAGAAGGCCAATGACTGCATCATTTAGCGCCAATGCCACTGGTCCAGCAGAGGACCAGTGGAGCATTTCGGGGCAAAAATCGCCCACGTCGAGGATTTCCACTCTGAGGATGAAGCTGGCGGAAGACGATGAATTGGATGAGAGTTTAGCAGATAGGATCGGGAGTTCGTCAAGAGCTAAGGCTAGTTGCTTGCTCCCCGGTAGGCCAAAAGGGATGTTTAGTAAGTTGTGGCCCATTAGTAGAAGTGCAAGCCAAAGGCATTGACAGACACAGTTTTTGCTTATTTTCTTGGTGGTTATGAGAAGGGTAAACGGGTAATTTCCTTCAACTTTTTTTTTTTGGGCAACTGTGCATTGTATTCTTAGGGAGGAAAAAAGGGTCAATGTGAATGGTGTAGTTTGTGTTAATAACAACAAACAAGTTTTTTTTTCCCCTTATTTTTAGATATGTGAGAAAAATCTCTCTCGAGGAACCTAATTTTGTGGGAACTGAATAGGAGCCTAGGTTGTATTATTTGTCCAAGAGTTGGGGCCAGAATTCTTGTTTTTGTCTGTAAATCTGTGTTGTCACCTAACTTTATTGGTTTGGTTATATAGCTCACTGAATGACACACATACAGTTGAAATACACCCATCTTATTAAAAAAAATTCATGGATTCATGGTGCCATGGGAATACTGTGTCCTCAAATATTGTGTTCTCAGTCATATGATTGTTATATTCTCGATGCATACGAATCTTGAATCATAGTCGCGTCGGCATGTCACTGGGCTAGGCAAGCTATGGCACGACGTGGGCTTGTTCACCTGGCTGGGCAAGGCATGAAACAACAAGTGCCGGACACTGGGCTAGGCAAGGCATGACGTGAAACGGCAAGGCATGACACGGCAAGTGCTTGTAATCGTGGTGCATCGCATAATGCCTTCCCAACCCGGTGATCAGCACACGTCGTTTCATGACAAGCATGTGTCGTGCAAGGCCTTTCCTTTGCCAGTTAATGAGCCTGGCCTTAACTTACGAGAAAGTAGCAGTCCACAAATGTATGAGCTTAGCAATCTGCATCACATCCTCCTCTTTTCAGATCAATAAGAGGTTCAAAAGATGCGGTGATTGTGTTGTAAAATCTTTGGGAGAGACAAGTATCAAATAATGGATTGTTGCGAAATTAATTGAGCGATCTCTCAGGGGAAGAGCAAGACAACCAGTAAGGGATTCCATATATGGCATAGCGATGACCTTCCTCCGTCTTGTCAATACCATGAGCAAGTCGATCTCGAAGGGCGCTGTGGATTTTGCCTGTTGACTTCAGTGGACACAATGTCACGATTAAATATTACTCTATTATTCGAAACTAAGATCCAAAAATTCCACACATGAAATCAACAACAGAAAAATGCACAGAACACCAATAATCGCCTTCCTCCAGGCCTGGTTAGCGTCCAGCACCTAACCTAATAGAACTGACAAAACAACACAAGTTATGGAAATCCATTAGCCCTAGCCTGCTTGTTTCTATATGGTAATGCCATCACTTCAGGCACCAAAACCTGAGATTCATTATCTTTTAGCATTCGTCTGTACAAATTTCTTTAATACTCTCTTTTAATCAGGTGCTTCTACTTCTTTTTCTTTCTTTTTTCATTTTTTCTTTTAAAGAAAGACAATAATGTCTCATAGCATTTGTCAGGGGGGTCGGATCCTGTCCAATCCTTACTGACCAGTTTCATCCAGTTTTTGCATCGAGACCATCCAAAAGTGTCAAAACTGGTTGGTAAGGACCGGACATGATCCGTCCCCTTTGTCAGCAGGTTAGGAGAGTCAAACTCCCAACATAAACCAAGTCAGTCAATAGGGCTCTTGGCAACTTTAGCTGGCTCATAGGATGTGCGCATGAGGCATTGACTGAGTAAAAGTCATGCCATGCCTTGCCCTGCCCTGCCCTGCCTTGCCCGGTGGTGGCAAACACATGTTTTGCGATGCCTTGCCTAGACCAGGACAAGCACATGTTGTTTCACGAGTGTTTCATTCATTTTCTCGAGCAAATCTGTTCAGGTGCCGTATATGGTTACGCGTAGCATCTTGTTATCCACAATACCATGTTATATTTAAGCAACGCGAAATTGCGAAAACAAACTAATAATAAAGAAAGGGAGATTTGAGCGAAGCCACAACAATCACATCATCCATCAGTATTATGAACTACTACTGAGCCTCAACTGTGTTTCCAGTATTGTTAGTTTCAGCAGCACTCATATTAGCCTTGGAACGGGAGTCTTTGAGCGATCTCGAGTCGATGCTCTTGGTCCGCTGGAGAGCCGGTGGTACCCGGTGGAGCCTGCACCGGAACGACCCCGCGTGGGTCGTTGGAGAGCACAGGCAGTTGTTGGTTTTTGCATTACTCCCCTGCCTCGTGAGCCCTATTGCGGATGTTGGCGAGTTCATCCGTGGCTCCGGTGGAACCTCTACTTTCTTATAACTGTTGGTTATATGATCTTCATTGATCTCCATAGTACTTCTCTTGCTTGTGTACTTTTATCCCTGTAATCTTCCAATGCTTCCACAATTCCAGAGGCACAATTTAGTATCCTCATTAGAAACACATCTATCTAAACAAAAGGGTGAAGCCTATGATACTACTTCGATCAATATTTTGCGAAAAATCATCGGATGATTCCTGACCGATACCGAATGGTTTCACAACTAGTCAAAATAAATCGGGACATACCCGTGCTTACTGTACAAATCCATTTGTAACTAACCGTAAGGATTTCGAATTTTTTTCAGCTTATTATTTAAATTTGGTTATTTTCCCATAAGCGGGTGCGAAAATTACAGCAATCAAGTTAACAAAAATTTTGAGGCGAAAGGGGGTAAAAAAAAAAAAAAAACTAATCTTGTAATCTGCTAAAAAATGAAAAACATGTAAAATCTCTCGTTGTTTACCTTTGGGAGGATGGTGCAGGAGTGGCATGAGACTAGGAAGACTTGGCTCAGGGAATCCACACTTTGGCTTTTAAATAGAAAAAGGAGATGGGGAGATGGAAAATTTGATTTTGGGTAAAGATAAGAAAAGTGATGGGGCATGCACAATGCAATTTAATTGCCTTTTAGTCGATCTCTCAAACAAATATTGAGTGCAACGGTGATAACCCTCTACGCACTATCAATAGAAAGCAGGAAAATGTGGAATCCCTCTTATACTGTAAAGTTTTCTCGTTTCTCAAGTAAAGTACTCGGAGTTTCTTGCTCAGTACTAGTACTACTTCTGCCCAATATTTGTCCAATAACGTCCCCCGAACCGCTTGGCCCCAATATATTTGGCCAAGTAAGCAGAAGAAAATAATAAATATTTATCCTCTATGAAGTCGCATGTTCAAATCTAATGAAGGCTACATATTCCAAACCTTGATGCCACTGAAGAATTTTCTTGGTCGTTAATTTTAAAAATCTGAAATTAATCGAAGTGTGTGTAAATTTGTCCGGATATCACGGGAATAAAAAAAAAAAAAAAACACGTCCCACCAACATCGACTACTCCATCACTTTTGGTTATGGTTTAACCACTCCAAAACTTTTCTTCATCACTTGCTCTTTATGGAGACCACTTTTGAGGGTCCCCCTTATCATCATCATCATGGTATACATTATTCTTCTTGTGCGTGTCTCCATTAGCCTATCACATCCCAACACATTTGCCCCCATTTTACTGTTATGCCCTCCTGTGGGGTCACTATCACTACATTGATTAAGGATGTAAAGTTTTTATTTATTTTTTTTCAATCGTTAAACTTCATTTACTCTATCTTACAAGATTTAGGGAGGGGAATAAATTCTTACGAAAATCAAATTCTATTCACGTGTATGGAAGTATAAGGGAGGCACTCAACTGTACTCCTCCTGCAAATCTTTTGTAATTGGAAAATGGAAAAAATGTTCACCATTGCTAAGGAGGACGACGGATAACGAGTAAAAAATGGCTAGATTAATTAAAAATAATTAGTACTAATTGAAGGGAAAGGTAGAAGGAAAGGAAGCCATAATTGAAAAATGACCGGCAAAAGAAGAAAAAAACTGATTGGGCCATTGTATTGTTCTATCTGGACTGGTGAATTATTTGTGGTATTGGGCCTTGTGTTTGAATGCATGGGCTCAAGTACTGGAGTCCGGCCCAGAAATAAAGCGGACCCGTTCATATTTTTAATGGACCTGGGCCTCACTACAAGCCCGGTTAGTTCTCCAATTACGATACAAAGTAGACGGCATATACCGTTAATATCAATAGGACTGATAAATCAACCAAGCTCCTCAAGTTTAAGTTTGTGTTCGTTTGTTAAATTAAAGCTCGATCAAGACAGGTTAATTTGTTACTATTCAGCTCGCTCAACTTATTTTTTTAAGTTCAAGCTGCTCGAGATCAGCTCGTGTTCAGCCTGATTAAAGCTCGTTTGAGATAGGCTCGTCTCATAATTAATCTAAGCTTTGAACATGCTTTAAAGTTAGTTACATTTTCAAACGCTTGAACAACTAACTGGTCTGGCTCGTTTGGCTTATTCATTACCCGTGAGTATCAGTCGAATTCTTGGATAAATGTGGGAATATTATACAAGAAAAACACTAAAAAATAGAGGAGTCAATATTTATTTTCATCGGATCAAAAAACAAAAAAAAATTTCTTTTCCAATAGATAGACCCCTGAAATTAGAAATTTCTATTAGAGAAAGTGATGACTAGATTCTTATATAGTTAGAGAATGATTATAGTGTAACTAACTCATTAATAATCTAATTTCTATTTCAATTCCCACCTAAGTAAGGGATTAAAGTTCAAGCATGGTTGAATTTACGTAGCTTCAAAATATGTTCAAGCTGGAATTTATTTCCTAATTGATTTCAAATAATCTTTTAAAGAGCCGAGCGCAAGTCAAAATCGAGTAGTTTGGTTTAGGGAACAACCTTTTCAAATTGTGGGCTTAGGGCGTTGGCTAGAGGCTATTACTCTGCAGTATTAAGGGAGAAGAAGACTTATTTGTAAGGTAATAATTGATGTAGAGGATCAAAAGCAGGACCTTTTTTAATATAGTACTATTAATTGTTGACACATTTGGTTAAACATATAGTTAATGAGGAATTAATGTACTCCCATGGTCACCAGTGATAATTGTACTCCCATCGTCACCCGTCTGTATTAGGAGCCATTCTCCATTGCTCAACCATTCGTGTCCAATTTCCCATCACACCTCTCTCTCTCTCTCTCTCTCTCTCTCTCTCTCTCTCTCTCTCTCTCTCTCAACAATGTGGGCTTGGGGCAAATATGGCACATGTCAAATATTGGTTAAGCGGATTGATTTTACACCCCCTTTTTTATGAGAGAGAAAAATCCTCTCAGTCCATGATAAGGAACTGGACCGTCCAATTAACCCATCTCTGGATCCTTTCCAGACTCATTTTAGTGATCCAAATTATATTCATGTGTTAGAGCTCGTCAATGACATTGACCACGTCAACACAATCATGTTGTTATGATTTCAAGAATGCATTTGTCTTGAGATACAGACAGTTTGGATTGAGGAAGGGCCCACAAACGGGCCAACTAAACAGTCTAGTCCATTTTCATGGATCGGAGAGGAGCTGTGACTGCTTTTTATAACTTTGGAGTCCGGGTCAGCTCATGCATACTTCTTTTTATATAGATGCATCGTTGCTTTGGTTTCTATTTATGTGAACTCTTTTCTTGTGCGTAATTTGGATAAAAGGAGCACTAAAACCAATCTTCAATGTTATACTCATTTGGAGCTTCTTACTACTGGATTAGAGGCAAGTATTAATTCATCCAAACAATGAGATGTTTGGTAATTTGAAGCAATATTGAGACTGACATTTCCATTGGTTGGATGGAGATATATATTTTGTTGCCAAATCTTTGACTTGCCGTAGCTATGCCCAACATTTTTGTATTTTTTTGAACAGCAAAGAAAATTTTATTTGCCCAACATTTATGTCGATCTGCTATTGCAATGTGTGTCGTAGAGCCTGTTAGTGTATGTGCTCATATCAAGATTTAGGTAATTTTGGTTCATT
Organism: Rhododendron simsii; assembly: GCA_014282245.1. NCBI lineage: Eukaryota > Viridiplantae > Streptophyta > Magnoliopsida > Ericales > Ericaceae > Rhododendron > Rhododendron simsii. The sequence goes on from CM024964.1 coordinate 4,794,650, forward strand.
CATGTATTTGTGACGGAATCTTTGTACCTCTAGGCTTTGAAATAATTTAAATTGTTGTTTGTTAAAAAAAAAAATAATAATATACACCATTAACAGCAAAAAAAAAAAATTCTACTCCATGCAACCAAAATTTTTGAGTTATTTTCGTGACGCAAATTATAGTTACATGAATTTCTTTTATACACTATTGTGAACTAAGGATGCCCTAGGTAACAAATCGTATGACCTAGGGGAACAGTGGTAGCTAACTGGCAAGAAGGGATCGACCTCAAGAACTCTTTGATTTCTAGTTCGAATCTCACATGTATGCTATTAATTTTTGTGCCGGGTCAATTCATATTGAGCTTTTTTTTTCTTAACTTTAGTTGGGCCCCGCTAGTGGATGCGCGATCAGTCCCTACATTAGTCAATCCTTATCTATACCTTTTTTTCCTACACTCCAATCACCTCAAGGGGATTGTTTTTAGAATTTTCGAGATTGTAAAAAAAACAAAAAAAGTTTAGTTCCTTCACTTTTCTAATTTCTTTTTCTTTCAAAAAAAAAAAAACCTTTGATTTTATTTTTTCAAAATACTCTTTGACCATATAGGCTGGGTCAATATATCTTCTCTTCCCTTAACCATATGCAAAGTAAAGCCTAGTAATTAAAGACCTAATACTCTAATTAAGCTTTTCAACAACATTGTTAATCCTCCATTACGATCAATTAATTCCTCTCAACCTCCAACTCCGCTAGTTTTGAATTTAAGAACACCCTGTCACACACGTTATTGTTCATGCACAATAATACTAGTCCCACTCCCCCCTATTGCTAGTGTATTAATTAGGAGTAGTAATTACACTTTGAGAAACTTTTTTTTTTATTTTTTTATACCGGGGATACCAACGGTGGTGGTATCCCCTACAGTCCGTTTTCAATTTCTCGGCCATTTTCCGATCACACTTAGATGATCGGCTCTGTTCATTTTGTAGAGTTCGGTGAGAACCTTCATCATTTCAAAAATCGTGTTAATCGGACTTTAATAGATATATGATCGGCACACGTGAAAACTGCTAAAAAAACAAATGTGGGTTTCTTTAATTTTTACGTGTGCCGATCATGTATCTACGAAAATCCAATGAACACGATTTTTGGTATGTTCAAGGTTCTTGCCAAACTCTACAAAATGAATGGAGTCAATCATTTAAATGTGATCAGAAAATGGCCGAAAAATTAGAAATAAATCGAAAGAAATACCACCACCCTTGATATCCCCGGTATAAAAAAAAGTTTCTCTTTAAACTTTAGGGCACCCAAAAGCTTAAAAGTTTAGTAGTTATTGCGTTGAGATTATGGATTCAGAATTTGTCCCTTCTGAGTTCTGATCAAAGAAGCAACACTCGTATACGAAATAGTATAACATGAGTGCAGGAAAAATTAATGCCCATTCACACTTCAGCTTTTGTGACTTGTTTTATGTACTCCATATGCCAGGGATGCCAGCCCCCGTAATAAAAGATCCCAACCATGCGGAGTTGACCTTAAGCTTAAATCTTGTGTTGCGGTCACTTTCAATTTTTTTTTTTTTTTTTTTGAAATTTCAAAGGCCACTCCTACTCTTTTACCCCTCTTATAAATTATAGTTCAACAAAAGAGCTTCATTTTTAATTTTTTGCTTTAAGCAAACCATGCCAGACGTGTGCTTGTCGCTGGGCTAGGCAAGGCAAGGCAAGGCATGACTCTATCGAGCAAAAATTAAATTTCCTCGGCCGTTTGGCTTCAATTGCGCTTGCTTTTCAAGCCCCGTGGATAATGCTTGAAAAGAAGCCCGAAAACGGCATGCTCAGGGGAGAGGGATTCACAAAAGAAGAATATGCATGGAACTCATGCACACTAGATCCCATTGCAAGTAGTGGCGGCTCTAGAAATTCTGAGAAGGGTGTTCGGAAATCCCTACTGCCTCTAGAAACCACAACTATATATACACAAAAAAATCTATTACGTGGGTTGCATACATTGGATTGATTTGTGACCTGATTAATATTTTGGATTGTATGTTCAGATATATTTGGGTAGGGTATTCAAGAAAGGCTAAACTAACCTAAAACTAAAAATATTACATGTATTTTATGGAAAAAATAAATTTTTGTGCTGTTCAAGTGGCCGCCCTTGCCAACGGGTCGAGCCGCTACTGATTGCAAGCAAATACTGGCTGCAACGATTTTTTTAGTTTCATTGTACAACAAGTAAGAGGCTTACTCTCCCAAGCTCTCAGGTCCGACTCGTGCTAGTAATAAAAAAAAATCCAAAGACAGAATCTCCATTAAACCCAATTTGAGGTCAACATTGTTGATCATAATGCCGCATAGTATCACGATTAATTATATGATATTTACTTGCATAATTCCAAGTAATTACCCCTCGACTTCTCGGCACGTTAAAATAAATAAAAATTAAACAATTACTGAAACTAATAAACAGTGCATAATTTTCTTTCAAACTTAGATTACAATTCCCAAAAGATAAAGTTGCAGGACTAGGTAAGTGACGTACGTAGCACCATGAGTTTTGACACTCAGTAAGAAAATAATTAACTTACATTCTACCCCGATTTAGCGCCAAGTCTTAATATCACGGAAACAAACCTAGAGCGAACATAAGAATAAGTAGAGATTGTATATAAAGTCAATGTTCACAATGCCGTCTCCAAATGGGGTTTGGTATGATCACGGAAACTGAGTCGTTCATTGTCCTTTCATGGATACTTGTCATGTATCTTAACATTTTCAATCCAAGCAAACGAAAAATTCTCATTTCCATCAACCCTAATTATAAATGTAGTTATAACGAAACCAAACCAATTAAGGACTATGGAATCCAATGCATGGAAGGGAACTAAAAAGTGCATCGATCGATCCCCTATACATCATATATAGCCCATGGTAGGCTAGGAATAGTACGTAAATAGTATGTCCTTAAACTTGAAAGTTTTCTGTAATTGTAAGTGGTACTGATCCATGAAATAATGCAAAAAAGTAGCACTCCAATAATCCCAAAATGGGTACTACTCTTCTTTATGAAATACTAGTGCTAACCCGTGCCTACGGCACTACGTATCTTTGTTGAAAGGGGATGACAGTTGTGTAATTTAAATGAAAATCATGGGCACTTAACTGGAAAGTGGGAGGATGCACAACAACCTTTGGATCAAATGAATCTAAGTCGTTCCAACAACTTGTCCCCACACCCTTCTGTTTTATAATATAGATACTATAATTTATAAAAATAATCACACGGCTATAGAACAAGCCCTATTTTATTTAGCAGCTTTTTGGAACAGTCTTGCTATTATCAGCTCATTAGGATGACGATAAGCACACTAGAAGATAAGGAAAATACGTATTTTTGCATACTTTTTATACCATTGAATACATATTCACTATTCACACACTCACTATTATCAGTTTATTAGGCCGATTTTAGAATTTTCCTGTTTTTCCGGAATGCAAGAGTTCAACTCAAAAGCAAAAGCATGCTCAAGTACTGTACATTATGGAAGATCTAACAAAATGGGCACGTTCTACTGGCACTATTATAATTTGACGCATAAAATGACACTCAATTTGAATACAATCATTTTTGGAGTTTCACGCAAATGATCGGAATCATTCAGTTTGTTTTAAATATGTCTTTAAAATTATCCGTCAATAATTAATTCATTCGGATATATGTAAGGGCTTGATCGTTATTTGTTCATAAATTTGACAAGATAAAAATCAATCCATTGGAATGAATTGATTATTTTACAAAAGCTCTTAAAAATATATTTTAAACAAATTGAACAGCTCCGACTATTCGTTTGGGGCTTCAAAAAAAATTTTTTTTTTGGCCAAAATATGTGTCCTCTGAATCGCCTCCAGCGAAATTGCATACATATTTGAGAGAATGTAAAATGAGATGTTTGTATAATTGCAAGTACACAGAGAAAAAAGTGTGGTTGAATGAACCTAAAAGAACGAATTCTATTAGGTCCCGTTTTCACTAACAAAAAATACTAAAAGCTTAACGCATTTTATCATCTCTTTTTTACTAGTAACAAAAAACATTAACACATTTTATCAACTAGTTTCCACTAACCAAAAAAAATTTACTAACTCAACAACCTTTCCACTCACATAACCAGCAAAAGCTTTTTCACTACCGAAAATAACTTGATATTTTTCAACAATTATTCACTACTGAAAATACCTAACTTTTCAACCACAAATAAAAATCTACAAAATTTTCACTACCGAAAAGACTCCGAGTGTAAAGTAACCTCACTGTTGATATGTTACATATTTAAACCGATCAAGTCTTGAATATTACACTAGACTCGATTAGTGGGTTTAAAAATTTCAAAATATTCGACATTGATCCTGATCAATTATATCAAAACTCGTTTGATATCGGCTTGTTTGATCAATAAATTTACAAGCCAAACTATTTTTGAATCCCATTAGTTTGCAAATCGTACTTAAACAAATTTTTTTTTAAAAACACGTTAGAAATGCATTTATGAATATAATGATTACAACCTACCTTGTTCAATTAATACTTAAACAATTGATTGCTTGACCTTTTCGGCTTGTTTATCGCCGCTCACTGAATGGTTAGCTGATCTAATGATCTAAACCAAAGTAGACAAATTATAAATATACGGCTCTTGTTAAAGCTGTGGATAATATCCTTATAACAACGAACAAATAGGAATTTTAGTACACATTTAACGGATAGCAATACATTTTCATAGTTATTATGGTACCTTTTAGTAAACATTATCAACTTACATAAGGGAGGTGATTATGTATTTTACTTTTTTAAAGAGATTAAGAACGTATTTGCGCATATTATATGTAAGAGCTTTAGATTCTACGACAGATTATAGATTATAGTAGATTTTAGCATATTTTGTTGGAGATAAACATATTTTAATTTATATCTGCGAAATTATTAATTTATACAATTTTTTTTCCGTTTGACCCAAAAAAAGAGAGTTGAAAATCAACTTTTAGGTACTTTAAATCTAAAATTATGTATCGAAAAGCATACCAAACAAAACTTAATTTATAATCAGATTTTAGACCATTTTCAGCTTCGAAGAATTCATAGAATTCCAAAATCTCTTAATAAAATTTTTTTGACGAAAATTAACTACATTTTGAAGTCGAACAATAAAAAAAACAAAAACAAAAACAAAAAAGAGCTTAGACTTTTGGTAAATATGCATATATGAGTGTTTTTTTGGGAAGTCCTCCATAGTCCCACATAGGCTATAAAACGGAAATGTGGGATAATACATAAGATAATCACGGACTTCGGGTTGGTGCTGTGTAGTGACATATTATGCTACGCACCTCCAAGCCGTCACATCCAACGGCTCGGATCTAATCTCGTCAACCAACGATCCCCGAATTGGATATACACACTAATTATAATTAATTAACCTAAGTTATAAGTTCTAAACCTTTTGCTAGGCTAATGGTTAGCAGATGTGCTGGAGCTGACATCAACAGGACGCATGGGGCGTGTCCCACAACTAGAAGTGCTTGGGTTTTGTAAACACGGACGAGCTTGAAGTGTTTATTGTGCTCGCGCGAATCCTTCATGAGACAATCAAGTCTGAGAAGCTGTTATTTAGGAATTGAGCTGGTAAGGGTCGTTACATTGTTGCACCTTAATTCCCAGGGAAAAAAGTAAAAACTTATTTGGTCTTTCTTCACTATATCTATTTTGACCTAATGAAAAGGCTATTTTCGAAAGTAGTTTTCCATTTAAAGAACATATATCTAGTTCTTTGGCGCTCTCTAACTACCAGTGCTTTGGTCGTTAACTAACTTGGAGAAAAACTTCTATACGGAGCAACCGACAAATAAAGTTTACGGCGCTCAAACGCGCTTGTTCAAAAGTGTTTTGAACGGTTCGGATTGAAAATCAATTTTGACCAGTAAAAATTAATTGTCACTGGTCAAAATTAGAAAACAGATCTCAACAATTAATTGTCGAAATGGGAGGCCAAGATTATGCAGAACCGTGAATAAGTTTCTTTCCAATAAGAGGAATGTAAATCTGGACGGTAAACGCTACGAAATTCAAAGGAAAATATAAACCGAGATAGAAAAAGAATTGTTGAATCAAGGGAGTTGTTGCGATGGTTAATAGACTTGTCTCATCGGGGCTTACTATCACATGTTCGTAGAATCAATTCCCATCGATAATGATTTATAACTAGATGTCTAGATCCACATCACCTCGCACAAACATGTGGGAAAGGCTGTAGGAGGAGCTTGAGAAATTAGTCTGGTTTATCGAAACAGTCTTCATCACCAAAAAATACTACTCCTACTACTTTATGTGAAAACTATATATCGAAAAGTGTTACCATCATACGAACAAGCAAAACATTACTTTTTAAGTAGGCCTAATGTATCGGGTATGCAACATTGTGGTCACTATGGCTGGTGCGGAATGATTATGTTTTTAACAATGCCACTACGGGGGTCTCGGAGGTGGCGGACTTAATCAAAACAAGGGTGGCGATGTGGATGAGAACTAAGCACGACATCAACGTTTACTCGATGGAGGACTTCAAGGGGTATTTGGACAGGATTTGTAGCCTGAAATTGTAACTTTCATTTGAGGTGTTGTCATCCAACTCTCTGTTGGATGATGTGTTATTTTTATCTTTTTCCTTTTTCCTCGATGTACCGCTTCGAGATTAGTAAAAAGTTTCGTTTTGCTGAGGAAAAAAAAATGTACCAGGTAAATGTTTAATTTTTAATTTCAATAATCTGAACCGCTTCCTCTCCCTCTCCCTCTCCGCTTAGAGAAGTCTGTAGATTAACCGAAGAGAGTTTTTTCACGGAGGCTCCAGGAACAACTTGTTCATGGAGCGGTGCAATTTCAGCAGTTTTTTCGTGTAATCAATGACTGAGATTCGTTTTCAATTATGACCAATTACAATTAACTTTTTTTGGAAAAATTTCGTTAACATCTTAACCATTCAAAACACTTTTAAATGGTCACGATTGAGTACTGTAAACACTTATTTATAGCACCTGTGTAAAGAAGATTTTCTCTTCTTGACCGAATAAAAGGCTTTTTCAAAATCTCCTACGTTTCTGTTTATGGTTTTGATTAATTTTCAAATTACACACAGGGAAAACGTTCTCTTTGGCAAATGGATATTTTCCATTTCTAAGAGAACAAAAAAAATCTTGTATTCATAGAATATTCTGGAAATTAAGTAGTACATGCCAAAAAAAAATTACACCAAAACTTGCTAAATGTGTTTAGCTTTTTTTTTTTTTTTAAATTTTTAAAAGAGTGTCGATTGTATGGTGTTCCAGAAACACTGTTCCTTAAAAAACAATTAAAACACTGTTCCTTAAAAACAATTAATTAGACAATTAATCAGCTTATGTGCTAACAAAAAGTCCAAGAACACACCTGATGTGTAATATGTTAATTTCCCGCTCCGATTCCCCGGGTGTGGTATAACTGTTGTTTAACAAAGTTCTATTCTATTCATTCGATTCCGTCCCGTTGCCATCCCGACAGAGAGAGAGGGAGGAAGTGTGTGGGTTTGCAATTTTGCATGCAAAGGAGCTCAAACGAAAGCAACAAGGCAACCTTGAACCAAAAACCACAAAATCTTTCATTGATCGAGCAGGCACATAATAATAGTACTACAACCATTTTCATTGGCTAAAATAACCTTAAAAAGGACAGAAACACTGTTTAAAATATAATAAAGCCAAATTTTTCTCTTAAAACCCCTCAACCATTCTGCACATTAGCAGCCAAAACCCCAAAAAGCTCCGAGTACTGAAAACCACCCCCAAACACCGACTCCGCCGCAGCCGCCGGAAACTGAAAACCCGGCTGGTAATCACTATGGCCTATGTGTCCCAACCCGGACCCGAATCCCCCATTCATGTTGTCAAAGTAAACCCCTAAATTCCCATTAAAACTCCCACCCTCATCTCCCTTCAACTCTCCAAAGGCTTGCATATTCTGCTTCACCCCCTTCTGGGTTTTCAACTTCTCGCACTTCTTGGGTTGCGGTTTCGGGTAAAACCCGTTTAGAACCTCCTGCAGCAGCCCCGAACCCGACTGCTCCGACTGAAAGAAATCCATGCCGTCTATTTCCTCATTTTCCAGAGCCAAATCGACAGGGGTACCATTGTAACTTTCTTGATTGTCTTGGATATTAGGTAAAACGAGGGACGAATTGCCAAAGTTGTCACCAGGGGCAGAAGAAGTTTTAGAGCGAGAGGGGTTGTGGAAGGAAAAACCCGTAGGGGTATTTTCGTAAACTGGCGGCGTCAAGCATGTGGAAGAAGAGGTGAGGCCGTCACGAAGCAGAAAACTGTTGTTACTGTTCCTCTGGGACTGCGGCACGGGGAAGTCGCCGTGAGGGCCGCCGGAGAAATGGGAAAAGTTAGAGGACGGGATCAAGCTTCGGGCCATCAACGGCGGGGACGGTTTTTTGAAGGCGAAGAACGGAGGGATGAGATTGTTGTCGGGGAGAGCGTGGTGGTGCAAAGGGGAGGACGGGTACACGAAGTTGGTCCTCGCCTTGACGCCACGCATGGCCCGGGCGGCGCAGTCGTAGGCGCAGGCGGCCTCCTCGGCCGTGTCGAAGGTGCCGAGCCACCGCCGCTCCTTCGACTGGGGGTCGCGGATCTCGGCGGCGTACCGGCCCCACGGGCGGCGGCGGACGCCGCGGTAGCGCGTCTGGTTGGTGCTGGAAGTGGGTGGGTCTTTGAGGGAGCGTTTGTTGGCGGCGGCGGTGGTGGTGGTGCAACGTTTTAGGGTGGTGGTGGGGTACTGGACTGGGTCGGGCTCGGAAGCGTGACTCAGACCGTTAAGGCTCCTAAGTGCTTCTTCCATTTGTTGTTTGTTTAGAAAGAGGTTGCGAGAAGTGAATTAGGAGAGAGAGAGAGAGAGAGAAGAATGTAGTGGGATGTGTGGAGAGAGAGAGAGAGGGGTTGGTGTTTTGCTCAAGGCTTTGTGTGGGTGAAGAATAATGCAGCTAGATGGCTGGCGGTGAGGCTGTATTTATAGCCCGTTTCGAACGCATGAAGAGAGAGAGAGAGAGAGAGAGAGAGAGAGAGAGAGAATTTTATTACTTGGACGAAAAATCCATATTAAAAATACTAACCACCTCCATTTACACACTAGGGGTATTTTGATATTTTTGGAAGTCAATAAGTTTTGAAAATTTTTTATTGCAATTGAGTTAACAAATGTGTAAGCTCTACACATACTACATTCTGTGAAGTGTGTCTAGAGTCTACACACTTGTGAGTATGTGTGTAAATGATGTGTAAATAGTAAGTACGAGTCTTGAGTCACACATATTTACACACTCAGACCGTACACAAATTACACATATCCTATGAGTATAGGTATGCAGTTAGATAAATACGAGTCCTTGAATCACAACCATTAACACGTACACACCTATGAGTGTGTGGGTGTTGTTACACACACTAAAGAGGATGTATGCATTGTGTGTAGGGCTCACACTTATGAGTGTGTGATATAGGTGTGTAAGTGAGTGTAATTGTAGAACTCTATATGATATGTTTTTCAAAAAATTGAGAGAAAAAAGAACAGCAATTATGCAACAAATTAAAAACTTGTTATGATAGTACTAGTTAAAGTAACATTTTCATTCCTAAATGCTAGTCCATCATGAAAAGACGTACTCTCCCGCTTATTTTTAAATGTTCAGTTCTGTAATTCCAAATTATTGCATTTGCATATCTTATTCTGGTCATTAATTACACGCTTTTTAATAGTAGACCTTCATTAGAAACGGATGGAGTATTTGTTGGTAGTAAAGCAAATGTTATGTGCGCAATTTCTTTATCTGAATGATTACTTGAAATTTGATTATGTTTGCTTATTATATTTTGGATATAATATAAAGTGTTGCTTATATATCTGTAAAATATATGACAATGTCATGCGCCAAATATGTACAAAAAAAAATGTTCCCAACAGAGGTTTTATCAAAATTCAGGTTGTCTGGCCGGACTAACTTACGTGAATCTCAACTAATATCTAGGAGATCAATAGAGTATTGTTGTTCTACATATTTGCTTACTATAATGCTAGTCATTATTCGTTTAGCGAAAAAATAATGAGCTCCATTTTTTTGTTGCGTGCGTCATGCACCACTTAAATTAAATTATACTCCGTATAAAACTTCATCATTCTCAACAAATTTCAAAATTAGTTAAGATGTATATCTCGATATCCACTATCAAAAAAAGTTAATGGTAACTGTTTCCTACTAAATTTATTTTCCGTTCATAATCATTACTTCTGTATTTCTCAAGTTTCAAGAGTTTTTCAAGTGATACAATATTTTTTGCGTGCACTGGCGGAGGAGTTATGATATCGTGGTGATTGCATCCCTTCTCTGCTTTATACTCTATACACACAGAAGCGAGGTTCCGTTCCGCTTTCTCTAAAAACCTTCTTTTTTAAAAAGAAGGTAATTTCAAACTCAAATATAACGAAAATAAAAAATAATTTTTCAATTTTTTTTGCACCGTTTAAAAGATCTCAATGAGATCTATTAAACAATATCCATATTGGTAGAAAAATTATTTGCGTAAACATATAATTTTTTACCTTGAAATTTACATTCTTTTTCAAAAACCCACTTTTACAAAAAGTGGAACGGCTTCAATCTGGACAGCAGACAAAACGGATCCTAATCCAAATTAAACAACCTCAGACTCTATCCAAGGCATGAAGGGACATGCTTGCACCACTAGAGGAAGATTTTTCTTAGATAACTCTAGTGTTCGGATCATTAATTATACATGTGAGTCGACTAATTATAGGATTCTAATCCCACCACTTACATACAGAGAGCTTAATTAAAACTCCCACCACTTACATACAGAGAGCTTAATTAAAACCGGAGAAATAAAGAAAAAATGGTTACTAGTACAAAACAACCCTCGACTATATCCAAGGCATGAAGGGACATGCCTCACACCACAAGAGAAAGATTTTTTTTTTTACACAACTCTTGTATTTAGATCATTATATGAGCACCTCGACTAATCGTAGGGTTTCAATCCCACCACCTACTTACGGAGAGTCTAATTAAAACGTACCGGAGAAACCAGAAAAAACAGATACTAATCCAAAGCAACCCTAGACTCCCCCTCCAAGACATGAAGGGACATATTAACACCACTATAGAAAGTGTTCTATATATATATATATTGTGCAAATCATTATATGCACACCTCGATTAATCGTAGAGTTTCAATCCGACCGCGAACCTACTGAAAACCTAATTAAAACCGGAGAAAGCAGAGGAGGATGTTGGGGTCGACAAGGGGGGAAAAAAAAAAGACTTTGGGACGACAATGAAATAAAGAAAAGGGCAAAAATGGACCAAGAAAAGAAGTAGAGATATACACCAAATAGGGAGGAACAACTTCTGCCCGCCGCCAGTGTAATCATTCAGAATGATAATCACAAGAACTCAAAAGAGAGAGAGAGAGAGAGAGAGAGAGAGCTTCAACTCCCCAGAAAGTGAAAAAGGCATAAAAAAAAATTAAATAAATTAAATTGGGCAACTTTTTTGTCGAGTCTTGCCCGAAAATCCCGACGCCTATTAATTACGGCCATGTCGGAAGGGACGTCTTGGATGCAGACGCATAAATAGTTGCATTATTTTGGATATCTTTTTTATTACGAGTAGCGGAGTGTAGTATTTATTGTTGTGTTTGGATTGTTGTATGAGTATCATTTTTAAAAAAGGATAATGTTACTCACACAACGATTCAAACACAACAAGTTACACAACCTCTCACATACATGTGGGACTCACACATAGTAGTGTGTGTGGAGCCCACATGCATGTAAGAGGTTGTGTAAGTTGTTGTGTTTAGATTGTTGTATGAGTATCATTTTTGAAAAAGGATAATGTTACTCACACAACGATCCAGACACAACAACTTACACAACCTCTCACATACATGTGGGACTCACACATAGTAGTGTGTGTGGAGCCCACATGCATGTGAGAGGTTGTGTAAGTTGTTGTGTTTGGATTGTTGTATGAGTATCATTTTTGAAAAAGGATAATGTTACTCACACAACGATCCAGACACAACAACTTACACAACCTCTCACATACATGTGGGACTCACACATAGTAGTGTGTGTGGAGCCCACATGCATGTGAGAGGTTGTGTAAGTTGTTGTGTTTGGATTGTTGTATGAGTATCATTTTTGAAAAAGGATAATGTTACTCACACAACGATCCAGACACAACAACTTACACAACCTCTCACATACATGTGGGACTCACACATAGTAGTGTGTGTGGAGCCCACATGCATGTAAGAGGTTGTGTAAGTTGTTGTATTTGGATTGTTGTATGAATATCATTTTTGAAAAAGGATAATGTTACTCACACAACGATCCAGACACAACAACTTACACAACCTCTCACATACATGTGGGACTCACACATAGTAGTGTGTGTGGAGCTCACATGCATGTGAGAGGTTGTGTAAGTTGTTGTGTTTGGATTGTTGTATGAGTATCATTTTTTAAAAAGGATAATGTTACTCACACAACGATCCAGACACAACAACTTACACAACCTCTCACATACATGTGGGACTCACACATAGTAGTGTGTGTAGAGCCCACATGCATGTAAGAGGTTGTGTAAGTTGTTGTGTTTGGATTGTTGTATGAATATCATTTTTGAAAAAGGATAATGTTACTCACACAACGATCCAGACACAACAACTTACACAACCTCTCACATGCATGTGAGAGGTTGTGTAAGTTGTTGTGTTTGGATTGTTGTATAAGTATCATTTTTGAAAAAGGATAATGTTACTCACACAACGATCCAGACACAACAACTTACACAACCTCTCACATACATGTGGGACTCACACATAGTAGTGTGTGTGGAGCCCACATGCATGTAAGAGGTTGTGTAAGTTGTTGTGTTTGGATTGTTGTATGAGTATCATTTTTGAAAAAGGATAATGTTACTCACACAACGATCCAGACACAACAACTTACACAACCTCTCACATACATGTGGGACTCACACATAGTAGTGTGTGTGGAGCCCACATGCATGTGAGAGGTTGTGTAAGTTGTTGTGTTTGGATTGTTGTATGAGTATCATTTTTGTTTGAAAAAAAAAAAGAAAAAAATCAAATCGGAAATCTACATCAATCGGACTTTCCCATTAAATTCATGTTTCTCTTCTGTTCAGATTTGTATTCATTGTTTCTTTTCTGTTCAGATTTGTATTCATTGAAAAAATCGTTTCTTTTTTGGATTAAAAAATCGGTGTTCCAACTTTAGCCTCTCCAATCCCTTTTCATAAATGTGTTCGATGGGTCCAGTTCCAGCGTCATGGTTTCATGCGTCGGGGTTTTTTTTTTTGTTAGTTTTGTATTTTGGGACCGGTAGTTTCCCCTTATTATACTATGTATGTTTTGGCTGAGTTTGATATAAAATTAGGATGATTTGATTTGCTTGAAAAAAAAAATCGGTGTTCCACTGTTCCTATTGTCAACCCAAGCACATAAAAAGGTAGAGAAAATATGTACTTTTTATAATTTTTAATACACATTTGTTATTGTCAATCTATTGGGTTGATTTTCGAATTTTCCTGAAATTGATTATTTTCACCTGTGGTTTGGAACTTTTTGCACTAATAAAGTAATAATATGTCGAAGAAATAACTAATGATCTTTTAATTAAGAGCATCCCTAACCAAGTTTCACTTGTTCAAAACCTTTCTTCAAATCTTCAAAATGAAGAATTGTATAAACTCCAACCATACGTCATCTGCATTCTTCAAACAATCACTCATTTACACACCCTCCCTCACAATAAGAGTGGAGCCCACAAACACTACGCACTCAGTGTTTGTGGGCCCCACCTCTATTGTAAGTGAGTGTGTGTAAATAGTTGTGTAAGTGGGTGTAAAGTTAGAATTTTCATTCTGCAAAATTGAAGAATATTCAAACTAGAATCAACTTTGATTATTCATACATGTAGAATCTTCCGAAATTTAAAGAATGTTCTCCAAATATAATGAATGGCTCGATTTGTTTGTGTAGAATCCGTAATGGATCAATCCTACATTGCGATCTGTGCAATACCTGTGCAAATAAAGTCTGTGTGGATAGCATGACTGTTTCCTTTTCCAAAAAAAAAAACAAATAGTCATTTCAATGTTTAGGAATATTTTTGGTAATCTGATCAGCTAAAACAATTGCCTCAAGTAAATTGACGCATTACCTGGGGAAATAAGGCCTTGGAAGTTGACTTGAGAGACAATAAGTACAAAACGTGGTGTACCAAAACTCATAATCGCAGGAGCATTATTCAGTACGTGGTAATTATTTTAGGGGTTTACAGAAAAACCATTGGGTTTAGGCCCATTCCAGTTTCTTTAAAACGAAAGTTTTAGAAAAGTAATGGCTTTGTTCGGTTGCCTTTTCTGTTTAGTTTTAGTTTTGAAAACCAATCATTACCCTACTTCTTTCCCCAATCATTATCCTATTTTTTCAATTATTATTTTCTCATCTCTCTCTATCTCTCTCCAATCATTACCCCTATTTTCAATCATTACTCTATTTCTCTCTCCACCCACTACCAAAACTAAACTAAACTAAACTCCCAACCAAACACAACCAACGTAATTTCAAGTTCAAATATAATGGATTTACACAAATAATTTTCTTATCAATATAGATCTTATTTGATAGATCTTATTGAAATCTTTTAAACGGTGCAAAAAAAATTTAAAATTTTAAAAATTATTTTTTATTTTAATTATATTTGATCTTAAAATTATATTCTTTTTGAAAAAAGAAAATGGAACGGCACCTAATGGCTGTATTTTTAAGAATGAGACTGCAAATTTAGTGGAGCTGGTGGATATTATTAAGTTTAGGGTGGCGTGTGCATTAAAGTCAAATTCAATATTATGATATACACTGTGGAGGATTTTAAAAGATTTATATATGGCATTAGATCGCTTAATTTGTAATTTGTTTTGACGATTATCATTCAACTTCCAGCTGGATGATTATCGTCTTCCCTTTATCCTATTGAGTTGAACATGTTCGCTGATCAACTTTTCCCCCTCGATGTAACCTTTCGAATTCTATAAAATTTCTTTTAGCCGAGAAAAAAAAAACGGCACCTTAATCACATGGCCTTGTCTGATCTAGGGTTTCATAGGGGTCTCTAAAAAGAATTGGAAGAGGGTTTTATTAGCTACTGTTGGTATATCGATGGTGACTAAAAGTTGTTGCTGGGGGTGTACCCTAAAGTCTAAAAGGTCAGAAAACGAAGGGATTTTGTCTACCAATAAACCCTAATCCCTCTCTCTCTCTCTCTCTCTCTCTCTCCTGTTTCATTCTCAACAGAACGTCCACAAAAATGGGTAGATGAGGTGGACAAGCTGATAGGGTTGTGAGGGGCACGATCGTTAAGTTTCATCCCGCTTGAGCAATGACAGGAATTACCCCTATCGTTAGTAAATCCAACAATACCCGGATTACAAATCCAGGAGACAACAAATCCACCTACTATTTTTCCCTTCCCAAAGACCTGATTTACGTGGAGCCAGGAGTACAAATTCGGGCTCCAAATCCACCATCCAAACAGGACCTTAAAGAATTAGACTGCGTATTTTAGTCAGATGAAAATTTTGCTTATTTTTTTAATTAGTAGTAATTTTGATAAATCTTCGATAATTACGCTATAGAAAATTAATTATCACAAGATTTATTTTAAAATAAGAGCTATGAGCAATTTTAAAATAGCACGGTGTTCTAAAAAAACTACTACTAACACATTGGAAGCGCAGGAGTACTTTTCTTGGTCCAGCGTAAATTTGTTGGATTAAAATTTTCATCTCGGCAAGAGAAGTCAGAAGTACGGAGTAAATAATAAGAATTAAACTTAAAAAAATTCATAAAAGACGAATATGATACAAGCAACTCGTCTTCTTCAGATAATTTTAATTTGCGTGTTGTCAACTTTTTAAGGTTTTCAATGATTAATTTTTTTCTTTGTACATTCCTCTCACTCAGGCAAATAAATACTCCAAATCATGTAACTAATGCATGCTTTAAATAAGACAAAAAAACGGAAAACAATTCACAATAACGTCTTCCTTTGTTTGGAAGACGAGGCGATTTCGTCTCCACCGGAGGTTCCTTGGCTCCTCCGGTAGCCTAACGGTGTGGGTGTTTATCGTCGAAATTTTTGGGAGGTCTGGTCGGGGCGGTGGTCTGGATATGGTTCTGTCGGCTATGGGTGGTGGTGCAGCAGGTTGGGTGGTGTTCTGGTAGCTGTCTAACTCTTTGTTTTGCAGGTTTTTTCATCTATTCAGAAAAAGATCGGAGATGATAGCAATGTTGATCGGTGACGATTTCATTCCGGTGTTGGTGAGGTGGATGCGGCTCTCATGGCTGAGTTCTGTGGTCGTCTTTGTGTGCCGAAATCCGGCCGGCGCCTGTTCGGAGTCCCCTGCCGGGCGTGGAGTTGTCATTTCATTGTGTTGGAGTGCTGTTGCTGCAGGTGAAGATCGTGTCTTCTGGGGAGGTTTGGGCAGCTGTTGTGGTGGAGGTTTTGGTCTCCCTTGACTCTGATTAATCTGGTTCTCACTTCCGTAGGCCATTTCCAGCCGCCGGCCTCTACATCTGGGAGAGGTCGGCTCGGCTTAACGGCGAGACTAGTCCCCGGTGTTTTGTACGGTAGTGATGGCCGGAGTGGTTAGGGTTTGGGGACTGGTTTGGGTGGGCCGGCCCTTGGCTTGGGCCGGGTTTAGGTGTTTGGGCTTTTCCTTGTTTATTTTGGATATGAGTTGGGCTTTATTGTTTCTCCTTGTTGTGGACCCTGTTGACCCGTGAGTGTTTAGGGCAAACCCTGTTGACCCGTGAGTGTTTTGGGCTTTGCCCTTGTGACGTTCATCGATCCAACTCTTTATTGGATTCCCTTACCATTCTCCTCATTTTTAATAAAAATTCATCTTTTGCCGATAAAAAAAAAAAAGAAGAATTTTACGAAATATCAGAGCTGTGCTCATTTCATTTAAATTAAAAGAAAAAAAAATTTCACTCTAGGCTACCTGATGAATCCTATAAAAGGCCACATAATGATAGACTCTGAGGCCCCGTTTTTACTAACAAAAAACACTAAAACTTTAACGCATTTTACTATCTCGTTTTCACTAACGAAAAAAATTTCAGCATTTTACCTTCTCGTTTTCATTAACAAAAAAATTGTCAACGAAACTGTTTTTGTTACAGTAATTGTACTCACAAATTTATCAACAACTTATTTACTACGAAAAATAACTTGACATTTCTCAATAACTTATTCACTACCGAAAATACCTAACAACTTCTCAATCACAAATAAAAATCTATAAATTTTTCATAGCCGAAAATACCCCTAAAATTTTTGGTTGCACTAAGTGTACGGTGGCTTAAGTGAATTTACAATGATAAAGATAGGGAAATATCTAATCATGTCAATATCAATATCTAAGCATGCACAACTACTATTGACTTTGCTTGTACGTAGGTGTTTGACATATAACTCAAGATATTAATTAGTAATTATAGTTGAGTGGGAATACGATAGCATATATTCTCTGGGCTCGCAAGTTCGACTCATTTCGCCAAAGAAATGAGATATTATTCTTTGTTTTTGGAGCAACGACACGCGCTCCGCATAAAAAAATGTTTTGATTAATGATAAAGATAGGGAATTTCGAGGGGATTAGGACAAAAACCCTAATCTTGAGCGATGCTATACCTACCGCTCATTTTCACCGCTTCCCCAATCGTATCGTTCGTCTCTGCAATCAATTGTCCAAATTTTTTTCAAAAACACTTTTAAACGATAAGATTGAGTGCGGTGAGGGAGGGGAGAAAGTAATGTGCAACCACCATCATCCAAATCCCCGCGCACGAAATTAGTGAGGTTTACCAGCTGCTAGGGCTGTTAGCTGAGACCGGAATATTAATCAAAACCGGAAAAATCGGACTGACTAAATTTTTTTAACCGGTTGAATAATTTCAATCCGGTTTATGTGTTTTAAAAATCGGTCAAAATCGGACCGGTTATATATATATATATGTATGTATAATATATACATAGAGTCTTCTTCTCCTAAGGACCACCTCATTTTAATAAAATGAGGACCTCCCTTTTCCGATCGAATTTTGATGATCCGAGCCGCTCAATGTGTTTAGAACGTGATTTTAAGGGTACCCACGAGAAATCAGCAAAAAAAAAAACCGGGAAGGGCTTCATCCGAAGAGTTTTTGTTATGTTTTCATCGAACGATTCAAATAAAAAGTGCTCAAATCAAGTCCTTCCCAGTTATTTTTTTTGCCGATTTCTAGCGGGTACCCTTAAAATCACATTCTGAACACATTGAGCGGCTCGGATCATTGAAATTCGATCGGAAAATGGGAGAAATGGGAAGGTCCTTATTTTAGTTAAAATAAGGACCTCTATATATAAAAACATTGGGGAGGGGTTGAATTATGAATTTTTGGTTGATATTTTATGGTGTATATTGGTCTAATAAATATATTTATTATATAAAATCAATCATATATATATATATATAAACTGTTTTTATGGGCCTAATTATATTTTTATGGGTTTTTTTTTCATGTATTGGGCTCAAAATCGATTATTTTTTTGTTGGGCCAAAAAAAGAGAGTTGAATTATGGATTTTTGATTGATATTTTGGGGGTTAAATTGTAATTTTTTTTGATGTGTTGGGCCCAAAATATGGCCCATAAATGAAAACCGGATAAACCGGATTGAAACCAGTTGAGCTGGTTGAAACCGGACCGATTTATCTCAACTAGTTCTGGTTTTTAAAAATCTCAAACCGGATAACCGGTTTCGACCTAAAAATACACCCAAATCAGTCAAAAACGGACTGGTATCACCCCTACCTGCTGCTGCTTCGGTTACCTTTTACCGCTTAAAATTCTAATTCATGGTTATTACCGTTCCGCTAATATTTCTTAGTATTTTTTAAGTACATGCATATTTTCCGTTTGAAGAGACCGGTCATTCTCTTATAATACATCGCCTTTAATTCAAAAAAATAAGTATATTTCTCTTAGAAGAACGGGATTGGTTGAGGGAGTGTTTTCGGTAGACAGTAACTTAATGATCACTTGTTGAAAAATATCAAGTTGTTTCTCCTAACCAATAAGTTGTGGCAAAAATTTAGGTTTGTTGAGAGGGAGAGTTGTTGAAAGGCGTCAAGTTTTTTTCACTAACTAGTAAGTTGTAGATGAGATACAAAATTTGTTGCTTAATGTGAATAACAAGTTAAAAATTTAGAACTTGTCGCTCAAAATTGTTAGTCGAAACATGACCTGAGTTTGGGATAAATTAGGTTTTCTCAAGAACAATCAGTATACTTAAGGTTTTGTTTTTTTGGGTATACCGATTGTTCTTAAGGAAACCTAACTTCAGTTCTTGTTACATTTTTGGCTTTTCCTCATATTTTCTAAATCAGGTCGTTGGTGTCGACGATGAAAATTTTAAAAAGTAAAAAAAAAAAAAATTGAAGTCAAAAAAGGTTTGCTAAAGACGGAAAAATACGGAAGATACAATGTTTGCCCTTTATAAAGTCTTATTTTTAAATGTTAATGGAGGTCAAACATTTTAAATCTAAGAGTTATCAGAGGATTTGTCCATTCTTGTAAAATCATTAACTTCAACGTTCAGAATTAATCGAGATACTCGCAATCTGACTAAAAGTCGAATTATATAGTACAATAGAAATAAAACCCAAAGAAAATGGGATCGAGTATTTTAAGAGAGAGAATGACGGTGAGAGTTGAGAATTCAAGGGGAACACCACCACCCCACATATCCCCATTTCATATAAAATGAACGGAACCTAAATCAAAGCGTAGTCGGGAAAAATAGACGGAAAATCGAAAACGGACCCGAGGGAGACACCACCAGCTCTCTCATCCCTGTTTTTCATATAAAAAAGTTTCTCAACAAGTTGAGACGCCAAATCAAAGGGAAAGGACAAAGGGCTTTTAGATTTCAACGACAATAGGGAAGATCCTGTCAGAGGAGGATATAGAATCTCAAGGAGAGTAGTTCTGTGTACTAAATAGCCAGCTTTTTTCGATACCAGCAAATGTAAAGATGAGGAGAATCATGAGTGAAGGACCCTCTAAATTCAATTACTCATCCCAATGCCCCAATTTTTGCATAATACTATATAGCTCGAATTTCTCAATTCCAAAGCATATACTATATGATTAATTTTATGGGCGGCACAGTAGCGTAGGGGGATTGATTTTAGACAGATCGGATTGGTAACTGATCCGCTAGTGGCGGATTATCATTTTCTCTATCTGTTATATCCCTTCCTGAGTACTATTGTTTGGTCAAATTGGTTTTGATGCGGTTTGGGAGGATTTGAGCCTGCAGTTTGTTTATTTTTTAATTATATATAACAAAAATTTGAAAAATAGAGGCCCAAAACTTCATGTCCAAACAAGTCTAAACATTCATCTTTGGATTTAAAGCCATCAAATATTGTTTCTCGACTTCCATTTTCTTGGCGACCAAACCAAAACTGTCGACAATTGTGTGTGTGTATATATATATATATAGAGAGAGAGAGAGAGAGAGAGAGAGAGAGTATAAACAAATATGGTAAGTATCACGACCAATATTTGATTTTCAAGAATAATTACTCGTCATCTCAATATATAGCAATAGGGTCAAGCTAAAAGCAGCTTGCCCGATCCATATGTATCGGTGAATAGAGAGGGGATCCCAGGATATTCCATAAATATACGAATTAATACTACTATATAGTTTGCAAATAGGAGTGGCATATCCTTCGTTACATTAATTCACCTGTCAGGATTAATTCTCGGGTGCAAATAGGATACGGCTGATGTGGTACCCGTCGATGCGGACATCCGGACGGTCCAAAAATACAACAAACGGTCCGGATTGAAACACACTTTTTCTTTTCTTTTCAATTTTTTTAAAATCGGAACCGTCAGTTGCATTTTTAGACAACTCGATTATGCGAGTGGGGGTACCACCGATTTGCAACCAATAATTTATCCATGATGTACTACTTGTATAATCCTATACGACATAGGAAGTTATTACTCCCACTACATTAAAGAAAAAAGATACTCCACTCCAGTAGCATATAAGAAAGAAAGAAGGCCAATAATTACAAACTGAACAAGTCGATCAGCAGCAGATATCGATCGATCAGGTTGAAGGGCCAAGAAAATACTACAGTAGTATTAATCTCTCTGTCACACACACACACACACACACACACGGGGACTAAAACTGAAAACAAAATTAATTTAACGGTTCATTCATGAATGGGGGTCCAGCCAAAGAGGGAACAAGTCTGAAATTTTGCAGCTGTGGAAATAGCACGGGTTGTACCCGTCTGTCTGTCTCTTGAATCCATGTCTATCTCTATCTGAAGAAGAACAGGTTTAAGTAAGCAAGCCTGCAGTAACTGCATCTGCATCTGCATGCTCCCTCCCTCTCTCTCTCTCTCTCTCTCTCTCTCTCTCTCTCATATGGAGGAAGGAGTAAATTCGATTTGATTTGATTTGAGTTGAGTCGTACATTAGCAAATCCCGATCAATTCTTCTTTGGCAGAAGAAGAGGAATCAAAGATTCGTACTGTAATACCCAAATGGGAGAAACCTATGAGTGGAGTCCTCGTTCCCTGTACCGGTCAATCTTAGCAATGCTCTCTGTTTCGATAGGCTTGCCTTTATATACTCTTTTGCAGTACTCCTATATATGTTACGCTTCTCTGCTGTCTGTGTTTGGACTGCCTAGACGGGGAGCAATCTGCGTAATTAATCTCGTCTACCCGGAAATGTTTTCAATGATAAATTTCGCTGAAAGTTTTTACCTGTGAAAGAACTATTCTTTCCGATAAGAGTCTTTTTAAAATTTGAATTAGTAGTGTTTTCTGAGATAAACAATCGAGATGAAACTGGAGAGACTTCTCTGCAACTGGACTGCACGACGCCAGATCCTTTTATTTTGAACAATTATAATATATTGACAGTTATGTGTGCTAATGTGGTTTTATAACAATTATTGTTCATTGGAACTTTTTAAAAAAAATTGGAAAGGGCAACCTTCGTAGCTTTCTCCATAGGCATGACAATTTCCACCCATCATGGAATGTTCAGTTGTGGGTATCCGTCCAGATTAATTAAGGTCGTCCTATAAAATATTCTTGCAAATTAAGAACTGGCTAGAGCAAGACAGTTCTGTCACCATAACCCCACTAACGTGCGAGTAACGTGCGAGTGGAATGAAAGACCCTCTCTTACACAACATTTGGTTCAAGGGTTCTATAACCCGCAAGCAGGATTTGAACACAAGACCGTGCGGAAAGAACTTTCACCCACACTCCTTAATTTGGCCATCTCGGGCTCTCGGCTACCATGCACCTTGGAACCCAATGAAACCACCATAAACGTACATGGCCTGAAAATTGGACTCATTTTAATAACTACGATTTTTCGACAATTACTTGCAAGAGTATCAATTATTCAACATGGAACTCCACATACACGAGTAGCTGATCCGGGTTTTCTTTTCTAAGGTTTTTTCGTGCATGCTCCTAATTTCTGGTTACTTACATCATTACCCTGTGAGGTACTAGCGGAGGTATATAACGGCTCGGGATGGCCAAGTCCCTTCTGATATTTAAAATATTTTACTACGATTACATGTAATATGGTTATTATTTGTATAATTAGTACAACAATCTGTATTATTTTGATTTGATCTAGCCAAAAACTAAGGCTCCGTTTGTTTCGATGTAAAATGTTTTACAATGTAAAATATTTTTCAAGTAAAATATTTTTTCAGAAAATAAATTTCAAACTTTTATTTTTCGGTATTTGGTTGGCACTTGAAAATATTTTCAAAAATCAAAAAAATAAGGTAAAGAGAGAAGGGGGGAGGGCCTTAGACGGTGGAGAGATATGAGATTATTGGAATTAAACGTGGATCAGGACTAACGATTGAGAAAACTAAGCAATGAGAATTGCAGTAGAAGGCAGTGGGTTTATTTCGAAAAATACTAACTTACGGAGATTTAAGGGTAAGTCATTTTCATCCAATTGATAGAAAATGTTTTACATGTAAAATATTTTTCTCATTTTTTACACAACCAAACAACGGAAAATAGGTAAAATATCTTACCAGAAAATATTTTACGTCCGAACAAATGGAGCCTAAAATTGATTTATATTGTGAGGCAAAATTTTCTCAAGTTCTTTCATAGATGAAAATGAAAATAATCACACATGTGTGTTGCAATTGTCGACAATAATGCACAAGATATTATATCCGATAAATTTAATCTACCACAAAGCTACACCATATATTGAGTACATTTTTGAATGAATATACTTCTCTTATGCTGGCCTCTCTCAGGCCAAAATTCTAGCTCCGCGACTACACTAAGTGAATATATATATATATATATATATGTATGTATGTGTGTGTAAATTCCTTTTGACCAAAATATATATATATCTATATATGTGTGTGTGTGTGTGTCCCCACTCTTGAGCCGGTCAATTTGGAACCAGGTAGTAAGTTTCCTGCCAATCAATGGCTCTAAGCCTTTCTGATCAGAAATAGGGTCCTTATTTTCCCATGGGAGTTCTTGTTGTGATGATAAGCTCCTTCCCATCGATCAGCTCTCCATCAAATCAAATATATATATATCCGATTATTGTTGTGTCCACACAACTTTTTTCTTTGCCTATATGATACTATATCAACATGTGTGTATATATATAGATGCATGAGAAAGTCTATTAAGGCAACCATTTGTATACATGGTATTCTCATTGGTCAGTGACCATGTTTGTATTCGGTTTTTAGGATTGGAAATCTTGAGTAATGAGCGAAGAGAGTTATATAGAGAAATAAGAGTAATAGTTGAAAGAAAAATTATTGAAAACCAAGTGCGGAGAGAGAAATCCCAAATTCCAAAATGAACATTGTCTAAATGATTTGCAATTTTTTTTTTTTAAAACCACTCACCAACGAAATATTGACACATGGGCGACTTCCCGATTGATGCATACATATACAGTGGGATACCACCATCTTTCTGGCAATGGTATTGATGAATGCATGATTTAATTTTCTAATTAAATACTCATCACTTTTGAAATCATTTTCCTTTTAATTTTATTCAACCCTTCCCTTCAAAACCATTTGATGGCTTTTGGGTGTGTTTGGTGTATTTGTTTGTAGTTTCAGACCTAATAAATTTGTGTTATTCTTTCAACTAGAATACAATTGAAGTGTCGAACAAGAGTTCCATTAATATTGCTACTATTACAATTCTATAGCGTAATCGAAGTTGAACAACATTTGAGCTATGTACATTTTCAAAAACCATAATGCTAGAGGTACCGCAAATGTACAACTGCATGTGGGGTCCACTTTTGGATCTCACACAAATAATCTGATCTGTTCATTAATATTTTAAAAAAATACTCTCTCTCTCTCTCTCTCTCTCTCTCTCTCTCTCTCTCGGTTCCGGTATTGTTGGCACTTCGTCGTTGTCACCATCATTTGGCTCCGGCGAGCTGTGGTAGGTCAGAATCCCATCAGCTTGGTTTTGAGAAACTCTATTTCGGTTTGGTTTTGAGAAACTCCATTTCAAAGATTACTCCATCTCTTCCGTCGGTTTGGTTTTGAGAAACTTCATCTGGGTTTTACGGTTTTAGAGAGAGAGAGAGGTGGTTTCCAATTTTGGGGGAGAACGAATTTTGTGATGTTGATTAATTTTTTCAAAAAGAGTTTTGGGATTTAATAGGCATTTGCTTAAGCTGTTAGTATAGGGATGTATTTTATGACTAGTCAAAATAGAATTTGGTGTTTTGATCAGACAATTTGTTTAGGAACAAACCGCTCGAGGCTGTTGGAGATTGCTCGTATACGCTACATTTCCCTGTTCCAACCTAGGCAAGCTAAAACTACTACTGGGTTTGTTTAAAATTTTACTACTATAATGCAAATAATGGTACTGGATCGGAACAACCAATGTATAATGTTTTTCAATCCCCATGAACGTACGTGTATATACATGCACAACCAGCCTTCCAGCTTTATTAGTAATCTTTTAATTAATAACCCCGGCCAATCCAAAAGTCAAATCTCTCCCTCTTTTTGCACACAAACACAAACAAACAAAGATAAAGTTGGCTTTTGTAACCTACTAGCTAGCTACTATGTTAGAGGTCCAAAAATATGCAGCAGGCAAACCCTAAGACCCAACACTGTGTGCATGCTAACCCTCTTTATATTTACCCGACTTGGAAAAACACACACATATCAAAGTGTGTTCTGTTTCGCTCTTGCCTTTTGGACTCCTCAGTGTATCAAGTGGGGACACACACGCGTGGGACTGTACTGTCACTGTGTGGACGCTGAAAAGCTCCTTTTGACAAAATCCTGTTATTAGTATTATTTTTGAAGGAAGAGAATATACTAGTACTCCTACTCTTTTTTATAAATTGGACATTCAGACCAACTTATACGCGCCTCGATTTATTTTGCCGCCATATCCATTGTGAACTTACGGGGAGCAATGGGCATCTTGAGGAGGGATGAGAATGTCCATGATTCCGACGTTTAGAAGGAACATGAATAGAAATGTGATGTCACACTCTCAAGATTTTCATGTTTGGAAGAGACATGAATATGATGGTGATTCCTAATGACACATCCGATTAGGAATCTGATCTCTCCCTTATCCCTGAGAATCTTGGATTCCCGACTCAATCAATAAAAAAGGAAATTGAGTGTGATAAATTTTCAAAAAAAATGATTCGCTCATAATATTACTGAATTAATCCAAAAACTAGAATGAAATTACTTCATGTACCGTATTCCTAGGAATTTCATTCTTAGTTATCACGTTCTTATTCTCACTCAATAAGACTTCTAGGAATTTGATTCCTAGTAATCACATTTCTATTTCTATTTGTACTGAAGATTCCGATCATCCAAACTGAGCCATAAAGTAGTTGATAAGTATGGAAGGTTTTGAATGTGAAACTTTACGAGGACTATACCCTTAAGTCTTAGGTCTTGAACACCAGATCAAACTGTTAAACTTGTGTGTGTGTGTATACACCTTAACCTCTGATGAAGTATTTTTCAAACCTTTGTTGATCCTAATGGTGTTTAATTTGATCCTTATGTACCACTATTACGATGTTGATTGAGTTGATGATGCTAGCTAGCTATAATAACAATTTAATTAAATAAGTGACTAACATTTTTCATGGCAAAAAATAATAATTCTAATTGAGCATTTAAATATATATTTGTTTAGTGTACTATATATGAACATATAATTCTTTAATTGTGAAGCCTTTGAAGCCAGTGATCTTAATATCAACAATACTACCATCACACACAAACACTTATACACATTCATTCATAATAGGGGTGGGTCCCACACAAACACTTATTGTGAGCTAGTAAATGTGTGTAAGTGTTTGTATATGGTTATATACTTACTAGAGTTTGTCCATGCCTGAATGCACGACGCAACGCGTTTTGAACACAACTAAAATGAATCGTCAATAAAACTGATTTATACAGAAAGATTTTTTCTTAAATTAGGATCAAACAGCTTATCAAAAAAAATTAGGATCAAACAGATTTTTTTCTTTCCCTTTTGTTTTGTTTACAAAAAAAACAATAAATACACCAAAAAAATTGAAATTGATCAACTGATAAACAAAAATATTTCTTACCCTTTTGTTTAGTTTACAATCTGCCTTGCACTAATTTTATACATGAAATTTTATTACTTTTTTTCTTCCCATAACAAAAGAGAGTTGGGATAGGAAAATTTAAGAAAATTTCGCCTTACTTCAGAGAGAGAGAGAGTATGTGCTAAGGTTTCAAAAATTACTTCCCTTTCTTATTTCAAAATCCGGCTCTTTTTTGACAATGAAATTTTATTGCTTTCTATCTTTCCATAACAAAAATCTTTTCTCTCTCTCTCTCTCTCAACAATGTTTTCAAAAAATAATTATAAAAAATTATTCTTACTATTCTTTTCAGAAAATTTTTCTAAAAATAAAAACTGTCTTTATGTGAACTCTTTTTTCTATTTTTTTTTTATAAAAACTGTTTCTTCAATTTTTTTAGAACTATTTTTTAAAAAACTTGTATTTACACAAAGCTGTCTTTTTACGCATTTTTTTTCATTAACTATTTTTTTATCCAATTGGTTTTAACTTAAATTGATTTTTTTCTTCTATAAACTGTTTAAATAACCTTTTTTTTTCAAGAACAAATATTTTTTTTAATAAAAACTGCTTTTAATAAAAACTAGTTTTTCAAAAGATTTACGTGTAATGAAAGGGGAAAATTTGGAGAAAACTAATGGAAGGAAGCAATGATCCCATTGGTTTTGATTATGAGCAAAAAATAATCAATGTGAGACTTGACATTGCTAACTTTAGCAACCTCTAAATGGATAATCAAAATCTGATGTGGCATGTTTTTATTATTCACTTTTGCTTATTCCACTGTGGATGCTCTAAGGTTTCAAAAATTACTTTTCTTTTTTTTATTTCAAACTCCAGCTCTTTTTTTGGCAATGAAATTTTATTACTTTCTATCTTTGCATAACAAAAGAGAGTTTGAAATAGGAAATGTTAGAGAAGATTGAAAATAAAATTTTTCAGCCCTATGACTCTTCCCAGAATCCCAACCATAGGATTTATGAGGGATAAGTTTGGACCATTAAATTTATGTACATATGATTCAAATACTGAGCTGTTTTATTATATAGATTGTCTTGAGTAGTAGTATATGGATTGCGGTTAATAAAATAATATTCCTCCTCTCTTCCATATTGTTGGTCCTTTTTTAAAGTTCCAATATTTTAAGGAGAGTTGTAATGAATGCACCAATATCCAATTTTTTTCTACACATATATTCAAATTTTATGACATAATTTCATTTATTGCTCATATATTCTACTTGTTTTACAACACTTATTTATGAGGGATACTTTGGAAGATCAGGAAATAATTTAGAACATCCCAAAATATAATAATGGACTATCGGAGTATAACACTGTTTAGTAGTATACAGGATAAATAGTTACGACTCACGTACAATTAATTGACCTTAAGGATAAGTTTTTCCTGGCTATTTCTAAATGGACACGCAGAATTTTGAGACAAATCATTCTACTCACATATATAAACTCAAAGTCCGTTAGCAAAAACAACTTGTCTAAAGCCCTTAAGTGTTAAGCAATTTTATTTTTAGGGGAAACCCACCC
This sequence comes from Rhododendron simsii, assembly GCA_014282245.1. Taxonomy (NCBI): domain Eukaryota; kingdom Viridiplantae; phylum Streptophyta; class Magnoliopsida; order Ericales; family Ericaceae; genus Rhododendron; species Rhododendron simsii. The sequence goes on from CM024964.1 coordinate 4,823,120, forward strand.
TAAACATAAATGCAATTTTTCCAAGAGAATATTAGTCCTTAGATTTCAAGCTCGAATTTTAAACTATATTTAAGAAATACTTAAAAATTCAACAACCATATGAACATTTGATATTTTAGCTAGTTCTAAGTTTTGACCACTCCTGGTGTAATACTCCCTCCGTTCAAATTGAACTTTGTATTACAGAATTAATCAAGATCTATCAAATAATACTATATTAAATATATAATTCATTACCGATTTAGAAATATAACTAATTTTTTTATCTCATTAAAATAGACGATAAACTATTAAATTGGAACAGAACGGGATAGCTTCGTCCATGTTCTTGCACAATCACTACTACAAAAACCTTAAAAGATGACACTCAAAAAGTTGAAACAATGACAGTTTTTGTAAAACTGTCATCCAAAATATGATAGTAGACTTTTGATGACAGTCCATCTTACAAACTGTCATATTTGCGATATAAGATGACGGTTTAGAATAAAAGTGACATTATTATCTTTTTCTTTAATGTCAGTTTTTGCTTAAAACTGACATTAAAACATGCGCTTCCGGAAGCCCATATGGGAAACCTTTTAATGACAGTTTTCCTTAAAAGCGACATTGAAATTAAGCCCTTTTAATGACAGTTTTAGTTAGAACTGACATTGCAGTTGATCATAAAAGATGACAGTTAGAAAGTGTCATAAAAACATATAAGATGATAGTTTAAAACTGTCATCTCATACTTTCAATGTCTACGATGACAGTTTCATCCAAAACTGACATTAAAAGTGCTCATCTTAAAATTTTCGAAAATATACTATACATGTTTTTGTTTGTCTTTTGTTAACAATAAGCGTGCCAGCTCAGATGGTAACACGCGCGTGAGGAACTGAAGTTCTTGAGTTCAAATCCTGGGGCAAGCAAATATTTACTGGCCACACAAGTGCTAAGTAGGCGACACACAAATGCCACTGGGCGGCCATGCGAGAGGCACGTGGGTGCCACGTGGGCGGCCACGCATTTGAAAGAAAATTGGTTTTTTTTTTTTTGAATGGAGAACAGATAAGATGACAGTTTAAATCCGTCATCTTTGCGATTAAAGATGACAGATTAAGACTATCATCTTTTATCACAAAGATGACAGGTTAAACTGTCATCTTATATGCTTAATGACAGTTTTTTATTCAGAGGCGGCTCTACCTTCACCCTTCCATGGTCACATGAACACCCAAACAAATTTTTTTTGCTTAGAATACATGTAAAAATTATGTGCTAACCTCTCTTTGAACACCCAACTCAAATATCATGAACACCCAATTCTAATAATCATAGTCTTGAACACCTAACCCAAAAATAATTGAACACCCAACTCAAGCAATTGAACACTCAATTACATTCCATCAATCCAAATAATTCATAGTTGAACACCTAACACTTTATCTCAAATAAAACTCACAATCCCAATTGAAAAAAAGAAAGAGAAAAAGAAGAATCTAGTGGTTTAAGTATTATGCATGTGTTCTCTCTCCCTCCCTATTTTCGATGGTCTTAATGTGTTAATTTTGCATTCGTAACAATAACTATTTTTTATTATTATTTATCTCGTTAGCTTATAGAATAAAAGACAAAGCTTTAAAAAATTCAATAACATACATTTCCCGTTAGCTTGAATAATATTCCTTCGAATTTAAGATTAAGATAGAAAATCTCATCAAGGCATCCTAATGAACAATATATTTTTGACAAAGGTCGGCCTCAACATACTCTCTAAATTTCTTTCAATTCAAAATGGTTTTAGTAGATTAATACACCGATTAAATATTGGCAAAAAATATGATCACTCGCCTAGAATAACTCTAAAATTTAAGTCCCTCCATTCTCGAAACACTATTGACTACGCAATACAACAACTAAAAAAAATTGATTTTTTTGTTCAAAAATATGTTACGTATTTTTAAGTTCTCGGTTTGCCTCTTAGTTAATTTTCTTAAAATAAATCATGTTTTTTTGTCTGTACTATTTATATTAATACATGAAGTTTTGCACATATATTATTGGTTGATACATCAGCTAGAAGAGTTAAAGTATTTTTTGAACACCCTATCATAAATTTCTGGAGCCGCCACTGTTTTTATTGTCATAACAAATCTAGACTTTTAATGACAACTTTATAGATGACAATTTCAAAACTGTCATCTTTTATGTTTAATGACACTTTTAAAGTGTCATCTTTAACGATTATTGTAGTAGTGAATTTTGTGGCTAAAGGCGCAAGACAACGGATACGAAAGATCTTTGGATGAGACCAGTAAATACGATTGTCGGCCTCGGACGCTTTCTTGAAACAATAAAAACCAATTTAAGGATTTACAGAGTACTATAAAGGTTGTGGTAGTCTCTGGCACTACTCATGAAAATCCAAAAAAGGTGGCTCTCACATGTTTCTAGCATTTTCCAATTGGAGGGTAGACTTTTTCACCGATGTTTTGTGAACAGGGTGTTTATGGAACGTCACAATCTCAATCGTCCATTCGTACAATCAATGGCTGAGTTTTATTTTCAATTATGACCGGACATAACTAATTTTTCTCTAAAAAAATTTCATTAAAATCTAAATCGTCCAAAACGCTTTTAAACAACAGTGATTCACCTCCTTAAACTTCATTTACGGAAATTTCTGTAAAGAAGTTTTTCTGTTTTCATTTTCTTCCTTTGAAATTAAACATCTTTCTCAAATGTCCAACCTTTTTCAGAACGTAGAAAAGGGCAATGCAGATGTTAGTCTCACTCCTAAAAGAGAGAGAGAAAAGAAAATGCATGGATAGAAAATGCACATGCCCACAAGTTTTTTTTTTTTTTTTTTCAGTAAAAAGAAATTTTATAAAGCTCGAAAGGATACATCGAGAGGGGAGGCTGAGGAGCACAGATGCTCTACTCAACCGGGGGAGGGGGGAACGTAAATCATCCAGCACGAAGTTGAATGATAAACGCCAAAACAGATTACAATTTTAACAAACAGATACCATCCAGAAACATTTTAAAATCCTCCACAGAGTACAACCTACAATTTGGACATGCATGGGATGGGGTTCCCATGCATTTTGTTAACCCATCATGTGAAGTGGGTGTAATTAAGATCAGTTCATATGGAACTTTACTCCGATTTTAATTAGGTTTTTCTCAAGTGAGCGGTGAGATAGAACTCCCAAGTTTAGTCGGGGTATGCATAGTTGGCTCAGAATTATCCAACAATTTTTCTCTTTAATTATTACTATCATTTCTGTTGAACAAAATCACACATACGATATACGAGTACGAAAACAATAAATAAATCAACACACAAAATTACGTGGTTCTCCAAAATCGGATACGTCCACAAGAGCGAGAGCGGCAGTCTTTTTTTCTTATTATCACTGCAGTAGGGTTTTTACACAGAGTATTTACACTATATTCTATTCTAACCCTAATTCGGGTCCACGGGAGCAAGAACCGCTATCGCTCCGCTTCATTCATTCCGTTCCGTTCCGTTCCGCTCCGACATCTGGTATCTTTCTAGAACTTTTTAGTATATCTGCATATTAACATACGAGCAATAAGTTCTACAATTTCTATATTTATCTCTCCTCATTCATTACACAAAAAACCCCTCTTAGAATCCCGATCAAACAAATGTTTCACCCAATTTTTAAGTTTGAAAGGTGCACGTAACTGCATAGGATTTTACGGGACGGGAGTAATAAGTGAATGGATATCAACTTTACATCTGGTACTGCAAACCTTTCAAGGTCAGTAGCAGAGTAGTCTGTGCAATGGGTCTTCTTTTCCTCATCATTTTGTCCCTGTAAATCTAGGCATCATCTAGGGTGCATGGGCCTACATGACTCCAATTCATTACAGGGGCTGAAACCAAATAGTAAATGCCTGCCAAAATAATTAAATGCCTGCTAATTAATCCCTCCTTATCTGTAACATGATGCGCATGCGGAAAACTGTCGGCCCAAATTTCTCGGGTCCTAAAAAATGAAAGAATTCGCACCAGGAATTCCTTCTCGGCTTTGGCCCGACGATTGTGTAGCTCTCCAGAGGGTGAGATCTTATGTTCAACTTCCATAAAAAAGAGATTGAAACTTGTAGGAATCTAATGTACTATTAAAATTCTATCATCTTATACATACACACACACACAAAAAATTGATTCAACATGCCTAGGGCTGTAAACGAGTTGAGCTGAGCTTTGTTGAGCTTGGCTCATTTACTAAGCGAGCCAAAATTCATGCTTGAGCCTTAATTAGCCGAGTTGGGTCATTTACTAAACAAAACTATTTAATCAAGCCGAGTCACCCTTAACGAGATAGACTTTTTTGTCTAACGAGCCCGTTTACTAAACGAGCCGAAAACTCGCGAATTATTCAGTTTGTTTACAACCCTAAACGAGCATCTAGTTTAATTTTTTGAAAGAATAAAATACTACATTTGATTCAGAATATTGTCGGTATTTTAGTAATTTGACCTTTTGAAAAATAATTATACAGTTTTTTACGCAATATGAATCATGTTTGATAAAGTTTCACAATTCATATAGTGTTATTACAAAGAATTTAAAATTTTGAATAATTTTAGAAATAATAGGTATACACAATTTTTTGAAAAGTCTAAATAGTGACATATGAACAATTATTTCAATATGAATGATGTAATACTTAAGAGATTTTGAACATGAGACGTAGGTGGAATCAAACACGTACATTTCGGACACTAACCGCGATTACTATTCCCTTACGAGTCCTATATTTTTCGCGCTTAACATAATGGGCAACCTTCTCTGAACTCCACCTCAAATTATTTTTAAGTCCTCCAAAATATTCAATAAATTGGATTCTCAAATCAAACACAATGATCATTTTTTCACAATATTTTACATTTTTTTAGCAGAACGGGACTGAATATTTGATGGTAATAGTTGTGCCCTGGCATCATTAGAGAGAGCTTTATTACAGGAGTACTGCAGATGGTAAATAGTACAGTAATAAATGAGATTTAAAAAATTTATTTTCTGACCCCACCACCATCCATATTCTTTACATCTGAAGCTTTTATTAATCTCAGTTTTTGTCACCTCCTCTGTTGTTCATGTTCAATTAATGAGAAATTTTTCATTGCCTGGTCTACGTGGAGTCCGTGCGCGCATCTATCCAAACGTGTTTTGGACAGCTCAGATTTGTTTGGGTTTGAGAGGATGTTTTGATAAATTTGCACTAAATAAATATCCAAACAAATCTGGGCCGTGAGATTCACGCACGAGCACCACGTGGCCGTGCCCTCTCGGCATTGAAAATTTTCTCCAAAGTAACACTTAAACATTTTTGTTACAAGTAGTTAATATATGTAAGCACAGTGCGAAGCATATAAATTTAGAGAATAGGGGAAATCAGAAATGTATAATAGGGGATATGTTGTAACTACTACTACTACTACATTAATTTATAAGGAAATCTTAGGGAAAATATTTCAGATACCACATTTTTTAGTTCTATTTATGAAGACAAGAAAACGAAAGTCAGAATTTATTCGTAGAAAATTATTATATACGTGTAACTAAAACAGGTTTACAGATTTTATATTTCATTTGGCAAATGCGCATATTCAACTTTTGAGACATCTGATTCCCAAAAAAATACTACTTTCCGTTGAGATACTTAACATGTCGTAGACAATATCACAAAATCAGATAGACATAATAATTTTACGAATGGTTTTGAAGTAAATGAATCTAATGTATATTACAAACATGCATTATATATATACATATGTATATATTGATTTTATAATATGTACTAGAAAAGATGATTCAGTATCCATGCTAAGGAAAAAGAAAAGACCATTTGGAAAAATAAATAGAAAGATGATTGAGTTATGGTAATATTGATTAATACATAGAACATATTCCGTAGGAAGTTCAAACTTTCACATTAGAAATACATTTTTATAGATCATCCAGTTTCACATTGAAATAAATAGCAAGTGGATGGTTTGAGCTCCATTTGATGGATATTATTATAGATCTAGATTTGATTAATAAAGAATTACGCTGTTCAAATGGTTTAAGTCTCGTTTGGCATAACTCCTTGTCAACTTTTTGGCACGGTCTTTTTGATTATTATCTTAATCTTTATTAGAATGGGGTATTTTTACATCACATCCTTTGGCTTGAGGAATAGAGAAGTTGATTTAACTTAAGTCCATATTAATCCACTCTGTCACCTTCGCTGTTGTTCATGTTCATTGAAATTATACCAAATGCACTAAACATTTACTAATTTGTAATAGCAGAAATAAGAAATGTAAGGAAATCTTGAAGAATCTTAATTTGGAGAATATTTCAGAATTTTTACTTCTATTTGTGAAGACATGGAATCAGCGCATGATCTCATGTAGCTTTTCTACATTTCGTTCACCGATTTCTGCGTTGCAGGTGACTTCTTGACCATCCAGTTGCATGAGTTTTTTTTTTTTTTTTTGTGCACACAATACCCTCTAGAGTCACTTGGATGGTATGAGTCAATTTCTATACGAAGCCTTATCAACAATGGAACCACCGTGATAGTTGTTGAAATATTTAAATTTTAAAACTCATTTTAAAGAATTATTGTTTACTCGTAATTATAATTTCAAGAGTCACCATTTCAATAGGTGTCTCTTCATTAATAAGGGGTTGCATCGAAGAGTTGGGTCTCTTGTGAAAAGGTACCACATATACCTATATTAAGACTTTTTTATGTTTTTACGTTAACTTTACTTTTTCAGTATTAACGTTCTTTCTCTTCCTCTCTCTCCAATTAACGATTCACGTTCTCTCCCTCTCTCATTCTCTCTTTGATCATCAGTACAATATACGTTCTACTGTATATCTTCGGACAACTTCAATCATAGACGGTTCATTCTACTTTCAACAAACGCAAATATCGAAAAGGCTCGGCCGTGATTTGGATTTTATCTTAGGGTTGTTGATTATTCGTCAGAATCCTTACGTGGGGAGGCAATAATAACTTTAGGAGAGCGACATCGTGACTTTTACATCACAGGCCAGATTAGTTCTTACTTTGATTATATTAATAATTGTGTTCTATGTTTTTGTAGGGTTTCGGGTATTAAATTCCTAACAATAGCTGCCTATTGATACAAGTCGCATTTGCATTTTCAAAATTTGACCGTCTGATCAATTCATCACCAGTACAACCTTCATGCATTTGAATCAATCGCTGCCTATTGATACAACTCGTGTTGCTTTTTGTTTACTCTTGCCTTGAATAATATCCAAACCCTAATCATGCACCACGTGGAGGAATTATGACCCCTAGCCTTTTATACTACTCCTCTCTCTCTCTCTCTCTCTCTCTCTCTCATAAAGTCTGGTAGACCGGGAAGAGAACGGGGACTGGAGGGATCCCTTCTAGTTCTAGCCATTCTTTTTTAACAGTACCTGATTTTTGCCTTGAGTTGTAGGGTACTCCTGCCCTTTAGTATTGCGGCTGCCCCGTGCAACAGTTGACTTTTGCTTGTTCACATTCTGTTCTAGTATGCCCTCCTTGAGAGATACATGATTTTTTTTTAATGAAGGGATGGTGACACGCGCGTGACGCTCCCGATTTCAAAAAAAGTGTGTAATAACGATTCAAAAAGACCAAAATTAATGAAAAACAAAGTCCAACACAAACTTTGACTTACAAATTAACCTTTCTGTTCATATTTTTTTCAAAAGATATTTAACAATATAAGTATACTCGCATTAGACAGCACCACCTCAATCTAGATACTAGTTCCGCCATTGACCGTAGTGTGAATGTAAATATGTTTAAAATGTTGGGTTAAATGAGCCTTTAGGATGTAAAGATTTCATATTAATCTAAAAATTTAAGCAATTAGTTACATATGGAGTATATTAGACGACCATCTATTTTAGATGTACTCGTGGAGTGTGAGATTATTTTTTTTGAACATCACCCTCTCACGAAGGCCACAAGAGGTGCTCTATACCGAAATTTTGGTGACCCATTTACCAAGTGTTTTCAATTACAGTATCGGAATCTCAAAACACGATCATGCGGTTGAAAGCCACTTGATATATGGGTCCACTAAATTTTCGACACAGAGAATCTTGAGTCTCCACGAAAGTGGTAGGACACATATAGCAAAAGATACACCTTTTATAAGGTGTAGGTGACAACACCGCAAGAGCATGAAATAAGTTTTGTACTTGAAACTGAGGCCAACCTCGTGCTTAAAAGGAAAATTATGCTACAAGGACAAATAAACAAGCAAATCAAACTTAATTGGGACGTATTTAATTTGAATGTCTGCTTTTTATAAGAATTTAATGAGAAAACAATAGACAAGAAGCAAAATTAAATAGAGGCCGTTATAATTTAAATAGAGTTTACATGCATGCTTAAATTAATTTGAACATGTGCCTTTTCATTATATTATTTGATACAGGCTAATGACAACAGTTAGATTGTTTATGCTAAATGGTACTTTAGATGATATATGTGAGGAAAATAAATTGTCTAAAAATCCAAACAAATGTACATTAGTTTTAATTCATTTTATTTAGTTTAATGGACACGCTTAATCGTTTTAAAACATTAGTTGAGTAGCTATAAGAACAGAGCGAAGCCGATGTTTCAAAATAACATCTATTCTGTGCGTGAGTTTTTTTTAAAGCAGTCTAACCAATACATTAAATTTCTCTTCAATCTTTGGTGAGGACCTGTAGTGGGCGAGATGATTTTTTTTTTTTTTGGTCAAACGGAATTTCATGCATTAAATAAAAACGAACATAAACATCATTTGCCCAATAAACAGCATATAAAGATCATAAGACGACAAAATGGCTACAAAGCCGTAGACCTAAGTCCTGAGATGGCCAACACCCATGGCATTCGCCAGGGCGAATTCCCTAGCTGCAAAAGGAATGGAGCTAGTTACAATCAAATCATCTTGTGCGTGTCAAGTCTAGCAAGACAATCTGCAGTTTGATTTGCTTGTCGGTAGATGTGGTTTATAGTTGAATTTATTCTACAAGCAAGTCTTCTCACTTCTTCAATAATGTGACATTGCAGGTGATCAGGTGGAGGCCCCTCATTGCAAAAGTTTACTGCAATACTTGAGTCGGATTCTAGGATGACACTTGATATTCCTTTCTCAAAAATGACAGTGAGTCCTTTGTAAATAGCCCATATTTCAACTTCCAAGCTGCTAGTGCCAGTTGCTTTCCCATAGAAGCCTAGAATCCATTTCCCAGAACTGTCTCTAAGCCTCCTCCATAGCCAGCCGTGTTGGACGATTCATAAATGCAACCATCCGTGTTCAACTTTAGCTTTCCTGGAGATGGCAAAATCCAAAAACACTACTACAAAAACCTTAAAAGATGACACTCAAAAAATTGAAACAATGACAGTTTTTGTAAAACTGTCATCGAAAATATGATGGTAGACTTTTGATGACAGTCCATCTTGCAAACTGTCATCTTTGCGATATAAAATGACGGTTTAGAATAAAAGTGACATTATTATCTTTTTCTTTAATGTCAGTTTTTGCTTAAAACTGACATTAAAACATGCGCTTCCGGAAGCCCATATGGGAAACCTTTTAATGACAGTTTTCCTTAAAAGCGACATTGAAACTAAGCCCTTTTAATGACAGTTTTCATTAGAACTGACATTGCAGTTGATCATAAAAGATGACAGTCAGAAAGTGTCATAAAAGCATATAAGATGATAGTTTAAAACTGTCATCTCATACTTTCAATGTCTACGATGACAGTTTCATCCAAAACTGACATTAAAAGTGCTCATCTTAAAATTTTCGAAAATATACTATACATGTTTTTGTTTGTCTTTTGTTAACAATAAGCGTGCCAGCTCAGATGGTAACACGCGTGCGAGGAACTGAAGTTCTTGAGTTCAAGTCCTGGGGCAAACAAATATTTGCTGGCCACACAAGTGCTAAGTAGGCGACACACAAGTGCCACTGGGCGGCCATGCGAGAGGCACGTGAGTGCCACGTGGGCGGCCACGCATTCAAAAGAGAATTGGTTTTTTTTTTCTTGAATGGAGAACAGATTATAAGATGACAGTTTAATCCGTCATCTTTGCGATTAAAGATGACAGATTAAGACTATCATCTTTTATCACAAAGATGACAGGTTTAAACTGTCATCTTATATGTTTAATGACAGTTTTTTATTGTCATAACAAATCTAGACTTTTAATGACAGCTCCATAGATGACAGTTTCAAAACTGTCATCTTTCACGTTTAATGACACTTTTAAACTGTCATCTTTTACGATTATTATAGTAGTGAAAATCAGAACTCCATACCGTGTATCATTGGTTTGTAGGGCCTTGAAAGCAGTAAAAATTTCCTTAGTGTAGATATTGACATTCCTTAGACACACGGTTGAAATTGTTTCCACATTGTCAAAGCTCATCATGTTACGAGCTTTCCACAATTGCCAAAGTGAAACAATAAAAACCAAGTTCCAAGGTAAGTTGATATCTAAGGCATAAGGAGTTTTGGTTTAGAATTTGAGATGATCTAGTCAAGGACCGGTAAGTTCAAGCTCCCACTTAACCAATGATTACTACGGATACAAATCCAAAACTCTTTAGCTTTAGTACAGGTGCGAAATAGATGATTAATATCCTCAAGATTCTCATTGCATCTAGGGCAAAAATTCAAGAGAATCATGCCCCTTCGAGCTCTTAGAGCATTGGTAGGAAGGCTATTGTATAACACAGTCCACAAGAAAAACTTCAATTTTGAAGGAACTTTTAGCTTCCAGATCCAGTTCCAATTTAAAGGAGAACCAACATCAGGATTAACAATATTATACGCAGCTGCTACTGAAAAATTGCCATTGGAGGAGCGCATCCATGATGGAAAATCAGAGCATGTGGCAAACAAAGGTAAGTTAATAGAAGCAATATCATTCAGAGTATTAGAATCAACATATTGGGATATAGAAGAGAGGTTCCAGGCACCATATTCGTTTATAATAGAATTCAGTTTAGTATTCAAAAAACTATGATTGTCAGAAATTTTTTTTATAAGGGGACCATCTCCATACCACCAATCCAATCAGAGGTCAATGTGTTGACCATCTCCAATAACCCATTTGGTACCCTTTTCCAAAAAAATTCAAGCCTTCATGATACTTCGCCAAACAGAAGAGACAGGTTTTTTACCTGTCCAAGAAAGAATGGAAGCATTTTCCAAATATTTATTTATCCTTGAGAAAAGAGATCCAAGGATTGTCCTCTTGGTTAGTGATCTTCCAACCCAGTTTTGCTAAAAGGGCCAAATTTTGGTGTCTAGCATGTCTGATGCCTAACCTCCGCTAGCTTTGTTCTTACAGACTAGATTCCAATTGATAAGATGTATCTTTTTTTTACTATCAGTATCACCCCAAAGAAAGTTTCTATTAAGTCTGTCAAGTTTTTCACAAACGCTTATGGGAAGTTCCATGGTCTGCATAGAATAGTTAGGGATGGTAGATGACACAAATTGGATCGTGGTGGCCCGACCTACAATATTCATGGTGTTATGATCGTGGTGGCCCGACCTGCAATATTCATGGTGTTATTTTTCCAACCAGAGAGTCTACCTTGAACCTTTTCAACAATGTTGGTAAAATGATTTTTACCCACCCTGCCATGCATAAGAGGAATACCAAGGTATTTCCCCAAATCATTAGTAAGTTGAATTCCCACAATGTTGTTAAGACGATTTGCCCTACTCCTATCCACATTAGCAGATATGAACATTTTAGATTTATTGAAGTTGATACACTGGCCAGACATGTCGCAAAAGGTATTGAGAGTATCTATCATGGCGTGACAGGTAATAAAATTATCGGCACCAAATAATATCAAATTACATTATGAACTGAACTAGTCGGATCAAGCACTGACTAGCTAGATCAAGCACTATTACACTCCTGCGGTACAGGATCCCAATGTCCGACAGATGGGAGTATTAGTATTTGTGGTGGCCCCGAAAATAAATGAACAAGACCAGATCTACTCAAATTCTGCCAAAGCCTTTTGTTTCATTTTTCAAAACTTCACTCTCTCTCTCTCTCTCTCTCTCTCTCTCTCTCATTGCCCAGCTTTCTTTTCCAATATTTTCTCTTGACAAAATCGATGCAATCTATTTCTAGTGGAGCATATAAATCAATCCGGCGGCGTATCTAGTCTGTTTTCTACAACTTCATTAATGTGAAACAGTGAAACAATATATGCTACTCCATAACAGATTGGAAATTGATTTTCACGTTTTATTTATTTATTTATTGATGGCGCTTCACGTTTCACTTTTTACTGATAATGCTCCACTTTTAATGTGAAGTTAAAAGCGTCATCAATAAAAAGTGTAGCGCGAATATCAAAATTCTAAAAGATTCCGTGGCCATTAATTTTTGCTTTCTTATTTTTTTTGTGTGCGCGTATGTAGCTATCTTTTATTCTCCATGCAATAAAGTTTCCCAATTTCTCCAAGTATGATAACAGATATATATGATATAAAGAATTTTTTTCTTTTTTAGTCCAAGCGCGCGCAAGAAACTTTGGTCTTTAGTGATTTTTGTTTATCTTCGGAATTTAGCAAGTACTATTGCTTATAACGGATAACCACTTATCTACTCATTTATGGCCTGTTTGGCGGGGGAGAAGGAACATGGACAAGGGCTTGGGAATAAGCTAGCAATTCGAGCCCACTCTTATTCAGTATTTGGTCATTCCTTTTTGTACCGGGACTGCTTATACGGAGATAAGCTAAGCCCCCTGGAGAGTCTTAGTGAAACCCAACCCGCCCCCAGAATAAGTTTATCCGGATGGTTATACGCCCTTTTTGTTGTCTTTTTCAAGCAGCTCACGGGAGTTAAAATCAAGAATTAACGGACTCACAATTTTAACGATAGAAGAGCAAATGCCAGAGAATAATCATGAACTTGTGAACCTACATATTTCTAATTACCTTGACCAAATTCTACTACTGTAACGGAGTGTTGTCGAAACTTGGGGCGGATGGTCGCAATTTGCCCATCCGGCTCCAACGTCGACTAACCAAAACTTCAAATGACATCACACAAATCATACCCTCCGTTGAGTCCATGTTCGAAGTTCTATAACTTCGATTTATTCGACAGGAATTCAAAGCCCAACTAATACACATATTCATCTTATCTTGTGCCAAAAGGGAGAAATAAAACTAATACAAAGATTTTCATTAAACTTAACTAAAGATGAAAACAGCTTTTTCTTCAACCCATCTTAACACCGTGGTTTAAAAATTAAACCTTAAAAGGTCTTGGTTCAACTCCCGCTAACAACATGGTGGCTCAGAGCAGGTCATGCCAGTGAACCCGATGTGATCCTACCGTGAGCATGTTCCCGGCTATCCTGAAAGCCGATAACAGTTTTGCCCCACTAAATGAAGACGATAATTCAGAAGTACATTATTGCTTCAGAGTAAAAATTCAAGTCCATGCATTTACAAGACAAATGTGGTGGGCTTGGGATATAACTAAGACGGGTCATCAAAAAGGATGATATCTACCGGCGGCCCAGTAAATGGCCCAGGAAATATGTTTACACATACATGTCAAACACACGGCATATGGCAAGAGTTGTCAGATCATCGACTATACCTGGTTTCAATACAAACCGATTTCACAGACTCACGGGTCCATTGAAACTTCACCTTTTCACAGTCCCGGAGATCCGGTAACACCTGGGGAAACGCCAGAAGCAAAGTAATTCAACACAGAGGTCCCCAGTGCCAGCCATCCAGTCTCACCCTGCTTGTTTGCCTCAACCATGCTTCTCTTTTCTTCTGCTTCTATTATGTTAACCCACCTCTTTAACATAAACTCCACCACAGCTTCAACCCCATTACTTACAATCTCCTTTGGAGGAATTACTAGTGGGTTCTGATCCAGATTTAGCTTGCTTAGGTTTTCAAGCCAACCGAATGTGTCGGGAAGAGCCCCGATTTGGTTGTTGCTGACATCAAGTTCCCTGAGGTTGGGCAAATCACCAATTGTTTCCGGAAGCTCAGTGAGATCGTTGAAATTGCTACTTAGGTTCAATACCTCAAGATTTGCTAATTTCCCAATTTCGCGAGGTAGGGTACAAAGCATGTTCAAATGGGCATCCAAATATTGTAAAGACCACATTTCAAAAACTGATGGTGGTAAGGTGCGGATCTTGTTCAGGTGAATTGAGAGCTTTTTGAGATTCAACAGTCCATATCCGATATTTGGAGGCAAACATGTTAGGTTGTTGAAACTTGCATCCAACTCCACCAGGGAACTGTATGGAAACCAATATTTGAATTGACAAGAAACCAGATGAACTTTGAAAACGAGAATCTGGGAAAAAAAAATTGATAGATTACCTGCAGCGAGCAATACTTGCAGGAAGAGCATTAAGCCTATTTCCTGACACATTCAAGATCTTCAGGTTAATCAACAATCCAATAGAGTCTGGCAAGGATTTCAAAAGGTTGGATGAGACATTGAGCTCCTCCAACTTCTGTAGTCCAGCAAGTGAATCGGGGATGACCTGTTTCCAAAAAACACAACCAGCATAAGTGGAAGAACTTTAGAAAAACAAATGCACCAATCATCAGATGGTTAATAACGACGAGATGATGGTTAAAGCTGAGATGACGTATAAAATATGAAGAAGTTCGAACCAATAACACCCACAGTTTGAGTTCTGTCAGTTCTCCATAAGATATTCTTCACTAACTGTAATGGAAAATCTAAATATTCCATGGATTGTATACTTGATTTAATTTACATTGAACTTCACCCCAAATGCAGTTTAGCAAGAGAATGATAAGCATGAACTAGGAATCCGAAAAAGCAGTTGATGTAGATGGTGCATAAAATTATAACGTAGATTCCACAATATCCAACTAAGTTTCAGGAAAACAAAACCTTTATCTTACCAAACAATCCTCCATATCAGTAAGTGTATTGGTAATCCTGATCAAGCACATCAAGCTTACAGCCATTAATTTATGGTCACTTATAGTTGAATATTTGTGCGTCTTAACAACTAGGCTATGCTTACTCTTAGAATTTGATTTTTCAATTCCTTCCTGTATACAAAGCGGGAATGCCAAGAGCAGTAAAGGAAGAGTTACTGATTCTCTCAGTAAAGTATAATTTCTCTCTCCTCTCATGTTCTTTTGCACTTTCCTGTTCTTTCTCTTTCCTACTCTCCAACTTCTAGACACCTCTCTCTTTTCTGTGTGTGTGTGTGAAACCACTGTAACCAGCCACGGAACTAACCGCCGATGCTGACAACAACCACCCAACACCAGTCTTCGTCGTAACAACTCCAGCAGGTACTGTCTTTCTGTCATACTCGTAACAACCTTAGTTTTTAGATTGTTTGATTGGGTTTTAATGCTGATTTGAGACGATCAACCAGCAGCTTTTTCTTCTTGCTGTTCCAAAGTGGCCGATGGGTATTTACCTTGTCTTCTGGATCTGAAATTGGTAATTCACCTCCTCAAAGCTATGGACCGAAATTTTGCTGATCAGGACTTTCAACTTTCCCTTTTTTTTGGATGATAGAACATTTCTACTCAAAATCTGGACTGCACCATTATTAAGGACATCGATATTGGCTACAGGGGATCTTTTTCTCTCGCTGGAAGGCTACTTGGGATTTTTATAATCGAGTCTTTTGATAACCATTGTAAGCCATTGGTGCTATTAATTATTAATCTTTTTCTTCTGGAAAATTGAAGGAAAATAACTATTTAAATCATGTGATATAATTTTGATAATACCTATAGAGGAGAAGTTGAGAAAAATAGGCTAAGGTGGTTTGGGCATTTCTACTGTAGACCAGGAGATGAAGTAGTTAAGATAGCAGATATGATAACTTTGGGTAGCAATGCTATGGGGAGGGGTAGTCCTAAATTGACATTACATGCTGTTGTGCGCAAAGATATGAGTATAATGGGTTTGTGTGAACAAGTGACTCTTGACAGAGCTAAATGGAGGAAAAGGATTCATGTAGCCGACCCCAAGTAATTGGGAACATAAGGCTCGGTTTGGTTTGGTACTATTATCGTTATCTTCATAAGTAACAATAAAAGCATCCATTTAGCGAGACTTGTGTTTGGTCTGAGCTTTGCATGCATCGCACGCATGTCGCTTGTTAGTAAATCCAAAACATAAGGCAGTGGAAACAGTGCCATAGCCTGTTTAAGGTCAATAATATACTGTAGTTTAGTAAGATACTCTACTTAAACCAAGCACGGTCTCAAAGAAGTATGCTAACTGTGAACTCAATGGGCATACCTCTAAATGAATGTCCCCAAAAGGCAGCTCTTCTCATGCCAGGCCAATTCAGCAAGAAAGGAAGAATAAAGTAGAGGTGCTCATTCAGGTTAAGGATGTCCCAGTGAATGGGTGGAAGGATGCTTCCAGAATGAAGGGAAGAGGATTGATGTGTCAAAATCAAGAGGATAACCCCACAAAGGGAACTGCGATTTTGCATGAAAATGAACATTCAGATCTCAATATGAGCTACATTAAGAGTAATGGAATCATGCGGAGAGAGGGATAGGGTGCCAAAAGATAATGACTTAACTGTTTCTTTCCAAGCTAATGCATTTAGAATGGGGGATAATGGGGATTCCCTAATTACGGATGTGAGCAAAGTCCATGAGCGTGTTGGTAATGGTGCTAGGAAAAAAGAACTTTAGAATTTGTTGTTTTTAGCCTAATGATTTGTTCCAGTTTTCTCTTTGGCTATGGCTTCTTCGAGGGTAGTTTATGTTTCCTCATAAGGTGAGGTTCTGGCCAATGGCAGTGATTTTCTGTTCCGCATGGCCATGTTTGTTGGTCAGATACGACTATCAAATTGGATTATATATCTCAGGGGAGAACATATCCGGTGGTCGGTTAACTTTTTAAGATCAGGATTAAATATCAATTGGACAATATATTCCGCACAAGAGAGGGTATAAATCCCATTAGAGTGTACTATTATCAATTGCCTCAGTGCCTCAGTATTAGTCCGATGGGATTTTATACCCCCGTCACTACTAATCCCATCAAACAAACAGGCCATACCGGTAGGAAAAACGGGGAGAAAAAAAAAAAGAAGAAGCCGAGATCCCCAAGTCATTTTTCAGAAAGAGCTATAGCATTTTAGAAGGCGGAAATAGAAATGTGCTAGCCCTATTAGCTCACAAAAGGAGTTTCACAGCTTGAGCTTCTCTTATTCACCATATAGAGCTACAATGCAACATTGAGGCTGGCTTTCCCAAATTGCCTAAATGGACTCAAGCCCATAAAACACGAATTTCGAGACAAGTCATTCCACTCACATATCACATACATCAACTAAAAGTGCATTTGGCGGAAACAACTTGTCTAAAGTCTTTAGGTTAATAAACAAACTTTTTAGGCGAAACCCGCCAAGAGCCTGTCTTTCGATCTCAGCAATTGAAACTGCACCATTTGTCCCAAAGATGGGTCTTTTCAAAACCAACATACTCCATAATCCCATCCAAATAAACAGCGCGATGGAGAAACAAGGAATTTAACTAGATTACTCACTAATCTGACTCAACATTCAAAATTCAACACAAGTGAGTCGACTCGGCGAGAAATACGAACCTCCAATTGATTGTGAGAAACATCCAGAACGAGTAAGCCCTGAATCTTCCCGAAAGCCTCAGGTAGAAACCTCAGTTCACAACGCGAGAGATCAACCCTCTCGACTGCTCCTCTATCTCGCAACAATACCCTAACAACTCTTTGATTCAATTCTCCATCCTCAAGATCATTTTCACGATCAGACCTCTCTGTTTCCTCCTCACAAAACCTCTCCAAACAATCGCCCATACCCATTAAGATCTCCTCTGTATAACCCTCAAATTGCCTCACTTTCAATCCCAATTTGACGGCCGTCGTTCGCCGCCGGGATTCGGCCAAAGTTGTCGGGCGATACTATTACAGATTAGGCATTTTCGGACAAATTGCAGCGTTTCTGAAAGGAGTCGTTTTGGGCATGCTAGTTGCGCTTTATTTAGAAGTTGAGGAAAGTAAAGAGAAAAGAAGAGAAAGGAAAATGAGACAAAATTGAGAAGAAAATCTGAAAATGAGAGAGAAATTATATTAGGGAGTTGATTTTGTCACTCTATTTTTTCTTAACGCCACTACCTGCAAGTAAATTTTTGGTGTAAAAATTCACTTGTAAAGAAGTGACGTTTACAAAAAATAGAGTGACAAAATCAGCGACCTAATACAATTCACGCTTTTAGATTTTACTATTTTCTCTTATCTTTCTCTTCTCTTCAAATCAAACAATGAGAGAGATTTTTTTCTTTAATTTTCCTTTCATTTTTTTCACTTTCCTCAAGTTCCAAACAAAGCCAAAATTTTCCACTGTCAAAGGGCTTGCAGTCCGATGGCCGTCTTGGGTGTTTGGAATTCACGGTATAGACGACCTCTGAATCTCCCGTGAACTAATCTACTAACTCTCCAAATCAAGCTGATGTATACCGGCGTTGGAAAAAAAGTGTTCTCGCTAAACTCTAAAGCCTCGTTTGATTCGCGGATTAACTGCTTGGGATAGGACTAAATATACCTAATCCTGAGTTATCCCACGTTTGGTTCCCAAAATGACTGTCGGGATTATTAATCCCAGGATTAATTTTATCCCTATACGGGGGGTACTAAATAATCCTAGAGGGGGAGGTGGGATTATGTAGGATTAACAAATAAGGAATTGTTTTCAAAGATATTTCGATGATATTGAGATTGATTTCAAAAAGTATATTCAGAATTATTTTCTTTAATATTAATTTTCGAAAATGTTTTTTTTTAAAATTTAAAAAATATTAATTTCAGAAAAAAACTTTTTTATAAAAATATATATTTTCAAAACTTTCTTATTTTTCAAACATTTTTTACAAAAAAAATTTAAAAAAAAAACTATTTTCAAAACTTTCATGTTTTTCAAAAATGTTTTCAGAAATTATTTTTGTTAAAAAAATACGAAAAATGTTTTTAAAAACTTTCTTTTCTCAAAAAATGATTTCAAAAACTATTTTGTTTGAAAAATGTTTTCAAAAACCTTTTTCTTCAAAATAAGTTTCAAAAATTAGTTTTTTTTCTTTTCAGAAAATTGATTTTCTACTTTTTTTCAGAATTTATTTTTCAAAAATTAGTTCAAAAACAAAAAAATTTCCCAAATTGTTTTGTAATAAAAATGTTTCAAAAAATTATTTGTTTTAAAATGTTTATTTTTCAAAAGTTTCTTCTTTCAAAAATGTTTTTGATTTTTTTAAAAAAATACTATTTCTTATCCCATAATTAATCCCACGCGAATCAAACATGGGATTGGGCGATATTAGGAATGAAATTAATTCAGGGCAAATAATCCAGGGACTATTAATCCCAGGATTGTTAATCTCATCATTTTCAATCCGCGAATCAAACGAGGCCTAAGGGGTGGACAAGTTGTTATAGAATTTGTAGACAAAAAATTGGAAGAAACAAATTTTTTTGGATTAAAAAATTTAGTAAAAATAACTTTGCGGAAGGCAAGACGTTATAAAGAAAAAATAGAAGGGAAACAAGCTACCGAACAATTAGACCTGGGTAACACATCATGTCGGGTTAGGGACGGAACCAGGATTTTTTAAACGTAGGGGCCGAACTATGAACAACAAATTTTGAAATTTCAAGGCTTAGGAATTTGATAGTTTATTTGGTTTGGGTTTTCAAGGGGATTTTTTTGGGGTAATGAGTGGAGAGAGATAGAAAGAAATGAGAGTAATAATTGGAAAAAAAATTGATTAGAGACAATGCGTAGAGAGAGAAGTTGGATTTTGGGATCCAAAACGAACATAGTCTAAAGTATTTAATTGTTCAAATAACACCCAATACAAAAAATATAGATATATAGTTGCTCTTACCAAACAAAAAATAAATTATCTTAATATTATTCTAAAAAAAAAAATACTCTGAAACCACGCGGGGGCCATGGCCCCCATAGGCCTCCTACACGGCTCCGTCTCTGTGTCGGGTCGTGTTCGTGTTGTGTTAATCCGGTTCGTGTCACAAACTACCCAATCCAAACCTGACCCATTTAAAATTTGTCTTTCTCGAGTCGTGTCATTTTCGTGTTTCGTATCAGAAATGCTTAACCCTAACCTGTTAACTTCTTGTTCGGTTCGTGTCATATTATCGTGTCCGTTACCCAACTCTATGTATAGAATTACAAATATACCATATATTATATGTATATGTTCGTGTTACTGGATGACATAGATTAGTAACAGTGTTGGTCGTGTCAATTTCGTGTCTCACATGTTCAATTCGAACCCAACCCATCTAGAATTCGTGTTTCTCGAGTAATGTCATTTTCGTATTTCGTGTCAGAAATGTTCAACCCTAACCCGCTAACTTTGTGTCCGGTTCGTGTCGTATTATCATATTTCGTGTTCGTTGTCCAGCTCTACCTGCAATATATATAAACTAATAATAATAATAATAATAATAATAATATCTGAGAGGACGAGGAAGTTTGGAAATTACTTTCTTTTTTTTTCCCCCTCTTTTCCGTCGTCTTGTGCCAAGTTTTTAATTTACTATCTTATACACATTTTTGTAAGTTGACTTTTTTCTTCAAACCATTAATTTGCAGAAAGCTAGAATCAACATAATTGTTCGATTCCCACGTCGATGGAGTCTCCCAGTTTAATGAACATTTTATCCACTTTAGTACACATGTAGTTCATTGTGTTCACGAATTGCAACTTTGAATTCGCATGGAGTTCGCAATTTTAGCCATTTTGGAACAAAGATTCCTATAACACTTTGCTTTTACCAATTTAGTCCATCATGGTTTGATCTTTCTTTATTTAGCATTTTCCAATGTGAGTGATTTGGTTCGTTGAAAGTTTTCAGAGTTAGAAACATCGGGTTAAATGGCTTAAAGAAGGCAATAATTGAACACTTCATTTTTTCTAGTTAGCTTGGTCGTAGTAGCCTATAAATAGGCAGTGTAAGCCTTGGGGCAATTTGATTGAGTTTGAATAATAAGAAAACAGTATTTGTTCACCAGGGGAACATATTGTGAGTTTGTCACATGGGGTATGAAATTGCAAACTTGATAGAAATATATGACCAATTGGTTATAAGAGGGATAATTGTCATCAATTCAAAAATCCATACTACTCATGTTTCATGAAAATTCAACCGAGTGGATATAAGCACGATGAATAAAATGAAACCAAGTCTAGAATCGAGAGAGAGACACGAATAACTTGAACCATCAATGCAAACCCCTCCATCCCTTGGAATAGGCAACAAACCTTACCCATGCAAAGTCACAAACGAAAACGTCATTTACACCTTCAAACCTTCACATTTCCACCATTTGGGACCCTGGAGGGGTCACTAGAAAGCTCAAGGCACTACACAAGATCCAAAACTCTTCCTACAAAAAAAAGAGATACGGGAATCATTGAACGGTAGTTGGGGCACAAATATCCTGCCACAACTAATGCTTGCCGCATAACCGACACCTGGAATGTTGTTCACTTCATGTAAAACGCCTTGATTCCCTACCTCTGCAATAGAGTATTTATGGAATTATTGCTCTTCAGTGACCATAACAATCATTACATTTTCACCTCAATTCAAAATCGAACTGAAGTGGGCAAAGAACCCATCAAGCTATAAATCCCATAATTGAATCTCCCACAACATTCCTTCCTCAAAGCAACAAAAAGAGCCATTGGTGTGAGGAAGAACAAACGGTTCCCAAAAAGTTTGGTCGTTGATATTTCTCCTAGGTTTTCCACCTTATTTTATCAAGTGAAATTGAAATTGTAGGGGGCAAAATGAAACAACTGCACGGGTGCAAAGTGTACTTTGCCCTTTTATTTTCCCCCTATACGTTGGCTTGTTTATTGTTTATCCAACCGTCTTCAGGATTATTGTGGATTATGAAAATGATTGTCCTCGGGTTTTTTCTGTTAAATATGGTTGCATCAGAATATCATAAAATGATACACATTTTCTTAATTACGAAAATTTGCATGAATCAAACACTATCATACAATAGACTACCTCTACACAGGGTTCTCTCATCATGCTGCACACTCTACGAGTCACTTTTGGCACACATGAACATTCCCAGGCGAACTTTCCCAAGTGCACTCCATAGGTGCTTTCCAAATGTGTAGTCTCTAAATGAACCATTCATTCCATTTTATACCTATCCACATCCTCAACAAATAATTGGGACCATCTTCATCCAAAAACTCACATTCTCATTCTAGGAAAAAAAAACCACTTCTTCATGCCTCCACAATGTCCTTGAACTCTCAACACAAGTATAACATGTAGTGGAGTGTTCTACATTCTTATAGAATGTTGCATCATCTTTTGGAACTCTCTAGAGCTCTTTAGGTTCTTCCACATTATCGTTTGAGGGGAGGGGGATTGGGGTACCTTTTAGTTAAGTTTGACTTGTAGAAAGCGTGATCTACCTCCACGCCAATCCAGAATCTCCTGGTGCTAATCTCAACCTCCATCCAACCCAAACTCCAAGCCCAGCTTCGAAGCACAAACATTGTCACTGAAGTTAATTGCACCCACCACTAAACTGAGATCTTTTTTCTAACAAAAATTAACAGAATTAAACGTTGAGGGGGAAATTGACACTTGACGGGAAGTGGGAGGGCTTGAAAAGTTAAATTGAAAGTGTAAAGAGCAAAGCGACCCTTATTTTAAAGTGCAAGGGCGAAAAGTGTACTTTATCCAAAATAAAGACTTCCTACAATTTTTTAACTTCCTACAATTTTTTATTTTTATATAATTATGGTTTGAAACTCCGTCCTAATATTTATTGAGACTTGTTATGGTTGGAACTCCCTACTAAGAGTATCCACACTTGAATAATCAAAAGTTGCCACATCATTTTTTGGTTATCCATTTAAGGGGTTGTTAAAGTTGCCACATTAGTTTTTGGTTATCTATTTAAGGGGTTGTTAAGATTAGCAATGTAAAGATTTACAATGGTACAATCAAAATTGAATAACAAAAACTTGTCACATCACCTTTTCAACTTTTAATAACCTAGAAATTGTGACATAGAAAACATATTTTTTCAAATGAGAAAATAATTTTTTGAAAACTTTGATTTTAAAAAAAAAACAGTTTTCGGGAAGAGTTTAGAAAAAACAGTTTTTGAATAAAAAAAGTTTTTGAAAAAGGATTTTTTTTTTTAGTTTCTGAAAAAATATTTCAATAAAATAACTATTTTGAAAAAACCTGTTTTTGCAAAAAAAAAAAAAAAAAACTATTTTTAAAAGTATTTTTCTTAAAAACATGTTGAAAATAGAAGAGAGAGAGAAGGTTTTTGTGTAATGAAGGTGTACATTATTGAGGAAATGTGGGGACAACTAAATTTGATTATTGACAAAATGTTGCTAGTTTTGATTATCCAATGGCTAAAATTTGCTAAGAGGTTGCTAAGTTTTGTTATTCCAATATATGTGAGCTCTTTTTTGAGCAAATGTTGCTAACCTTAGCAACTTTTTGATTTTGATTATACAACTATGGATGCTCTAATATTGTTCATGGGATCAAAGTGGTAAAGAGAATTCGAAACTATGTTGTTCCACTAAAATAACTTTTTCTAAAAGTTATGGTTGTGTCCTTATTTGAATTTTATCGTGTTTATTAGTTTTGCGTCAAACTTTTCTTTCTTATTGATTAATTTGTCTTGACAAGATGAATACGAAAAGTATATATATTTTTTACTTTTACTCAAATATTTTGAAAAATAACCACTTTAAGTTTAAAAAAAAGTCAAAAAACTCAGACCTATTTTGCTAAAATAGTGGTTCTTTTCCAAAATATTTGGGTAAAAGTAAAAAAAAAATATTTTTATGATTCGTCTCGGAAAACCAAAGAAGTGAGGGACAAAACTAACAAACGTGAAAAAAAAAATCAAATAAGGACAACCAAAGAAGTGAAAAAAATAGAAAAAGTTGTTACAGGAGTGTATCCCTTTCAAGGTGGACAACCAAAAATGTAGAAAAAAAAAAATTCAATAGTGGTTCTTTTCCGGTGTTAGTTTTTACTTGAACTAAATAATTATCATTATTCAGATAATTCATTCTGTCGCACATATCCATGGATATTTTGGCCACTCAAAAAAATAGGATGAACATTACTTAAATTTATCTGAGATCCATACCAGGCCATTTGATCGAATTCAAACAAGACACTGTCATTTGATCGAATTCAAACAAATATAGAGATTAACTAATTTTTTTTGCTTGAATCGTTTAAAATGAAAGTATTTTTATTCTTGAAGTAAAAACCCAAGTTGAAGTGTTGAACGATGTAAATTTGAGTAATTTCATCTAATATTTAGGTGGATGAACAAAAAACACTCGAAAGAAAAAAAGAACAAAATAACACTCTACACAAGCCTAAAACTCGCAATCATTATTCACGCCGCAAGACGAAAGCCACCGTCGCATCGCCAACATCCATCAACCCGTGGGTATGTATACTGTTGTCAGAGCTTGACTATTGTTGAAGTTCTTGTTTCATAGTGTCCCCACTAATACATATTCCTGACTCCGCCACTTTGACCGGTGTGGTGCCGAACCCGTTCCAGTTTCTAAAAAAGAAAGTTTTAGAAAAGAAATGTAATTTCAAACTTAAAAATCATATATTTACGCAAATAATTTTTCAATCAATATGGATCTTATTTGATAGATCTCATTGAGATCTTTTAAGCAGTGCAAAAAAATTTAAAAATTATTTTTCATTTTCTTTATATTTGAACTTGAAATTATTTTATTTTTAAAAAAAAATTAAAAAGAAGAGAAACGGCACGTAAAAAATCAGATATGAAGTGATATGCGGGTCATTATCCATCCCATTGTCACTGTGTGCACGTCATTTGCTGGGACCCGACAATGCCTAACGCAAAATGAAACATAGATTCCCATAATGGGTCCATGATGCGGATGATTTGACGTATGCTTATCCTTCTTCCTCAAATAACCAAAAACAAAACTTGGCCCCGAAAGGGTTTCAATTGTTACTTTATCACTTTTAACTTACGTGTATTTTGATTAATTTTGAGGGATAAATTACACCACTTATTTGCGGGATCCCAATTAAGCTTAGAGGTATGAATTGGCCCTAAAAAAATCGGTACCACCTAGAAGATTTTAAACTCAAGGCCTTAAAATTCCATAAGTTTCACGCATTGATCACTAGGCTTGCACTTGAATTGTTACTTTATTAAGCAGATCGACAAAGTAAGGGATGATCACAATACACACAGTACTAGAGATGTTGCTGTGGAGAAAGGATAATCTTAAAATAACATTCCCTTTTGATCTCAAAAACCAAAGTAAACAATGCTCTAATTATCACTTGTAATACACTCTTTGCATCTTTTTTTTGGCTGTGTAATGATCTCATGGTCTGATCTATTAATCTTTTTAAGGGATATGGGATAAATTAAAGAAAGAAATCATTAGGCAACTTGACCTCATAGGATGAGATCTCCGACTAGGGGTAATACCGGTCCGGTTTCGACCAGTTTGAGTGTATTTTTCGGTCGAAACCGGTTATCCGGTTTGAGATTTTTAGAATCGGAAACCGGTTGAGATAAACCGGTTCCGGTTTCGATCGGCTCAACCGGTTCCGGTCCGGTTTATCCGGTTTTCATTCATGAGCCATATTTTGGGTCCAACACATCAAAAAATTCATAATTCAACCTATAAAATATCAACCAAAAATCTATAATTCAACCATTTTTTTTGGCCCAACAAAAAGGATCAATTTTGAGCCCAATACATAAAAAAAGAAACTCATAAAAATATAATTAAGCCCATAAAAACAGTTTTTATATAATAAATATATTTATTAGACCAATATATACTACAAAATATCAACCAAAAACCCATAATTCAACCCCTCCCCTATGTTTTTATATATATATGTATATATATACATATATATAACCGGTCCGGTTTCAACCGGTTTTTAAAACACATAAACCGGATCGAAATTATTTTTCCGGTTTATAAAATTTTATAAACCGGAATCGAATCGAAATTATTCAACCGGTTTAAAAAATTCGGTCCGGTCCGGTTTTTCCGGTTTCGATCGATTTTCCGGTTTCGAGTAACACCCCTATCTCCGACCCATTATTAATTGTTCTTACCATTACGTGGGTACTTGGTATTCTCGACTAATGAATTCCCGCAACATATACTATCTGAGTCACTCCTGATTTCCTAACAGTTCAATAAAACTGTGCAGTCATATCCTACCCACGAAATTCATCTACATAATTTTTTATGAGTACATGTAAAAATACCACATAGTACTCCAGAAGCGATAGTAAAGTATCTTGCTTTCATTTGTCTACTACTATATATTATGCCAAACCTGAGCTTTTAATACCCAAACACCCACCAAAACGTTCGGCAACTCCTGTTGCACTTTCCTTCTCGTAATATATAACCACCCATAAATGAATTTTCATCTCGATGTAGATGCATGACAAGCGCTCCCATGAGTGAGTTTCTTTTTCTGAAAAAAAATTCCAGAATCATAGCGCATGGTCTTTGACTTGTCTGATTATTGCATGCTCCCAAAGCATGATCACGTAATACTGAAATGGTTCAGAGCATAACAGGGTTATAATGATTTGGAGCATCACGGGTTTGTGCCCCAAAACTATTGTATAATTACTCATAGGACTCTCAATGTTAATACTTTTCCCCCACCAAATAAAAAGATCATCACTAGGTGGGCCAAGATAAACCTTAAACCACTTTTCCTTTATCTTCAACAAAACAATCCTTTCCCCTTTTTCAACACCTTTATTTATTTTATTTTATGTCTTTTAATCAATCCAGTATCACTAATTATGACCTCATATTCTCATCTATCCGACTGCAACGTTAGTGGAGAGCCTTAATCCCTCTAATTCCCACACCTCCAATAGTAAAGGAACAGGGTAGTCTCTTTCTTTTAATTTGTTTATTTCCCTTTTGTATTTTTGTTCGAGTGCCTTTCTGTTCTATCTTTTAAACATTTTTTAAATATATTAAATTAATTGGTCCATTATCATCCACAACTGTCATGGGCCATGGGGCTCTCCATATCTTTCCCTCATTTGGCTCGACTGACAATCAGGGTGTTTGGGCTAATTTACGCATGTCTTAACTAGTCCTCTCTCCCGTCCGGTTCGAAAGTAGGTCATTCAAGCCAGGATGAGGGAATTCACAAGAAATTATTTTCTTTCAGGTCTAACCCAATAAGCGAACCTTGATCAATTACACATGGAGCCAACCCACCAACCAATCAGACCAATCCTGAAACTTGGGCTCCAGATAAACCTTATCGGGTCATTGATCCCAAAAATGGCCCCCCTCTCCCAAATAACTCCAATCCTTACTGCTTTCGGCTTCTATGGAAGTACAATAGCCATTCCTCTGTGCAAGACTTCTTCCCCTCGCAGCTGTTGAATGAACGAATCTGGTCAAAAAAACAAAACCAAATACCACAAGAGAACAAGTCAGCTGGGCCATCACCAGTCACCACCAACTCTCGATGGCTTCATCCAAGATTAAAAGAAGCACAAATATCGTCGTAGCATTAAATACTTGCAAGACAAAATTATAAGGTGCTAATATCATGATATTTTTCCATCATAGTCATACAATTTCTAACAAATAGTGCTAACTATTGAAAAGCATAAGTAAAAAAAATCAAAGCATGCAAGCTAAAAGTTTGCCAACCAATGCGACCTTTAACTTCTTGGAATGAAGAAGCCAAACAATGCATTCAAGCAGAGCATGTTCTTGGTTATGCCTTGAGCATTTGTCAGTGGAGAGGACGAAATCTTGCTGATAGAACCATATATTGGCTTTGGCAGAAGTATGCGCTATGCCAAGGTTTTAAACAGCGGCCAGTACATGCATCGGCCGCTAAGCATCAGTTTTTGACTATCTAATCCGGTTTACACAACATCATACCAGAGATACTCAAAATTCCCACAGGTATCGATTTTATACCCATCGAATATCGCTTAGCTCAAGCAACAAATATTGATCCTCTAACTATCGCTTTAAGAGCTCTAGATATGATTTTCTCATTAAAGTGATTTTAAGAAATTTATGGCCGCTACAACCCCGATTACCTTTACGTATCATTTGACAATCCCGATATGATACTGCTTCTGATACCGTTACACAAATTTCTACTGTCCACTGCTATTTAAAATGGTGCCGCCCTTCCTTCTCGCAGGCTAACAAGGTTTCGGGGGTGGTCAATCAAGATGTCGATGTCACAAGTTCAATACTACTTGTTCCAGCCGCACAGTATTCATTTCATACTATAAAACCAAATAACAGAGTAGATCAGTAGTTCAAGCAACAAACGTCATTGGAGCTATTAACACATCTAATCAGCTTTTAGTATTTGGGATTGAGCAATTTTAGGAACTCAATTTTAAAACACAATTCGGGACACAACTGACAAGTGACAACTATCTCTATAGTCATTTAATCCACATAAGCCTATATATCGGACGGCTCCAAACATAGTTGTGTCCGGACTCTAGAAGTTGTAATTGGCAGCAATGAAATAGTTCTCCCTAGAAGTTAATTTCTCTCCAAAAGCACCAAACAAACCATAAAGCCGAACCTACAACAGAGGAAAAGCGATTATTAATGTTTAACTTCTTTTTCACTAAGAATTACCACTAGCACTATCCCCGGATTCCTCAGGTCCTTCCTTCTTGGAGCCATCCTGAGATATGCTTAAATCTGGTTCATCACCTGCAAATCGAAACAACAAACAGAGTCAGAAATCCTGCATATACAAAAAGAGTTACGGGAACGGACATAGATACAAATACGGATACATGTAATAGGTACGATGAATAAACAAGATAAATATTCACACAATAAAAAATATAAAAAAAAACCTCGGGCCGTTCAAAGAAACAAAACCAATCACGGAATCCCTGAAAAAAGGGGGAAAATTAGGGAGAAAAGACTGACGCATACAATGAACAGAAGAAAACAAGGTGAGGGAACACGATTGGATGATGCGACGCACGATAATCAAAGAGTACAGGACACGCGTAACGGAGTGAGGTAAAAAAATCAAATAAGTGCGGATAACGTGGCACGCATTACGAAGAATCTGGCGGCAAAGGAGAAAAAGGCATCGTCCTTAACGAATTAGCCAATTTTCCACTCACCGAATTACGAATACGTTACGGAGACGGAACGTTATTGAAAGACTCAAAAACCTATGTAACGGCGGATACATGAAACAAATGGAAACAGTACTCACCATCACCATCTCAATCGAAAATATAGGACTGAACAATTGCATTCATTTCACGCCACGGATCATAAAAAGCAATCCTAATGAAAAAAATTTACAGTCCATTTTTTTTTACATCCATTATAAAATCTAAATCCCTCTTTTTGTGGATTAGATTTTGATTCCACGATTAAACCTAGAAGTAGTACTATAAACGTCCACTGAAAATTCCAGTCCAGGTCCTCCGAATTTAAGCAGTGTTATTGCCAGTGGTTGCCGTTGTGAATAAGGTGGACATGCCTAGTAGGGTTTCCCTGATAGTACTGAGGAACCTTTCCGGTGGCAAGTTTATCGTAACTCTGGGGGTACGGATACGACGGACACAGGTACGGAGATGCTATGGGCTTGGCTATTTGGTGGACGCACTGATTTGAAAGCTTAGAAGGCGAGCCAATGGAGTAGATCGAAAAAGATTTCGGCGACGCCGCTGTGGACGCGGCGGTGGTGGAAGGGGGAGGAGAAATCTTTTTGACGGATCTCAGAGGTGAGAGGAACGCCCTGATTTTGGGAGACGGGGCTCGGTCGTATTCCTCGATGAGATTGGCTAGATCTTCGTCTGAGGTGATCGAGACCAACGCGTCCAGGTCTTCCGATGGTAACTGACACCTCAGACTCACCGAGGTACCGCACAACTCCACCAGTTTCACCATTAGCTCTGTAATTGCACACACACACACGATCATCAATATGTGTTCAAAAACAGGTTTCCAACTAAACGAACAGCAACTAATTACGAGAAAACACGTGCAATTTTCGAAGAATATTTGAATGATTGAAAACGGAAGGGGAAAGTAAACTGACCGGAGAAGGAGATGGAGCGGTCGACGGCGAGGACGCGGGTCTGGCCGCCGTGGTAGCGGAGCATGCCGTCGGGGTAGCGGGGGAGTATTTTGCCGCCGTAGCTGCAAAGGAACTTGACGGCGGCGGCGTTGGGTTTGAGGGAGAGGTTGTGGGTATTTAGAGAAGGTCCGACCATGGTTTTTTTTTTTTTTTCCTGGAGGGTCAAGTTGTTGAGATTTTGAAAAGGGAGGAGAGAGAGAGAGAGAGAGAGAGAGAGAGAGAGAGAGGAAATTGAAGGAGGCGAGAGGCGAGAGGCGAGAGGCGGAGATGGCTTGCGTCTTCTCAAGCCTATGCGAGGTACCATTGGACGGTTATTTATAGAGGTGGAAGGAAGGAGGGGGAGGGTATAATGGGAATTGGGGACCGCAAAGGTTACGTCAGTTGTGTTACAGAAGATTCCCGTAATCCGTGGACCCCAGGGATAGAGTATTGCTTTTTCAAAAGAGAATTCAGGAAGGCATTCTAATAAAGTCAAGATTACATTCATACTTGAGTTTGACTCGTGGTTACTTCTTCTCGTTACTGTTAAAGAATTGGAAATGATTTCGAGACTTTTTTTTTTTTTTGTTAACGCTACTTTTTTATAAATGTACTAGTGTTATCTCGTACCTACGTCACTACGCATTTCGATTAAAAAGGTATGACAGTTGTGTGATTTAGGTGAAAACTCTGGGCACTTAACCGGAAAGTGGGAAGATGTACTATATCCTTTGGATCAAATGAATCTAAGCCGTTCCAACAACTTGTCCCCACACTCTTCTGTTTTATAATAGAGATTTTAGCATCAAAATACACTTACAGAGGAGTGGCGTTAACAAAAAAGGGAGTAATAAAATCAACAGCCTAAAGAATTACCCCATCTGTTCCGATTTATTTGCGTCTTCTCTGTCTATTATTGTTAACACACATTTTAGCATTCGACCTCTCCTACAACATTGCATTCATATACAATACTACAAACATTTTAGACAAAGACTCGCATTTGTATTAGGCTTCTCATGAGTCTACGAGATCCAACGTGAATATTGTGAATAAAGTGTACTTTATGTACAAAAATATTTTACCTCTTTATCTGAAAATTACACTATATTTGTTTAATTTTTTATGTAGTGGACAATTTTTTGAGGGTGGAAGTAGAATTATTAAAATGTGTGCAAGTATGTTTTTTTTTCTCTATTTTTAATGTCCATTCGCAGACGATTCTCCACAGCCTTAGAGTACCGTATAAATCTATTAATTAAGCTAAATTATGCGTTGGCTCTTCAGTCATACCATGCAACTCCAGGTAGGCTGCAATTAGCATCACCTACTTTTAAGCATTTATTTGAGCAGTTACACTAATAGTAGCGTGGGTTGATATTATATATACAACCCCAGCTGAATGAATGTCTCTTCTGTAATGACTTAGGGTTAGGGATGATCTCCTCTCCAGAGCATCCAGTTTGTCCGTTTGTTGGTCTTTCCCAGACCTTATTTGAATGATCGAACCCGGTCATATTTTAAAACTCTTGTCAAGAATATTAAACCTCCCAAAAAAAATCAAGTTGTTCAGATATCGTTTGATATGGTTTCGGAACATACCAGTATTGGAATATAACAAGATTACAACACCTAACTTATCTCACGACAAACGCATTCCGAAATCACATCAATCAGTATCTTATCAACCGGATTTTGTAGTTGAAAGATTTTGTAATTAAACTGGACAGTCCAGTCCATTTTCGTGGATCGAAAGGGATCCTCCTCCTCCAATGAATCAAATACACCTTGAATGTTGTAAAGGCCACCACGTGTATGCCTTAATCTGTAAGTACCTCTTCCAAGGATCACAATTCATAGAGTAGGTGTATGGTGAAGGCCATGTCCCGCCGATATTGGAGTCGTATTCCTCCATAAATCCCCAGAGGGAATCATTGTGCATGGCATGTGGGCCCCTGTAGTGTGCATGTACTAGCCAGATCGATAGATAATTAATAATCCTCATTTTGTCCATTCATGCATACAATCTCTATGGCCATGGTTGATAACATCACCGAGTGGTTCGTTCGGCAATTTGATAGTTCAGATCTCATTTCTATCATATAGCATTTGAGTCGATCATTGCCGAGTTAAAATCTGAATCATTGAATTATTGAACGGATGGCTCGAATGGTGCACAACACGCTAATATCTGTACTACTCTTGGTTGGGAAGAACAGGCCCGTTTGTAAGAGTATACCAGGAAGCTTGCACCTTGGGCCTTCAATTTTTCCTTTTTAAATTAGGAGTCTCCAAGTTTTACAAGGCATAATACTATGAATAAAAAATAAGCCCATTACCATGAATAAACCTTACAAACACAAATGCAAACTGAAGTGCTGCATTATTTGACATCGATGGATGGTTATTTTCCAAATGCATGGATTTCATATAGAATTCTATTGATTTTTTTCGTTACACAGTTGTTCTAGGGAGAAAGAGCTTTTTAAAGTTGAAATGTATTAAAACTTATTTTTGCTCGACCATGTCACAAGAACGATTGAATGTGTTTTTTTAACTCTATATATATATATATATATACATACATACATACATATACATACATACACACACACATACTGGTTTTCCTATCAGGTATCCCGAATTTTAAACAAAATCAGCATCACCACTCAGCCGTTGATCGTGTTTCAATGGTCCAGATTTTAATAAAAAATTTCTGATGAAAAGTTAATTGTGACCAGTCATAAACCTTTCACAGATTCGGATCATTAAAAACACAATCCAACGGCTGAGAGAAGAGGTGCGGATTATGTTTAAAATCTTGGAGGACTGATAGGAAAACCACCGTGTGTGTGTACACACATACATATGTTGAAAAGGAAATAACATGAAACATTAATTTGGGTAATAATTACTATTTTTGTCACTAAATTAAAATGCAACAAAGAGTTATATTTTTACGTTCTTGTAATAATCACTACTTTTGGAAATCCAATCTACCTTATCATATGTTTGTTTTTCATTTTTAGATTGATTTACTGATTATTTTATCTGTTTATAACACTACTAATTAAAGCACACAACTTTGAGGTTTGCCTTGGACCCTCAAAATGTCCAGACGGCCCTGGGGTGAAATATATAATGGGAAATAAAAAAGTTTGTACTAAGAGTGGTATTGCTATTTGCTAATACATTATTAATATAATAGACCAAAAAACATATTAATGTGCTAGTAATATAATTCTCTCTTGGACTATATGGTTGTGACTTTATTCAGAAAACAAATTAATGTGCTATTATAAGGGCCTACGTGGAACCCAGTATATCCATATATAAGTAATCCTCCATAACAACATTCCAACACCCCATAGCAATTATTAAACATGGTATACCTACGTACTTATGTTTCCTAGAATCAGGTGTCGGTGTCGGCGTACATCTCGATTAATAACGAGACTTTAAAAATACTGACTTGATAAATCTCGAGTGATCCCAAAACTTTCTTCCTAGTTCTAAGAGTCGAACATGTGAGCTTGATCGGAAGGTGAACGAACCCATTACGTGTTGTCGCTTCCACTCAACGTATGGTTTAAGTGCTGCCACTCTCCCACCCAACCTATGTAGACATATGTTAACCAATTAAGCTCATTAGGGTCCAGGGAGTTAGTTAATTAGTTGGTAGTCTAATCTGTTTCGTTGTAAAGAGAAACTTTACACGATTATAGTAGGTGCCAAAGTTGTCAATGTCGTACCGGCTAGCGTACTGTTTTCACTATTGGAATGGTACGTACCGGTACCGGGCTGTATCCCGGTACCGTTCCGGATTTACCGCAATTAATATTTTATGTATATATTTAATATATATCTACTATATTTTAAGTATAAACATAAATAAAATGTAAAAAGAAAAAAAAAAGAGAGAGGGTAATTTTGTACCGGCCGGAACACCGGAATATGTCCGGAACAGGCCGGTATTGGCTGGTACATCCGGTATTGGCCGGAACAGGCCCGTATTTTGACTGGAACGGAACGTCACCCTTTGCGTTCCGTTTAAGAACCGGTACGGTACGTACCGGCCGGTACGGAACGGATTTTACAACTCTGGTAGGTGCTATATATATATATATATGTGTGTGTGTGTGTGTCTTGCAGTTCTTGTGGTTCACAAATGTTTCTGCCTCTTTGTCCCGAAAATTTAATATATCTAAACTCTACATCAACTTTTTGAGATTAAATTCTTTCCACTTTTTCACCACCGCCTTTTTCGGTTCTACCGTGTGTTTATTCTTGATCTGAACATTTCATCTTGTAGACCCTACACAATAGTGTATCCATGCAAAAAAATAAACTTGATCGGACATCAATAAGAGTATCAAAAATTGAATTTTGCTTTGTAAAATGCACAGTTTATAGTTGTTATTATTATTGACAGAAATCAAATCGTCTATTTCATAAACTAAAATTCAAATTTTGACATATCTATCGACTTTCGATGAAACTGATTTTTTGTATGGCAATACTATGCTACGAGTCTTATAATATGAACGGTTCAGATTATAATAATAGACGCTTTGTGGGGCCCATAATGGACGGTGGTGAAAAAGTGAGATTTTACACCGGTGGTGGAATTTGTTCTCCTTACTTTTTACCCAAGTTAATACCCTTGCTCATGGCATCTTTCTGACGATGGTTTCCTTCTTTTTTCCCTCAGTAAAAAGGTGGATTGGCGCGCGACCACCATAATGTAGGCATGTAAAATTTCCAGCCAATCACAAGTTGTCACGTGTTGCGGGACCTAATAAATAGGGCACAATAAATGGCCAATCAAATGTCGCCAAGTGTCTTTAGGTCAAAAGTTAAAATGATGCGAATGGGCCAATCAAATGGCGCCACGTGTTGAAGTGATGCAGTTATTGTTTTTATTAAGCTCGGCCAATCAAATTAAGCCACTTGGTAAAATAATATTTGTATTTCTTTTTATATAATTGTCTTTCTTAAAATAAAAGTAAGTAAGGATAATTATCGAATTATAATTATTTCTTTTACATTGGATAAAGAAATAATTAAAGAGAGATAAATATGAAGGAAGTAGAGATTGATCATGACTCTCCATCCTACATTCTCTATAAATAGAGTCTCATATTTTCCATCAACATTCAAGCATCCAACTCCAGAACTCTGAAGATCAAAGCCTCAAAGCCCTTCAGAATTCCTCAAGTCTCAAGTTCAAATCCAACCAGAAGGTTCTTTCAAATCAAAGCTTCAAAGCCCTGAAGAACACTCAAC
Organism: Rhododendron simsii; assembly: GCA_014282245.1. Lineage (NCBI taxonomy): Eukaryota > Viridiplantae > Streptophyta > Magnoliopsida > Ericales > Ericaceae > Rhododendron > Rhododendron simsii. The sequence goes on from CM024964.1 coordinate 4,858,708, forward strand.
CTAGATCACCATCTTCTTCTTCGCAAACATCGGAGAAGATTCCGCCGTTCGATCCGAGAATAAGCGTCAAGCCCTCGTTTCAACAATAACCGAAGAGAAGAATCAGAGGATTATTTTCTTTTAGAAGTTCAAACAGAGATTGTAACCCTAGTTTTGATACATCAATAAAATTGACTCTCGTTCAGCATTTTTTCCGTCTTTTTCGCAGACTCGAAATTTGTGTTCAACACATATATAGTTGATTCATTTGACATGATCATAGGAGAATCCACCCGTCCTAAAATGTTTGGCTTTGACCCATAGATGACCCGGTCGGGGAGAGAATATTTGTCCACAGTCATATATATTGCGGGATCCATCACCAGAACCCATCGGAATTCAAGTGAATATAATGCCCCTACAACCCAACTATCTGGTCCTAACTCCTATGTAGACTCAATCACTCAAACTTAATTAGGACCGATGGGAGGAGGAGGCCAGGTTTTAACCCAGCTGCCTCGGCCACTAAAACTACCACCCCGGTGGTTCTGATGATGGTTTCGTTCTCTAGCACTGTATTCTGTGAAATCTGCTGCCTAATTCAGGGTTTTTTTTGGCTGATATTCGACTAACAGTTGTCCTGCATTTGATTGGTCTATCTGGTTAATCCAGGGAAACAGTGCTCCTAATAAATTAATAATGGCTCCCACTTGGAACATGTCATGTGTCCAACTGTCCATGCAAGTGGATCCCACACTTAAGGTGGAGTACTCTATGATGTTGCACATCTCAACTCCAAGTTAGAGTGATATTTAGTGCTCCTAAAGCAACGCTACATACCATATGGTGTTGCTCCAGAGACCTCTACCATCACACTTTCACGTAGACTTCAAACACTTAATTTAGGACTCTGTGCAATCGTGTGGCGGTAGAAGTCTTTGGAGCACCACACGACGGTGCTCCAAGAGCAAGTAATAATTTTTTCCAATTCCGAATACTCCTTGTCATTCACCTCTCATTTCAACTTTTCTCTCTCATTCTATTTAGGTATTCTGTCGAAAGGGCCCGAAGCATATCCCACCATTATCTCCTTATCCTTTTGAAGAATCATGCACTTTGCTTGGTTCATTTACATGCCTGTGGCATCCACTTCATGAGCATTACCGGCCAGCAAAATAAAGTAGGGGAAACAAGTCAATTATCATGAGGTCAATTTTATCGGAAAGAAAGCGCCAAATCTGCCTACATGCATGTTGCGATCAAACAGCTCCAATCAGCTAGGAATCATTAGAAAGAACGCGCCAAGTCCTAGCCGCGATGGACCAGTATCTTTCTTCTCCGTTAGGGTTTCACACCCTTAATTATGGGGCGGTGGAAAGGGAAGGCCTTAGGCCTCTATACTTTTATCTTCTTTTCTTCCGTCTCTTCAGGTTAATAACTTGTCGTTTGATTTATGAGAGTTTTCTCGCGAGTTTAGTTTCATCTTTGGACAAATATTTGTCTACAGATTGGGTTCTTTTGAAAACGGTATTGCTTCACAATGATATTCGTGTCAACAATGCTCTTACCCTGCGTGATGTTTTCGGCTGGACTACAACTTGTGGAGGCTTGTCAGATCTGTAGTTTTTTTGGAAGTTCAATGGTGCGTTCATATTTGATTGGAGTCTATCTGATCGTCTCTGGATATTTGTTGTCCTTTACCTTTGGCTAGTACTTTATTTCTTTTGAAACTGTTAATTCTAGGTATGAACATACATCGGATCGCGAGTGTCGCTGTTTACGTCAGACAGACTCAACATCTGACATCCACTGCCTTGTATTTTTCTCGTTTACAATAGTCAGATGATTAATTTGATTTTGTTTAATATATTTGTATCCAATGCCTATAGGCCGTGGAATAACATTTTTAAGAGTGTTTGATGGGTATATCCACATTTTTCCTGTTTGGGTGAAGAAAACTTTGAATTCCCTTTGCTAGTTGATTTTGGAATTAGAGATATGCGGTTAAAATCCAGGGCCTTACAATTGCTCTTCCACGTAAGCATTGGGCCCCAGAGGAACAATCTAAAGCAAAACATTAGGAGGGTGGGCGAGAAATTTTTCGGTGCGGGTGGGATATATCCCACGTGATACTTGCTCGATACATCTGAGTCATTTAATATGCTTTTGGACGATTTAGATTGAAACTCTCTCTTCTTTCTCTCTTCAAATTTGAACTATCCAAAATGCAATAGACGACAAGGGATGCGCCGAGCGGGCACCACATGATGCCCACTCAACACTGTAAAATTTTCTAGGGTGGGCTGGCGGCTGGTCCCTCTTAGTTACATATTCTTTAAAATAGCATTCGCTCATTCTCACAATTATCGTTCTACATTTGCCGCTCGCTTTCTCAATTTTTGCACTCCAAATTTTAGTCATTTAATAAATTTTTAAAAAATGCTTTCACGTTCGCGCTCTCGCACACGTACACATTACGTGACTTATGGGGCAATCCAAGTTGGGACTGCGGCCGGATCGGCTGTCGTTTTGTGGGATTTTTCAAAAGCGTGTGAGACCACACGTGTCACCACCATTGACGTGCTATTCGTATTTGACCGGTGTATAGGGATGGTAACTGGTGTAGCAAAAATTATTCAATACTTTCGGTGTATATAAACAGTATACTTCCTCTTCTCACATAACATATGAGGTCCACACAAGAAACACATGTTATGTAAGAGGAGAGAATATATTGTTCATATACTTTAGGAGTATTGATTAATTACTCATGGTGTAGACCGGTGTACAAGTCTACCGAGTCATTTTGCCGTTTCAAGTTAAGGCCCAAAGCTTAGGGGCTTGTTTTTTTTTTTTTTTCCCCAATAGATTTCAAATTTGAAATCTCTCATGTGCTATTACCTCTGTTGGAGCCAATTCATGCGGAGTTTTGCTCGGACTTTATTGGACACCTCGTAAGTAGGTGGAGGGATTGAGCCTGCATTTGGCGTTAATTAGTCATTCAGAATCTAGAACTTCCTTTGGGGAGATAAAACTGTTTTCATGTGGCATCCGTTGATATATATATCCGATCAAGAACTAGGGGATGGTGTTGTACACATCCCGATCGTTGAGCTCGGCAATCAACGGTCTAGATGTTTTAGGTCCACAGTGTTGTTGTGGCTTTTGTGGGTCTTTCCTGCCTCCCACTTCGATGTTCATCTTTTAGATCTCGCAATGAGAAAACTAAAATAACTTGTTTTTGACAATAAGATTGATATCCTTCACAAACTCTAAAAATAGAAATATTACCATCACTGAAGAAGACTCAGAGAAGAAAGCACCAAAACCACAACAATACCACCCCAAGGGGTTGGTAGGGTGGTATTGGTTTGCGACTTCAATGATTGCTCCATCTTAAGATCTCAGGTTCAATACTCTTTGTCAATAACTCTTGGGCCACCTCACTCCTACGCGTAAATGTGTGAATTGGCTGTGGGAGAGGCTGCAGAGATTAGTTCGAGGTGCGCGCAAGCTAGCCCAGAACACCCTGCATTCTATGAAAAAAAGAACCCACAACAATACAATGCAGCTTCTTTTAGGAAGTGAAGAGGAGTTGTCTAGCTGGTTTCAATAATCTACTGCGTGCCAAATTTCGGAACATGTATATGGTCCTGCATGCATGCCTTTGGACCCTACTAGGCTAGCTAGAACCTGTTGGTCTCATAAACTGCCCAGGGATAAGGACTAAGGAGGACGAAATGGTGCATGTCCTATGATTAGAAATGCATTAATATAATTTTGGAACCAACTGGGTTTATCTGAATTGTTAGAGCAGCAAATGGTATAGTCATACAATCTTAAGAGAGTGAACAATGACGGTAAATAGGAATGGGGGATGCCAAGATGAAATATCAAATCTAGACCGTTAGATTGCTGAACGGACGGTCTAAATATGCACGGTCCCGTACAGCGCCTCCCCATAAGTAGTAATTACTAATATGTACAACAAGAAGAAATACATGTTTTCTGATAATTAGTAGGGTCAAAGCTCCGAGCAGTCTCATTTAAGAAGAGGAAGAAAAAAAATGGTTCGAATCAAAACTATAAATTGATATAATTAATAGTTGGGATTTGCTAAAGGGCAGTTTATTCTTACCAGTAAGAGTCCTTTGTGAGGAAATGCGAACTATTAATTGCAACATGAACAATCCAAATTTAGAATTGTCCCGTTCAATCCAAATTAAAAGTATGTATGATATTCTGCTTCGGTCTTGGCACCCTCACAAAAGTGGGCCAATAGTACTGTCCATCCACATTCAGCAAGAAATTCTTGTGGGGGTCCAAATTGTAGTGGCTATTGTATGCTTTTGCACGACGTTTGAAACTTGTAATGAGAATATACTCTCTCTCTCTCTCTCTCTCTCTCTCTCTCTCTCTCTCTCTCTCTCTTGATATTCTTGAAGTCTTTCTAGAGGACTAAAATGCAATATGGGATGAATTCTCGTTTCTGATATTATGTGGTGCTTTGAAGGTGGACTTTGAATTTTGAAAAGTTCAAGGCGTTCTAGACACTAGAAGGGCTTTCTTCTAAGAGATTAAATTCTTTTGATTAGCGGTGAAAATTTTTACTTTTTTACCACTATGTTTTTCGATCTTACCGTGTGTTTCTTGTTGATTTGAACCGTTCATCTTATAGACCCCACATAGTAGTGTATTTATGCAAAAAATAAACTTGATCTGACATCGATAGGAGTATTAAAAATAGAATTTTGCTTTGTAAAATGGACAGTTTATATTTATTATTATTAACAAAAATCAGATCGTCTATTTTATTAGCCAAAATTTAAATTTTGATATATCTATCGACTTCCGCTCAAACTGATTTTTTACATGGCGATACAATACTGTGGGTCTTCGGGGGGAGTTCGGCTCCTCTCCAATCAATAGGAAATTGGAGGATCCTTCAATTCCAATTCAATGGTTATGATTACCCTAGTATCTCCGGCCCTAAAACTTATATGGTATTCTACGGGCACCTAATTACTCCCATAATATTCTCCAATTATCACATCCTAGACACCAATTTACCAAATTCAAAATATTAGGAAAATTTCATATCGTAACTTTAACACAGATTCAAAGAACTATCAGATTCACAGAGTTAATCAAAATAACTCTTTTTGCATTTCTTCTAAAATATTTTTCTGTAAACGTTATCTTACATTGAATTACTTACTCTTGCGATTTTTTTCTAATTTTCATAACTGAATCTTAATTTCAATTTTCTTACATACAAGAACAACTACATCAATGGGCACACAACACAGTGTGAAGCACACGTGAAAATACACTAATATCAGTAAAAAAAAATCTCATAAGCTTCGTAATAAGATAATATCAGCGAAAAAAACATATTAAAAAAATTATTGATATAATATTAGTAAAAAAATCCTCATGAGCTAATGTATGATATCGGTCGAAAAAAATCCTCATGAGCTATATAAAAAAAGTTTTCAGAGGTAGGTTTAACGGGAAGAGAAGACGCCGTTCAAAAAAAAATAACGAATTTTTGTAAACTTTGAAGATTAATGAATTTTTGTGGCCGTTCAAAAAATATGGGGAGGGAAGAAGCTTATGTAATTGAGAAATATTTGAAAAGTAATTGGGTGTCCGTAGAATACCATACAAATTTTGGGGCTTGAGTTACTAGAGTAATCTTGACCATTGAATTAGAATTGGAGGATCCTCCAATTCCCTATGAATTGGAGAGGAGCCGGACTCCCCCTAGTGTTCCAACTAAAAAAAAAAAGGGAAGGTTTTTGGAAAAAAAATGTAATTTCAAACTCAAATATAACGAAAATGGAAAATAATTTTTCAATTTTTTTTGCACCGTTTAAAAGATTTCAATGAGATCTATCAAACAAGATCCATATTGGTAGGAAAATTATTTGCGTCTTCACATGATTTTTTACCTTAAAATTAACTTCTTCTTCCAAAGCCTTCCTTTTGTTTTAGTTGGAACATCACCTTAAAATATGAACGATTCATATCACAAGAATAGACACTTGGTAGGTCTCATAATGAACAGTGGTGAAAAAATGGGATTTTACACTGGCTGTAGATAAAATTTATTCTCTTCTAATTGTCATGTTTTGTGTGGATCTTGGAGTTGTAAATGAATTTTTGAAAAAAAAACAAAAGGGGAAAAAAAAAACACTTGGAACTTAACCATTGCATGAGTCGTGGCAGATGCAAGCAATGGGAATCAACGTTTCCGAAAAGAGTAGTGATATAACCACACACACTCACGTTCAAGTTTATGTGACACGTTCAAGTTGTTGATAAGTCCGTAAACAATAGTGGTAACATTATATTTGAAGTGGTATGTCAGCAAAAGGCATTAACCAAAGAGGACAGTAAACTTGCCACAACATTTTCGGTCTCAAACGTTTGAAGAGTGAGACACGACTCTTTAAATTGTCTAATCATCAATCATAGTACTTATGATCTGTGAATTTCTATTTCTTCGACAAAATGGGTCCCTCAAAATCAAAGAATAAAAAATAAAATAAAATAAAATAAAAGGTTTGAAGAGTCCCTCGGAGTGCACGTGGTGCAACTTACAAATGGCTCTTCAACTTCTCACAGGTCATCAAATTTATATCTGGTATAAAACTTTGGTACCTCTCTTGGACATGCTCTAACACTGTCGTATACCGTAGCCTTATCCGAAGCGGGACACTTTTAAGAAAAAACATCAACAATGTCCATTTCAAGAATTGAATTGAACAACTCTCTCTTCTTCCTCTTTTTTTGGTGTGTGTTCAAATTTGGGCTGGTTTCTGCTCCATACTTCCTATCGTTTTCCATGTCATATTCACCTTCGAATGCCAAAGAGAATAAAGTGCTCACTTTCATACGTGTCTCCATGTGTTCATGAAGTATAGTCCAGGGCATAACCACCCAAGCTGGATGAAAAAGTCAAGCGATGCTTTCAATCTCTGAATCATATCCTACGGGGCATTTTGAACCATTTTGGGGGGCTATGGAAAACATATGTACGTTAGGTGGATAGTGCCTGACAATTTCGTATGTGAGGGTTTGTTCACTTTTTCACAACTCCAACTACAAGGGAAAAAATTTGACCCAAGGCCTGTTTGCTGACCGGATTAGTTTTGGGGGTGGATATAGTATGAGGGAAGATATGATTGGCGGAAATATAAAGGGTATGTTGTAGATGGTTTGTTTGAATAATTTACAGAAGATGGAAATGTATAGGTTTGATTGTTTTGAAATGGACATGAATAGGCGGATAAAGAATTAAAAAGAAATGCGGCATTTTCGTAATTGAACGGCCGGATATGAAGGATGCTGCTATTATATCCGGCGCCAGACAAATATACAATTCGGGGTTGTTCTAAATTCCACCAAAAATCCTATGCTGAGGAATACTATTCTAAGAAAATTGCTGTTCATGTGGTCATTTGTATCCTAAATTCCACCAAAAAACATACTTATGCTGAGGAATACCATTCTAAGAAAAGTGCTATACTTGTGGGCGTTTTATACAGAGAAAATAAACAGTAACCATTTCTCAAGTAGAAACTTTTCCATGGGGTCATAGTTCGAAATGATATGTGTGGGCACACGCCCCAAAAATCGCCCGATTTCGGTTTGTAAGAAAATAATTTGTTTGGGGGCGGCCCTCTTGGAAAATAACGCGGCGAAACGCTTCGATTCAGAGTCGCCACTCGGGTTTTAGCGGTGAGACACCCAAGGAACCGAACTCGAGAACGCTTGCTACGTTTTGTTTTGATTTGGAAAAGATTTGATTTGATTTGAAAAAGGCGTAGACTGGTCCGTCGTCACCTTCGATATCTGAGGTTCGGGAGCCAGGTTACGAGAAGGGAAGGGTTTTATGGCACCCCTCTCGCCCAATCCGGAGATCGGTCTCTACTCAGGCATTTTGTAAAACGTTTGCATTTTTCTCTCATTTGATCATTTTTAGCCAGTTAGGGCGGGGGAGCAGTTAATGGGGATTGAAACTGTAACAAGTTGCAGTTTATATGACAAAAATGTTTATGGATGCTGATTTGCTTGTTTGAATTGAATTAAATGTAAGAACATAGATGGAGAACAAGCACTGCCAGAAGTTCAACGGGATGATGTACGCTGCCCGTCGGGTGCGTGAGCAGGCGACATGCTGGCACGCAATGGCCAGGCCACTGCACGCCAACACACCCTGCGCACGCCACCTTTAGGCTGGCGTACACTACTCTGATGATTCCTCACAGCTCCTGCTCTCAATCCTCTGGGCTCTGGAAGGGACCGGTGCACACCCAGGGCAAACCACGCAGTTGATAACATATTGTATGTACATATTACAGGCAGGCAGATGTAAGAAAGGGCTAAGAACCAGGAAAAACAGCAAGGCAGACCCCATAAACAGAGTGGGGAGGAACAAGAGGCCAGGATTTATCTGTGATGTAAGGGTCAAGCACTGGTCTATGACAAGCATGCCGTACGCCACCCGATGGGATCCGTACGCCAGGCTTGTATACTAATCAGTGTTTGGCTTTACATCTTCTGGGCTCTGGAACATGACCAGAAGTGTCCCAGGGGCCTTGAAAGCAAGAAATAGTATAAGCATTGAAAGCTACACTTAAACAGCCCTAATGTACAGGAAGCAGTAAACTGGTTATTAGCATGCTGAAGGTGATGACAAAAAGGAAATAAATGACAAATGGCCACCTCATGATCCCCACGCCAGCAGTGCTCGTGCTGCCAAAGGTGGCGTACGGCTTGAAAAAGCTGGCGTGCGCCATGGTGTGTTGCCTACAACTGGTATATTTTACCAGAGAAGGGCCTGGACTAATATCAGTTACTAGCCAGAACCTTTCTGGTTCCCCTCAGGAATCGAAAACAAAAAGCAACACAAAGGTGGTATACCTTTGGTTGTAAGAGATGGAAGGATGGATTGAGCTTTAGGAGTTGAAGATGGAGGCATTGGAGTGACTGATCACTAGTGGGAGGTGTATACTGAAGTCCTCTATCTCTCTTTCCTTCAATGGGAGAGCAAAGAACAAGAGAGAAGAGAGAGATAGACTTGGCTCCTTAATGTTTGTTAACCCCTTGCAAATGAATGCAAGGGGGGAGTATTTATGGAGGGAATGGCCAGAGAAGGGGGGCTGGTCAGCTGTGGTTAAGGCTTGGTTGAGTTAAGGAGGGGGAGAGTCTCATGCATTTAATGCATGAGACTAGGTGATGGCTTGGGTAGGAGAGAGAGGGGGACGTCCCCTGCGGAAGCAATGATCAGGAGGCTCTGCAGTGTACTCTGGCAGTTACAAAGTTTCGAGCACGTGACAGAAAAATAGTGATTTGACCGGCCTTGACCATGCGTACGCCAGCTATGGACCGGCGTGCGCCAGGTCAAACTGAGTCAACGGTCGATGTCCGACACGTGGCAAATTCATGGCGCACGCCAAGGAGGAGGTGGCGTAAGCAAGGTACGGTTTTGCTGAGGCTTATTTGGCTCTGGATTTGAAAGGCTTGAAGCGGGCTTGAAGGTGGGCTTGAAGGGAGAGAGTTCAACGCTCAAGGCTCAAATCCTTCCGTCGACCCTGAACTGTTCTCGACCGTTTTATCATCATCGGGTCAACAAAGAAAGTAAAAGGACTAATCGGGACAGTCCAGAATGGGGTGTCTACAATATGTCTACAAGTCAATCACATCATTTTAGTATTGATCTTCTGTATGCAGAGCAGTATTCTTCATATAATCTTGGCGCACACATCTGGTATAAGCAATAACAACTTGGACTACTCGAAAATCTGGGATCCCACTAAACTACTGGAGAATTTCTTCCATCCAACAAAGAACAGGTGAAAATGGAAATAATCCCCGAAGTAAATTTAGCCGAAAAACATACACATCCATTCGGAGGGTCTAAACAAATGCCAGAAGTAGAATATTATGATATGAAAGAGTACAGCTAAAGACTTACTTGAGCAAATCTCAGACAAACAAATCACAGAGAGATCTCCTGTATGGAATTTAGGCTGGGCTCCCACTCCAGTGCCCCACACATTTTTGGCTTTTGGATTAGGGGGTACAAAGGGCTTCTTCTCTTTCAGCATTTTCTCGACAAACACCTTGTCCAACTTTCTCTGGACCCGTAGAAGTCCTTTGTCGGACGAACTGAATCCTCCAAACACTCACCACCTCCATCCAACAACCCTCACATCCGACACCTCTTCTTCACCCTCAGCAGATTCTGTCACTTGCTGTTTTCTAACTTGCTTTCCAGTTTAGATACACTTGTCAACAGAATTACTCAGTATTCTTGTCTACACAACAGCTTTTCTTCTGGCAATATAAGAGATTCATGGGTTTGTTTGAAGACTTGTGATCTGGCTACACACCTCCCTGGATATTTTTCCATCCACACGGATGCAGGAACTACGTTTTGATATCGCTCTCCATTCCCTTCCACATGGATTATCCTCACTGACACCCTTTAATTGCACACTCCAGTCCACCGAAATGATAGCATATTCTTACTTTTCCTTTCATTTGGATTCTTTGTAGCTGTACTGAACTGACCCAAACAAACAGCCCATATCTTCTGCATAGCCAGCAACCCCAACTCCAGTTGTTTTGCTGTAAGGGATGAAGGAGGAGAATAACACACAAATTTTAGGTGGAAGAGGCTCAGACTGAGAAAATTAAGACTTTTAGTTTCATCATCCTGTATACATCCTAATCCTATGTAATGGAATATTCAATTTCAACTATATGTGTTTCTGTACAATCTCTACTAGAATGAGTTCGACATTACCTCTGGCTTGTCTCTTCGTCTGCTTATTCTCCTTTCTCTTTCTCTTCCCCGAATCCTCGCTATTTCTCCTTCCTCCTCTTCCCCCCTAGCTTTCACCAGTAGCATTGTAATCCCATGTAACCAGAAGATGTGAAGTCGATCATAGATTAAGTTGTTTCAAAATTATTTGAGCATATACCATGGAAAAACATCTTGGCCGGCTCCCTATTTAAAGATTTGTTAGATGAGACCAGTGATAAATCCAAATATTATCAGAAATGCAATGTCATCTAAGGAATAATACTACTCCTTTATACTTTTCTCCTTGACGTGAATAACCAAGTAGACAAGAAGCATCTGCAAGTTTCAGAAATAACTTGTGACTTTAGCCTTTTGCCAACTTTGCACACACATCCTTGAGTTAACATCATATTCCCATAGGCCTGACAAAAACTGGCGCTCCAACTTCTTCCTCCTACCACTGATCCAGTTGTTGTGGAGAATGAAACAGCCCTTCTTCTTGCAAATCGCTTTGGGATTTGTTCCCTCCCAGAGACCTTGGTATGCACCATTTGGAAAAAGGTCTCTGTCCAAAAAATGGACGGTCAGATTGGTTTCAGGTTCAAAGCACCTGTCATGGCCCACACGATTGGATCCACCTTCCCCACATAATGTGTCATAGAAACTCGGCTGCTCTGAGAGATTGGACGTCGCTGCATGCTTCACTACCTTCTCCAGTGCAGCGACTGTTGAGCCATCATTACGAGCGAAGTAGAACCCAGAATTTAAGCGTCGAGGTACGTTTATGGGTCCTACAGAAAAATGCCAAAGTCCAAGCAAACAAGTTCAGAAAATAAGCACTACACTAGAAGAATAACCTAATGGAGGATTCCTCAGGTATTTATTTTTGACTTCTGAAGTCTTTGTTAATTGGTATTGTGTAATACTGAAACGAGCACAAAAAACAGATCAGCAGCAGAGCAATAAGAAAATACAAGAGCCAACTATGTCCTGTAACCCTCAACACGAAACCTTACAGCCCCCAAATATCCCAGAGACATAGAGGTACACCTTACGTAACAAACTAATCGTACAACTAATTATAACACATGGGGTGGACCTAGCAGTTATAGTTTTATAGTGGTAATTCAGGATGAATTCGAGACAACTCTCAACAACTTTCAATGTAGGTTTTTCTTCTTGTTTTAGATGAAGGAAAACAAAACAAAACCATGGATGCATCATTAGATCAGAATCCTAGACTAATTTGCCCAACACATCTAGTCTATGAATTTTGCTTGTCGTTATCCTAATTTATCACCTCTTGCTATTAAATAAAGAACATTGAAAAAGAGCAGTTTTTAAAGTTCGGGATTCTTTATATCAACCTGTTTGGTTGTATTCATCAGATTGTGCCACTAGTACCGAAGGCCCGAAAGAGTAAAGAAAGGGCAATGGATTTTTAAACCAATAGACATCAACGTCACTCAGAAGCACATTGTAACCCAGCTTCAGTATCTGCAGAACCAATCTAGACTTCACTTTGGTCACCCTCTGAAAGCATTGTGTTCCAAAGTGGCAGTCATTAAAGCTGATGTTGGTTGGAGCAAGTGAATCCTTGAAAACAGGTAGGCCCTACGAGAGAATAATAGGGTTAAACCGAATACGAATATATGAATGACTGCAGTAAAACATGTAAGGTCTTTCCCTACTACAATTAAGGACTCCCAACATATGCATAGAAAACACATCAGTTAACAAGCGCTACATATGTATGAATTGAAACCTAGGGTGAAAAACTAGAATACCTGTAAAATAGCAAACTCGTATATTTCAGGATCAAGAGCACAAACCAGAAAATTTGAGATGAGGAGACTTTTTAATCTGCAGACCCAACTCATTAACATATCCTTGTAATTATATCCGGCAATTGCTAGAACAACTGTTCTATTCTTGTCTGAAAGCCCAGAAAGAAGCATTTCTAAAGAGTAAGGAAGAGATAGTGAATTTGAGGGCTTCAATTGGTCCTTCACATAGCAGTCCCTGGTATCGTGTAGTGATTTGAAACCATTAACACAATCTGCAACTTTTTTCCCTATCCTGGATCCCAAGATCTTTTCCTTCCTTAAGATCAAAGACCTCTGGTGTCTAAACGGGTAAGCAGTAGCTTCTGCGGAATTCACGAAAAGATATTGCCCGTTGTTCATGCAAAATTTAACCATGTTAGAGTAGTTAGCTTCATGGAAATATAATGCCCCGTACAGAGACCCAAGTTGCAAATTTCCTACACTCTCCCAACTTCTGTTTCCACTATTTGTAACATTGGAAACTCCAAACGATTGATAAGACCCTTGGTCAAGAGGATTTAGATAGAAATTTGAGATGGCCAAACTTGCATCAAATACAAATCTATATTTAGATGATAAGGCCTCATTAATAACCCAGCTGTTGTGAAGCCCTTTTCCAAACAAGAAAGGAGGAAGCACTCCACTATGTAAAGGAAGGTCTCCATTGTTCCAAGCCAGAAGCCTCCTCTCATCACAATGCTTCCACTTCCAAGCCTTACCAAGAAACCCCTGCAACTGATGGAAGAGAGTACGATTTTAATGGAAGTTACCCCAGAGCCCACCCACGTCAAATCTGTATCGGATACCTATTTCCTACCTTTCTGGTTTTAATCTGTTTGCCATCCTCTCCCAGCCAATGTTTCCCATATTTATCCAAGTGAAAAGGGAAGTAGGAGACATGTCTTGAGGAAGAAACAAGGAGCCAATCATGGTCGAGTTTGTGAGCATAACTTAGAGCTGAAATGAAGTCAGGCAAGAGAATGGTTTCGGGATCAATAATGACAGATATATCTGATAGCGATGCCAGTGATCTTGCAACCATTGAGTGAAAGTATGGTGTGCTGAGGAACCTACACAATTGTGGACACATATCAGGTTTCCACCTAGCAACATTGACTTTGAAATTTTGAAAGAGCATAATAGAACCAACAAACATTTTGCAAATATTCAAATTGTCAATAATGATGTTACACACCTTACCATATGGTGAAGATAATGCTCCAGAACAAAACCCTGAATCAATATATATGGTGATTGTGTGCATTTACTCTTGTGAAGCACAAGGGATTAAACTCTGACATGCCCTCAACATATATTGCAGCTTGAATGAATTTGATTTTCAACCTTGAGGCTTGCACGCCAACAATTATTTTGACATCTTTCCTATCTTGTCCTCTTACCGCATTTCTTTCTTAATCCTATGTTACTATTTCTCTGTTGTTTAACACCACCTATTTCACGTATATAACCACTATACATTTCATTAACACGCACCACTAGCCAAATCAAGTAAATTTACAGCTGTGCGCATACAACTTTTGCACAACTATGGTTATTGATAACTGCAGAGGAATGGACAAATGACCATAAAAACAAAAGTTGACGTATTAAACACCTCACGTAACAGCAAAATCAAAAACCTCAAAACCTCGTATATCCCCAAGGACTAACAAGTAACACCGATAATTTTTTAGAAACAGCATTTAGACCTTCAGGCATATACACTTTTATGATGGGTCTCTCCATTTGATTGTGGAATAAACAATCGGCTTAAAATTAACGCAACAAGTTCACAACCCAATGAGTTTGATATTAGGAATGTGGATTCCAATGGTATTGTCCAACTTCCCACGCTTGTCGCGGATCCAAATTCAAACCCCTAAGAGTACATATGGCTACTCCAACATACTACGTATCTACTTTACTCTCTCCACCATAGTGAAACAGCCACAACTATCGTGAACAGAGCCCACATTGGGTGAATCACGTAAATAAGCTGTTCTTATATTTTTGCTATCAGTTCTTATATTTCCTGCATTCATATGCCCTATATCCCGTGTTAGAGGGTTCCGCATATTCCTAACATTTGCCTGGTGCTGCCTTTTTCATCGCTGCAATAATGAATTCTCTATATTCGATTGCCATCAAAACACAAAAATTTCAAAGATCACATAACGTTATTTTTGAAATGTGACTGATAGTCTCATCCTGAACTCATATTCCCCCTCGTGCGAATTTCGTTGATGAAGCAAAAATGCTGTAGATAATTGCTCAATTCAGATAAAATGGACACAATAAAGTTAGTTACTATTTCCCACAACAAGGCAACTGTCTTGAACTAAAAAGAAACAAACATTACAAAGAGACTCTTATATTAGCAAAGAAATCAACAGTGTAAACTATGCATGCTTAGCAAATAATTCAACTGCATACACCAAAAATGAAAAGGCCTTACGTGAAATCGATATCAGGTTCAGCTGAAACCCTAGAACCAAATTGACCTGCAAAAGAAATAACAGAAGGGTCTTGCGTGAACAGAACAACAGTGATATTTGGGGACAAACCAATCCAAGATCGAATGGCTTGAACCTGCCTTGCCCCAACTGAACCACTGAGAGGGGGGCTAGGCGCCGTGAATATAGTAATTGTTGGATTGCCCGAATCGCTTCGACCACGGGGGAAAATCATCTGGGTATTCTTGATCTGGTCTTTAATTGAGGAAGGAAGCTTCTGAGTAGCATAGAAAGAGAGAGCAATCAAGAGAATCCCAGATAACCAAATTGACCACAAACCCATTTGAAATGCCTGTGAATCAAAACAAATTTCATCAAAAACAATGCGACAAGAAAAGAAAAGATTCAATTTTTTTTGCTGAATCACCCATTTGGACTGAGTAATTTGGTGAGAAATGGAGAGAAAAGTACAAAGATGATATTTTTTGATTGGCTTCTTCCCCTTCCTCACCAAATTGACCATAAACCCATTTGAAATGCCTTCGAATCAAAAATAAATGCGTTAAAACCAATGCATTTGCGCATGTGTAGATATATGTATGCTGTGTGTGTATGTTTGTGTAGATGTTGAGAAGGGGGAAGATGGAAAAGGGTATTGCTGAAAATGACCTTCTTGTGGGAGGGGAAGTGGGAGAGAGGAGAAAAGGGTTTCATTGTTGATCTAGTTGAGATCAAGAAACGGCTCCTGCTTTGTATATCTTGGGGTGGGTATGTGACCAGTGACTTATAATATGTGTTTTCTAGAGAGAGAGAGAGAGAGAGAGAGAGAGAGAGGAACTTTAACGGAAAGAAGTAAGGTAGAGTACCACCATTAAGCAAAGCAAGAGGGGAGACCAACAACGCCGCGAACGGCGTGAGATAAGGGAGCTGAGGCATGTGAGGTTTCGGCGTCATGCAAGCGTCATCAACCTATTGCAATCGAGGGATCCGGGGGCTCTGCTGCCCGGGGCACAGTAGCCGCTACCCAGCCGGCCGTTTGATTTTAAAAAAAAAAAATAACCACCAACTTGCAATCCTGTGAAGCAGAAATATAATTTTAAGAGTCCTATTGATAAAATTTAATTAAGTCTCTTTAGAATAATATGATCAGAATAATAAGATCTTTACACCCTTACAGACGGATTAAAAATTAAAGCACTTAATTTTTTATCTATATTTATTAACATATAAACGTTCTCAAAAAAATTAAGTGTGAAATTTTCGCTCCATTTGAATCGGTGCAAAGATCTTGTTAATATGATCAGAATAACAAGATTTTGCACTGATTTAGGCCGTTTATATATTAAATATATAGTTAGAAAATTAAGTGTTTTAATTTTTAATCCGTTTATAGGGGTGTGAAGATCTTATTATTCTGATCATATTATTCTAAAGAGACATAATCAAATTTTGTCTCTAGAGCTCTTATAATCACATTCTGCTTCACAAGTTGGTGGTTAGGATTTTTTTTTTTTAAATCAAACGGTGCAGTTTAGCCGGCTGGGTTGGGGCTACTGTGCCCCGGGGCAGCAGAGCCCCCGGATCCGCAATGGAGAGAGTCAACTCCGGAGGAGATTGGTGCCACTTTTCATGGTTTTGAGGTAAATCCAGAGGAGAAGAGGAGGGACATGGATGGAGGGAAAATCAAATGGGACAAATGTGAGAAACAAAGATGTCTTCTGGTTTTAAGGAGCTAATTATAGTATTAATTTATGAATTGTAGATCAGATGTAGATGTTTGAACTATAAGGTGGCAAGCAGCTCAAGGCAAGGCTAGGCTCGGATCCCTTAGTAATTGAGATGAGCTCGAGCTTGAATTTTAAACTTGTGCAGAAAACGAGCAGATTCAACACCTCAAAACTCGGCTCATTTCTGTAGTTTCAGCTTGTTTATAGAAACTCAAATTTTAGACTTTTTTAATAAATGAGCTTGAAAAGTACAAAACTCGGTTTTGGCTCGTTTGCACCCTTAGGTGCATACTCGATTTTGTAAAAGATATGGTGAGTCAAGTTATAATCAGAATTCAGAAGCTAATTTTTGAATTCTGTATTTTCTACTTCATTTCTGCATTTTGACATAATACTTGTAGGAGTGGCTCCCATACACACATATTAAAATGTTTATGATTTGTTTGCTAGATATCACTTCAATTTGTGAAAATAATAAGATTAGTTTGACATCAAACAATAATATAATCATTCCAAATGACAACCTACAGTTTTAAGATGCGTTTTTGCCAATATTTTTTTTGTCTTCAAGCTAATGGCAATAATCAAGTTTTTGTTGCTAAATAGTATTTTTGTTGATATATGTAAGAAATGACATGCCTAGATATCCATGAAAAGATGGGCTCTTTAGTCCATTTAGTTTAGCGAAAACGCACCCTTAATATGATTAGCACATAAAAATGTGTCCGTCTCATGTGAATCATCACCATGATATCTAGGAGGTATGCATCAGTATTCGAGTCCTCTTGGCCCCTTTTTTTTTTTTTTCCAAAGGAGACTCTAGAATCATGTGAGAATAAATTATATACACCGTCAGTGTAAATATTTGTATGTTTATGAAAAAATTTGAGAATTAATCTCCAATCATATTTTCTAATTGCTCAACTTTTCCATCATTATCATCATCTCTTCGAGATGAAATTTTGTCAACAGATATCACATGAGTTTCGTAGTGAAAATGGCTTAACAATATTACTTCATTTTGAAGATACGTTTCTTGAATTTGTTTTAGAATCCGGTTCCTTTTTTCAACACCTAATTGAGGATCTCTGTATAAGTGTCAATCATCAAGCACTTCAACTATATATGTGGTTATACTCAGTACTATTACCCAGGTGTGAGACTCAAATCCAAACATTACTTGGTCTTACTAGTGTTCTTTTTGGCTGTCATGAAAAATATCAACGTGTAGTTCAATTCTGATCTCACTTACACCAAGCCTTAAGTGCGGTGGAATTAATTCTGCGACGAGTAGACCGGTGATCGCAGCCGTGAAATCAACTCCACCGCGAGTAGATGGGTGGTTACAGGGGAGCAGGGTGAAGATTGAGAGTAAGGCAATTGTGGTATCCCCACACTTGCAAGTTGCAACTTGCAACCGTAAAACTAAAGCCGCTGCGACTTGGACATAAACCTTGGTTGGTGAATCCTGTAAATCTTGTCTTTCTTCTGAAATTCTTCCTGCCTTCATATTTTTGCATTTGTACTCACTAAATTTTAGTCAAGTTTTCCGTGTATTCTGAACCCAAGAGACGAATCTCTGCTAAAGAAAAAGATGGCCTTTATCACAAGTATACATACCAAAATAAAAAATTCGCTTTGCAAGTTGTAACCAGTTCACATTGGATCATACCTCAAGCTAGAGGGATTATTTGTTTGTGGACTACAGAATTTCCCTAAAATACATGACATGGAATCGTCGAGCTCTCACAACTTTTAGCAGTTAACTAGAGATTTTCTAAAGGACCCCGAACCCCTACATGTTTATCAAGTCAACAAACAGGTACTAAAAAACCAATAAAAAGAACGGCGCTGCAATTGGATGCCACTGTAAACTATAGCTGCAGCAGCAGGAATCAACCTTTCTCCCTTCCATTTTATGTGGTTATAGTCTTCCAAGCCTCTTAGTTCCAGTGCCTTCTCTCAAATTTGTTTCTCCAATGGCTTCGTTCCTTTCAAGGCAACAAACCCCATCAGCATCAGAGCAACAGACTGCTCCAGCTTTTGATCCACTGCTTCCCTTGTCGCTGATCCCAGCACTAGTTTCTTGAAGCTTTGGTTCTACCAGTTTCTTACTTGCATCACTACCCATTTGGCCCCTGCATATACTAACTGTCATTACCGCAGCCTTGCCAGCAGCTTGCTCTTTATGCGCAAGCAATAGATAAAACAGAAATCACAATTATGTACCAGTAAACAACCTTTCGTCCATGTCTTTGCAACGTGTTTATATTACTCACAAAATTGTAAGGACGACAGCCATTACTAATTTGGCTGGCATAGTGGATAGATCAGTAAAACAACTACAGAAAGGAGGCTCCTAAAGGTTTCATAGCAGAACTTCCATGACGCAACTTTTTGACCACACCCTCACTGGAAAATGAAAACTCACTTTGGATTGATAGGAAAGCAATGGAAATACATGTAAATGTCGGAGCTAACACCAGAATAAGTGGTACACAGTCGTCAGTCACAAAAATAAATAAATTAAAGAGAAAATTACAGTAAACCCCTCTCAACTAATCCGAATTTTCACTTAACCCCCTCCGACTACAAAATCCAACAGTGTGCACCCTCTAACTATCCAGAATTGACACTTACCACCCTTTTGTTAGGTCTCCGTAGGAAAAATGCACCGATGGCCGTCTCCGGCCACCGGGCGGCGGATCCGAGCCGTCCAAAAATTTTATAAAAAAAAACCGAGTGGGCTAACGCGGGAATCAACGGCATCCAACGTGCGTAGATGCTCGATCCACACACCCCAAGAATTTAAATGGGGTGTTTAGATCGAGCACCTACGCACGTCGGATGCCGTTGATTCCCGCGCTAGCCCACTCGGTTTTTTTTTTTAAATTTTTGTACGGCTCAGATCCGCCGCCCGGTGGCCGGAGACGGCCGTCGGTGCATTTTTCCTACGGAGACCTAACAAAAGGGTGTTAAGTGTCAATTCTGGATAGTTAGAGGGTGCACACTGTTGGATTTTGTAGTCGGAGGGGGTTAAGTGAAAATTCGGATTAGTTGAGGGGGGTTTACTGTAATTTACTCTAAATTAAATACTGGATCATTGCAAGGTGAACTTGAGGCATACTGTTAGTATTTAGCATTGTAAATCAGCATGTTATTATGAATATAAAATGAGATGTTGTGAACATCCCAAAAACAAAGATAACCCTGGACTGAGATGATTAATTTCCAACTTGAGGAACAGGCTACTAGGAAACTGTAGTGTACCAGTTCTGTTGCATTTAACTACAATACAAACACAAGTCAGAAATACAAAAACTCAGTTCACACCCAAACTAGTTTTGAAAGAAATTTGAGGATAGCAGCCCGGGGGGATGTTATGGTAGTGAGAGTAACCCCCTTATCCTCATTAGTCAGAAGCAGCAATTAGATAGCAATTGTAAGCATAAAATTACAACTGAACCAACCTCCAAAGTCGTTCCATAATCTTTCCCTTCTCGATATGCTCATCAAGCAAAACAGGGACATCATTGGGAGTTACATAGCCATACCTACATCAAATAAGTAAAACCGGCAACCATCTTCCTAAGAATCAAACACAAATTCGTTATTTTCATCAAATAATTAAGTTGTGAAATGAATTACCAATGACCTTCACATTTTCCCTCAAGACGTGGGCCGAAAATTATCAAGTTTCCAGCATACTGGTGCCCACCAAGGTGAGAGCAAGGACTAACAAACACTTGATGTTTCGTGGCTCGGAATAGCATCTCTTCTTTAAACCTCTCTACAAGAACAGCGCCACAATGGTCACATCTCTGGTCTCGATTCTTATGGCAACACACAAATACATACGAACCATTCAGCATCTCCATCTCCACCGTTCCTGACGCCCATTGGGAACCCTTCACAAAAACATCGTCTACGAAAGCATCCACATCAAGATGTGTCAAACCCCTACACCATACAAGACAAAATAAGGATTGAGCTCTAGTATGGATTGGAAAAGAGGCCAAACAAGTCATTGTACTCAATCTCAGACACATGAAAACTTTTATTGGCCCGTGTGATTGGTTGGATTAGGTATGAGATTGGATTATCATTGTCCGGGTTGAGTCCAACACTTGATGGAGGGATTGCATATGTGTTGGACAACCAATCCTACAAACCTGAATGTGGCCTCACTATTAGTTTGGCGGGCTAATCATTTTACAACATGATATATCACTCATCATTTGTCCAACCAATCAACCACGACCTTAGCTCAGATACATTACCTATATTTTATCATATCTGGGAAAATTAAGATGTCCCCGTTTGAAGACTCTCTACCATCGCTTCCCTCACACATCGTCAATCGAATCTGTTCAAATGACAGTTTTAACCGCTCAACTTTGGTTGGATAGGATTATGCAATAACAATATGAATTTGATCTGCACAATCAACAAAGACAAAACACAAGACAACGCAAACTAGATGTGGTTCGCATCCACGGCAGAGATGAAGAACATCCACCTTACGCAACAAAGGCTCAACTCTCAAGCAACCTTCTTCTCTAGCCTACGGCCTCCGTAAAATACAAGACAGCCTCTCAACAGAAAGGAATCGAAGGAAAGGTAAAGCAGAAGAAAAAACCACAACAAATTAAATGTTCTATGTCGGACCGCTTTTCCACCATCACTCCAAAAACCAACCGGTGTTAGCAAAGGCTTCAATTAAGTTTTTTATGACATTCGACATCGCACCCGCAAATTTATTTTTAGAGCAGTCGCAGGGAGTGGCATTGTGTAACCAAATCATGGGGACACTCCAGGCCCAACAATCCCTCCCTCACGATGACGCTCACGCGACTCGAACCCATAACTTCCTGGTACCACTTGTCGGACCGTTTTTTCACCATGACTTCCTAGCTCTGACACCACTTGGGCAAGTGTTTGAATTGTTCAAAATGGTACTGAGCGGACCAACCGTATATAATTTTAAAGTTTTTGAGCAAAAACGACTATAAGTTTAATAACATTTAAAACGCGGGTAGGGCTGCAGCCTGCAAACAAACCAAGCTAAACAGCTTGAGGCTCGGCTCATTATGGACTCTGCTCGTTTTGTTACGAGTCGAGCTTGGGTTAGTTGTAGCTGGACTTGTTCGTAAAAGCTAGACTCGCTCAACTCAATTACAGAGACAAGGCTCAGTATAGAAGCTCATTTGTAAACAAACCAAGCTCAAACAACTCGATAAAAAATGAGCCGAGCACGAGCCAAGATGGACTAGTTTTGAACGAATCTGAGCTCGAACACTTCAAAGCTCGGCTCGTGTGGACCACGTCCTTGAACCACTGTGCAAAAAACAAGTGTAAATGTAACCCAAAAATCGACCTTTCCGTGAATGTTGTTCTTGTTGGACTTGAGAGCGGCGGCTAAGAGCCTCGGAAGAGGATCAGACTCAGGATCTTCGACACTGTGCGGCCAGTTCTCGGGATTTTTGTAACAGAGAAACACGTGGCGGTCGTAGGCGTCGACGGTTCCGGCGAGAGGGGTCTTGTACATTTCCGGCCGCCGGAAACCGTAATTGAAGTCGACGGTGGATGCATTTGTTGAGTCGCCATTAATGCTTTGGGAAACGGAGGAACTCATGGCGGAAACAGAGAGAAAGAGAGAGAAAGAGGAGTCGCAGACTGCTTTCGCTTGCGGTCTGTTTGGATAAGGCCACTGGCTAGGAAAAATTGGATAAATTATTACTACAACAATGCTACTTAAACATTACCGACCACTCATCTCTCGTATATATATTGGCCGAGCGGCCCGAGCCCACAAAAATATGGGATAAAGAAATTTATATGTTTATTCACTTTTTTAACCCTCATTGAAACTATTAACCATGTCATAAATCATGTCGATCGGAATTCAATAGGTATGATTTCCTAATGCATTTATTATTCTTCTAAAAAATTAGTATGTTGATACACTGGATCCTAATTCATTTCTCCCAATAAAAAATACATGCAAAATCCTATCTACACAATTCCGATTAACCTGATTATTATATATATTTATATTACAAAACAGAGCAGTTTTTCTTTTGAAAATATTTAGACATATAAATAAGAATAACCTCTACAACCGTTAGATCACTTGATATTAAATTTACAGCCATCAGATTATTTCTCTCTTTTTTAAAAGATACAGAGAATGTTATCCTAACAAATCTGTCTCTAACTAACTTTACTTTTTAGGCAATGTATCTATGTGTAAAAATAATGTTGACTTATATGATCAAATATGAAAATATCTCAAAATGATAATTGACACTTTGTGAAAATTACAACTATCCCGTAGAGCAGTCAGGTAGTACGAAAAATTTATGTAAGTTAAAACTTATGATACGTTCCAACACGGGCATCCCCTAGTCATTAACAATGCCTACGAGTTGTAAAATGGGGATTTGAATTATTTTTGTGGAGTGCTAAGAGCAAGTATATCAGATTAGGTAAAATTTGAGTCAAAATTGCCAGTGAACAGTGCACATTTTTTCTTTCAATACTACACAAATACTATTTATTTTACCTATTCTTTATTAAAATAATACTTTCTTTCTCTTTTTCTTCTTTTCTTTTCACTATTCTTCTTTTTGTTGGAGGAGAAAAAGAGAGGCTAGAAGAGAGAGAAAATAATATTAAATGTATAAATTGTGAATAGTTCTTAGGTAAATTTACCTAAGCACTATTGCAAAATTTATTTTACCTAACCTTAAAATTAAAGGGGCTATTGCTAACTTGGTGCAACGCTTATTTTGGGTTTTGCTTAGGTAAAATACCAAAGATGCTATTTTCACTAATCTAGTGTACATGCTCTAAGTACACACGTCAACTATGCCTCCGATCACACTCCTCTAGTATTCATGTGAGACCTCTACACATGAGAATTCAACAATGAAAACCACACGTGGCGGTCGTACATTTTCGTAAGAGATGTGTGGTTTATATCATAGTATGAGTAATTTTTTACGCAAAAAAGCGCCTTTTCCCAATGGTACTGCGTTCTTGTAAACTTATTTATCATAACTTACTTCGGTATTTTTTGCATTTCGTAATATTTTTTTTAGTTTTTCATTACAATGTTTGGGGTTAATCGTTTATCTCGAGGAGATGGGTGTACTTAGACGAATCTAACTTCTTCCTTATGGGTTCATCATCAACATCATCATCATCATCATCATCATCATCCCAATCCACCAATCAGATGGAAGAAGATTTGCTGCCGAACATCCCGCCCAAAATCACCGGCACGGAAGAAGATTCTCAGCAAGTACCACTGCCGAACCTGCCGCCAGAAATCATTGTCGAAGAAATACTGTCCAGGCTTCCCATCAAGTCGCTGCTGCGATTGAGGTGCGTCTGCATGTCGTGGCGCTCTTTGATTTCTGATCCCAATTTCGCGAGAATCCATCTTCTTCAAGCATCATCCAGCAACAGTAGTACTGATTGCACCCACCATAGACTCTTAATAAGTCACGGTGTCAGTCTGTTAGGTCACATTCTCTTTACTCTGATATCCATGGGCATTCTGATGCTGCTGCTGTTAGACTTGATTACCCTGGGTGTGACCCCCTTGGTCTTGGGGATGGAGTAAGGATTTTAGGTTCATGTGACGGGTTGGTGTGCATCGAAACTGCAAGAACTTTGTTTCTGTGGAACCCATCAACGAGGAAATCCAAGAGATTGCCTAGTGTGTGTCTGCCGCCAGATCATTTAGCAGGTTATGGTTTTGGTTATGACGTCTCTATTGATGATTACAAAGTGGAGAGATTCCTTTCTATCTGCACGTCATATGGCATCGATATTGGTTTTCATTTTGAAGTGGAGGTGTATACAATGAGAACAATGAGGACCGATTCGTGGAGAAGAATTGGAGACTTTCCTCATGGTCATCATCCTTACAGACCTTATCGACATTGTACGGGGGTATTTGTCAACGGGGCCTCCATTGGGATTGGCGTAGGAAGACCAATGGAATTATTGTTTCTCTTGATTTGGCGACAAAGACCTATGGAGAGGTTCTGAAACCTGAGTATCGAGTTGGTCTTTCGCATGAAATAATGTGTGCTGTCAATGAATGCCCGTGTGTGATCCATGACTACCGCACTTGTGCTGATGTATGGGTGATGAAGGAATACGGTGTTAGAGAGTCTAGGACCAAGTTGGCTGTGGTACCTCATGTGGCAAGTGCATCGAATTTAAAATCTACCACACTTGTTTGCATTTTGAGGAATGGTGAAGTTTTACTGCATATGCTTAACCGTAAGCATTTAGTTCGCTACAATCCAAAAGATGGCACAATTAGTTGTCCTCCGATTTTTTTTAATTTAGAGTATTCTATTGTGCATCCCTACATTGAGAGCCTAGTCTCGGTTGACATGAATGCTGACCACAGGGTTCCGTGTCAACACCAACACTAAAGGGAATAAAGATAAGTTTAGATTGTTTGATTATGTTCTAACTAGCCTTTCCCAACTCTTTTTAAAGCACGACTTGTTTGATTATTTGGTATCTTTTAATCTCTTAGTGATGTACTCTATGTTGATGTTAAAACCAAAAATAAGGGAGGTTCCTTTGCTCACAGTAACAGAATTGTGGTAAAAGTTAAAACCACCTGTGAAAGAAAATTGTGTAAATATGCTTTCACATCATTTTATCTTTGACATTGCTTAAGAGATGATGGGTTCCTGTCTTCTTGAGGTGCACTTGATTCTTTTATGATGTTTCTGGAAACTTGAAGGATTAGGTTGAGGCAGATTTAGAAAGTTTCCAAACACGCATGACGGACGACACTTAGGCCAGCTACCATCGATTGCGTATAAGTTTCTTATACATAGATCCCGTTTTCTTTGTATGTCTTATACATAGATCCCGTTTTCTTTGTATGTCTTATGGTCTTGAAAAGGACTTTGTTTTTGGTGCTTCGGAATGGGGTACTGGAAATTATAGTGGTTACTGGTTAACACTGCGTTCATTTTGTGTTTTTCGAATTTAGGATTCTAGGAAATCAAGTTCAAAATTAATAATAATAATAATAATAATAACAACAACAACAACATTGATCTGTTTCCTTCTTTGGCGAGCCTTATCGCTTCTACTTGTTTTAACTTTTAATTGTCTTGTGAAACCTCGAGGAGAACTGGCGGTTTATGCCTGCTTAATTCAAACTTAATGCTTGTGATTAGTGGTTATCATGTCTTCACTTAGAGTAATTGGAAGTATGAGTTTTGGAAGCCATTGGTTGAGTTTTTGAGCTTGAATCCTTCCGACCTGTGTAAGTCTTGCATGTTCATACCTACAATGTTTTTGGGGATGGATTTGACGAGAGGGGCACTCCATAGTGAATTTAAGGCTAAAATTGAGACTGTGGGCGGTTTTTTTTTTATTTGTCGAATTGCAAAAATATCTCCCCAAGGGGTTACGCACGTGTTGGGCGCAAATTAGTGCGACAATCTGTTTTTTGGTGCACACATGCAGGTTAGGCAGGAATTCGATACCAGCCTTTTTAATTTGCTGCACAGTCCACGAGCTTCAAACGGCTATATCTCCACCATCCGGACCATGATTGAGCAAGTTTATGTCTAAGTTGAAGCCCGAAGTTTACTTTTTCCATGGGATTGGTGGTGTTCCATAAAGCAATTCGAAAGTAGAGAATTTTCTACTCGAATGGGATTGGTGGTGGTTCCATTCATTGCACGACAGATTAGTCCTTCTGCTCGAGGACTATAAGCATGCTAGGATTTACAGAATTGTGCATTCTGTTGTTGAGCCAGTCGCAATTCATTTTACCATTCACTGGTTGTGGACCATAATATAGAATGGTTATTTATGGAATTGCTTAATGACCGTTTTGGTTTACAAGCACCTTGTTACATGAATTGCTTGCTCACCTGCGGCACATTATAACATTTGCTTGCAGTATCTCATATGAACGTTAACTTATGTTTTACATGTTTTTAGGAACTGTGAACGAGGAGATGTGATCATATTATAGTCCTCGTGGAGTAAAGAATTGTACTTGCTTTGGGTAAGAAATTGGGTTGTCATGAGAGGTAATACTCATTGTAGTTGTTTTTGTTTGGACATAATCTGGTACATGCACAGCTTTGGAGGGTACCTATGGGATGGCTCTTTTGGAATTTTTTTTAATTTTATAATTATGGCTTGTCCACTCTCCTCAATGGTTAATATTATTTTGCTTCCGCTTGAGCTTATTATCCCCTTTTTGTTATAACCCAATGTGGCTTTGGTATTGACCCAATATGATCTGTAGAGTAATTATTCAATAGTCCGGGGTATTATCATGTGATACTTTAGACCACTTTACCACTACACATTCATGTGGGGTTCATACACTTAGTGGTAAACCCCATAAGAATGTGTGATTATAAAGTAACCAAAAGTAGCCAGACTACTGTATAATTTCACTCGAGTAATTATTTTATAGTCCGAAAGTACTGTCAGGTGATACTCCAAATTACTTGACAAATCACACATTTATATAGGATTCATACACTTAGTGGTACATCTCACAATACCCTGGATTTGGACTTCATCTCCGGTCTCGATTCTTATGGCCGGCAACCCACAAATGCTTACCAACCATTCAGCATCTATCTCCATCTCCAGCGTTCCTAAAGCCCATTGGGAACCCTTCACAAAAACATCGTCTACGAAAGCATCCACACCAAGATGTGTCAAACCCCTGCGCCATAGAAGACAAAAGAAGGAAATAGCTCTAGTATGGATTGGAAAACAAGTCATTGTACTTTTATTGGCCCGTGTGATTGGTTGGATTAGATATGAGATTGGATTATAATGTGCTGGTTGAGTCCAACACTTGATGGAGGGATTGCATATGTGTTGGACTGAAGTATAGCCATGCTGTGCTTAATTCGGATCATTTCAGCGTCACGCATTTATGTGGAATTCATGCACGCAGTGAACTCCATGAAAATGTTGTTGAAGTGTTTGGGAGCACGACGTACAAGGCCATGCTCGGGGAGTACACAAAGTTTTTTTTTTCTTTCATAAAGAAAAAAAAGAAGTTAACTACATAAAAAATGCTAAACAAAAAGTATATATCTTCACCACAAATACGAACTTATGGGGAAAAAAATGTAACTCTATTATTTGCATTTGTAAGTTTTACAGTTTTCCCTCGACTCTTTTTTTTTTTTTTTTTTTGAATTCAGTCAATTCATTCAAGCCCAAAGAAGAAGATTACATCGCAAAATTCAGGAATGCACTAAACTACCTAATCCGGGAACCTAGGACACCCTGCACGAGAAACTTTTATGTATACCGGGGATACCAAGGGTGTTTGTATCCCCCCGGTCCGTTTCCAATTTTTCGGCCATTTTCCTATCACACTTAGATAATTGGCTCCATTCATTTTGTAAACTTCGGCGAGAACCTTAATCATACCAAAAATCGTGTTCATCGGATTTTAGTAAATACATGATCGGCACATGTGAAAATTGCAAAATAAAATAAAATTGGGTTATGATTCAGTGTGTTTTTGGACCCAGTTTTAGTTTTCTTCAATTTTTACGTGTGCCGATCGATCATATATCTACTAAAGTTCAACGAACACGATTTTTTGAATGATTACGATTTTCGCCAAACTCTACAAAATGAATGGAGCCAATTATCTGAAAATAGACCAAAAATTGGAAACGGACCAGAGGGGATACCAACACCCTTGGTATCCCCAGTATACATAAATTGATAAAAGTTTATCAACCTTGCAAAAGCACATCAACACTAAGTGCTGATATGAGAATTCCGTTCAGGACAAAACAGAAAGATCTCAAACGAAATCCGAGCACAATCCATTACACAATCACAACGACCATCGGCAGGGCTGGAAACACCAAAATTCCTCAACGCAGGATGCTATCCCTGGTAGAAATTTTGTTGTATTCGTTCTGGAAGGAGTCATCGGTATCCTTATCCTACTTTATTGTAGCTGGATTTTATTTTTATTTTTTTAGAAAGTCGTAGCTGGATTTTGTATTCTTGTGTTTGTTACTTTTTGAATCATTAGTGGTATTATTGTGAGGTTGAATTTATTGCCTTTTCAAATAAAGAGAAATATCTGTAGGTTTAGCCCTATTCCGCCAGTACTCTTTATTTTTTGAATTAAATGTGATTTACTGTGAGAGAGAATGATCTGTCTCGTAAAACGAAAAATAAATTCATAAAAAATAAGAACCTTAGCAAAACAAAACCTTAATATATGTGCTTCTAGCAGTATAATTACATGGCAAACATAAACCAGAAAAGAGCAATTTAATTTTACTGGCTAAAAATTGTGACAAACAAGAATGTTATTTAAGTAATTGCGAACTAGCAAAAACTCGTGCTATGCACAGGTAGAGGGTAGTATGTTGGTTAATGCAATTCAAAATAAGTTGATATGATCTAATTGTCAAAAAAATAAATTACTCACCACATCTATCGACCAATATACGGAATTAGAGTTCACAACTATGACTGATTATAGACCATTTAAAGGGAAATTATTTTGTCACTCCTTTTTTTGTTAACGTCACTCCCTTGCAAGTGTAAAAATACACTTGCAGGGGAGTGATATTAACAAAAAATGTAGTGACAAAATCAGTAGCCTGTTTAAAAGATGTAAACATTCTTTTAACTTGTCCACATTTAGGACAGACATTATCACGGGAGCACCAACTTGGTTCTCTCTTTTTTTGAACCAAGCACAATTTAGTTCACGAAAAGGTTTTAGTTGAAGAACTACTTTTTGATCGCAAAAGATGAAATTTATTTAAAATGGTAAAAAGGAAAGGTGATCCAACAAAATGTTGAAAGATACATCACAAGGGCAAAACCCCAACCACCCGACGGTCTACAAGGGTCCAAATCAAATACGTAAGACATTAAAGTCCAACCCAAACCCAGATGAAACACAAAAAAAGCTCTAGAACATCCAAACCCGGTCCAAAGCTGGACTGGCCCACCCTACCCATCCCCAAAACCCTAACTACTACGGCCACCCCTTCCGTGCAAACCACCAGCGTCCCGCCTCGCCGTTAAGCAGAGCCAATCTCTTCCAGATGTAGATCGAGATCGGCGGTGGAAAATGAACCGGTCTACGAAAAAAGAAACTGCAGCAATCAAAGCCAAAGAGGTCCAACCACCACCACCAACAGCCGCACCTCCCCATCTCCACCCCAGACACCAACGGCAACAACAGCAATCTAGAAGCAGCGAAATAACAGCCCCACGCCGGATTGAGAGCTCCGAATGGTCACCGATCGGACTTCGGCACACAAAACGACCAGAACACCCAACCATGGGGGCCACATCCACCCCACCACCACCGAACAGAAACATCACCGATCGACACCCCATCTTCACTGATCATTTTTGATATACGAGCACCGGCAAAATTAAACAAACATTAGAAAACAAACTAGCGACACCAAACCCCCCACCACGCCCACAACTCCGCCAGATCTACAACTGCCGGACCCACCACCAATGACCACCGATCTCGA
The DNA here is from genome assembly GCA_014282245.1 of Rhododendron simsii. Taxonomy (NCBI): domain Eukaryota; kingdom Viridiplantae; phylum Streptophyta; class Magnoliopsida; order Ericales; family Ericaceae; genus Rhododendron; species Rhododendron simsii. The sequence continues at coordinate 4,889,074 of CM024964.1, forward strand.
GGTCAACTTAGGCCTTGTTCGGCTTAAAAATTCAATTGTGTTATTTTTATCTCTTTATTAAAAAAATAAGCATTCGAAAGTAGTGGGTTAATATTTTTGTGAATTAATAGTTCGTCTCAACAAGAGAGATCAGAAAATTGAAAAAAAAAATATAAAACTTTTGAAAGTTCAGAAAAGACAAATAATTCAAAAACAATGTCTATTTTCGATTATTTCTGTCTTTAGTGCACTTTTGAAAGGATTCTGATAATAATTTTTTACATTTTGTATTCCTCTCGTCGAGACAAATCTGTAGTCACAAAAAAAATTGACGCAAAACTAACAAAGAAAAAAAAATCCAAATGAATAACTATAAGTGATCATATTTTGGTATCGTTTCATATATACGTGTGTTATTGACGTATTCAGGGATTCAGAATTAGTCGATGGACATTCAGTTATCAAAAAGAAATATACATTACTCTACTCGAGAGATTAATTATTTGGTTAACACTCTTATCCACTACACATTTTACATGGCCCATTAGATCACCGCACATTTTTTACTAAGCCCTATAAAATTGCGTGATGAATAAGAATATTGGCAACACGTGTGTTGCCCTAATACCACCAAATAAATTCTCGCCCTGGGTCAGCATCTTTCACGGGCACCTTCATCCCAAAATTGTTTCCTCTCCCTCTACCCTTTTTAAGCTTCATTCCTTGCCTCACGGTTTCCTCGGGTACCCTCTCTCTCTCTCTCTCCCTCCTGCCTATTGGATACAAGGACGGAACTAGAATTTTATCAGTGGCGAAATATATTCTAAAAAAATCTAGTAGTGGCGAGACTATTTAAGTTGGACATAATTTTTATATTTTACATATAATAATTATATTTTTTAAAATTCTTGTCATGGCGATCGCCGCTACTAAACCTCCCTGATCCCTTCTTGATTGGGTAGTGGGTAGAAGAACAGAACATTAACCATAGCTTTCACTCTTCTTCCTCAAGTTCTAACCTCCTAGCTTCCTAAATAAGCCTCTTCCAAATATCAATATATACTGAAAAGACCCTTTTTCAGTTTCCACTTTTCCTCCATCACTCTCAACATTTTCCTCCTTTTTTCCTACGAACTTAAGTACAGCATCTCTTTTCTTTCCCCACCTCCTCTATTTAATCCAAGGGGGTTAACCAGACCAGACGGCTCACATGGAGGGAGGTTTAGAATCAGAAGGACAGAAATGGGTGGTCGCCGGAATTCCGTTCGGGGTCCAACTGAAGCCCGTATTCACGAGTATTCCGGCAGAGAAGCGAAAGGAGGATGAGGGAGAAGAATACTGTTCGATGACAACACCTACCGGGGACGAAGCCAGAATTTCGACCAGGACAGAGTGTCCACCACCGCCGCCAAGGAAGCGGAAGCCTTCTTCGAGGTGCCACTACGGCGGTGCTGGGGAGTTTTTTAATCCACCGGATTTGGAGACTGTATTTACACACCGCATCGAAAGAGCTTGAGGAAGATGTTAATAAGGAATGCCTTGCTTTCGTGCTGTACAGAGTACTGAATAAACACAATAGAGTCACATCTATTGCGTTTATTCGGTAATTTATCAGGTATACAAATGCCGTATTCGCATAGTTTAGAGTCTAAGGATTTATCTTCTTCCACCTTAATTTGTTGTGTTGCATTTCTGGTTGGTTTTAGCCATTTTCTGTTGTCTATGTATCTCTTTGTTGTAGTTGCCTCGAGTTCATGTACATTGTTTTGTGTGAATATGATATGTTTTACTAACTAAAATAAATATTTATTTTTTAAAATAAATATTTGTGAGGGCATAATCCGTCTCGTAAAATAGAAAATAAATACTTAAAAAATAAGAATCTTAGCGGAACGGGACAAATATTATGGCATAATTAAGTGTGTATGTGTGTGAATGATTTTAGCAAGAAAAGAATTTCTCATGAAACTCGGTTAGAATGATATCAAAGTATCATCTACAGAACTTTTAAGTCAACAACAATTGTTGTTTTGCTTTAAACTATCTAAATTGACAGCTAAATGTGAGCTTATCCATGCGTTTATGCCCTTAAGCATTTTTTTTATGAAATATTCTGTTTTCGTGCTTCCTAATTAAGAGTCCAACAACAAGGATTTACGAGGGGCAAACGAACGTACATATGAGACAGCCCACAAGTTTTTCAAGAACCCTAGTGTCGTATTGTTCGAAGTCGTGAAATTGTAAGTGTAATTATCACTCCATAGTTGAAATTTTGGATCCTGTCGATATATTCTTGTGTGAGACCTCCTCCACCAGAAGTACAAATTTCTGTGCTCCCGAGTTGATAACAGCTTTTAATGCATTATATATCTTCAAAGTTCTTTTTTTTTATTTTAAATTGTGTGCTATATAGAAATGGTGGGCAAGCCGTTAGAACTATGTATCAATCAAATCAAGTACCCTTTCTGATGATGACTCCTTTTAGTACATGAGTGCATCCCAGCATCCTCTTCGTATACCCCTCTCTCTCTCTCTCTCTCTCTCTCTCTCTCTCTCCATATGCAAGTGAAGATCTACCTATGAGTACAATGGAGTAGTAGCATGGAATGAGATGCTGCATGCATATGGTTAAACTGATTATAAATCTGGTTGACTCTGACATATCCCTCCCTCTTTATAAAGTAGGAGTGCCTCACAGTCGACGAGTTTTTCAGTGCCGAGCGGATATTGCCGACATGGCAGCCGCTCAACGCATCTGAGCTGTCATCTAATTCACTTTTGGACGGCTCAGATTGAAACTCTTTCTCTCTTCTCACCCAACACTTTCTCTCTCTAAATCTGAGCCGTTCAAACACACAATAAATGGCTCGGATGCGCGAGCAGATACCATGTGGTACCTGCTCGGCACTAAAAAAATTTCCGGGCCACATCCCCTAAGTACTGCACTTTTAACTACGAGATCGAAAATCTCTAACAATTTTCTGGACAGTACTTCAGAATTATCTCAACAGTGCAAATTCTGGGGTGGAAAAAAATTCTTACCACTAAAAGTCCATGCATTATATAAGAAAACTAATGGAGTATTATTCAAAGCCTGGTGATTAATCATGCATGGCTCCCGAGTGATTTAAGGTGGTCAAGAAATCCAAGGTCTGAGACGTTGTGCGCGCATTTGACGCCCCCCTCGAACTTTGCCCTCATGCGAATCTCAGTTGTGTTCCGATAGGCTATCGCGAGTTTGGAGTTCTTGTAATCATGTCCGCTACTATGCCGGAATATCGCCCCTTTTTAACCCTTTGCTCTTACATATAAAAACTGTTGGGGAGAACCCAAACTTTTCAGATAATGATCGATAATACATGATGATCTGTTTTCTCTTCTTTCTTTCCCTTTTTTTGAACTGAGAAAATATATACCCTGGGGCATAATGCTCGGACATGTTTTCCTTTCTTTCTTTTATTTTTTGATCCGAAGCAGGAATTTCATTCGTAAAAGCTAACAAGATTTCCATCTAAATACAGAGATAAGGAAAAACGCGTCAATCCGAAAAACTATAAAGATAAACAATAAGCACAAAGAGCTAGGCAAATTAATGTCTAAGCCCTAATTCCCGAGCACAAATTAAGCTTCCGACACGTTAATGGCAAAACAGACCGACCGAAGACCGGCGTAATTGAGGTTAAGTAACCTGACATTGAGTCGCCTCATGATGGGGACCGTGCCTAGCGGCACCTCTGCCGAGCGGGTGTCAAGCGGCCAATCCGGCCGTTCATCTCAAAATCGACGGACCAGATCGAAATATCTTTTCCTTTTTCTTTTCTTTTTTTAAAAATCCATTTGATACCTTTGCATCCAGGCTGTCCAAAACATTTTCGGACGGCCAAAATGTGCTTGACACCCATGCCAAGCACCCCGCTTGGCAGGGTCTCCCGGTCCGATGACGAGTGTCCACCCGCCAAGGACGCCTTGTCATATTGGGGAAGTACTCTGTAATTAATGCCGTTGTGGTAGGAAGTGGGAAAGAGGACAAATGCATATGGAACGATCGATCAGAATCCAATGCTAAGTGCAATTGTCACATTTATTGCTTTTGTTTTCAACTCCCCAATGTTTTTTTTTTTTTTTTTTCATATGGTATACATTAGCGGAGTTAGCGGAATATTAGTTTGTTAGTCAACGGGGGGTTTAAAGACTATCTATAGTTCTGAACCCCAAACATCCACGGGTCACCACTGAAAAGAGAAATGAGACAACCAACTTAACAAACTGAATTTCTCAATATTTATTCAAGACAAATTCGAGAGTACCATTTATAACAGAGTAATTATCCAGCACACATGAGTACGTGGTACTTCAAACCATTTATGTAGCGATAACTCATTCGGTAAGGACATTATTATTACTTAGTTTTTTTTTTTTTTTTTGAGTTGTTGGGAGATAAGGAGTGACCCACATTATGTGCTGGCGATATTTTATTTGAGAGAAATGCCACATGGATCGACAATGCCTTATAATACTCCGGAGTACCCAATAATTGGCCTCACGACTGTCTCATTCTTTCTAGTAATTATTTCAGCAGTTAACACCCACCTCGACTGATGCTTGATAAACTAATTCAATCATTCATTAGTTCGTGTCCATATAAAGTTTGGACAAAGTCCCGTATAAACTGATCATAAGAAATGACAGAACCAAAGAGGATTTAAATCCGTGTATTGAATTTTTATTACGGCTTAATTCGAAAGTTGGTAAACGAATAATCTGTGTGGAAATCAAAACCATCTCCTCTGACAGATCTGTCGTTTATAATAATGCAAACTAAGACCCTTATAAAAATGATTTAACCATCTTCTATATTCGATTGACATGTGTTTTGCATGGATGATTTGTGTATGGAGATCTATACAATGGAAGTCTCGTACCGTCAAAATGAATCTGTAACGAGTCTCATTTTGAATCATTTTCTGTGAATCATGTGCGAGCGATCGTTCTATAATGTACTTGAAATCCCATTTGTTTAGAGTGGTGATGATCATATGCATGACTAAGGTAATTAAACCATTTGTAGTGAGTGAGAATGGGAGGATAAAAAACCTCATCCATTTTAAGTTGCAACCATTTTTTTTTTTTTTATTATCAATACATTTCTATCATGTTCCAAAAAAACATAGCATATTCTTGGGATCGGAACGTTGAAGAAGCAACAAAGTCTGCAGGTTTTGCTTGGAAGGTAGTTTGTTGGACTGTTTTATGGGATCAATTATTGGACAAGATGAGAGGGGCATTTCTGATAAGAGAAAGAAACGTAGGGCCGTGGGGGGCAAAATTCCCTTTTTTGGTAAGGTGTCTTGTAGACTTGTAGTTACCGACAGTTTTGAATCAATAAACTGAAGCGGATTTGCAAGTGGACTGCAGACTGCAGTGCAATTGGTGCTTCCTTTACGCTCTTATGCACATGGACAGAGTTTGTTTCCCGTAAGCACCAATCTCTCTCCTCAAATTTTCTAGGATAAAATATATTAGAATTAATGAATTAAAAACAAAACCAAAAAAAAAAAAACTGAAGAGGATTTCTTGTTGAGGCAGTGTGCTCGGGGCTGCAGAACATATCCAAGACTACTCCAACCATACTTCAAAAGTTCAAATCTTTAAACTCATTCTTCAAGGGTAACAATTTTCTAAAGGTGAGCATTTTTTTTTTCTGTTCTAAAGTATTACTTTGGCATCACTCTCATTTGGCTTTGAATTTGACATGACTACTTTGTTTCAATTACCAACAAGGATACATCAGAATTGGAGAATGGCTTTTCTTTAGCTTTGTTGGAGAATGAATTGATGCCTACACTTGTTGGAGCCGCCATAAGGACCACCAGGTCTCTCCTCTATTACACATTTAATTTTAAGTCTCACGTGAATGTATGATGAAGAAGAGGTTTGGGGCACCACGCGACGGTGTCCAAGAAACACCGAGTAATTTTTCCTCCACATTGGATTTAACACCTAGGCTAATTTGGCGAGCCGAGCAAAGAAGGGACCCTGGGGGATATGCTAATCCGATGCCACTCTTACCTTGTATTTGGTTCCTTCCTTTACATCCGGACTGCTTATCAGACGGATAAGCTTAGTAAAACTCGCCCCACCCCATACCTCATTTAAGAGCATCTCCAACGGGAGATGTCAAAGCTGAAGTGGACAATCAAACGGCTAATTTTGGCATTAAATCACCATCCAACCATGTTGCCTTCTATCATGCCAAAAGTGACATGGCTTTGAAGGGAGGTGGTGTGGCTTTGAAAGGAATGGCAAACTTGCCAACTTTGACAACCTCCCTCCTTCATGCCAAATTTCAAAAAATGACCATTTGTATTTTGACATAAGGGTTGGAGAGGAATAATTTGATGTCAAATAAATAAAATTTGACATCAAGGGTTGGAAAGAAAGGCATTGATGTCAAATTGGAGATGTCAAAATGCCACGTCAGCCTTCAAAAAACGTTTGACATCTCCAATATGAAGCCATGGGTTGGAGATGTTCTTAGCTTCATAGCTTGTCCTGGTGGCCAAAAATTACCAGCATGCCCCCAAACAACTCCAAAATTCATGTTGTGTATTCTCATAACAAGGCGCAACTAAGTAAACTCTCACATTATTTCTTTATTACCCACTCACTCTTATTCATCAATTTTAACAGCCAAACACACTCATTCTTAGTTCATCCATTCTTAGTTAATTCCGTCTTATAATATATCCAACTCTTATCTCTTTCTCTATTTATCCCTCATAATCTTATCAGTCCGGTGAAATTTGTGATTGGGTTTTTTTGGCCCAGGTCTGTTTGCGTACCTTCAATCGCCATCCAAAGGATGTACAAAGGCCCAAGGCTAGTACTTAGGCAGCTAGCAATGTACAGTAAGCCCAAATTAGGTGTTGTGATGTAATCAGTGAGCGAGAGAATTGGATGACTGCCAATTTATCGCTGCTTCTGCTTACTGTACATTGCTAGCTGCCTAAGTACTAGCCTATAGCCTTTTGACTTTATAATATCTACTCCTGCAATATTTACAGACACATACTATTACATCCTTGACTAAGAATGTCCTCGTACAATAATTTACAAACCAGGCAAACCAAAGTAACCGTTAATCCCTTGTTTGTTTTTTAAATTTTACTTCTGATCATGGAAAAAAACCACCATTAATCCTTGACCACTCAGCCCTTAAGCCCTTTTTGTTAATGTTTTTATTTTAAATACTTATTTTTTTACTTTACGAGATATGTCATTCTCTCATAATATATTACCTTTAATTCAAAAAATAAATAGTACTTATTCCCTAAATGGCATAGGGGCATTTTTTAGACTCTTTTTTTTTGTTTTGTTCTTATTCAATTTTTTCTGCATTTGCTAGATTTACGCCAAACTTTCTTGTATTATTGCTTCATTTCGATGGAATGAATCAAAAAAATAAAAAATTATAATTTTACCTAATTTAAATATTCAAGGAGAAGCTTAAAAAGTCACTTTTTAATATTTTTCTTGAAATTTTGGATAAAAGTCATAATTTGATACTTTTCTATGCCTCTTATCACGACTGAAAAATAATAATTCATAAAAAGTGTGACTAAATATGAATAAATACGAAAAAAAATTATAATTAGTTAATCATAATCTACATTATTTAAAGAGGCATAAGCAGGATTTAATTTAATTTTCGTACGCATCAATCCCCTTGGCCAAGGAACAATTGCTTCACCCAATTTCCTCACAAAATCGCCTCAACTAATCTTCTCCCCACCGACGATAACCGTCCCCGATCCCCCACTCAAATTACCAGAACACCTCTCTCTCTCTCTCTCTCTCTCTCTCTCTCTCTCTCCAAAAATGGAGAAAACATGGCCCTCTCGATCCAACGCCACTCCCTTCACCTCCCTCCACCTATCATCAAAACCAAACACCACAACCACCCCCCATCAAAAATCCAAAAACACCTCCGAATTCCCACCAAAATCTCGATTCCGTTCAACCCCTTCCTCCTCCTCGTCATGTCCTTCCACGTCATCATCATCGAACCTCCGCCGCGACTTCTCCGCCCTCCCCTACGACGTCATCGCCCAAATTGCCGCCAATTTCACCCACCCCACCCTCCAAGCGGCGTCGCTCGTCTGCAGGCAAGCACAGCTAGTGTTTTTTTCTTTTCCTTTTTTTCTTTTTTCCGGTTCGACGGTCAGGGTAACCGTGCCAGCTTACACACATCACAACTAATCTTTCCCCGGTCCCGTCAAGGGCAAGCATTTCATGCCGGGGCTAGGGAATTCACGGGAAATTACTTTCTTGGGGTTTCTTGCCGCCCGACCCCATGAATGGTCAATTGTATGGGAGCCGCCCACCAACCAACCGGACTGTAACCCTAACCCTCGGGGCTCACAGCCACTTTCTCTAATTTCTCAATAACGATAGAGTTGCTAATTTGCCCTGAAACTGTTTTGTTCTGGTTTTGTGACCTCATGTATCGAAAATTGCGGCTACGCGCGTGTGTGCAGGGCATGGGGGGACGCGCTGAAGCCGTTACGGGAAGCGATGCTGTTCCTCCGGTGGGGGAAGCGGTTCAAGCACGGCCGGGGCGGCGTGAAGCGGAACGTGGAGAAGGCGCTGGAGTCGTTCTTGAAAGGGGCGGCGCGCGGGTCGACGCTGGCGATGGTGGATGCGGGGTTGGTGTATTGGGAGATGGGGAGAAAGGAGGAGGCGATGGGTTTGTATGGGAGAGCGGCGGGGTTGGGTGATCCGGCTGGGCAGTGCAATTTGGGGATTTCGTACCTGAGAGGTGAGATTTTTAAGGAATGGAATTGTTAATTTGTAGGTAGGGTTGCGAAGGAGCTGAACCAAGCTCAGCTTTGAAGTGTTCGAGCTCGGCTCGTTCAAAACTAACCTAGAATAATTGAGCTTGAGCTCGATTCATTTAAACTCATCTATTACCGAGGTGTTTGAGCTCGGTTTGTTTACTTAACGAGTCTCTATATAGGAGCCGAGCTTTTATAAATGTGAGCTCAGCTCATTTACTAAACAACTCAAAACTCGAGCTCGTGCTCGACTCGATTACTAACGAGCCAAGTAAGCCCATAACGGGTTATTTTGATTAATAGGCTGCATTTGTAGGTTTGTTGTTTACAGTCCTGTTAAATTGTAGAATGGGTTATTTGCGTGTCTGTTAGTTTTCGCTTGATTAATGGGTAGTTTATGTAATTGCAGTTGTTTGCTTATAGGGTGACTAGCGGCAGGGTACACGCAATGCGCGTGCAATGAAATTATGCAAATAGCATGAAGAAAATGTACAGATAATCTAATGAACCACTAACGCCAATTAAACATTAAACAAGAGCATTCAAAATGGTTTTCTTGGTTAAAAATTTATTTCTAATGGAGGTAGTTCAAAATGGTACAAAAAGAGAGGGAGAGGGGCGAACCTTCAAATGCTGGTGGGAGATTAATCTCTAAATGGAATCCACTAAGGACCAAGACGTGTAAGTGGGAAAGAGAGGAGAGCGAAATGGAGCTATGGCAGTTCTTTCTTTCTTTTGGTAATCAGTTCTCCCTATGCAGTTAAAAAGTGTATTTGATTTGAGGGGAAAAAAGAAACTGTAGTAGTTAAAAGTGCAGTTTGGAGACAGTAAACGTGTGAGCAGCTTCAGAAAAGTGTTCATACCAGCTTGGGTGTTCCCTTTGTAATAGATTGGTAGATGGATACTGCAGCCTTCGCTGCTATAAATGTGGTTCTGAGTCTGTTGCATAAGAGGATGCTACTCATGCTAGGATCAATTCCAATTAATAAACCAGTTTCAATGAACTAATAGTCAGGATGTGTAGGAAAAGAAGGGATTGAAACTTGCTGCCTTCTTGTTGGTTCCAAAATTCCCATTTCCACTTTTACTGCGGGTAATGTACACTTTCTTATGAACGAAGCTGTATCTCATGGAGAGTGTACTTTTACTGATTGCTTGGTGTCAGTCGGTGACTTTGGTTTAGTTCATTTAGTATTAGCCTACTGCCAGCCGCCAGGATACCATGAATATTGTTTAGTTCATAATTTTTCTCATTGGATAGCGAGTGTATGTATGCGAGTTTCTGTATGTGTGTTGGCCATTGAAGTTGAGATTGGCAATACTTATCCTGGTTATGACATGAGACTTCTTTTGTCCAAAATGCAAATATCAAATGTAGTTACGATAACGAGTTAAATATGTAATCTCTAGTTTTGAAACAATTAACCAAAGCGTCAGTAGTTTTGGTGAGTTACACTTACTGTATTGTTGTTGGTTACAATTTGCATATATATGGTGTGCTATGAAGCACCGACACCTCTAGGGGTCAAGGTATCGCAGTGTCGGACACGGGGACATGGCGGGGGCACGTAAGGGACACGCCACGTGACGTGTCTCATAATTTAATTTGAATTTTTTATAGAGACACGGCTGGGGACACGGCAGGGACACCGTTGGGGGTACCGTAGGGGCCAAACTGCAATTTTTAAAAAATTTTGGGGCCAAACTGTAATTTTTGGAAAAATTGGGGGTCTAATTTTTTTTATAAAATTTTGGGGCCAAATTAAATTTTTTTAAAAATTTCTGGGTGTTAAACTATAATTATTTATTTATTTATATAAATAAATATACACATGGCGTGTCCCCCGCCGTGTCTGTGTCCCCATTTTTTTAGAATTTCCGTGTCCCGGTGTCAGTTTCGGTGCATCATTGATGGTGTGGTAATGCATTTAACTGCAAACAGAACTACATAGAATGTTAAGTGTCCTTCCTGTAATTACACCCTGATTTTTGTTTCGTGGGTTTAGTATTAATCTTATGTCATAGGCTTAGGAGACAGTTTTTGTTGTTGGTTGAATTCTTTCCTTAATTGAATAGCTTGGTTCTTGATTTTACTTGCTGAAGGGCTAATTCATCATTCAATGATTATCTCTACCCTAGTCATTGACAGCCTTAAATTGACATCTAATTGCACGGTCATCCCATGGTCAGTGTGACTTATTTCACTTTCTTTCTTGACCTTCGTTATTGAAATAGTTTTAGTTCTCTTCTTGATGGAATGGTAGTTATCATATATTTATGGTATTCGCCTCGGTATGCAAATGAACTGTTGATTAATGGCTTCAATAATATTTAACTATTTATGTAAGATCAGGTATTATGCTGCATGTGGTAAGGAGTCTTATGAGTTATGATTGCTATCGTGTTTGCAGCTGAACCACCAAATCCAAAGGAAGCTGTCAAATGGTTAAAACAAGCTTCCATATCTGGTCATATCCGTGCACAGTACCAGCTCGCCCTATGTTTGCATCAAGGTCATGGGGTGGAGCAAAATCTACCACAAGCAGTATTCAACCTTCCCTTTTTCCTTTAACTCCTAGAATTTATTAAGCTTCTAGTTGCTGATTAGTATGTAACTGCATGATAGGGAGTGAAACCTAAATTTACATGAGGTGTGAAAAAATAGGACACAAATTTCATAAATTTAACTGACAGGATTCGTGTAGCCCTAGTTGATTGGTGCACAAGGCTTGCTTTTGGTTGGTTTGGTTATGTTATTACCATCAATATGACCAACTTTTGCATGACTTGTTTTCCTGAAGTAGCTGAGCCTTACTGGTTTTCTTTAATTTGATGCAACTGTTTTTGGCTGGTCATTGCTGTGGTCCCATCCAAGTTATTCTATTGTAAGAGCTAAATGAGAAACAGGATTTTCTAGAGCTCAATGTGGTTGGAATATGCTCTTTTGCACTTTTAACTTGTTAATCTGAATTTTCCTGCTGATAGCTTCAGTTTGTAACAGGCAAGATGGTATCTGAAAGCTGCAGAAGGAGGCTATGTGCGTGCTATGTATAATACTTCATTGTGCTACTGCTTTGGTGAAGGCCTGGTGCAGAATCATCGGCAAGCGAGGAAATGGATGAAGCGGGCAGCTGATCGGGGTCATAGTAAAGCTCAGTTCGAGCATGGACTCGGTCTCTTTTCGGTATGTAACTCAGACATATAGCTTTACCAGTTTTCCTTTCTTTGCTTTACTGACGTGTTCATAAAATTGATTGCAGTAATTCTGGTTTCACACTGCGATGGTGGGGGCTAGGATTTCGAGGGTTGGGGGCTAGGTTTTCAAGGGTAGAAGGTGGATTTAGGACTGTCAATGGCTGAAGGTGGTGGGTGAGGATGGCCGAAGGTGGATGGGTGGCTGCCGGCGGTAGTGGGTGGCTGCCGGCTATAGTGGGTTTAGGGTTTCAAGGGTGATTTACAATTGGGGTTAAGAACCCGCTCTGATACCTTTTTGTTTGGAGAGGAAAAGGTGTGTAGGGTATTAAATTAACCCTCACACATGATTATTTATTTATATAAAGAGATAGTACGTTACACAGTGTAACTAAGGGATGTGGGACAAAATACAAGATACTAGTAAACCAACAGTGTGTACTTTTGGCCAATGGCATTATATAATGGAATCCATTGGCAGCTGCATAAATGACTAGAATTTGATTATCAAAGTAGTGCATGTTGTAGTCATTTTGACCCTTCTATAAGCCTTACTGAGTTCAGCACAACGGTATTTATGGATCCTTTACTTATAAGTAAAAGTGTCCCCTTGTATTTGGCGGTTACGTGAGCGAGCATGCACATTGCATACTACATTTTAACGTTATCTAGGTAGTGTTTTGATTCGTGGGTTAGTTGGGAATGATTTGCAGAAGGAATGCATTTATCAATCTTTAGCCTCCTCCCAATGGAATGAGCATTCACCTAAAGTTGCGAAGGAGTTCCATTTGTAATGCACATATTTTCATTGTTTCGTTGGAGTAAGTCTAAAAGTCATTCTTGTAAACGAATCTCTGCCCTAAGGTTTAGGGAGTCTTTTGGAATCTGATGTTGGCATTTTAAAGCAAATACATGGACAGGAGGGGGAGAAGATGAAAGCTGTAGTATACCTGGAGCTGGCCCACCGGGCAGGTGAAGCAGCGGCAGCTCATGTCAAGAATGTCATACTCCAACAACTGTCTGCTACTTCGCGCAATCAAGTTATGTCCCTTGCTGATAATTGGCGTGCTCTGCCTTCATCTCACTGAGTCATATGAATGATATGTAACCCAGGCTGGGAATCAAGGCCTTAGCAATTCCCACAGGAGGACAGCAAGTGATGATATGGGCTGACGACCCCTTTGTATTTACTAGTCTTCGGTCTCTTGAACCATTCCAGCAGAGCGACATCTGGATGTTGGAAATTTTCAATCTTTTCCACAACGGAGTGTTTCGATGGGGACTACAAAAAAGCACTAGTACCTATGTACAAAAGGTTTCTTTCACACCCTTTATGTGTCGGTTAGACTTCATGCTTGGTCTTGTAATGCTTGCCTTCCTCTCTCTTCCCCTGCATCCACACCTTTCATCTATGAAGAATTTCTGTTTAAGTTTTACCATTTGTTTTTCCTGGAATAATGTATTACACAATGTTATAATGGTTAACTGCATATTTTCACCATCAAAAATCAGTTTCTTTTTTTTTTTTTTTAGGGGGAAGGATCTGTTACCGGGTTTCTGTACTGTTGTCATTTTCATGGGTTCTGAAGAGCTTGGATTGCTTGGCAGGGAAAAACAGCTATTGTATCCTATGTACTTGTAAGAAAATGGGTGATTAGAGTGCCTTGGCATTTCAAATGGGGCTGTAAGCCTGTAAGATTTGCCTGGAAGAATAGTAGTTTTGCTTTTCACTGACTCTAAGCTATTGCAAGCAGTCCTCAACTTGGCAAACTGTAAATTAATTATCCATTTTTCAGGTGAGGGTTTGGGATTCTGGATGAGGACTCTAGCCGTGTTTAGGAAACTCTGGGTAATGACCTCCTTAGGAATCCATGCATGTTGTCATTACTGTTGAGATAATTATCGAACAGACATTTTTGATTGAATATTTGGAGCTATTGTTGCAATGTTTAAGATTATCAGAGATCATGTTGCAATGAATTGGTGGGTTACTGGTTAGGCTTCGTGGACCATGGCTTGAAGCTTGTGGTTAACAGCAGGTTATGACCTTGAGTTTCTGGCGTGAGAATTGTAGTATCGATGTCAAGTTAGACCTATTGACAGGCTGGGGTGGATTGATTCATATTGCTACAAGAGTAGTCGTTGATAATAGAGCTACTAGAGAAGTTATTCATTCCATTACCGTCAAACAATGCTCTCTTGGGACATATTTCTGCTGTTGAATGCACATTTGATGAAACAGAGAGCGGATGGAGTAAGACCTAAACATGGTGCCAAGGAGGCTGAAGCAGGTAGGAGCAGCACGAGTAGCGAGTAGCACGCTAGTACCTATTCACATCCTCGGGGCCAGAGATTCAGTCATCATTGAATCAAGATACTTCCATATTTGTAAAGTCAATTGTGTTCAAGGTATCCACACGAAAACTGGAAAATGAAAAAAAAAAAAAAATTTGATCACTGCCTATCAAGAAAAGAGGATGTCATTGCTCAGAAGGATTATAATGTCTATCAAGAAATAGATGAACAAGTATCAATTTGCTTTGTTTCAAATTAACTGGCAATTTCAAACTCTCTTCAGAGCGTTACGCGAAGGCTTGTTGAATTACCAAGACTTAATTGGCTTATCTTCCTCCTCACCCTCACTAGGGTCTCCTTTACCGATTCAGTCTTTGACATTTCTGGACACTTGCTCTGAGAATCCGATGACAAGAACCACAAGTGAGACCGCATACCCATTACATTGACCCAAAAGACCACATACCCATTACATTGACTCAAAAGAACGAAGATGCATCAATTAATTCAAATGCTGGCTACGAATGAAATAAAGCGTTCGTGACACACAATTGCTAAAAACCTAAGGTGACATGTATAGGAGCCAAGATACAAAATACACACACAAAAAAAAAAAAGTTACAAAAAGCTCAAAGATGGATCTGGGAACCATATAGTAGGAAAAACATCACGCGGCTTCACTTTTGGAAACCAAAAAAAGAATGTACAATGTGGTAAAGTGATATATTGCCATATACAAGTATACAACACATAATTTACAAAGACATCGACAAGTATTCAAGACTCCAAGAATGACTTCACATTGCAAGCCGATAGGACAACCACTACTAGCATGCATCTTCATCTTTGAAGAAAGAGTACGGCGCCAACCAAACCAAGCCATAGTGAGAACCCTACCCAGAAAGCTCGGTTCTTCTCCCAATCAACCGGAGGCCGCCATACCATGAAGTCCCCTAAATAGTCTTTGGTTGATGGAAGCTGGTTGGATGTTGATCCACTTCTTTCATCTCTGTCCTTGTTTTTATCAGTCCATGTCCCTGCATAGCTGTAAGAGCAGCATAAAAAAAATTCTGTCACCTACTTTTGAGTAGCTGGAAGGATCTACACAACCAAATTATTATGACGGGACCTTACAGAAAACGAAGCCATTTCCCTCAATTAATGAAGTCATTTGTCCAAACTTTGCATAGCCAAACCATCTAAGCAACTGTGAAATCTTCCCCACTGGTGCACCTTTAGACCTCCAAACACCATCCATGCCATCTTGTTTAATCCTCACTTTTCAAAGCTATAAGTGGCAAGTGATTTGCTTTTTGGAGAATCAATTGCTAGTTGAACTAGACATCACATAAGTGACAAGCCTTGGTTCAACTCATACGTTACCTACATACTTTATTGTTCAACTGAACTGAGATTATTGGAAAGGTGACAAATACTAGCAACTTCTTTGTGATGATGTGAAGCTAGCTCAATTTGGAATCATAGGACAATGATAAATTGCTCAAAACTGATCCTTTTGTACGCCGGTTGAGAATAAAGATAATTATCTCCAAGACTTGTTATTATGGTACGTATGCCTTACATTCTTCTCAAGCTTAAAATTTCATAGTTCGGTACCTAACCTGAAAGAACATCGAAAGGCTGAATTTTTTCCACCTTGTGATCTCACCCAATCTACACTTCTACTTCTAAGATATCGTGCTTCAATGAAGCAAGACCCTGAAGACTGAAGAGTAACCAGAGCACTAAATTGTTGTTGCGCCATAATGAATGAAATTGACAATCAACTACTAATATTCAAAGTTCAAACTCACCTATCATAGCTAGAACCGATCGTTGGTATGGTTACCATCTCCTCTCGGGATATTTTCAGCTTAGGTGCTTCCGAGATGTAACGAAGATCAGCAGCTTGGCGTCGGATGCTGAGGATGGGATGCTTCCGCTCTAATTGCTTATATAAAGCAATACAATCTCGATGGCGGTTGTTAGCTTCATATGCCATAGCAAGCCATATTTGTATCTACCACACCACAACCATTGTTTTTCATTTAGTCCATCAAAAAGTTAAAAATGTTCTGCCTAAGAGAACCCTCTTTCATCTATCAACCAACCTCACCACCAAAGAGAGTTGGCCTGTCGATGATTGTGAGAGCGCCTTCAAGAAACTCAATGGCACGTCCATACGTACCCTTCTCATAAGCCTTCTGACCCAATTGGAACATCAGTTGAGCCATCTTTCTCTGCTCTGCTTGCTCCTTAGCCACCTGCTCGCCGATACCAAAACAAACCACCTTTAGCATCACTGCTAGCCACATAAACACCCGAATCAATTTCATAAACTTTGAATTCCTTGTTTTGCCTCCAAAATCAGTACCATAGCTATATCTTTATGCTTTACCTTGGAGCAACGTATACTTCCAAAGAAAATGCAATACAAAATAAATTATCTAGCCCCTGTCTAAGAGCATCTCCAATGGTGGTTGGGTAGCTAGATGACTAGCTATTGGTACAGTTTAGTAATGAAAAGTGACTAAATTAGGATATTTTCGCAATCTTTACTCCAACGTGCAAATATTAGTATTTCTTCTATTTTCCTCACAAAATGTCAAATATCCTAGATGTTATTTGTGGCCATATGGAGAGAGAGAGAGAGAGAGAGAGAGAGAGGTGTCTTGCGAAAATTTAGCTACGTACCACTAAACTTTGTGCCAAATTTAGCACTAAATACAAGAATAGTTAAATACAGCAAGCCTTTCAGGGTTTCACCTAGCTATTGGAGTGCTTGCTTTCAAACTTTAGACCAAAGTGTAGCATAGCATGTCATTGGAGAAGCTCCAATCTTTGTAGTTTATTACAAGAAGATAAACAAATTCTGAAATCTAATTCCCAGTTTGGTCACTGAGAAAAATTCGGAGAACTCAGCTAACATAATCGAAAAAAACCTAGTTTCTGAAGGGTATTTGTCTCTGCTGTGAATCCCAATTAATAAACTCCATTTCAAGCAATTTCCCAAACCGAAAACAGCATAACAATGCTACATTCCCCACATTTCAGTAGGTGTGATAAACAAGCTTAACAACTTTGAAGAGTTAGTCGTTCAAACTTGATTTGAAAATTTAACGAGCTTCAAACCATGTTCAGGCTTTAGCTTGTTTATGGAATGAGCCGATCTCAAAAGAGCTTCACTCGAGCGCATACGAACCAATCTCGAGTAGCTTGAATGTTTAATACATCATAAGCCCAACGAACCGAGCACTAGATTGTTCTACCTTTATATGATAGCTTAACGAGCTCAAAAAAATGTTCACCTGATTTACGTATGTTAACAAATCAATCTTGAACGAGCTTTTAACGAACCAGCACGAACTCATACATTTTGGTTCGTTTCCAGCAATACATTTAACCATTTCCTTTTCAACTCGCAAAGTTGGAATTTCTCTAATAAACGAAGGGAAAAATGTTCAAGCTTGATTTGTTTACGTAAAAAACCAATCTTGAACGAGCTTTTAACAAACCAGCGCGAACTCGAATAGTTTGGTATTTTTTTTTCAGAAGTACATTTTAAGTATTTCCTTTTCAATTCACAAAGCACGAATTTATTTAATAAACGAACGGTGGTGAAAAACGCAACCTTTTCGAGCTCTTTTCTGACTCTAATTCTCTTCTCCTCCTCCGTCTCCTCCTCCTCCCCTCCCTCTCCTCCACCATCCCTCACCAACTCCTCCGCTATCCTCTCCAACTCCTTCATCTCCTCCAACTCCCTCAACCTCTCCTTCATCGCCTCCTCCCAATCAAACTCATCCAACAACTCCTCCTCCTCCTCCTCCTCCTCATCTTCCTCGTCGTCCAAATCGTCGTAATCGGCCGCATTACTCGCCTTTGAATTCGCCTTCCCTCTTTCGCCAACTCTACGACTCCTACTCTCCTTTTCGGAATCGAAGCTGTTCGCGGCGACGGAGGGGGTGTGGTGGTGGTAGTGAGGGTGGTTCTTGTTGAAGAGGCTAAAAACGACGTCGGGGGGAAGCGAGCGAGTTTTGCGGTCTGGAAGTACGGGCCGTGGGGAGGTTACGTCGAGGAATAGGGCTGGGTTTCCGAGCACGGCGGACATGTCGACGGCGTATTCAGAAAGAGAGAGAGAGAGAGAGAGAGAGAGAGAGGTGAGATATGGAGCTAAGATTTCATAGGAAAAGGAAACGGATAAGAACATCTCCCTCCCACGGCTTTCTCCATATATTATTTTATTTCTTTAATTATTGTTTTTAGATTTCTTTCTTTATTTCTTTCTATTTATTAGAGTACAAAATCTTTTTAATCATTACCTTATTTCCCTCCTCATCAATTATCAAAATTAAAATTCTCAAAAATAAAAACCAAAAAAAGCCTAAGTTTCTCTCAGTCTAAACTTATTAGTTTGAAATTTATTCCCATATTTTTTATTTTTTATAATTTTTTATTTAGTTTATTGTTGAAACTTATTTCGGCATTTCATAATGGCTCGCTTCTAAAAACGAGAACTGTAGCAATTTTGTACTTAACCAAACAAGAAGTGAGACTGATGTAAAACCGTTTTCATCCTTTGGCTCATAACCATAGCGTTAGGTGAGAAGAAGCGAGTGTGATATGGATGCTCCAGAGAACGAAAATAAATTATTATTGTTAAGTTTCAATGAAATTATTTTATTTTTCATATGCAATTTTAGTTTTGCATTCTACTATGTTTCATCCAACGGTTGGATTACACAAAATGAGCAAGAAAATTTTAAGATACTGTACAAACTTCATAAGATAAAAATATTTGTAAAATTTTGATAAGTAGTATAATTTAAAATCTCAGCTCTTTTTCTTGGTTATATTGGGACATTAAAAATAGTCAAAATAACGATAAAATGAGGATCGAATACAAAAGACAAAATAAAATGAAATGAGAGCACGACCATAATCAATGAAACAAGAGCACAAACATATATTCGTGCTCTCGTTTTATTTTCTTTTATCTTTTGTATTCGTTCCTCCTTGGTCGTTGCTTTGACTATTTTCTCCTCTCTCTCTCTCACTCTCACTCTCAAAGCAACGACTTGTTTTTTCTAACCCTTTAAACGTATTCCTAAACTTGTAGATTGTCGTCAAAATAATTTTCTTAATATTTGTCAATTTTTTGTGTTCTCCATCTGTTTTTTTGACTATTTGTTACTCAGGAGTAGTGGAGAACGTCATTCGACCAATGAATTCGTAAAGATGAGCAATATCTGATCATGGTGAGAAACCTTACATCTCTCTCTCGCATCTCTCTGAAAGCATAGAAATTTTGATGTTTTGAATTTTCACATATACATTTACCCGTAAAACTGTTGAAATTATTACTGTAATTGTAACAAATGAACTGTCTCTGAAGCGAGAAATTTTTTAGTGCTGGGTGAGTACCACGTCACCCCGTTGACGTGTGTCCGGGCTAGCACATCCGAGCTGTCCAAAAGTGTATTGAACGGCCCGAATTAAAATACTCTCTCTCCTCTTACCCCCATTCTCTCTCCTCTTTCTCTTTCCTATTTTTCTCTCTAAATCCGAGCCGTCCAAAAC
Organism: Rhododendron simsii; assembly: GCA_014282245.1. Taxonomy (NCBI): domain Eukaryota; kingdom Viridiplantae; phylum Streptophyta; class Magnoliopsida; order Ericales; family Ericaceae; genus Rhododendron; species Rhododendron simsii. Next base: position 4,908,951 of record CM024964.1, read on the forward strand.
TAAAATGGACGGCTCGGATGCACCGATGATCACCACGTGGTGTCCCCTCCGCACTGGAAAATTTCTCGGAGCGAGCATTCATTTCTTTGCGAAAATATCGAAATATAAGTCCGCCCCCCAGCCCCGCCCTTCACGTTCTCTTTCTACTCCGAAACATTCGCACAGACGGGGGAAAAGTATTCAGTGGCCCCCGCCGCATGACGGCCATCCCAGCGATTCCACCCTCCCTTCCTTCTCCGCCGTCCAAAACCCTAACCCCCTCTCTCTCCTCCCTCCTCCCAAACCTTCAATTCTCAACCAAGAATCGGATCCGCTGTGACATTCGGAGCTTCGGAAGGCCGCAAGAATGGACGGTTGACTGCGTAACCGGAGGCGACCCAATCCACATCATCCTGAAGCCGCCTCCTTTCTCGATCCCCATGGCGTCCAATGCGGCTTTGGGCTCGAGCGCGAAGAACGGGAAGAAGGTGTGCTTGTTCTACTGCGCCGAGATGAAGAATTTGGCGGAGCGAGTCGCGGCGGAGTCGGACGCGATCGAGCTGAGGAGCATCACGTGGAGGTAGGGTTTCTGGAGGTGGATATACGCGTGTTTTCAAATGTTGATTCAGATATTGTGCATGTGTAATTTTGTGTGTGTGCATGCATTAGATTTAATCATGCCTCGTTATGTTGTCGGGCTGGCCTTAGGCATCAAGGGGTGTAAACGAGCCGAGCTTTCTAGTGTTCGACTTGGCTCGGCTCCTTTAGTTTTAGACTAAACGAGCTGATCATGGCTAATTTACTTAAGGAGCCTATACAAACGAGCCAATGTTTTACGAGCTGAGCCAAGCTTTTGGGTGTCAAGCTCTGCTTGTTCAGTAAACAAGCCCAAAACTGGAGCTCGAGCTCGATTTGTTTTCAGCCCTACGCTAAAGATGTGGCCGCATTGGGTCCCCAAATTTTATCTACTTTTCGGGGGCGCCTAATTTTATATTCCTATGTTATGGCTATGCATAAGATTAGTATGGGAGCTATCGCCAAAAATGCGACTATAATGATGTTCAAGTAATACGCTTTGAATTGATGGATTGATTATCATTATTTTCTTACTTTTATTAACTAATAATTCTTTCAGTATGTCTCTTTAAAGTTGATTATATATTTTTGAAGATATTTTGTATTTGTAAATTATATAGAGGGCCCCGCTTAAAAGTTTGCTTCGGGCCTCTGAAAACTTAAAGCCGGCCATGTATGTTGTCTAGACTGGTTCACAATTTTAGAACAATTTCAGTTCACAATTTTAGAACAATTTCAATAAGTGCTGTATTGAAATGTTTGGTTTCCTGGAATGATTATGAATGCAATGCTTATTACTTGGCCTCCTAATGGACTGATCATTCACCTAAATTGGTGAATGGTGATTATAATTAGAGTTTATATTCTGTCAGCTTCAGTGAACAAAACAACAAGTACGAGACTGAAAAAAATAATGTCACTGCTGTGCATGATGAATTTATACTATAATCTCTCCATGGATTGTTATTAGATTTAGTTTTCCCACATTCATATGAGTGCAAGAAATGACAAAATATAATTGGAACTGAATGTAAAGATGGCTCATTTATGATTTATGTAACATACTCATGGAAATTTCATTGAAATATGTCCTTTAATTCCCCTTGGACACTATAAATATCAAAGGTTACTGAAACCTTTTTTTTTTTGAACAGCAAAAATAAAAATTTATTAACCTTTGAAAAGTTACAAAGATTAAAAGGATAAGAAGGAATACGGCATCACAACGAATCTTGTGCCCCTCCCTGCCCCAAGAAGCAATTAGTTGAACAGGTTCCAACCAAAGCAGAAAAACAGACCACATTAGGACAGGCCCTAATGGAATTACAGCTCCAGATCAATTACAATAAAGAGAACAAAATGTTGCATTTTGGATCCCCCATTTGCAGTATTACAGGAATATAGTAGCAGGCAAGGTTACTGAAACCTGGTGCCATGAATCTTCTTATGTACTTGTCACCTCTGTTGCTTGCTAAGAATTAAGCATAAAACAGAAGGTTTGGATAAAAAGAGGAAAAAACGATTTACTGATACTGTGCTCGTTTTTAGCTCATCCTTGAAGTGGAAGCTACTGTTCCCATCATAATATACACATCTAAACTTCAGGACTTTCGAGGATGGTTTCCCCAACTTGTTCATATCTAACGCACATGGCATTCGTGGACAGCATGTGGCCTTCCTTGCCTCCTTTAGTTCTCCAGGGGTGATTTTCGAGCAACTCTCTGTTATCTATGCATTACCCAAGCTGTTTGTGTCTTCCTTCACACTTGTCCTTCCATTTTTCCCAACCGGCACATCGGAACGTATGGAGGAGGAAGGAGATGTTGCAACCGCTTTCACTCTTGCCAGAATCTTGTCAAATGTCCCAATTTCGAGGGGAGGACCCACTAGTTTGGTAATTTTTGATATCCATGCATTGCAGGTTGGTACTAAATAGGCTGGTAATTCAATTTGACACTCTTTTCCAAAAATATCCTCAGAGATATCATTTCATGATTATCTAGTTTCTTTAAGCTTAATTTAGTGTTTTGCTTAATTTATTGCTCCTTGTGTTGTTGCATCTCAGGAGCGATTCTACTTTGGTGATAATGTTTTACCATGCTTTGAGAGTGGAATACCTTTGCTTAAGAATAGGCTTCAACAGCTCCCAGATTCTGACAATGTATGATTCTTCTGATTACGAAGACCATAACATTACCTCCAGGGTCCTTAAATTGCTTACGTTTTTCTTTTTCCCATTCCATAAACCATTGTTGTGATAAAGGCATCTGGCCGCCCATGGCATGAATTACTAAATAGAAAAGTGCTAAATTGAAGTATTGAACATACACATACTGGCAAAATACCAATGCAGTATAGACTGCAATTTAGATGTCAATTGAACTTCTATTCTGAAAATGTGCTTTCTCTTTGGGCTGAACCTGGAACTGTGGATATGTGTAGGTTAGATTATTGGATTAATTGGTTTTCTAATTCTTTAGTCACTTACAGAGGTCTTTTTCTCCTTCTCTCTAGATATCCATTGCTTTCCCAGATGATGGTGCATGGAAACGATTTCATAAGCAGCTGCAGCATTTTCCAATGGTACTTTTCCTAATCATTTGGAATGACATTGGACACGTGAAATATGTCAAAACAGCTAAAAGTGAATTCCTTCGTCAATTTAGTTTCACTTTCCGCTCAACTTATTACAATGTCATTGGTGCCTTTCTCTGGCCACTAGATTATTATGTACAAAAAAAATGCTAGGGTGCATGTCTTTATGTCTGGAAATGGAGCTCTGTGTTAGGAGTCCATCTGCTTGAGGTCTTCCCGTATGCACGTAGGCCCAATTCGTTGGGAGTATTCACAGAGCCCACACCACATTGCATGGACCCCATATGCATTGAATGACTCATATCCACTTAAAAGGCTAAGCCTTGTAAGTGGTGATTATCCAATTGTATATTACGGTCCAATCCTTTTTTTATTTATCCGATGTGGGACTCAACCTTTCACACATGTTCCGAACACTCTGAACCTCTGTCTGATGAGTTGGTCTAACTACTCATTTTCTATCATCCCTGATGATGATACTTGATAAACTTGGAAAATGGCCACCTGAGGGAAATAAACGTGAAGAAGTCGTTTTCCCTTCCTCTATTCACCGCTGCTACAAGGCAAAGCTGGAGTTTTCATGATCAGTAATGTATAAATGCTCAGTGTCCAGCAATGGACATGATGTTCAGACTCTCAGCATGACTAGTCTGAAAAGCATGGGATCTCTCTTATATGTCCATCCATTTGTTTACTTTAAATAGATGTCTGAATATCCAATTTTAGGCTGGAGGGTGTGTACAAGCATTTATGTCGTCTCACTACTAAAGCCACAACAATTAGACCTTTGCGATTCTTAATGTTTTCTGTTGTGAGGCATTTGCATAACCATTGCATAGTTGATTCTCAGATTGTTTGTGCCAAAGTTCGGGAAGGTGATCAAAGAATTGTACGGATCAAAGAGGGAGACCCTGCAGGACGTCATGTCGTCATAGTTGATGATCTAGTACAATCAGGTGGCACTCTGATTGAATGTCAGGTATGAAAATTCTGAAGAGTATCCCTTTTCTGTTGTCTGTTTATCTTCCATTTCGAGGACTCATGCTCTTTGCCTTCATTTTACTGTTATATATGCTTATTGGTAGGGGTAGCATATCAAGCGAACTTCTCCTATGTTTTTTTTTTTTTTTGGTGGTAAGTGTCCCATTTTATAACCAACCAACTCAGAAGCAAACCTCACAACAAACTGCTTCAGCAGAGAAAACAAAAGAAAAAACTGAGGTATAGCAGACCCAAGGATTCTACTTGAGATATTCCAACAGCTACAAAGCCTTTGATTCCCAAGAGATTTTGGGAAGTGCTTCCTAGTACAGACTCTTAGCACAAGCTTCTTGATGATAAGATGCCATTTGTCAAGCAACAGAAAGTATCTCAACATTGTAGCTTTGTTTCACACCTGCAAGGACTTCATTCCCAATCCACCCTCAGCTTTAGGAATACAAACTTCTAAACAACTGACTTTAGCTCCAACTTTTTTGAGGTTAAATCCTGACAACAAAAAGGCTCTGAGCAAAGCCTCAATCTCCTTAAGGATTTTCTGAGGTAGAATAAACAGAGAGGCATCAGTAAGTTTGCATGCTAAACAGGACTGATAGAATTAACAGAGCTCTGCCACCATGAGAAAGATGATTGTTTGTCCAGCTAGCAATTCTCTGAAGAGGTCTTTCCTAAAATTGAACACCCAAGTCTAGCAGAAATTTGAGGAACTCCAAAATATCGAACTGGTAAGGTACCTCAGGAATTGGAAGTAGATTGATGATATCAGCCTTGACTGCTTCAGTAACACCAGAGAAGAAAATCTGCCATTTATGGAGATTCGGTTTCAAACCACAAGAGTGATAAAATTCCTCCAATGCAGATTTTATAACCCCAATAGAGGAGGTGTCAGCCCCGGCCAGCAGAAAAAGATCATCAGCAAAAGCTACATAGGAGATGTTCAAGTTGCTGCACTTAGGAGAACTCCTCCTATGTTAGTGGGCAGAAAGGAGGAAAGGCTAAAAAAATCAATAACAAAGAAGTGATTGTCAGTGGGTGAAATTTAAGGAACTTTCCACTGTTAATCGTCCATCAGGACCATCACGTATAAGATAGAAATCTTCTCTTGAAATGTCTCATTTTCTGACTAATGTTGATGGATATAAGCTGCTTGTAGGATTTTTGGTGCCTTTGTTATCTGTGATGCCATTGTGCAGAAATTCTTTCCCCCTTAATTTTGCATGGCCATACTTACCTTGAATTTCTTCCTTTTTAGAAAGTGTTGGCAAAACATGGAGCAGCAAGAATCAGTGCTTACGTGACACATGGAATTTTTCCTAATAGGTCATGGGAACGTTTCGAACATGATAATGGAGGTATGCATATGTATTTTCAGTTCCATTTTGATTCTCTTTTTTGGTTTTAGTACCATTAGGTGCTTTCTCGGATGTATTAACCATAAATTTCTTCATAGGAAGTAGCAAGATTCAAAACTAGACCCATCTAATTTCAGTAATCTGCTTCTGATGTGAGAGGAGTTTTAAGTTTGTTGAATCAATGGTTAGATACTCTACATGGTGAAACCAACACTTAATGCATCTGTAGTTTTTTTCGGTAACCCACATGATGATAGGATTGAGTTTTCGATCAAATGACGTTTCCGAATGTTAATGCTACTTCATAAATTGTCCTCTCTCCTTTTTTCCCGTTGAAACCATTTTGCAATTTCATCGCCTTTTGGCCTCATGTTCTCTTCAGGGTCCCCGGAGAATGGATTAACTTACTTTTGGATGACGGACTCCTGCCCAATGACAGTGAAGGAGGTGAAGAACAGACTCCCATTTGAGGTACTTAGCCTAGCCAGTTCCATAGCAGCTAGCCTCCAAATCTAACAGCGGGGCAAATCTCCAATGAGATTGCTAACTTTTCTCAATGGGATTTCTTCATTTTTATGTATGGGAATCAACACAGAGAGAGACACAAGCAGGCAGAATTTACCAGTATTTCACCATGTTGTCCTAATGTAGTCAATTTAAACACTAGTTTGATAAATAAGCTGGGAGGACCTTGTCCTAATGTAAGCAATTTAAAAAGCATTTTGATAAATAAGCTGGGAGGTTTTTGGAGATACTAAGATTGAATTTCTTTCACAAGATAAGCTTTTATAGCTTTCTTCGGATACGTGTGACGTTTATACATGCTATTTCTTCGTTTTCTGTGGGGTAAACAATACATGGCTCCAGTTAGGCATCACTTGGCCAGTTGACCTAGGGTTTATTAAAATAAAGAAGTCTGGCAGTAAATTATTCAAGTTTGATTTGACAAGATATGTAGCGTAAACGATATATTCCAGCTTTTCCAAGTTTAACCGACGAGCTAGTCTCTTAAACGAGCTGATCTTTTAACTAAGACAAAAATGAGCAGATTTTGTGTGCCTTGGAAATTTTGGATCTAATAACCTGAACGGTCCGATCTCATGGTCAACGTAATATATTGGTGCCTTCGGGCCAGGATTAGTTCCAAACTTTACCAGCCTGAGTAGCTTGTTCAAACTTCTGTTGACTGTTGAACAAGTTTTTCATGCTCTCTCTGTTTATGCGACCAACTGATCTCTAACAATCTATAAGCGAGCGAAACACGAGCTTGAACTTGAATAATCTACTTCTGATCTCTAACAATCTTTAATCGAGCGAAACACGAGCTTGAACTCGAATAATCTACTTCGCTTATCAGACTAACTTGGTCTGGCAATGAATGTTTCTTGAAGGTTTTAAGATTTAGAACCCAAAGCTCCGCATTGCTTAGCTGCGAAATTTTTAGCTTTTCTTAACATGGAGACTTTCACATCTCATGTAATATATAGTGAGACAGTAGATGAGATTCTAACGATTCAAAAACACGCACGAATTCCGAACAGAAGTATTCTGGAATGTTCATGTATTAAATAGATCAGCTCTAAAATTTACATCCCAAATACATGCCATTTACCGGCATATAATCAAAATTAGTTTTCGTACGGCAGACCAAACAAGCCGAACAAATGAGGAAAAATTGTACATAATTTACAACCAAAACTGGAGGAAATCTATTCCTTCTCCCGAGTACATAGTACAACTCAGAAATATAGTCGCCTCCTAAAAAACATAAAGTACAAGAAGTACTGCCCCTATCAAGACCTATTCTACTTCACTTTGTGGGAGATGTTGATGTAGTTTAGGAGCTTGGTTAAGGCCTTACCACTGTCAATGGCTTCCCTTGCTCTATCCATGGCTAATGATACATCTTGTGCACCATCACAGCCCAGCATGTGATCTACCATTCCGGCATTTAAAATGATTTGATCATACGCCGGGCCTTTCTGACCATGTAGAGCTTCTAAACCTAATTCCTATATTCCTCGAAACCTGGACGTAGAAAATAAATGGCATCACAGTCATAAACTGTTATGTTCTCGAGCAAGAGGAAGAAATTAAAATAGACCGTAGAAGGTGGAATTTAAAAACAAACACCGGATGGCAAAAAGAGAAGCCTCTACTATTGCAGACTTAATCTCATCCAATCATATTAAGTGAATTCAGAACAAGTATTTTTCAATTCCTACGGTTATTTAGGACCCAAAACTGTATAATAAATTCATCTCAAGGGAGCAGGAACACCCCCACTGATGACCGGAATAATGTTTCAGAAGCTCGAAAATGATGAACAAGAACAGAATACTGAACATCTAAAAAAATACTAATCTTGTTTGGGACTTTGAGCTTCCAGACAAGCCTCCAAAAGCCGTCCTTTGGTTTGAACGAAGGCTCTTGCCCTCATACGCAACATGATACCCAGATTTGACTGTATAGATTCTATTCTGAGTGAAATGCCATACAAGATGTCGTTCGTCTTTTCTACTAGGAGAGGGATAGATGTAATCGCTTCCAATTCTTCTTGCATAACTACCAATGAAATCTTTTGCCTATCCCATTTGCCTCCTTGAAGAATCACGTCTGCCACCCAGTTAATCATACAGTTGGCTGGCTTGGTAGAATTTAACTTGAAATTAGGCAAAGAGGGGATCCATAGGTCTTCCCAAAATTGGTGTTAAACACCATCTTGCACCTATTTCCTGATTCCCAAAATTTTTAGCTTTTATTGACATATCATGTTCGCACTTGGTTTCAATAGCACGGCAGATTTGGCAAGGTAAGTAAAATCCCAGAATGCTCAAGGCCAAAGCTTGGCCCGTGTATAATATAGTGAGACAGTAGATGAGAGTCACTTTGAAGAATTTCAAACCTTTACTTGACCAACATAAGGTTTCTACGATTCAAGAATACGCACGAATACAAAACAACAGAAGTATTCTGGAATTTTCATGTATGAGATCGATCGCTCTAAAATTTACATCCCGAATACATGCCTTTTACCAGCATAGAATCAAAAAATTATTTTCGTATGGCAGACCAAACAGGCTCAACAAATGAAGAAAAATTGTACATAATTTACAGCCAAAATTGGAGGAAATATATTCCCCCTCCCGTGTACATTGTCCAACTCAGAAAATATACTTTAGGCTCCTCCTAAAAAACATAAAGTACAACAAGAAGTATTGCACCTATCAAGACTTATTCTACTTCACTTTGTGGGAGATCTTGATGTAATTTAGGAGCTTGGTTAAGGCCTTACCACTGTCAATGGCTTCCCTTGCTCTATCCATGGCTAAGGATACATCTTGTGCACCATCACAGCCCAGCAAGTGATCTACCATTCCGGCATTTAAAACGATTCGATCGTACGCCGGACCTTTCTGACCACGTAGAGCTTCTAAACCTAATTCTATATTCCTCGAAACCTGGACGTAAGAAACAAATGGCATCACAGTCATAAACAGTTATGTTCTCGAGCAAGAGGAAGAAACTAAAATAGACCATAGAAGATGGAATTTAAAAACAAACCCAAGTCGGACGGCAAAAAAGAGAAGCCTCTACTATTGCAGAATTAATCTCATCCAATCATATTAAGTGAATTTAAAACGAGTATTTTTCCAGACAGAGAGAAAAAAAAAAAAAAAAAAAAGGTATATGGATTCCTACGATAACTAGATTATAAATTTATCTCAAGGGAGCAGGAGCACTCCCACTGAAGACCTGAATAATATTTCTGAAGCCAGAAAATGATATTAAAAAACAGAATACTTAACATCTAGAATGGTTGAACTTTTCCTCACTAGACTTGATTATCATGGAATGAAGGGTGTAGCTTAAAAAATGCCAAATCTGTCACAAAACTTCACTGCAGTTCACTGTCGAACATGGAGGCAAGCATAATACAAAGAACAGGGAGCAAAGCTCGAAGCAGCAACTTAACAACTGAATACGAAGCATGGGCTTTTACTACAAAGTCAACAAGGCGTTGAAATGGGATAGATAGGTAAAGGTAGGCGATAGCATATCTGTTGCATATAGACCAGGCTACCAGCATTGATACTTCTTTTGTTAGATATAAACCACTTTGCTTTGAGGTTGTAGTGGTGTTTTCCATGAACTGCGATTTTTCTATCATGAGAAATTACTTGACTGCACGACTGACTAACATCCGACTAGCTTCAGACATTGAAAGTGAGTGGAAGGAGAAATATCAAATTTCAAATTTCCCTTGCAATGATATCATTTTCTCATAGATGGAGATGCCTAGATGATGCAGTAGTAGAGGGATATCATATTGAGCAATAGGCCCCTGCGTGCCCAGTCTCTTCCACATTTGCATCACATCAAAGCTAGGGCAATAAGCTATGCAAACAAGAGAAGAGGAAGCCATGTAAAGAGAATCTAGAAGGCTTACTGATCTATCTGTTCTCGGAGTATCAGTGGGTTCAAAGCCATAGTCTTTGGCAGTTACCTCAAGATTGAAACTCTCACGTGACATGCCTGTACCATTGAAACACGGATTTCAGATTTAGCAGGGAGCTAATATGTTTCTGTGCAATGCTTTCATGGAAATAACAACCTTAGCCACCAACATATCTGTATACCTTACATAATAGTCTTCAACTCTAAACACATGAACAGGGAAAAAGTAAAAAACAAAGGTCATTGCTAGATACACACCATCCACTTCATGAGCAGATGCCACATTCAGTGAGCGGAACCCTGAACAGTAGTTCACAGGAACCCCTTTTGTTGAGGTTAATGACCGCAATCTTGTCGTCATCGAAAGTGCCCCTTCCTCACCCTAGATGAATAACATCAGATTATTCTTCTATTTTCAGGGAAAGAAACTATTCTTTAGTGTCCCAATGGATGCACTACTGTTGAGGCCAACTATATTTCAAAGAGCACAAGATAAGCTTCTTTCATGACTAGAATAATGTCTTCCTGGTATAGAAGGAATGTATTATCATTACTGGAAACTTATTAGATCAAAAGATATACAAGGTTCAGTACCTTCACCACCAAACCAGATTGAACACCTCTTCTTCTCATAAGCATTAAAAGTGGTTCCTCATAACCTTCATGATAAAATCCAGCAACAATTGCTTCCCTCCCCCGTGCCTAGTGAAAAGACAACACTCAAGATTGTGAGTTAAGTTGGCGGAACAATAATGAAAATTTACACAAGGATGGCTAATATCATGGCCAAGTAGTTTATTTTCTCTGTAATGCCCTGGTGAGAAGAGCGCAGATGGCTGTTTTGCATTAGCTATAGAAGTGATAGAACTTTAAGAATAGGGTTTAAAGTCTACAACAAACAAAGAACATGCACTGATCTTTCTAGCTTCTATATTTGTTAGTTGTTATAGATTGAGATCTACACTCGATGTGCATCGCATATCAAGTTCTTGAAGTCATATCAGAGAAGACTGGATCACCCAGATAATACTTTCAAGTGTAGTCCAATTGAAAACAATGTTGCTTACTCTCACAAATTGCTGAACCTTCTCAGATGTTGCCACTGGAGGGCGCTTCTTTATATGTTCCCTCAACCCAATTAAAGAGTACCTTGCAAACCAATTTGAGTAATGTTAGGCTTTGTTTCTAGCCCTGAGCAAATACAAAGATAGCTTACACAACCATATATCTCAGCCTTGAAGCATAATCGACTTTCTTTAAACTTTCATTGTTTATCTTCTTTTGCGAGCATTCCATTGATTTTCTTTTTGTTCTTCTCTTTAGTTACACCTAGGGGAGACGGTTTGAAGAAACAATCAGATATTGGACTAATAACTTCACGAAATGCAGCAGTATTTTACAACGTAATTTTTTACAGGACAAGTAGATGGAAAGTGTGGCAAAAGTCATAACTCATGCATAGCTAAGTTGAAAATATGTATTGGCATCTTCAACCAATTGCATAGAAGCATTAACCAGAACACACAGGCCTAGCTACCAGATAGAAAACAGTCTTACCTGTCCTAGCTTGATTACAACATTGTAGAAAACTAAGGAAGTCCGCCAATAGAACTAGAGGAACATAATCGTTACATAATATAAGATGCACAAAAGCATCTTTTTCAAAGCACAAAATTTGTGGCAAAGGAAAAAGAGTTAATTATATGACTCTCATGATACCTCAAAATTTGACTGGTAAAGAAGTCAAATATCAACTCAAACCCTTTACAGAGGCCCGAGCAAAGTTTCAGGAGATGCACATCTGCCAATATGGTGCTGCAATGTTATCCTCAAGCATAGAACCTATAAGTCATTGTTTTGGCTAACAATTATTGACCTCAAATTTGCATATCATAGCCTAGGAGGGGCTATTAAGGTATCTAGTACATAAGTTAAATGAGAAAGTTTAATCCTCCAGGTACATTGAGCAATAATGCATCATGAAATTAACTAATTCTCTCTAGAAGGAACATTGCACTTCAACAATGAGTCAATCACAATAAAGGAACTGAAAGAAGTAAATGCCTACACCGTAAATTCTTAATACAAGAAACCAAAAGAAAGTTGGAAGAGAAAAAAAAATGGTTATATTTACATACATTGATGGGACAGCTTCACGTTGGCTCATGTAAGCAAATCCGACTTCCTCATCCTGGAGTAGAACAGTTCAGAAAAGTTAGATACTACTGGAATTTATTCAAGGCGCTGCAAAATCATCAGTATGGTACAGCAAGAAAGAATGTAGGAAACCAAAGACCTCAAGAAGTTTTTTGGCCTGCAATGGGGATAACTTCGTATTTGCTCCCATGAACTTCAGCATTTGTTCTTCAGTTATGCCCCCCTGAAAACATAAGACCATCTCAGTTCACATAAAACGCAAAATCTGACTTCTTTTTCTTTAGTTTCCTCTTCATGTTGGTGATGTTTCTATTTCCTTCAAAAAGTTCCATGCAACAGAGATAAGAGAGAAAAGAAAACAACAGTACTCAAACAAATAACAATGCAAATTTTGCATACAAGAAAACTTCTCTCTTTGAAGTAATAATCACCATTGTATAAAGATAATTCGGACGATACTCTCATACATAGTAAGACATTAAGGACATGAAGAACCAAAGAGTAACAAAAATGCCACTTTTATTCTTTTTCGTTTGAGAGAGAATGAAACAGGCCACAGTGGCAAGGTAAGCTAACTGATGACCTTTGGTGGCATCCATTCCACCCCATGAAGCAAGCAGGATTCACCATAACAGGACCTAACTGCAGCAACAAATAGTGTGCTCCTGAAGTACCGAGTGTTTCCATCGTAAGGCTCACCATAGTGAGTCAAAGATCTGACATCAGCAATTGGCCGGGGACCTAATATTCAATAAATAATAAGACTAAGAGATGGGTATTGATGCGAAAAACTTTCTATTATCTAAAAACCACCAGACTAACAGGTAATAAACATTACCGAGTTCATCATCAAATGCAAGGCAATATGCTTTCAACTCACGATCTGTTTCTCTATTCATGCGTTGGCCTATTAAAAATGCTGAAAGCAGTGACTCGCTTGCTGAGGTCTCGTTTTCTAATTTCAAAGGAAGAACGTCTTTTAGAACACCTTGAACTTCTTCATATCCTAGGTGAGCCCCTGCTAAGACTTCCCTAAGGGCACCCACCAATCTCATATCGTTTGTGCAATTACCAACATAGTGGGGGCCTATTGAATTACCAACTCCCATAATAGAGCCTTCTGGATCAGCTATGAAGATTATGTCCTGGGAAAGCACTCGAACCAAATGTGGCCAATATGTATTCATTGCACGTGTTTCCCCCTCACTCCATTGAGTTTCTTCAGGAAACGCATTTGCACGAATGGTCATTGCAGCAAAAAAAGCCCCAAGTTGTGCCTTTGAAACCTGCTCTTCATCTTTAAGTTCTCCCTTAGCTGTGTAAGCAGAGTTAGAGAAACATTAGCATTCCAAAAATGTTAGCCGAGTAAAGATTGAGGGACATTTCTTACACATAAACAAGATTCCAGTAAGAATCAACAAAAAACATTCGAGAAATAAGTGTGTGGGTTGGGGATGGTCCAAATTGCTTCTTGACAAAAATCGGATAAGTTATTTCAGCTCCACCATACCCCAAGTATTACTTTTTTCCTTTTCGATTTTGTTCCTCTTACAAAATCCTAAATGTGAGCCTCAAACTTGCTACACAAATCTGCATAATACATGGGTTGAGTCTCAATACTGCTATGAATTGGAGCTCTTTTTCTTTTCATTCTTTAGTTCTACTCCATTAATTTGTAAAAAAACAAAAAAAAATTACAAAAAAATGAAAGGAAGAAAGGGCAGTCGTTGCATGGGAGTTGTGCTTCGGCCAGTGAGGCTCATCTTCGACATTTCTTAACCAGCTAAACATTGAACAAACAAAGGTTGGGCTTCTGGGCATGACTTTAGTCCAATGTACAGATTTACAGACGTTCGTTTGTTTGAGCGGACAATGTATGTGCAACCCTAATACCCTCTTTATAACCCTATTTAAAGGCACGGTGAAGCCCTAGCTGTAACTTTATTCAATTGAGAGAGAGGAGGGATGTTCTAACAATGAGGAATGGAGACAGATAGTGGAGCAATTGAAAGCTCTGGCAGAGGGGCAGGAAGTTCTGGACCAGCAGACGAAAGCCTTCAACGATTAGAAAAGCTGAGGATGATAGAAAGAAAAAGGAGGCGGGCGACGAGAGAAAGAGGAAGAACATAGGAGCAAAGGCAAAATGAAGGGCAAATAAGAAAATTCTAAAAGAGACCGCTTCTAATATCTTTGTATCGTGCTGACGCGTCGACATCCGGTCAAGCCCTTCCATTGCTTACCATTCGTGTTCTTCTTAGGCCAGTTTCACCATCCCTACTGGACTTGATATCCATAATGCTATTGCGATGGGTGGGCTTAAGTCTACGGTGGCGACGTACGTGAAGGTTGTGGACAAAATGAAAGCCAAGATAAAGTTCATCGAAGATCAACCCATAGTCAAGGACTCAAGGAACATACCATCACAAGCCAACTCGAAATTCAAACTGAACATAATTCTCTAGGTTTGCGATGGTATGGTCCTTGAGTCCTTGGCTATGAGTTGATCTTCAACGAACTTCATCTTGGCTCATCGAAGATCAACTCCTGGTCAACTCGAAATTCAAACTGAACTTGATTCTCTAGGTTTGAGATGGTATGGTCCTTGAGTCCTTGACTATGAGTTGATCTTTGATGAACTTCATCTTGGCTTTTATTTTGTCCACAACCTTCATGCACGTCGCCACCATAGACTTAAGCCCACCCATCACAATAGCATTATGGATATCAAGTCTAGTAGGATAGTGGAACCGGCCTAAGAAAACAACGAAGGGCCAGCAATGGAAGGGGCTTGACCGATGTTGACGGCTTGACGCATCAGCACCATACAAAGATATGGAAGCGGTCTCTTTTAGATTCTTCTTATTTGCACCCCATTTTGCCTTTGCTTCTATGTTCTTTCTTTCTCTCGTCGTCCGCCTCCTTTTTCTTTCTTTCGTCCTCAACTTCTGATCGTTGAAGGCTTTCGTCTGCTGCTCCAGAGCTTCCTGCCCCTCCCCCAAAGCTTTCAACTGCTCCACTATCCGTCTTTGTTCCACATCCTTAGAACGTCTCTCCTCTCTCTCAATCGAATAAAGCTAGGGCTAGGGCTTTGCCGCGACTTTAAATAGGGTTACATTGTCCACTCAATCTAAATGGCAAATATTTACGATCAAAAATGAAAAAAACTATGAAATCTGAAATCATCTAATCTATACTTTTTTCAATTTCGACCAATATTTTCGTACTTTCTTTATTCTTCTCAGCAACCGATGATTAAATCAAATTTTTTTACGGGAACCCAAACAAAAAGATTATCAATAATACCGACATTCTTTAGTAAGAAATAACTTAAGTCAAACTCAACAGTGAAGTGTGTTGATGCAAATTGAGGAAACAATAGACCAATAAAAACCATAAAACTCGATTAACCTGATCTTAAAATGGTGTCCAAGACCTTGAAAGCCTGCTCTTCAGTGAGCGGTCTGGTTTGTGTGGGCCCAGTGCACACCTTCGCTTGAGCTTCCAACACCGTCTGATTCGGTTTCCGGTACTCCGGATTCCGATAAGACGACGAAACGGTCGGGTTTCGGATATCGGTTTCCGAAAGCCCTAGTTCACCGATCATAGCCGAATCCATCACGGATTTTAAAGTCAACCGACATTTCCGTCGGACCCCGGTAAGGGTGAGTTTTGAGGAGAACTGAATAGAGGTTTGCAGCTTTGGTTGGGTACAGCGGTTGGCTGTGGGGATGGAAATTTTTGTGTCTGGATTGAGCAGAGCTTTCATGGTGGTCTCTCTCTCTCTCTCTCTCGGATTTGTTCTTCGCCTGCGTTGGAAAATGAAACGGAGATAAAAATAAGCGCGCAGAATATGCTGTGAGTGGACGGTTATGTGTTTGGACAATTGCGTCAGCGTAGCATTTTTTTGTTTTTTTTTGACATGAAGCGTAGACATTTTAGGCCATCAATTTTAAGGTGGATCTTCTTCGTTTTTTCAAGTGGCAATAAAAAGAATATTAATTTTCACGCTTCACTTTTGTACGGTAAAATTACTACTAATTTCATATACAAAGTAAAGCGCCTGTGTACAAAAGTGGAGCGCCAAAATTAAAACCCCAATAAAAATACCTTACATTTGTGTTGGAAAATTAGAATCAACATTTACTTGAGGGGAGTGTGACATTGGTTTTTGCAAATTATAGTCACTTTTGTAGTTGTACTCCTTTTTTTGAACTTATTTTGTAGTTGTACTTTCTTTTTAATCAACAGTCAAGCATCAAGCATTGCATATCATTTTAAAGGCCCAACGGCACTTCACAATGGAATCCAACCGAAGCTATAGAGATGAAAAAAATCACGTGCATTCCAACTAACATATATACACAAATTATATCAAATGGCTACTTAATTACTTCTATCAAGACGCAACATACACTGCACAAGCAGAACCGATACTTCATGTTAGCTAATAAAGCTAGTCAAACGACAAAAACAAAAAAGGCGCCCAAAGGATCACAGATTTTTGCAGTTGTACTTGGGTGGATGAATTTGAGGTCAAATAGGAATATTGTAAAGAGTATGTTGATATTTTTGTTGATGAATACGTTTGCAATTGAGTATCATAGTGTACGATGCAATATTTTAGAGCTTTGCTTATCAAAAATTACTCTACCTTGAATATTTTAGCCATCTTCATTCTATAGAATTTGGTCATGTGTATAGTATTCATGAACCAGTACTACTGTTATAGTAACTTGCCTCATACCTCAAGCGATAAAACTCGAGACTTAGAAACACATCTCATCGCTCACTTGATCGATGAGGAACAAGAACGGGAGAGGAAGCGCAGAAATGAGAGAAGACGCGTCAAACTGCATTTGGGTTGGAATCGATTGTTGGTTTTCATTTTGATCATGCTTAAAAGAGTGGATATGTAATTCATTTTCTTTTGATGCATTTTTATTGATTTTACTTGAACTATGCCAATTTTCATAGAAAGAGAGCGTACTTGGTCATGAGTTGGTTCATCCATAGAATTCACCTTCCTTAGTTCAACATCTTGTGGGCCAGATTTGCTTAGTCGAGAACTGGGTCTAATGGGGATCTAATCGATTGTGTAATCTTTCGAATTCTTCCGATGATCGTAATCGGCTAATGGTTTTTTGTTTTATGTCTAAATTCCAAATTCCTTTGCAAATGATATTGGGGTAGATGGAGTAAAGTCAGTTTTGATGCTGGTTAATTGCTTGGGTAGAGCTCTTCATCATGGAGTCAAAAGGTTGGTCAAGCGGAAGCAGAAGCTCGCTTGAATGCGCTGAGCTGGTGTCTTCAGAATCAGTTCTTTCTCTTCACGGATAGTTTATTTTGGTGCGGTCCTTGAAGAAAGGACTTCTTTTATGGTGGCTTGAATGGAGTCCATTTATGTTGATATTATTCGTTGTAAATGTTTCAATGCTATAGCCTGTTAAGTATTAGTACTAGAATAGAACATCATGATGGGTTGTTTTTTTTTTTTTTACCCAACCAGAAAATGCAGATATTGTATATAAAAAAATATTACAATAAAAGTGGACACTATTGGTCAAAAAATACATAAACAAAAAAAAAAAAAAAGGCCGTCTGGAACCACGACGCCAGAGCAGGACCCGTCGAACACACTCATGAAAAGGGGTTAAAGAGGCTGAAGTTGAGAGGCCAGGTATAACACATAGCAGACCCTCCTGAATGAACCATCGCACCAACTTGAACTCATCCTGCTGCAGACTGAAAGCAGAAGCTGCCGCAGACGCTGTCTTCGTCGCCGATGAACTGGTTCCAAAAAACTAGATCTAGAACCCTAGATTTGGCTTATGAGTCCAAAAATGATAGGGAGAGTGGGAGGTCTCAGCTTCCAAAGGAGAAAGTCTCAACCACCTTGCAACTATTAGCGTAGAAAGAAAATAGGAAGTGAGGAGAAGTTTAGAGACGGGGGATTGAGAGGAGAAGATGAAGGTAGGTGAAAGAAAAGGGGAGGAACCCACCCACCCCAGAGCTTCTCTCTCTTGGCGTGCTTTCTACGGGTAACATGATGATGTTAAGTTGCTTTGAGGATTGGCTAATTTTGATTTATGCCATTTGGTTTAGGATATTGAATTATTGATATATACTAGTTCAACCAAGGAAAGATTAAACTCCATGCTGCTATTCTACATTGCTCAATAGTTACATCCTATGTCACCAACTCAAATAGCAAATACTGTTTTGAAGTATGTCCACAATGATGAGACTTAAACGTGACTGGTAATGAAATTTGTCAACCAAAATCACAATTCATAATTACCCAAAAAATAATAATAATCACAATTCATAATGGACATATGTATCTTCAATTCTCCATGGGCAATGGGCCTAAAAGCGACCACTGGTGTTTCCCATTAACCAGCATATCTAATGACAATAATGAGTCTCAATATCGACCCCAGTAACCTGAACAACAACCATTGTTCAGTTGATAGATTAAAAATCCAAAATTAGACGAAGTGTTTACCGATTTGAAAAGTTTAAATAAAAGATTAAGGATGAAATAGAAAGCAATTGAATAATTGAGGGGATAAAAGTGAATTTAACCTAGTATAACCACGACCATATACCTCCCTGATATGCTGAAGGCATGGACCAAAGGTGCACCGACGATCACGCCATTAGATAAGAAGGGGGAATTAAATAACGTCATCCCTTATTGTCAAGAAAATAAAGAAGAAGTCTTAAAACTATGGCTAGTATAGATGGCCATTTCGGCCTATCCGACTCTATCCATTCCAATCCCTGTCCTGAATGGGTAGGGGATTTGAGGATTTTTTGGAAAATCGGGTATGATTCGGGATGAAATTTTTTTTTTGTAAGATCCCTCTGGTTCTTACTATCCAATTTTAGTTGACAATAATTATCACAGTTTGTAATTTAAGTAGATGGTCAAAATGCCAAAATGCCCCTCGCAATGGCTCACATTACGGGAACATGTGCCTTTTCTGTCCAAAAGACAAACGAAAGGCAACAAATGATTGACATTGAAACCAATTAAAAATGCAAGTATAAATTTGTCCAAATTAAAATGTGAAGGACCAAAGTAAATTTTCGTTTAAAGTCATAAGGATATAGAAGGAATTTAGGATTCTATTGAGCTCAATTATACGCAATTATTGATTCCAAACCCATGCGTTTTGCAAAGATAAATGTTCTTTTAAAATTAAATTCAAGTTCTTAGCCATATTACGAGCAAGAAAAAAAAGTACTAAATTGGAGCCTGTTCATACATAACATATATGCAACTCATAGTTGGCGGTAAATGTTTTTCATTAACCACCGTATCTAACAATAACAATGAGCTTCAATATCAACCCCAGTAACCTGAACACAATAGCTGTTGTTCAGTAGATATATTCAAAATCCAAAATTAGACTCTCTATTTTGGAAAGTTTTAAATAGGAGTCGGTTTTGGGGCCCATTTTGGTTTACCCCTTAAAAAATAAATATTTATTTGCAATTTTCAAAATTGATGAAGGATGGAATAGAAAGCTATTGAATAATCGAGGAGACAAAAGTGCAATTTAACGAGTACTATAAGTACGACAATTTACTCCCCAAATTTAAGGGCGGCGCTATTCGCAGCCACGTATTTTCTCCCACACCCCGCTAAAAATTTTCAATTAGGCTCGACAGTTAGTTACCGAAATTGAGATACATTTTCAGCATCCAATTACCGAAATATGATATTTTTTTCAACAGCTATTTACCGAAAATGCATGTTTGGCAATTGTCTGCCGAAAATTGAATATATTTTCGACATGTAGTTACCGAAATATAATCTTATTTTCAACAACTATTTACCGAAATGTTATTTATGATTTTCAACAACCACTTGCCGAAATATAGCGGGGTGTGGGAGAAAATTTGTGGGTGTGAATAGCCCGGCCCAAATTTAAACCAGATAACAAGTGAAGAGCAGAATTTGAAAAAATGGCGGGACCTCTCGCACTAGTACTGAGCGAACACACGGAGAAGACGACGATATCCGCCATTGGAGACCAGTGGGAGGTCCAGTACGCTCGCTTCTTCAACTATCCTCACCCTCCTCTCTCCTCTACTCATCCCTCTCTCACTCCTCTCCGCGCCTCCGCTCGAAGTCGCGTTAAAGGCAACTGGATCTCATCGTCTTCGTCTTCCACCGCTTCTCTCGCTCTCACCGCCGACCACACCGGATCAGGATCCATCCTCGCCGTTACGCTCCTCGGTAAAATCTACGTGAGTTACCCTAACGACCGGTGCATTTGAATGTCTTTCTGATTTCGTGTATAGTTGTTTTGATCCAGTCCGACTTCTCGCTCTTGCAAATTTTAGTAGGTTGATAAGCAAAGACACCTTCACATGTTTTAGTCGGTTGAATTTGAAAAGCAAATTTTAGTAGGTTGATAAGCACCGCACTCGTGCTCTCAATCCTCGCTCTTGTGTCTTAATGTGTTTGGAAGACACATTCAAGCTCACGCTCGCGCTCCCGCACCTGCTCACGCACGCGAATTAGGTGACTTAGATGAGCCGAGCAGAACTTGTGTTTGAATTCGGCTCACTTAAGCTTGAGCTCAAATCCAATATTCCACCTCGCAAAAAAATTTCAGATCTTGAGCTCGTTTTTTGTAAACGAGCAGAGCAACGGCTAATTCAAGCTCGGCTCATCCCAAAACGAGCCAAAAATTATATTCAAGCTTGTCCTGTTTACTCAACAAACCAAGTGGAGTCCTTATCGAGCCAAGCCTTGAGCTGCTCGCAAATAGCTCGGTTCGTTTGCAGCCCTAATCCTTTGTACTTTTTCCACCAGAGTGAAAAATTCCAGCGACAGTTATGTAGACACGTTGGATGAACCATGTAAATATAGTGTCCTTGTGTGTTTGTGCTTTTGATTGTTATATCTTCTGCATTCGGATCTGCTAGATCCCATGCTTTGGTTAAGTATGTTCCTAAAGTGTTTATCAGCTTGTTGTTTCATTTGGTCACCTGCTCTAGATTGTCCCCAGTAATGCATTTGACTTTTTACGGAGTTGGAATTGTTCAACCATCTACTTTAGGCTATATATGTTTGTCTGTGCATACATGGTCAAGTTTTCTGCCAACTAAATTCAGGTTTTATACTTTGACACATTTATCAATAGATTTCTTCTTCCTGGATGTTCTATAATGCTCAATTACTGGCTTGATTAGTTATTTGATCAAGTAGCCACACTGAGGTAGGTGTAAGACATTTCTGTTTTCCTTCTACTTCATGTTTTTTGTGAACAGTGGTGCTTCATTTAGTTTCCTGCAGATTTCATAGAAGATTGCAATGTAGTCAATGACTCAATATAATTTGCAGTGACCAAAAACAGTTTTTGTTAGCTTTACAAATTTTGGCATTGTCACATTACTTGCCATAAATGGTTCCGCATTTGGTTTGGATGTCTTAAAGTAGGTGGTATTGCATATGATCTAATTGATTTTGTACTTCCAGTAGTGTAGATAAATTGAGAATTCTTATTGATGGCTTATTCTGTTTTGCTTCCATTTTGTCTATGGGCAGGAAGAGGTTATGATTTCTCAGAAATGATAATATTTTTATGGTCTTATGTTTTGATATGTTGCAGGAGGAGCACTACATTTCGAAGCTGCATTTCTCCTGGCCTCACGTGTCATGTGTAGCAGGATTTCCTACCAGGGGTACCAGAGTTGTTTTCGTTAGCTATAGAGATGGTCTAGGCCAGGCAAGCTGCTAAGTACTCTTACATTGAATACTTTTATCTTATAGATGGTGAAATTTTCCTATCTTTTGTTGTTTTACCTTAAATTGGTTGAGTGAAACTGCAAAAACCCGTACAATTTTCTCTATGGTCTGTCTGCATCATTTAAAAACGTAGGCACAGCATGAATCTGCACCATTTACCAAGCTGGAATAAGCAAGTCTGCATCGGCTTATTACTGGAATTAAAAACTTAAATTGCTGCCTATGAGCTTTTACCCTCCATAAAACTTGATGTGGTCTGTGTTCCTAGTATGTGTTTTTCCTCAGTCTAGTGGTTTGTGTTTCTGTTGGATGCCAAATTGCAATGGTGAGGGAACGGTCAAAACTTCATCAAGACCAGATATCCAATACAGTTAAAAACTAGGAGAGATATTGGCATGTCATCAACTGTTAGTACTGATGTGCTAACTACTCTTCAGTTATCGCCATTATCTGCAAACTGCAGTGAAGTGTTCCAACAACGTCCAATTTCCGTTATATATTTTTCATTACAGAAAGGCCTACTGTCTACTTACATTGTTCTTCTTTGTTTCCAGATTCAGAAGTTTGCATTGCGGTTTTCAACGAGCTGTGAAACAGAAACATTCATCAATGCTTTGAAGGTGAATCAACAGACTGTGCCATTGTTTACTGTTGTGGAACTTGTCATGCTCATGCCAATGGTGATTATTGGAAGGCTTCCTTAATTAGCTAATCTATTTTGTTCTAATGCTGTGATTTTTCCTTTCTTTTCTTTAGGAGATCATGGGTGGCAGCAGGGATGCCAGGCTCCCATGTAGCAACTATGTATCTGGAATTTCATCACAATCTGAGTTTGTTCCTTCTGATGAATCCCCATACAGGTGTTGATGAAGATTTGGTTACTATTACTTCACCCCGTACTTTCCTCTGCAGCAGATACATGCTACCTAAATTTATTATGATTGTCACTGTATTAATAAATATTATAGCTCAGAGAAGCTTTGACTGATATATATAGCATTGGCAGACCTAAGCAACACTGGGATTCTGTGGACGCATATACTGATCAGATGCAATCTGGTTTGGACAATGAAGTTGTTCAAAGCACAAATTCGCAGGATACTGAACTCAATCATGACGTTGAGTGCATTTCTGGAACATCTGCATTGCCTCCGAGCTTCACATCACTGGCAATGAGCTGTTACTCTGATTCGTTCCAATCACGTGGCAAGTTTTTATCTGAAATTTCATCGCAACCCAATTGTGTTCCTTCTGATGAATCCCCATACAGGTGCATGAAGATTTAATCACCATTACTTCACTGAATTATATCCTTTGTAGAATTGATATGCTGTATTATGTATGCCAATGATGAAAACTTTGACTGAGATCTATAGCATTCACAGACCTAAGCTAGCCTGGATCTCTGGGGACACTTTTACGGATCAGATGCAATCAAGTTCGAACAATGAAGTTGCTCAAAACTCATGCTCCCATGATACTGTACTAAAGCGAGATACTGATAGCATTTTGTTTGGATCATTGCCTCCTAGCTTCACGTCATTGGTGATGAGCTGTCTCCCTGTCGCGGAACAAGGTATCTTGAGTCTGGAACCTTAAGTTCTGACACTGTAAGGTCTTTCCAGTTCTGACTAAGTTAAATAAACATTTACTTGATTTATTAAATTTGCATAGATGGAGCACGGGAACCTGTTTCTGGGGATATTGATCTGAGAAATCAAATCGCGGTATTTCATCGAATGCATTGTTTTACATTGCTAATGAACTTTCTTTTTAGGAATTCTGTAAGATGTGATATGATGGCTTGTTTTTTGGTTTCTTCTTCTGCAGAGATGCTTGGAAGATTCTTCCTTCCAAGGTATGTGTTTATCTAAATTATCTAGTCCTCTATGGTAAATTTGTTCCAGCTATTCCTTCTAGGTAAAGAGAGCCTGGCTTGATAGTGAATGTTCGATTTGCCATTTCATCAGACTGGTCAATTAGTAAAACAATTACTGTTGGATGACGTGCTTGTCATTTCTGCATACATGGGCAACTACATTCACTTTGTTATGAGCGTGCCTCGGCCCTTGGCCGACTTTATAGCTCCTCCTTGTCATCACATCAGGGTATCTTTTGATCAGATCATGCGTGCGAGCTTCTTGTGTATATGGGTCATTGGGGGCTCTACAATGAGAGTTAGGGGACACAAACCACACATAGAATTGTCCACCTTCATAGTGAGAATCCCAAGAGATTTCTCATTGAATCTTTGCCTGTAGATGTAGACGTTGACGATAAGCTTAACTGCATGTTATACCAAGAGCTTAAAGCAGCATCCTGGCTGCATTGATAAAATTTTGGAAAAACTGAAAAATCACTGATGTTATTGCTTATTACGTGCTAAGTTTGCTAACCTGTTATTGTTTTGTTGACAGAAATGCTAGTCAAAGTTGAGAAAGTTATCAGTCAAATTGGAGACAACATGCTGCTGTGACCATACGTTACTTTCACCCTGTCAGCTGCCACATCTAACTCAGATATGTTTTGAACTGTAAATGGTTTGCCGTAAGGTAGTCGATACGTTTATGACCGCAACACACATATGATCAGGGAGGGGCTTCCTTGATTCAGAAGAACCTACTGTACTTGTTTTCATCACAACTCAGTACAAACATATTTGTTTTCACTTGTTTGATTCCGAGATTAATTTGGCGGTGAGAGTCTAAGATGTCTGGCATTTGTGCGTGCATTATGAAGATGAGACTTGATTATGGTGTGACAATTTGCCCGTTCAGCATACGATACAATGGTCTAACGGGAATAACGATTATAGGCAAAAATACCAACTTCACAGGCATTTTTTGTTCAATGATTTGTATTTTCTTTGTTTATAGCTGCACTTTTTGGTCTGGATTTTTTTTGTGAAATTACAACAATACTGAGAAAATAATTAAGAAGGAAAGTGTAAGAAAAATACAAAGAAAATTTTATTGTGCTTAGTTCTCTATTTTGCTAAATTATCCTCCTTTGTTTATAACCAAGCTTTTTTTGTCCTCTTTTTATTCAAAATTACAAAATTAACTTTTCTTTGTATATTCTTTCAAACTTGAGAATGCAACATGTCAACATTGTAAATTCATATCACAGGAATATAAAAATAAGAAGTGTGAAAATCACTACCAGAAATTGCAAATGGTACTAAAAACAAAAGTGTGAAAATATAGTTTGAAGAAAGAAAAGCTTTTAACAAACTTAACCTAGAGGTTGGCTTAGTTGTCATCTCTTGGAATTTTATAATTTGTTCCTTTTTAAGATCTCATGTTCAAAATCTTTCAGGTGGTTAGGTGATATCATCTCCTTTGTAGTGGTCAACACTTGGGATTTAAGATTTGTCTTTTCATAAAATCTCAAGTTTGAATCTCTTAAGTTGTTAGCTGGTATCAACTCCTTTGCGGTCAGTGCATACTTATAGTCTATTTGGATTGCGCGATTCCAGGGGAGAAGAAAAGAAATGGAGTGAGAACCAATTCTCTCGCACGTTTGGATGATCAAAGAGTGGGAGAGGGTGAGAAACGGTGGGAGAGCAGAACCCTTTACAAGCCTAGTTTCGTTTCTCACGATAAGTGGCGCAATTCCGTGAGAAAGGGAGGATGAATGGATTGTCGTTGACTTTCGGCAGCACGTGCGGCCCATCCTCTCGTCGGATCGTCGTTGTACTTGCATTGTTGTCTTCATCTTGTCAAGGCGAAGCTACTTCTGTGATCAAAATTGAGTTTTGAAATCTTTGATTTGGTTTTGGTTGCGAGAGAGAGAGGTTGCCGGAATGGGAGGGAGAGAGTTTGATTTCTCACGATTATTTGTTTGACAATGTGAGAACCACACTCTTTTCTTTTCTCACTAATAAGGGAGACCACACCTCTTTTCTTTTCTTGCTTGTGTTAATTGGGATTTCTAAGTTAATTGGTTTTTTCGCAACTGGGCGGTAATATTGAGGTCTCATTTTACTTTCTCAAATAAGTACTTAAAAATAAAAACCTATTTTCAAACTTAAAAATTATGAGCTTACAAATATAATTTTTTTTTGCAAAATTTGATAGATCTCATCGAAATCTATCAAATAAGATCTATATTATATATTTTTTAATTTTAATAAGCTAATTATTTTTAAACTTGAAAATTACAAATAAAAACTTATTGTATTTTATAAGAGGGAATCTGGAACACGCCCTGATCCTCAGGATTAATCCATTTGATCACTCGAGCTGCACATAAGTTAGCCCAACACATAAGTTAGCCCCACACTGATAATGATGTTATTTAAAAAGAAAAAGGAAGACGAGCATATAACGAACTGAATGTAAAGCCACCGGAATGTTTCCTCGCAATAGGAACGAAATGAAAATCTTCCTCGACTTCGCCCTCCTCCTGGTAACCAAATCCCACCCCCACAGGCTCCCACCATTTTCTCTCTCTAATCTCCATCTCTAATAATCCAAACAGTTTGATCCCTTCGCGAAGTCAATACATTACTATCGTCTACATTACCAGATCTAACCCCTCCGATCCCATCGAGTCACGCGAAAATTCAACCAGATCTCTTCACCCCTCTCGACGACGCCCGTTCTGATCTCTGGTATTTCGATCTGAAGGAGAAAAACCCAGACAGGGATCGATGGCGGGGGCGGCCTCCGCGCTCTTCCTTCTGGATATCAAGGGCCGCGTTCTGGTGTGGCGCGACTACCGTGGCGACGTCTCCTCCGTTCAGGCCGAGAAATTCTTCACCAAGCTCATCGAGAAAGAGGTTTGATTATTATATATTTTTAACGGCTCAAGTCCGGTTTGTTTCCATGCTTTGGTGATGCTTTATGTTTTTAATATCAGTTGATTTCCAGCTAGGAGTTGTGAACTTGTAAATGCTTAATTGAATTTGGCACGTCTGATTTTATTGGAAATGAACGTATTCTATTCAGATCTTCAGATTCACAAGACTGCACATTGGTTTTATGTAATCCACACAGCTTGTGTTACGTGGAATCTGAATTTGAATGATTAATGATCTATATTATTGTTGGTGCTACGAAATTGGGGAACCCTAACTTAGGATCTAGGAGGGGTATGAATCAGATTGAAAATCAACACGATACCAAATGAGGCCGGACTAGGAACGACACAAAACATTAGGCATGGAAATAAATAAACCGAACCAATGCAACAAGACACATTTAATGTCTATCTCGAGCCTTCATCACGATACCAAATGAGGCCTGACTAGGAATGACACAAAACAAGTTAGGCATGGAAATAAATAAACCAAACCAATGCAACAAGACACGTTTAATGTCTCTCTCGAGCCTTGTACTCCTCTCTGGAGTCTACTCCTTTATGACAGCGTCACAGAATGATCGGAGTTGACTGTGATGGCACTGTAGTGGCTGACGACAGGAGGCAAGTAGAGTAAGAAGAAATTGTTTGGTCCTGTTACTTTTGGCCCCTTATCTGTGGTACTAGTTGTTGCTTCATTTGAATTAGTTTCACTACTAGTCTTGCGATTCAGTTTTGATGGTTATGGGGGGCGCTTCTTAGAGTGGCAAGCTTATTTCAACCTTGCATAGATTTTTCATGGTACGATTATTCTCCGGCTTTGAAATCATTGCTGATATTCCAGTTTTGACTATACTTAACAGCTACCAAGAACCTTCAATAGTCTTAGTAGGAGTTGGAAGGGTTTAGCTGTTAAGGATTTACTTGGGGTGAGGTATTTGCATTGTTTGAGGAACCCTAATGGCCAGTGGTAGTGATGCATGGTGAGGTCTTTTCTAAGGAATGGTGGTTGCGTGGAAAGTGCTATGGGTTCAAGTTCCATTTCTTTCTCAGTACTGAGATCTTCCTCTAGAACTTCTCTTTGTTTTTTGAGGTCAGAAAGATATAAACTCGATTGTATGACCGATTTTTACTTATGTGATGAAGAATCACTGTGTCGCCATCTTTATTCCCTCCTTCTTTTTTTTTCCTTGTTCTTCCAAGTGTGGGTAATCCTATGGCTTGTGGGTTTCCCTCTGTCCCATTTTCTTTGTACTTTTTTGATATTCAATCGCTTATATCTTTCAATATGAATCTCAGAAAATATGCAATATGGATCTTGTTTGATAGTTCTCGATTAGTGCTATAATACAAAGTGCCTAAAATTATGGAAAACATTATAGATTGGGAGATATAAGCGTTTAAAGAATGACATGAAAAACGAAAAAGGACAAAGTTACAAACAAAAAGGGACGGAGGGAGTATCAAATAAACAACTAGGGGATCTTATAGCCCATGCTCGATGAATTTCATTCTGGGCCGGAGCAATGACCCTATTTTGAAGTGGCTAATTTTGTGCAATGATTCAAAGTGGGTTGTCCAACACTAGCACTTCCACACAATACCAAAGAGATCCTATCACTTTATATGGACTTCAGTGGCATCAATATGATAAAAGCTATCTTGATATCTTCAACATGCGTGGAGCTGGAATGACTAGGCATTGCTGTCTCTCATTGTGTGCTCCGTTCAAGTCACACCATTACTAATTTTTTTGTCACTTTATCTGCATCCTCATCTTCTTCTAGATTACTCTCGTCTAGAGGTTTCTCCTGGGTTCAGGCAATCTTATGGTGCCGAGACTACCTAATCCCACGAGTTGGCATCTAAAGTAACTTGTTGAGTCAACAAAGCTTTGGTTTTTGTAGTCCGCGTATTATGCCTTCCCAATGTTTGTCGGATATGTCCATGGACAATGCGGCTATTTCACTATGGTGGAGAAGAGTGCAAGAAATACATTAGAGTTGCCTTAAGCTACAGCATAATCCCTGATAACTATTGGTTTTGAAGCTTAAAATAAAATTCTTAAGAAACTACTGGAGTAGCTTGCCAGCAAAATGGGAGTAGCCTAGATTGTGAATATGGGGTCGTGACACAGCAATACAAGCGCAAGCCTTGTGCTGCTAGGTGAGGCGGTGAATGCTGCACCCTACATGGTGAAAGTCTAGCTGCCAAAAGCATCACTAGCTTATGCTGTGACCGAACACTTCGAATCTGTGAAAGTAGGATACTCCAAATTCGGAGGTCCAAGAGTTTCATAAAACATTCTTGGTGGAGTATAATGACCATTGGTTGAAATGTGGAGGGGAGTGGATATATAAATGGCGTTCTACTGAAAGGATTCCTTACGAGGTAGAAAAGATAACATCGAGAAGCTCAGTTTAGCAATATGACACAGTTGATGTGTTGAAATCTGACCTCAGTTTTCCTGATTTACAATTTGCTTAAGTTTTCCTTCAGCCTTTTTCCTGAAAGAATTTCTGAGGATGACTATTCTGTTTTTTTTTTTTTAATGATCTATTTGCTGATCCTGAGGCATGTTTGACAGGGTGATCAAGGGTCTCAAGATCCAGTTGCATATGATAATGGTGTCACCTACTTGTTTGTACAGCACAATAATGTCTATCTGATGACTGCATCAAGACAGAACTGCAATGCTGCTAGTCTTCTTCTTTTTCTTCATCGCGTAGTTGATGTAAGCTTGATGCTCTGAGTAATATCCTTTCTATTTTAAGCATCATTGTTGTGAACGATTTTCTATTTGTCTATATTTTGTACCTGGCAATTATTATGTGATCAGTGGTAATCTTTTGTGATCAGTTCTCTCTTTTTATTGATAGGTCTTTAAGCATTACTTTGAAGAGTTAGAAGAGGAATCCCTGAGAGATAATTTTGTTGTTGTGGTAAGTGAATATATCAGCACTTTCTTATGAACAATGTCCTTTGCTCTGATAATGATGCTAATAAATTATCAGAAGAAGTTCTATTGATGGCTTTGCATTTGTTAGTATGAACTACTTGATGAGATGATGGACTTTGGCTACCCTCAATACACTGAAGCAAAGATTCTTAGTGAATTTATAAAGACCGACGCCTATAGGATGGAAGTTACACAGAGGCCGCCTATGGCTGTTACAAATGCTGTGTCTTGGCGCAGTGAAGGCATACGTTATAACAAGAATGAAGTAGGTGTATTTTTATGAGAGTTTTTATCTATTATTTAAAGCAACTTGATCGTTGAATGTTTTCTCTTTTCTTGCTCAGGTGTTCTTGGATGTTGTGGAGAGTGTTAATATACTTGTGAACAGCAATGGCCAAATAATTCGGTCCGATGTTGTTGGTGCATTAAAGATGCGGACTTACTTGAGGTAGTCCAACATGCTTGTTATGTTAGATTATTCAGCAGTTAGGCTAGGACATTCCGGACTTCATAGTTCATACCATTTGGTCATCCTAAATTAGAACTATATGAAGAAGGGGAGGACTGAAATTGGACAACTGCAGATTGCCATAGCAACGATGAGTTTCAGAAAATTATCTCAGTTTTACAATGCAGATTTCCATTGTGTTTTGTAATGTGCTTAATAAATCAAGTCTATCATCATCTATTTGCCAATACAATTGCCGTGCACCTCCAAATTTTTGCAGCTCTGTTGCACTTAGTTATGGTTGTGAGGGCTGCCAAGCC
Source organism: Rhododendron simsii (assembly GCA_014282245.1). Taxonomy (NCBI): domain Eukaryota; kingdom Viridiplantae; phylum Streptophyta; class Magnoliopsida; order Ericales; family Ericaceae; genus Rhododendron; species Rhododendron simsii. The sequence goes on from CM024964.1 coordinate 4,939,363, forward strand.
TGTTCCTTATGGGGATTTGTGTTTGAAAACCTATAAGGAAAACAAATTGAAATTCTTGGGTCTGTATTGCACACATTGGTACATGTAATAACAATAAACCACTGAATTACATTTTTAAAATTTTCATCTCCACTTAGTTTGCTTCTTAGATGACTGACTATCCTTTATGGAAACTTTAACGTAATCTTGTTCTTCTTTTGCAGTGGCATGCCTGAGTGTAAGCTTGGGCTAAATGACAGAGTATTGTTGGAAGCTCAAGGCCGAACAACAAAGGGAAAAGCAATTGATTTGGATGACATCAAGTTCCATCAGTACATACATCAAATCTCTGCTTTATTTGTACTTCAGTTGGTCATGAATTTTGTCGCAAGTTTATTGGATGTTGTGTAAACGGTAATTAATCTCCAACCAAAAAAAAGAGAAAAAGATAATCAATCTGGCTTTAGTCCCAATATAGGTTGGAATCTTCTCCATATATTCCTGTCTATCATCAGTTGCTGATGCCCAGTTTTTATTTAGGTGTGTGCGTTTGGCACGATTTGAAAATGATCGGACTATAGCTTTTGTACCTCCTGATGGATCTTTTGATCTGATGACATATCGACTCAGCACTCAGGTTTCACCCCAGCGTTTGGAATTTCTCTCTTCCCCCTCATTTCTTTCTTTGTTTTTTGGAAGTTCTTTCTTTTTTTGAAACAAGCAGCAACCAGCACCTTTTTTCCCCCCCCAGGTAAAGCCTCTGATATGGGTTGAAGCTCAAATTGAAAAGCATTCTAGAAGTCGTATGGAGATTACAGTGAAGGCACGCAGCCAGTTTAAGGAGCGTAGGTATGGTTGAGGTTTTATTGTTCAACTGTGTTCTCCAGCTAACTTAATTGCTTGGGGTATTTGATGCCTGATCATTTGTATTTCCATAACCAACTCCTGATTTCATTTAATGTTCCAGCACTGCTACTAATGTTGAGATTGAGTTTCCTGTTCCATCCGATGCTACCAATCCAAATGTTCGGACCTCAATGGGGTCTGCTTCATATGCACCTGAAAAAGATGCTTTAATCTGGAAAATAAAATCTTTTCCTGGTGGTAAGGTGAGATTTACGTCAAATTTTTGGGCATCTGCTGTTTATTGGGACAATGTGTGCTTTGTTATGTTTCCCCGTGCATTTAGTCTTTTTATTCTTCTTACAAATTCTAATTGTTCAGGAATATATGCTTAGAGCAGAGTTTACTCTTCCCAGTATAACAGATGAAGAAGCACCTCCGGAGAGAAAAGCTCCTATACGTGTGAAGTTTGAGATACCGTATTTCACTGTGTCTGGAATACAGGTTAGTGCTCATGAACTAGTTTGCTTACTCTGTCAGGAAAAAAAAAACCCAGAGTTACTCTGTTCTCAGAACAGATTACCTTGCTAAACTATTTGGAATGGTTTGCCATAGATGTTTTTCCTTGATTAGGTAAGGGGGAAAAAAGTTTGAGCATAGTTGACATGATAAGACGATGTTCTGACACTGTTGTCTGATCATCTGGTAATAGGAAACCTCGGAATTAAGCGCTATGATAATACATACATAGTCTTGTTATGATCTTTTTTGTCAATCCATTTCCCTAGTTTCCTTCAGAGTCACTTTTCGTTCTGTTACTTTTTTTGTTTTTTTCCTTCAAACCTAGCCTATGGGAAAAGAGCTGTGTATATTGGAGCTAGCAAGTGTTGACCTAAACCCTCCAAACCTTTTTTCCTGCATCTAGGAAACCACCAATGTGTGGAGAGGTAAGTTACGTAACCGGTTTGGCCTTTTACCCAGTTGACCAAATTGCATTATTATTCAGGTTGAACTAACCTGAATCAATAGGATTCTTTGCCTGCATTAGTTAGTTTTTTAGAGCAATGCTGTGGGAATGGTAAACAAATTGGCTTGTGTTGATTTTGTTTTTTCTAAAGTAGTTGTCTACCTTAACTACTAATAGTCAACTAATTGTTGAATGAATATAGATAATTCCTTTATTGCATCTATAAGAGTGATGTACAATTCTGAAATATTCATGATGGTGGGATGAACTGTTGGAATCAACCATTGAAGTGTGGGATGTCAACTGATTAGCCAATTTTCGGACTCTTCTACGGGGAGAGCTTCTCACTTGGGGAAAAAGATGGGTTAGAAAAAATGTTCTCACTTGCATAGACATGGTCATTTTTAAGCTCGCCTCCCCAGTAGCAAGTGATTAGGAGGCCACAGAGAGAGTTTGAATTTTGCAGTTGATTATGTTTCAATGTAGTGGAAGTAATATGCGTCAGTACCAATAGCAGGTGATTACGAGGCCACAGAGAGTCTTTGAATTTTGCGGTTGATTATGTTTCAATGTAGTGGAAGTAATATGCGGTGTACTGACGCATATTTGAGTTTTGTGCCTCGAAAGGTTTAGAATTAACTGCGGCTATTCCAAACATTCACCCAATTGTGCCAAGGGGTTGGAATTTTCCCCCAGTTCTGATGACTTTAAGTAAACAAAGGGATTCTGCTGTTCTCTTCTAGATGTCTCTACACGCTGCAGTTATATTTCTGAGCGTTGAACCTTAATAAGATAGATTTCTTGCTGATTTAAGCCAATGGTATTTTGTAGGTTCGTTATCTAAAGATTATTGAGAAGAGTGGTTACCAGGCTCTTCCATGGGTGAGGTACATAACAATGGCCGGCGAGTATGAACTAAGACTTGCTTGAAGCCACTTCTGTTGTTTTTCCACTCTCAACAATCTGTCAGTTCTATGCCCGATGGTTGCAAATTTTGTCGGCAAAAGGAGCTTCGAGAAAAGTAAAAAAACTGCTCAGAATCTGGATCACTGGTTACTCAAGCAAAGTTTTGTTTTTTTGATCCTTGTTTGTTGGTTTGTTTCTAGCATTGGTTTTTACAACCCAGAAAGTTTGTATAAGGCGATTTTACTTCTCTATTGTTCATTTGCACGCTAGTGGAAATTAAGATCATTTTTCATGGACTCAGCCTGTGATATTGTTGATTCCAAAACATTGATTTCGTGATTACTATTTATTCCTTACTTTCAATGTCCTCCCTCTTACCAAGCAACAATGAGTTTGTATGCAAATCGTAGATACACTTTTATTGATCCCAGTTTCGTATGAAAACCCGTCACACGTGATTTATTCCATCACTAGCCCCTTGGATAGCCAGTAACCTCTCCAGAAAGAGTTTGAATTCCTCTTCTTTCCCAACCAAACTCACCCTAACGTACTTCGGATCACATCCGAATCGCCTCCCATTTCTTGTAATGATCTTCTGTCCCCGGAGAAACTTCTCGCAGTCCTCTGTGTCCTCCTTATTGCACTTCATCCATGCAAAAGCTGTTGTCACAAGGGGGAAAAAGTTAGATGAGTAAAATTTATTCCAAGTCTTGCCTTTGGTCATGTTCCCAGTTTCAAGTTGAGGGAAAACATGAAACGATTTTGGGTTCAAAAAGGGCAAAAACAAAAAAACAAAAAGAAGAAAAAGAACCAAAAAAATAACAAAACATGGTTGGTTCGTAGCCAGAGAGATGATGGGAACTAGGACTAGGAGTATTACTTTTTTCCAATGAAGGGAAGTCCTCAAAAGTTCTGGTCATTTGAGGTCGATTTGTTTACCAAAACAAGTCAAACTTGAACAATTTCTGAAACTTATTAAGTTTTGAAATTGAGCTCGAATAGGTTCTCAGCTAAGGGTGTGAAAAAATATTCAAGCAGCTGAGATCCGCTCGATTGAAGCTCGTGTGAAAATGAGTCGCATGATGGTAACATAGTAAAGCTTAAATATATTTATGAAGCTCGTTAAATTTCAGCCCAAGCTAATTAAGTTTGATTAATACTAGTAAACATCTTGACTCGTTTATCAACTATAGTTCCGATGACGATGTAAACACAAAATTGAATTTGCAGTTTTCCAAAAGAAAAAAGAAGGGAAAAAAAATAACGTAGATATAAAATAGCAAAATCTATTCTAAACTTATTACGAGTGATCCTTAATTTGATCCGTTGGGAATATTACCAGGAGAGCAATGGTAGATACACAGAAAATGTATCCCGAAAAGGTAAATAAATGGTACAGAAAATATTACCAGGAGAGTAATTTCGGGATACGTTTTTTTGTGTGCTGAGAATTATTATTGTTACCAGGATGTGCTTGAGTACTGAATTTTCCAGTGAAGAGGCAATGCTGTTTTGGGTAGTGAGGAAGGCTGAACATTTCACTTTGGGCCACCACTTGTCTTAGCTTCTCCCACCTTTCAGCCATTAGAATCTGGCCAGTTTTGAAGAAGTTTTCTGGGCCTGGATTTAGGCAGCTTTCCGAAACATGGCCCAAGATTTTCGCAGCCCGGATTTGGGACTCTTTTGATACACCAATTGTGTTAATACCTACGAACTGTGTCATCTTTTTTGCCACAGCTTCATCCTTGACAAGAGCCCATCTGTAGAAGGAAAAGAGAGAATATATCGAAAATTATAGTCCGGTCCAACTTTTTAGCTAACTTCGGTTTCATTCCAACCCTAAATATCGTTGTCCCTGTGAACTATGTGAATTGTGAGTTACGGAGTATATGTGAATTGTATTGTGAATTGTATATATGAACCGTATATGTGAACTATGTGAATGGTATATGTGACCCGAGGGGTACTTTTTTTGTCCGAAATAATGGGCTAGGACTATATCTGTTAACAACAATATGCGCGGATACTAATTTGGGCCCGAGCCTAAATTAGCCCGAACCAACAGCCTGTCAAGGACCAACGGTTCAGCAGCACAAGAGGTTGTGCCATTGGGTCGAACCGTACGTGTTGGGCCGGATTGTCGTGCTAGCCCATCTCGCTTAAGCCCGAGCGTTGGGATTCGAATGGTTGGGTCAGACCGAACCAGGTCAGGAAGATTTGGCTCACGTCAGAACAGAATCCTCGCGAAAGCCAAAAAATCAATTTGGTTGCGTGATTGTCAAGAGGCATTCAGTACTGACAGTACAATCATGCATGACGTCGCTCTAAGAAGCAGTTACGACATGCGCCTAGCCAGGGGTGGCTCCACTAGGGTTTGAGGGGGTTCAGGCAAACCCCTTGGGTTCAAAAATCTGTACTACTAAAATTTTGTATATTTTAGTGTATAATTTGATATTTCTTTGCTATTGTAGGCACTAAATTATCAGTCGTGCCAATCAGTGTAAATGAAATTTTATTGAAATTTGTGAGTAAATAGATCATATAGCTCAACAAAATAAAATAAATTAGGCTTGATAAGTCTTCAAGCAAAGTAAATATAGTTATCTTATATAATATTTTGCATGCAAAATTTTTGTATACATTTTTATCACTGTTGAGTTAAAATCTTGCAGCCGCCATTGTGCCTAGCAGTGTCGGCTCATATATTTTGGAGGCCCGAAGCAAGTCACTCTATATAACTTCCAAGCCCTAAAGAGGTACCCAGTTAGCTATTAACCCCAAGATGATAAAAGTACAAAATAAACTTCACATGAATATAATGTATGACAGTACTACAATGTAAAAAAAATTCTTGCTTTCTATGGAGATGTACCTTTTGTCGAGTCGAATCACATAACACATTAATAGCCTTGACAAATAAAATGCGACCACTAATACCAGCTATCTACCTATTTTTATTTTTGTCTTTCTCCCGACAACATTCTATATTAATATGTAAATTACATTACAATGGGGCCTCAATTTTGGATCAAAATTCGGGAGCCGGAAGCGGTTGCTTCCCTCGCCTATGCCATAAGCCGGCCCTAGTGCCTAGCTAGCACGAGCTTGCTTGGAGCCTAAAGTAAGTCACTCTATATAAATTCCAAGCCCTAAAGAGGTACCCAGTTAGCTATTAACCCCAAGAGGTCAGTACAATTTCTTCACATGGTGTATGTCTATGATAGTACTACAATTTCTTCTTCTTTCTATCTCGATGTACCTTTTGTCGAGTTTATCAATAAAATTTTTCGCCGTTTCAAAAAAAAAAAAAAAACTAATACAGCTAGCCACCTTTTTTTATTTTTGTCTTTCTCCCGACAAGATCATATATAGACACATGACTGACCGGTATTAATTGAACATGTACACCGGCCTCATGGCCGTAATCTCTCATAAAGAATGAATAGGTCTTCGAAATGAACTTACCCAATGCGAGATCCAGCATGTCCCGTGCACTTGGAAAAAGTGAAGAGCATTGTATCATAACCAAGACAAGATGTAATAGGAGTGTATTGAGGCCAATAATAGGCCAAGTCATGAACAAGCTTCCCTTGGCCTTTTTTCACAGTGGCTTCTCGCATTGTGCCATCTGGGTTGTTTGGGGAGGTGACGAACTCAATATAGGGTCCGCCCTCATTGTAGGTCTGCGCATCACCTCTCCACTTGTAGAGGCCTGACCGTAAGAAGTTGGTCAGCTCTGGATAGCACTGGTAGCAGCAAATTTAGGGGGGAAAAAAAGCAAGGGGAATTTAGTAGCGATCACTAGAAAAGAAAGTATAAATGTCGGAAGGATTGATGAGATTTCTATACATATTGGTCATCCAAACTACATTATGATTGTTACTTGTATCGATGAGATTTCTAATTCGGTATCATTGGTTTTAAGTTGCTTATTTTTTTCGATGCTCATTTACTGTAGTGAAGATAAATATGGAAAAGGATTTGGTCATGGTCAATAGTAATAATGAATAATTAATTTTAAAATGATCTTATTATATTGAATCAAGCCTTTAAATACAAACAATTGAAGCTTGCTAAAAAGTGAATTTCGAGCCATGGCATTTTTTTGAATGCCGAAGTTTGAATCGTGTCTTATTTAGACACGGGCATTTATGGATTCGTATAAACATAAATCCAAAAAATATGAGGAAGATTATGTTTTGAAATATTTCAACAAAATATCATGCGCTACGCAACCACATATAAACATCGTTGGATATAATAGCGACAGCAGTAAATATTGAGCTCCAATTCTTTCAAATTCACACTGAATTCTCCAAAATAACTTTTCCCAAAAAGATTTTCTTCTCTGTATATATATAGATCATGAGTCTATACAAACTCGATTAATTCCTTCCTATTTAGCACACACATTCGTGGGTAATAACTCTAAGGTTTTTGGAAGTGTCAGATAGAAGTATATACGAAGGTCATGACATGCACAAGATTCAGAACGACTAGGTCTAGGCGCTTCTGAATAATTTGAATTATCCATGCTGCGATCTTAGGTTATAAATGAAATAATCAACATAGCGGTGATTAATTCTCACCGAGTAGTAAGGAACAGCAGACACCACATTCACAGGGCTGGAATCATGATCAGAAGGAGAGCATAAAGCATACAATGTAGCTTGAAGGAGTTGGGTTGAACCAGTCCCCACCACCACGTGATAATCGTCCACCGATGCATTTCCAACCACGCGATGTAATCGCTTGATCTCGTTCTCCAGTTCTGGCTCCAGAAATACATTTTTCGAATCAGAAAAATAGCTCATGAATTGGCTGCCTGAGATCACCAATGTGCATTTTTCACTCATTTTTCTCCAGTAGGGCTCGAACATAGTTGGATCACCACTGTCATCAAAATAGAAAAAAAAAAATAAAAAATCATGAATTTCCTAACTCACAGAACATAAACCACATAAGGCATTGTCCATGTTGATTTGTTTGTTCAAATTGGAATAGTCAGGAAGTTCTGATTGTTATCATTTCCCGCTTCCCTTCCGTTTTTTTTTTTTTTCCAAAAATTAAAGCAATTGCAAGAAAAACAAGTACACCTCTCTCTTTTTTTTTTGCTTTTTTCCTTTTGCAACAATAAAAACATTTTATTAATCTTTATAAACGATTACAAAGATTAAATAGAACAAGAGCACACCGACATAAGCCACTTAAGACCACTGAAAAAAAACGGCTAAGAAAGCGAGATGCCAACCAAACACCAAAAACCCAAAGAAAACCGACCTGGAAACAAGCAAACATCAAGCCCAAAACAAAATAACAAACCCTACAACATCAAGATTGCCGAAACCTAAAAGCACCCGCAAGCCACCAAAAGGCCAGAAAAACAAAACCATCGAAACCTAACACACCCGAAAGGAGCCACAAGGAAACAAGAGCGCCAAAGAAAGGGAAATGATAACCCTCATACCACCGAAAGAGACTGAAAAGTCAAACAACAAAAGCACCGAAACCTAAACACCAATTGCAGACACGTACCCACAAGGAAAACTAGAACTCCAAGGAAATTAAGGAAGCGTCATCCCTTATATCAGAAAATTCTCCCTCTTCTAACTCTACATATTTCTTCAACCCTAAACCTGTCTTTCACTTTTACCCGGAAATTAAACCTTTTTTAAAAATATGAGAGCGTCTTCTTTTATGGTGTTTCCGAAAAAATCGGTTTGTTTTTTCGTTTTCTCTCGTACGCGAAAATAACAATTTTCCAAATTACTTTGCTTAGCCAGTTTTAAACTTGTTAAGAAAAACAAAAAATAAATAAAAAAGAACGCCAACAAGATGCTCATGTTGGTTACCTTCTTCCCCCCCCCCCCCGCATTTCTACCGCTCAAAATAATCGACGGAACCCCTATTTTTCAATGAATTGATATTTCAAGAAACCTATTTTCTGAAAAAAAATTCAATAAAATGATGTTTTGGAATTTTTTAGAAAACCATTTTCCTCCAAAATAAGACGTTACGAGATACGAAAATGACAACCAATCACGAGTAATGTGCACTATAGAGGGATGTGAACTTACTGGTCGAGATTGATGATTTCATGGGGTGAAATTTTCGAAATGTTCACGCTAGCTGCTTGCTCTTTCCAGACCATCTCTCTTGAACAATTTTGTTCACCCTCCTTTAATTAAAGAGGGTGAATATTACTCTCTCTCTCTCCCTCTCCCTCTCCCCCTCTCTCTCTCTCTCTCTCTCTCCAATTCCGCAATATCTCGGTCGTATTTCTTTGGATCTATACGTGCACATTTGTGTGTGTTTATCCACATTACTAGAATTTTGGGTTGCTTCTAATAATTGATGGATGACATCAATTATGACAGTTTTTTAAATGGACGACATCCTCCAATTAAAAGGATCGAATTCGTACCAACAAAAATGTCTTTATACGGCAAGTTTATCGGAGCACCTTTGACTTAAAAAAATCAGGCCCGCAACTTTTGTTTGATATTTTCCCAGTATCCCTATATATAAGGGCATGAAAATTCTAGAGCCCCTTAAAAATAGACAAAAATTAAAGATTCGATGCGGTCTCGCCTTCGGCGTATGCCCAAAGCTGCACAGCCTTCTGTTACTTTTGTTGCCTTTTCCTTCAAACCTTTTTTCCTGCATGTACGTAGGAAACCACCAATGTGTGGAGAGGTAATTAATCAGGTAGTGGAAATTAAGATCATTTTTCGTGGACCTGAAGCTTGCCTGTGATATTGTTGATTAATTCCAACACATCGATTTCGTGATTACTATATATTTATTTCTTAATTTGAATGTCCTCCCTCTCGTGAAATCAAGTTAGCTTAGTTGGTTGTCTCATTCCTCCTAGTTGAGGCCGGAGGTCAAATCCTATTAGTGGCGGGTTTGGAGTGCAAGACTATAAATAGCCTCTAAACCACCTGTTAACTAACATATTAACATTCAGCCAATCCTCGTTGACATATACAATCTTGGAAAAAAAAAATTTCCTCCCTCTTACCAGGCAATGAGGTTGAATGCGAAACATAGATTCGTGGAGGAATTTATAAAGGGAAAGCAAATTGGTCGCGAAAATAATCATTTTTACTTTTATCAATTCCTCTATCCGTAAGTTTTCTCCACATATATATAGCGGTGTCAATTGCAGTCTTTATCGAATTTAAAAGTGAGCAGAGTTTTGCAGTATTATAGTAAGAGAAATTCCATTTTTGAGCTCATCAGAAACACAAATCTATTTCATTAGGTGCGCATAACTGCATAAGTGCAATCACTTAAACAGGGACGGAGCCAGGATTTTATCCTAGCAGTGACAAAATGCGAAGGATTGGGAGATGCTGCCAAGCGAGGGTGCTTGGCAGGGCGCTGAGCGGCTATCTGGCCGTTCATCTCGGCACGGACGGCTCGGATCTAATCTAAGTAGATAAATGGCCGGATTGACCGCTCGATACCGTTGCCAAGCACCTCGGTTGGCAGTATCTCCAAGTCCACAAATTAACTGTATACTGAAAAAAACTTGCATTGCAATATGAATAGTCATCGACTCTAGGAAAAATTAAAATAACATAATAAAACTATAGTAAATGATGTTTGTTGTTTGCACATGGAGTACGAAAAAGACTAAAATATAGTTTTGGAATACTATTTTGAATCTCTTTAATTTCTTCAAAAAATCTAGCGGTTACGAGTCTATACAAGTTGGGGATAACTTTTTTTTACATATAATAATTATTTTTTCTAAAATTCTTGTCATGGTAGCTGCCCATACTAGATCCCCTAGCTCCATCCTTATGTATGCACCTTGACTAATATATCTTTGGGGGACCAAATACAACGTGACAATAACTTAGCAAGGTAGCATGCCAGAGTTATTAATTTCGATAGAAATCTTAATTTATCTGTCTCTGTTTGTTAGATGGGTCTTGAGTCTTGACTCTGCTATAAAAATCTTTCAATCACTGACGGCCATGTTACTAGAACTCCATAAAGCAACAAAAACTTGGCAAAGTCGCATGTCATTATATCATAGAATTGATTAGAAGAGTCTTTCCTCATCTTTCCGTGTTCGTTCCGTTTGTATAACGTGAGCTTGACTCGTTCAAAAAATTTTACGATCACGCATGGCATATTTCTTTGGATTCTACAGAGCCGCAAAGACTTGGAAAATACATATGTAATTATCAGAGAATAGATAAGAATAGCATCTCCTCATCTTTCCATCTTTGTTTTGTTCTAGAAAAATCTTGCAACCATTGATTGAGAATCTCATGTTTTATCATTAGAGATTGATGGCCATGTCCTTACCACTTTGTACAATAGCTAGCATGCAAAGACTTGTCAAAGCCAATTTAATGTCATTATCATAGAATAGAACTAGTTGGAAAAATCTTGCAATCAGACTCCATGCATAAAACAGCCCAATTTTGGTAACGTCTCTTTGTAGTGGATATTTATTGGTGATTTTGTATCCATCTCCATCGATTTTAGTGTATAATGTGGAACTTGGCTCATTGAAAAATCTTGCAATGAGTATTTATTTACTACTACTGACATGGCGCGTAGGGGAGGCAAGCTATATTTCTGGAGAGGGGCAAGACTATACATTTTGATAATAATTTTTATTTTCAATGTAATAGTAGTATTTTTTTAGAATCATAGGGGGGGCGATTGCCCCTACTAGCCCCCCCTCTGTCTCCATCCTTACACTTAGAGCAAGCTAGTCCAATGGTTCTAAGTGCAATCACCTAGATCGGAGAGGAAAATTAAAAAGAAAAAACATCTCGCAAAGATTGAGGCTAAATTCGATAAAGTGAATCATAGATATAAGAAAGGCCCTTATTCCTCAATGTTCTTTAGGGAAGCTCGCAAGATGTTGGACATTGGTAAAACTTTGGGTTTTGAAATTAAAGGAGGGAGGAATTATAATTTGAGGAGATTTGTTGAAATGAAAGAGGAAGAATTAAAAGAAAAGATACATGCTTTAGATCGATGATTTTGAGGAAGAGGATATCGACGATATTAATTTCGTGGAGGATGCATCCCTCTCTATGTCCTTTGATCTTGAGTTTGGACGGATTTGAGGTGTCTTGCTTTTTTTTTTTTTTGGTTTTGCTTGGTGGCTATTTGGTTTTGGTTTTTTTCTGTGTTTTTGTTGTTGTTGGTGCGATTTAGGTTTTGGGTGTGAGGCCGTTTGAGTCTTTGGTTGCTTTTTGTTTGGCTTTTGGTGGTTCTTTTTGGGCTTCAATTGGTGTCTTGCCTTCTTTTATATTTCGGGTGGCTTTTACTGATGTGCTCTTAATCCTTTTAATCTTTGTAATTCTTTATAAAGATTAATATATTTTTTTGCTTAGAAAAAAGAAGAAGAAGTCCAATGGTTCTCACCGTTCCCAAAATAATGGAAAAATTGCCTACCCCAATGGTATGCCAAAAAAAATGGCAGCTAGCTTTGCCACATCACTAAAGCCAACCACCAAATTATTCCCTCCCTCTTTGTTCCCGGGAAATCTCTGTGTCACACAGACAGAGAGAGAGAGAGTACTTTTTGCCAGAGCCAGATCTGGTCACTTTGGCTGTTGCCACAAAAAAGCCTCTTTGTTTTGATTTGATTTGTGAGCACAAAAAAGCCTCTTTGTTTTGATTTGATTTGTGAGAAGAGAGAAATTTATTTACGGAGTCGCTGCAGAGCGGCTTTTTACAGAGTTGAGCGATTTTAGTACTACAATTTACTTTTGATTATAACATCGTGAATACTCTTAGTACCACATGTTAGAGTATTATGAAAAAGATGGTAGCACCTCTCCAAGCTTTCTATCTAGATTTTCCAAATTATTGAATGTCTATTATGGTACTACTTTTCTTTCTAAAACGTTTGACATCCCCTTTTAACACGTTTGAGCGTCTTGTATCACTAAAAGCTAATCAGGAGCGAGAAAACGGTTGTCTAAAAGTTAAAAACGCTTGACAGCCTTTTGAACGCGCTTGACAGAAGAGATCAGAGGAAAACAACCCTTTGAACGCGTTTGACAGAAGAGATCAGAGGAAAACGCGTGGCATTCCCTTGTAACAAGCTTGAGCGTTTTCTATAATCACCAAGCAAAACTTTACACGCCATCACCAAGTATTACATTCCAAATGGTATTCTTGAATGGTACGTACATGGAGAAAGACAAATGGTGGATGGTGATGCAAAATGATAATTGATGGTAGTTAGTTGAAAATGGGATACGAAGGGAACTATTGAAAAAAATGGCTTTGCGCCAGTGTACCAACATTGCCATTTGTCGGCCAAATGTCACTATTCATGGCTATTTTTTTTGGAATGACTCAAGTCGTTTTGGCAAAACCACTGGATCGATTTGCTCTTATGAATCATCATATTGCGCAAACAAATTGCAGGTTTCATGAATCAAGCAAATTAAAGTTTTTGAATTTTTCTCAAACCAATTACTGATTCCAATTAGTTCTTCAAAATGACACGCAAGTGAATTTGTGCCTTAATGGATTAATATACTTAAATTTTTTTTTTCTTCTGAAAACTCGCATGATTTAGATAAAAATAGACACAATTAGCAAGTACATCTAGATATTGAATTCAGGACAGAGTTACTTCATTTTCACATTCTAAATGGCTCAATTCATATGCTGAGAATTCACCATGTGGCTCCTTCCTCCTATCTCTGATTGCAGGATGCTCCTGGCCCGTAATTGGGATGTTCAAGTAACTCATATTCTCAGGGAAGCAAACTTTGTTGTCGGTGGTTTGGCAAAAAAGGCATTGGCGTGAGATGGAACTTTGCATAAGTTCCCCCTTTTGTATCCCAATGCTTTCTTTTTGCTGTCAGTGGGATGGCTAAATAAATAAAATTACACATTGAGATTAAAAAAAAAAACAATCTTCTCAAAAAAAAAAAAAAAATGCAGGAACAAACTATGCACACTCTTTTATTGATCCCAGTTTTGCAGGAAAACCCATCACATGTGATTTATTCCATTACTAGTCCCTTGGATAGCCAGTAACCTCTCCAGAAAGAGTTTGAATTCCTCTTCTTTCCCAACCAAACTCACCCTAACATACTTCGGATCGCATCCGAATCGCCTCCCATTTCTTGTAATAATCTTCTGTCCCCGGAGGAACTTCTCGCAGTCCTCTACGCCCTCCTTATTGCACTTCATCCATGCAAAAGCTGTTGTCACAAGGGAAAAAAAAAAGTAAAATTTCTTCCAAGTCTTGCCTTAATTTGGTCATGTTCCCAGTTTCTAGTTGATGGAAAACATGAAACATTTTTGTGTTTTTGGGTTCGAAAAGGGAAAAAAAACAAAAAAACAAAAACGCGGTCTGTTACGGTTATGAGGTTTCAAGAAACATAGAACCAAAAAACTAACAAAAATGGTGCGTAGCCAGAGAGATGATGGGAACTATAAAGCTTGTTTTCAATGAAGGAAAACAATATTTGTTTGTCCTCAAAAGTTCTGCTCATGATTTGAGGTTGATTTTTTGACCAAAACAAGTCAAACTTGAACAATTTCTGAAACTCATTAAGTTTTCAAATTAAGCTCGAAAAAACTACTATTAGGTTCTTAGTTTATGGCGTCTAAAAAAAATTCAAGCTATTCAAGATCCGCTCGATGGAAGCTAGCTCGTTTGAAAATGATCAGTTGCATGATCTAATTTAATAAAACTTGAATATATTTTGGAAGCTCGTTAAATTTCAAACCAAAGTAATCAAGTTTGATTAATACTAGTAAACGAACTTGACTCGTTCAACTCGTTTTATCAGCTATAATTCCGATGAAGATGTAAACACACAATTGAATTTACCAGGATGTGCTTGAGTACTGAATTTTCCAGTGAACAGGCAATGCTGTTTTGGGTAGTGAGGCAGGCTGAACATTCCACTTTGGGCCACCACTTGTCTTAGCTTCTCCCACCTTTCAGCCATTAGAATATGGCTAGTTTCGAAGAAGTTATCTGGGCCTGGATTTAGGCAGCTTTCCGAAACATGGCCCAAGATTTTTGCAGCCCGGATTTGGGAGTCTTTTGACACTCCAATTGTGTTAATAGATATGAATTCTGTCATCTTTTTTGCCACATCTTCATCCTTGACAAGAGCCCATCTGTGGAAATTAAATATATAGAAAATTAGAGTCCGGTCCTACTTTTTAGCTTCGGTTTCATCCCAACCCTATAGATTGTTGCCGAATCTAGATCGGTTTTGTTATGCTTGTACAATAATTTTTTTGCCCCTGTGAACTATGTAAATTGCGTGACCGTATATGTGAATTGCATGACCTGAGGGGTATTTTTGTCTAAAATAATGTGCCGGGACTATATCTGTTAACAATATATGAGCAGGGACTAATTTGGGCTTGAGCCTAATTTACGGGGCTGGCTTATAAAAATCCCAAAAGAGAAATTACTGGAATTTGATGAACCTGAAGTACTATATATGTTCTATGTAAAATGGCTAGGCTGAACCAACAGCCTGGCAGGGACCAACGTTGTTCAACAACACAAGAGGCTGAGCCGTTGGGTCGAACCGTTTGTGTTGGGCCAGACTGCTGTGCCGGCCCGTCTTGCGTAAGCCCAAGCGTTGGGATTTGAATAGTTGGGTCAGACCAAACTAGGTCGGGGAAGATTTGGCCCGGGTTGGAACAGAATCCTCGTAAAAGCCAAAAAAATCAGTTTGGTTGCTTGAGTACTGTCAAGAGGCATTCGGTACATCATGCATGCATGACATCGCTCTAAGAAGCGATTACGACATATGCCTAGAACGAGCTTGCTTGAAGCCTAGCTAAGTTAAGTCAATGCTCTATATAAGTTATAAGCCCTAAAGAGGTATACCGTTTCTATTAACCTAAGAGGGTCAGTATTGTCTTCACCTGGCGTATGATCCAACTAATACAACATAATGAGAAATTAACTTACCCAATGCGAGATCCAGCATGTCCAGTGCACTTGGAAAAAGTAAAGAGCATTGTATCATGGCCAAGACAAGATGTAATAGGAGTGTATTGAGGCCAATAATAGGCCAAGTCATGAACAAGCTTCCCTCGGCCTTTTTTCACAATGGCTTCTCGAATTCTGCCATCTGGGTTATTTGGGGAGGTCACGAACTCAATGTAAGGTCCACCCTCGTTGTAAGTCCGCGCATCACCTCCCCATTTATAGAGGCCTGACCGCAAAATGTTGGTCAATTCCGGATAACACTGGTAACATCAAATTTTAAATAAATAAGGGCAAATTTATAATTAAGTAAGTGGACAAGAAAATATAAATGTCGAAAGGATTGATGAGATCATTTATGTATTTGTAGTCCAAACTACATTATTATGATTGTAATTTGTGTCTATGATATAAACATAAATCCTGATCTTCATTTCTATAGTTGAACTATTCAAACAACTAATTAATATCGTCTGATAAGGTGGCATTAAAAAGTAACACTTCTTTTTAAAAGAATAAGCTTCGCTAAAAGTGATTCAAAAGATATCAGGCGCCATGTGACCACATATAACATCGTTGGATATACCCGTGACAGTAGTAAATGAGCTTATTATTTCAAATTCACACTGAATTCTTCAAAATGACTTTACACAAAAAAAAATTCTTCTATGTGTATCTATAGTCTATACAAACTCGAGTCCTTCTCGTACTTGGTACACGCATTCCTGCGTAACTAATCAGGTTTAATAAAACTATTAAGGTGACCCAAGATTCAGAACGACTAGGTGCTTCCGAATTATTTGAATTATATCCGCGCCTGCCTCTAAGATTATAAATGAAATTATAGTAATCATGATTCTCACCGAGTAGTAAGGAGCAGCAGACACCACATTCACAGGGTTGGAATCATCATCATCAGGAGAGCATAAGGCATACAGTGTTGCTTGAAGGAGTTGGGTTGAACCAGTCCCCACCACCACATGATAATCGTCCACCGATGCATTTCCAACCACACGATGCAATCGCTTGATCTCGTTCTCCAGTTCTGGCTCCAGATACCAACATACTACATTTTTTGAATCAGAAAAATAGCTCATGAATTGGCTGCCTGAGATCACCAATGTGCATTTCTCACTCATTTTTCTCCAGTAGGACTCGAACATATTTGGATCACCACTGTCATCAAAATAGAATTTTTTTTTTTTTAATGAATTTCTCAACTCACAGAACATAACCACATAAGGGCTAAGGCATTATTGGAATAGTTAGGAAATTGTGATTGTTATATCATTTTCCCCTTCCCGGCCGTTTTTATTTATTTATTTTTTTCTATTTTCAAAAATGAGAGCAAGAAAAAAAGTACACATCTTTTCGCTAGCTTTTAGCCTGAAAACCTTCTTAAAAATCTGAGAGCGTCCTCTTTTATGGTGTTTCCGAAAAATCGGTTTGTTTTTCATTTTCTCTCGTACGTGAAAATAACAATTTTCCTAATTACTTTGTTTATCCAGTTTTAAAGTTGTTAAGAAAAAACTAAAAACAAATAAACAAGAACGTCAACAAGATCGCTCATGTTCGTTAACCTTTATATATATATATATATATATATATATGCTGTTATTCGCATTTCTACCGGCCCCCCCAAAAAAAAAACCATGGGAACATCCAAATTAACAGCTTTCAGAACTTCTTGTTTGCAGAATTAATTAACGGAACCCTTTTTCATTTTTTAATGAATTGATATTTCAAAAACCCTATTTTCTGAAAACAAAATTCAATAAAATGATGTTTTAGAATTTTTTAAAAACCGTTAATTTTCCGCCAAAATAAGACGATACAAGATACGAAAATGACAACCAATCACGATCAATGCGAGTAATGTACACTATGGAGGGATGCGAACTTACTGGTCGAGATTGATGGTTTCATGGGGTGACATTTTTGATATGTTCATGCTAGCCACTCGCTCTTTGCCGACCGTCTCTCTCTCTCTCTCTCCAATTCCACAATATCTCACTTGTATTTCTATTTCTTTGGTTCTATACGTACACATTTGTGTGTGTTTATCCAAATTATTAAAAATGTGGATTGCTTCTTATAATTGACAGATGACATCAATTATGCTAGTTTTTTAAATGGATGACATCCTCCAAAAGGATCGAATTCGTACAAACAAAAATGTCTTTAAACGGCAAGTTTGTCGGAGCACCTTTGACCTAAAAAATGACTAGGTCGTCAGTTTTGTTTTGATATTTTCCTATTATAACTATATATATATAAAGGGCATGAAAATTCTAGAGGTCCCGTAAAAATAGACAAAAATTGAAGATCAGATGCGGTCTTGTCTTCGCCGTATGCCCAAAGCTGCACAGTCTTTGACCTCGTACGACTATCGAAACGTCCAGCAATCCTTGACTGCTTCATCCCTTAAAGCATCTCCAATGGGAGATGTCAAATCCTACGTAGATATGGTAACGGTAACATTTGACACCAAAGTTCAATCCAACCCAACAGCCTTCCTTGTTGCCAATTCCTACGTGGATTTGAAGGGAATGACAAAGTTGTCAAAGTTGACAACTGCCCTCCTCCATGTCAAATTTCAAAAAATGACCATTTGTATTTTGACATAAGGGTTGGAGAGGGATAATTTGATGTCAAAGAAATAGAATTTGACATCAAGGGTTGGAAAGACAGGCTTTGATGTCAAATTGGAGATGTCAAAATGCCACGTCAGCCTTCAAAAAACGTTTGACATCTCTATTATGAAGCCATGGGTTGGAGATGCTCTTAGGCACGCGGACTACTAACGATACCGGTGATGCGCGCTCTCTAGACCGTATTCCTCTATCGATCGGTGGAGGTTTATTTTTTTAATTTCACATCCACCTTCCCAGCCCCCATCGTCACGGGCCATTGTTCCTGATTGCACAATCAAAGCTCCTTCGAACTTCAAATTTTTTGTTGAGAATCAGGATTTTAAATTTCTGAATGAAACTTGAAAGGGTAGATCAATCATTTATAAATAGCTAATTGAGCTTATTTTTTTGTGAGGCACCTCCTTATATCGGGTGTTTGCCTCTCCCTTATATCCGGGTGGCAAACACCCAATATAAGGGAGAGGTGATGTTTGACACCCGGATATATAATAGCACTATCTCCCCCTATATTCGGGTGTGTTTGCGACCCGGATATAGGGGGAGGTGGTGTTATTATATCCGCTTTCTTAATTATGAAAATGCCACCGTCCTCTCTTTTAATTCTACATCCACCTACTCATATCCATCCCAAAACAAATCATACATATATATATCCGGTCGACAAACGACTAGTTAGGGTAGGTACAGAATGTCTCATTTTTTGTAGTACAAAGGAGCAACCTCACACAAGGTACAGCTATTCTTAAAACGCCAATTTTTGTTATTTATTTATCTTTTTCGTTGTCTTACATGATTTTTTTTTCAATTTAGGCCTATATTTTTATACTTTTTCAGATTCCTTTCACGGAGACGAAGATTATGATCTAAAAATTTAACCGAAATATAATACTCCAAAAATTAAGAGAAAATAACAAGAAAGACCCTGCGAAAAAGTCTGAAAATTTTCAACATACGTCATTGCAAACGTATAGGCCGGGATTCTTATAATCTGATGAAAAGAAAAATTTGGCTTTCTGTTTCTAATTATCATACATAGTCAAAAACGTGCGGCTGGGAAATTAAGGTTGGAAAACAAGGGGTGATAGCGATCGGACCAGACTCCTAGTAGCTTTCCTATGGAGCGTATCCAGTCCGGTCTAATTTGGGCTTCCATGTTGATGATTTTTATCTTGAACGAGCTTCATAATAATGATCAGAATCGTTTAATTCGACGTGACTTTGATATATACATGAACAATACATATTTCGTCCGTCCTTATTTTTCACACAAATCTATTTTAGACCGAGTCCCAGGCGGAGGTCAGTCAACTTATAATAAACTAATTCCGCGTTGAATGTTTCTAAGAAATCTCACGTGGTATTGAAGTTAGATTTTGGTACCTCCACGTACGTGTTACGAAGTTACATACGACTTTCCAAAAAAAAATAAAAAAAGTTACATATAAGGAAGAGGAGAAATTTTTCAGTGCCGGATGGACACCACGTGATGCCCGCTCTGCGTATCCGAATCATCTATTTTGGATTTGGAGAGAGAAAGAGGAGAGAGAGTGGTGGGGTGAGAGCAGGGAGGGTTTCAATCTGGAACGTTCAATACATTTTTGAACGGCCCGGAAGGACTGCTCAGGCACTACGTGGCCACGGCCTCGTGGTACCCACCCGACATTGAAAAATTGCTGACACGAATATTGCTTGACACAAATATGTTCGAATATCCTTTTATGATTAAAGGAGTAACTGTTTACCAAGAACTTTTTGTGTTAATAATTTGTGCATGAAATAATACTCCATCCATATCATAATTTTTTTTTTTTTGTTTTTTTCCATACATATCATATTATTTTTTCATGTATTGAAAACTCAACTTTTTAGAAGGGACATGCAATAAATTCACTCAACTTTTATTTTTTGAACACAAATTCACTCAACTTAAAACTACTTTTAATCATTTACAAAGGGTATAATTAATTTGGAGTACAAATTTACATCGACTATTTAAGAATAACAAACATTTTGAACATTCCAAAATAAATAGAGTATATATATACTAGAACAGAGGGATCGGAGTAGGATTTGGTGCGCTATAAGAAGGCCATCTACTGCTGCCAGGGATGGATTAAAAAATTTTCATTAGTGGGAGCACACAAATTAGTAAATTAACCCGCAAGTTTATAATTTCTTAATTAATATATTTTTTTTTGGAAAAATAACAAATTGATGAGTATATTTATAATATCATCTTAAATTTGTAGAAAGGGATGTGTTTGTACGAAAAAAAATCGTGTAAAAATTTAGCACTCAAAGAAATAGATCAGACAAATATCCTTGTAATAAAAATCTAGAGTTTATTAGAATACTAGTACCACAAATTTATTGGGTATAATTGAACAATTAAAAAAAATAAACATAATTTAGTGAAATCGAGTAGGGCCCGTCCCTGACTGCTGCTCCATCAGTAAAACTTCTACTACTACTATCTTTTCCCCCTCCTATGTATATGTGACTGTTCTAAATGGGCATCCGATATGCAAGAAGTGTGAAATATCCCTGCAGGTGGTGAGGCAACTCCAGAGAGAGAGAGAGAGAGAGAGAGAGAGAGAGAGAGATGGATAGGAGTGAAGAAGAGCAAGAGATTGTGATAGTAGGCGCTGGGATTTGCGGCCTCGCCACTGCGCTTGCTCTACACAGGTCATAGATTCTCCATCTCCACCCTTTCGGGTTTGTTGATCGGTTTAAGTTTCCATAACCACTCCCTCTCGATCACAGTGCGGTTCCCCAATAAATTTCATCTCTAACTCGTTCTCTCACTTCAACTTTTCATTTTTTTTTGCTAGTTTGTGGATGATATAATAGTAATGCATAACAGTTACATAAAAATTAATTCCCGCTAAAATTTGGACGCGTGTTGCGCAGATCGTGTGCATCTTATCCCTTTCGTACTATTAGGCCACGCTCGCCAGCGACACCCGCAGTGGTCCAGTGGGTGCTATTCCGTGAGCGCCATTTTGCGGAAAATCCCTTGTCCTTTAGCTACTGCGCCGCTAGATCTCCAGTCATCCCATAGAACAGTACGGTCAAGGTTGGCTTCGGCCTTGCCTTCGCCACTACACGAAGTCAAGACTTGGCTCTGCCTTACCAACACTATAGCGGCTCGGTCATAATCCTTAATTTGCTGGTCATGCCGACACCGCAACCAAGCCTCTTAATGGCCTCCCCTCCGGTCCTGCCAAGTTGACCAGGGTGGAACACATTGCCTGGGTCAAGTTTATGATGCCGGCGTCCTTCTTCATCATGCCTAAGTCTTTTAGAGAAACCCCAATTGGCTCGTTGCTGTGGTTACACCTCTTGGTCGTCGTGATGGCTCATGGTTTATAAACGTGGCTAGGAATTCGGTTCGGCAAGCAAGACTGTGCGGCCAAAACCTGGCTTGGCCATAGCTATGTATGGTTCAATTCAAAATGGCTCGCGGCCAAACGGGGGCAAGCCAAAGGGCTAAAGCCCCAGCGGGAATACCCCTACGCAGGTGGTCTTCCAGCGGCCCAATTGCGCAAGGTCCAGCGGGTGAGGTCCCGTGGCCCAATCGGGGAAGACCCCCAGCGGGCAGGGTCAGCGGGTAAGCCCATCGGGCACGGTCCCCGCCAGCGGGCATGGCGGCCCAGCGATCCTTTTTGGGTCGGGACTCGGGCGCTAATTTTAGCCCACGCGTTGTGCCACACGTCGTGCCACACGTCAACTTAGATTTTGTGCCGCGTGTATACTCATTTTTCACCTCCAACACATTGGCATGTGCACATTTTGGCTTTAATGTGAATCATGATCTAAAATTTCGAATGGTGTTCAAAATGGCAGGAAGGGAGTGAGAAGTGTTGTTCTGGAAAGATCAGAGACATTGAGGGCAAGTGGTGCGGGCATCGGGATATGGGCTAACGGCTGGCGTGCCCTTGAGCAGCTTGGCGTTGCCTCTGATCTCAGAAAAACTGCTCTTCCTATTCAACGGTACAAACTAAAAAATAATACAACAGCGTATACTCAATCTGTAGTTCAGAGCTGTTTCGGCCCCAACAGATTGTGGTTGGGTGCTTATTTGTTTCTATTCCGGGTTATTGTGATCCCTTCCCCGTTTTTGAGCTGTATTTCAGCTTTGAAATTTCTGTTTCTCAAAAGAAAATAATCTTTGGCAGACTTTAGACATACAAAAGTGCAATTACAAAGAATATTGAAGGCAATCCTAGCTCAAGGCAAGCTTAATTAGGGACTGCTGATGCCGCAAAGTTTCAATTGGTTTTGTATTTTTATTTTGAATCAGAGATCACAACATGTCGATCGAGGAGCTATAATTCTAAGTTACAGGACTTCATTGACTCCATACCGTATACATATCATCGCATTTTTACATGTTTGTTTTCCAATCCTTATACAATGAAACCAGAGATAATTTTGGAGCAAATATCATACGAGTAGTTAACCAATGAATGTTTTGCTTGCACATGTCATTCCAACATATTTTTTTTATTTCACGTATAGGTTTCGAGATGTATGGCTTGACAAGGGCTCGAACCAAGAGACGCCTGTGTAAGTTTACTACTTTTGTTTCGTCTATTTTCACGGCTATGGCTTGACAAGGGCTCTAACAAAGAAACACCGTTGCAGCTCTCGCTTTTTTTTTTTTGGTTTATGAGTGTGTAATATTGCAGACCATCCCAAAAGTACTGCTGAAAACATTTAGCTACCTTGTTAGTGAGGGAGTTGATCACCGAGTTACACGAAGGGTGGGAATGGCCTATTGTACGTGCACCATAACACATACACGTCGAAATTAATGACTTAAGCTTGCGATAAAATGTAGGACTGGTGAAGCTCGATGCTTGAATCGGAGTGACCTTATTAGGACACTAGCGGATGTATTGCCGCCTGGCACGATACATTTCGGACGCCAAATAGTATCTGTTAAGATGGATCCCTCAAATTCTTATCCGATTCTCCAACTTCTTGATGGCAGCTCTATTGTGGCCAAGGTACTAATGTCCCTCTCAACCTATTTGTTGCTACAGTATTTTATAGGGAGTGTGTTCAATAACTAGTTGTTTCTCCAACATTAAATTGTTTCTGTTGAAAACTCCTTCTTTTACCACTTATGTTTCAGATTTTGATCGGATGTGATGGACTAAATTCAGTGGTGGCTAACTATCTTGAGCTGGAGCCAACAAAAGAGTTTGGCACTTGTTCAGTGAGAGGCTTGACGAATTATCCGAATGGTCATGCCTTTCCGCTTGAATTGGTTCGAACCAGGAGAAACGACATTCGTATAGGAATAGTTCCGATCGATGATAAGTTGGTCTATTGGTTTGTGGGCCAACAAGCGATTCGCGAAGGTAAACTGTTATGCTATATTTCGCTTGTTGGATGCGAATTCAGTCTGTCGTCTTATGGTTTTAGCTCTCCAGCACGCGTTAGTAAAATTGCTTTTCGATATGCCTGTTATTGTTCATGAGCAGATCACACAAAGGTTTCCCAACGTCCGGAGCTTATCAAAGAGTTCATCTTACAGTCAATAGATGGTTCCCCAACTGAAGTCACGCAATTGATAGAAGACAGCGAGCTTGAGTCGTTATCTTTAACACGCTTAAGATACCGTGCCCCATGGGATTTGTTACTGGGAAAGTTCCGAAAGGGAACAGTGACAGTGGCTGGAGACGCAATGCATGTTATGGGTCCGTTCTTAGGACAAGGTGGCTCGGCGGCTCTGGAAGATGCTATTGTACTTGCTAGATGTTTATCACGCAAATTTGTAAACCCAGTTGATCGTGTACCTAATAGTGAAAGGGAAACAACGAGGATGACAATGATTCGCGAAGTTGGAGAAGCAATCGACCAGTACGTGAATGAACGGAGGATGAGGGTGGTGCGATTGTCGACGCATACATATCTCATCGGTTCGCTATTGAAACCTTCCTCGCTGTTGGTAAAATTTGCTTGTATTGTTTTCCTGGTTGTTTTCTTCAGAAACCCAAATCATACTCGATATGATTGTGGGCTTCTGTGATGTATACCTAGGATCATTTTTTCCCCTTATTTTCGTCGATGTTATGTTGCTATAAGAGTATAAAGACGCGGTATTTGTTGAAAAAAAATCATCTTGTCATATGTATTTCCGTCACTTAATTGATACAGCTATTTTATAAACACAGTAAAATCAAGAAAGGAGTAGCCTTCGTCCTCCGTTCCTAATTAAACACGATACAAAAACCGAGAAGGCTTAGGTGTTGCCAATATCAAAACCCTTTTTTTTTTTTTGGAAAATCAAAAGAAGATTTTATTAATCCATGTAGAAGTTAAGAAGATTAATTGGATAAGGAGCAATATTATGTACGAGAAGGAAGCATTCTGACAAAGTTGACACCCGACCCCTTGACAATCACCTGCCATTCCAATGATCTTTGACACACACCCAAATGATCAGAACCAGGAGAATGAATTTAGGAGGGCAATGAATATGGCTGGGCTCCTGGTAGTATATCAAAGTTGGGCCCAAAAAGAAGGAATATATCAACCTTGGGCCGCTCGTGTAGCTGTTGAATGGGCGTATCTACAAAGGTGGAACTCGATCATTGGGTTGGTTCTAGGGGTGGAAATTCGGACTTTCTTGAACAAGGTCAGGTTCCAGTTCTCATATATAGTTCCTTATGGAGGCTAAACAAACTCTTAATTCAAATCACTCGCACATGGTGGGACCTTAATTAGTTTAGGTTTCAAGGTGGGTACGGTGGGGTCCTCTAAAATACTCCCTAGGGGACTATACCTGCACTTCCGTTATGTGTACCAAAAAAACGCTGGAACTCGGATGGACCGTTCGTATGTTCGGATAAATTGAAGTTTATTATTGTTTGTGGTACAAAACTGCAGAGAGCTAGTATGAAGATTTGTCTCATATGGTTCATAATAGGAAGATTGATGAGTTTGATAGGTAGGCCAGGGCATGTTCGTCATAAATTTTTGTTTGGTATTTTTTCAAGTATTTTTAACTTTTTGTAACTCTTTTTTTAAATTTTTTGAGACTAATAATTCGTCTTAGTGAGAGAAGTCATAGAAGTATAAGAATCAGCTTGAGTCAAAATCCATTTTCGTGAAGAGTAATGGTACACAAAATCAAACATTGGACAAAACTTTCCCAGATTATAAGGAGGTGAAAGTCCATGTGGGTAGGCTCATGAGCACATTAAATGGTCCCCCTCCTAACCTAGTTGCTTCTAATTGCTTTCTGTATGTACGTGTTAGTTTTTTGTAGCCGGCCCAAATGGATTGGTCTCATCCCGTTTAGATATAGGGATACCTCCTATGGTGTGAAAAAAAAAAAGAGGGGGTTATTATCAGCAGATTCAAGCATTCAGCCATTTCAAATTTCACAATGTAATTTGCGTCTAAGTAGCAAAATCCATGTTCTGGACCAGGTTGTGAGGCTCAAGTTTACATGCCGCAAATAACGCCTGCAGCCCTGGGCACCTATGGCCTTTATCAATCACAATAGGTGATAAGCCCCAAGGATTACTTTAGTTGGTTGGTGGGTTTGCTTCCCACACAATTGATCAGTTTTACAGTATTGATGTGAGACCGCAAGAAAGTAACGCTTTGTGAATTTCCTTGATTTGTAGATGACCTGTCTCTAACCGAATTGGCAAAAGAATTAGTCGAGTTATGCGAAAACTAATCCGAACACCAGTGGCCATCGGGAAATAAATCACAATGGGTGATGGCTGGTGGGAAGTAAGTAAATTCTACAGAAATAGTAAATGTGAAAGCTTTCCAGAGTCAGCATTTCCTATGCATTCGCTTGTGGATATATTGAAACATGAATGAAGTTTGACCGACTGCACCTACCCCGTTCGTTTAAGGGTTTTGGATTCTAATCATTATCACTTTTATCTCTAATTATTACTCTTATTTTTCTCTCTCTCTATATCTCTTCAATCTTTACTCTCATCTTTCTCTCTATCTCTCCTCAATTATTCATATTTTCAATCATTACTTTATTTCTCTCTACACTCATTACCTATAAATTCAAATCAAAATCCCAAAATAAACGGGATCAAGTGACTTGTTCAAGTGGACACCAGAAAGCTAATAGTTAATGGTTGCTGTCCATGAAATCGTATAATCGAATTTCAAGGAGGTCAAAATGTCAAACCTTGAGACCACTGTATGTAGGATTGTCCAACCGGTCGTTAACTTCATGTTCTCATAACTAGTCGAGTTGCGCGCAAACTGACCCCGACATCTGGTTATCTAAAATAAGGGAAAAAAACATGAATCAAGTTTGACTGAATACACAAGTCTGCAGGCACCAACCTGCCGTTCAAGTCATCCCTGTATTGTGAAATTAATATTGTATGATGATACCCTCCTTGTAAGTAGTTGAGGACCTTATTAATTATACTAACCAGCAGAAACTTAGAATTGAAGATTAATACACTCGACATTATTAATGCAGGTATTATTACACTACAAATGAAGCTATATGCATGTACGGACTGGGGACCATGTAGTGAGCAAGTCACTACAGAGTGTAGCAATCATTCGGACCGTCCGTTTTCACAATCGATAGTTCAAATTCGTTGTTAACTTTTACCGGTCAAATATTAACAAACATATCTGAATCATTGATTGTTGAGATGAATGACGTAGATTGCGCACGGCAAAAGGTTGCTCACTACAAGGTCCCCGCTCCCACGCATGTACTATAATGAATGATTTCAGTGGCGTATAATTGCTTTTGCAATTATATGTAGGTCTATATATATATGCTTCAAAGCTACTCAACCTTTTTTTTGGTCTTCCAAGTAAAGGCCAGTCAACTACCCCTTGTACTCTCCCCACTGATAGACGGGTCAAATTTTACCTCGATTATAATTTCTCTTGCATAGGAATGTTTCGTTATTAGTTTATTCGTTTCCCGTATTGATATAGAGCTATGATTGTTGGGTTTGATTTAGTTGTGGTAAGACCTCATATGATTGATGTGTGCCCGATATTGAAATTTTTTTAAATAATTCTTTTATCGCTTGACATCAAGAAGATAATGTAATCACTCTAGCCTTCAACAAAATTTGAATGATATAGCAAATGGGGTTGTTTCATAAATTAAGCATAAATGATGACGTTTTTTTCCCACTTACTAGAAAGCGATTAGCTAATAATTAGGTTTCTTGATTCACTTGTATGACGTTACATATGTTTTTCCCCTTTCAAAACTAAGAAAATGAACACCGAAATTTACAATAGGAAAGGTCAACTCTTAAAAGGAGAAACTCACGGATCAAAAAAAAAAAAAGAATAAGAAACTCGAGTCCAATGGTCATGTACTCGCAATATGTGTCGGGAGGTTCTGGATTCAAATTGAAGGATCAATACAATACTCGTATATAGTAACATCATTAACCCAAAGCTTGGCAATTATGGAAGAGGAAAATGAAATCATAATTGATAATATATGTATTCACTTTTTTTTCTTCTCATTTACATAAAAGTCCCTAAAGGTGGTACAATTAATTAATGGATCACCATCTGTTGGACTCGATGAAAAATGGATTAACAAGGAAAAATAAAGGGAAATGATATTGTCACACCATTTTTTGATAATGCCACACCCTGCAAGTGTATTTTTGCACTAAAAAATACATTTTCAGGGTGTGGCAAAATCACTAACCAAAAAATAAATATAAGAATTACCCAAAACTCAATGAAGGGGAAAACCCAAAACACCCCAAACCAAAAAAGAAAAAAAAATGGATTCTTAATTTCAACCCATATACCTTTCCCTTTAGGGACACTTGTCATTTTGTCCAGGCCCTCCGTAGTAAAAATAATTCTCCCAAACACTATTAAACCCACCTTGAATGTTGTAGCAATTGGGATGATCCGCCAAAACCCGGACACCCGACGACGGAACCAAACTGTTGTCTGAGTCAACCACTTGTAGGTTTCGAAAATACGATGCTTTTCCAAACCCTTCGCCCGCGAAATGCCCGCTGCCCATTTGGGTTGCCGTGTGAGGACCCGACGGGTTGCTGTTAACGACTTCTCCTCCGAATTGAACCATGGTTGCTTGATTCGCCAAGTGCGTGAACAAGAATGAGGGCCAGTACCCGACTAGGACCCCGGATCCGAATTCAAGCCACCAATTCCCATGCTTTGGATCCTGCATAATTGCAATCGTGTCATTGTTAAGTCTTACGTAAGTATATATATGCTAATCTGGGTTGCACATTAAAAAAATCAATGGTTTAGATCTTCTCACAAAGTTGTTATCCACATTATATTGGTTGGGCAATTTTTATTCGAGGGTTTAAGCAGTTAATTTTATCGGTAAAGATATGGAGGCAGAATCTTTTGTACCAAAATCTCCGATACCTCTGTGCCGAGAGATTTTTCGGTCGTTGAATTTAAAATATAATATAAAGTCACACAATTTAATGGCCGAAAAATTTCTCAACACAGAAGCGAGATTTCGGGATAGATGAGATCGAACACTCAATATATGTGAACTTTTCAGTGCACGACAGAAATTTTGCCGAAGTGATGCGTGTCAGATAGTGGTAGAGATTCTAAAAACTCGTGGGAAATGTAAAGGCTCCACCATCCTCTCGATTTTTTTTTTTTTTTGTTTATTTCGTATGGTGTGTTTTGTTAATTTAAAATTTTTTTTTCTGTTAATTTTCTAGATTAAACATGTTCTCGATTAGAAGAGTCTAAAAAAATCAAAACACAATGATCAAAAGCAAAATTATTTTTACTCAAGACGAAAAACATACCAAACATTTATCTCTTTTTTGTCCTAAGTGTCGTTTTATATCAACTTTTTTCAAAAGGAATCCCTATTAATTTTTATGCATTTCTTATTTCTCTTGTCATGACGAATAATTAAACCAAAATATTATGATAAAAGACTAAACAAAAAGTTAAAAAGAAAATAAAAAACATCGAAAAAGTATTTGACAAAAAAATTAGGAAGAATGGAGCCTAAGATTTGGATGGCTCACCACCACCGTTTTTCTTTTTTGTTAGTAGAGAAAAATGGAAGTGTCGGTACCTATAAGGCTATCACCTCCTTCATGGATTATTGCCCCATCGCAGCAGCACCATATGTAAGGTATTCATTGACCTATCACCTATGTTGGAATCGAAGCTAAAATCCTAGATTCACGTGTGGGTGGAATTAGGAATACAACACCGATAAGGTGCTACGGGGATTTGAACCGGGTATTATTCAACTGAGTCCAAGTTTTCAACGAGTCATCTACTGAATCATCTGCTTCTTGGTCCACCAGTACCATTTGATTTGTTTGGAAATGTGTTGGAATCGTAGGGTGCAGAGATCATCAATCATATCAGATAATATTCTCTTCACCTATGCTTTAATGCTGGTTCACATATATATCACGCGTAGGGCCAAGTGATGTATGAGAGTATCTTCAAACAGTCTCGGCCCTGATGTTTGGGTTGTCTAAGTCCGACCCTAAGCTTAATTGTCCACTTACTATTAAGTCAATAGAAAATAAAAGTACATAAGAGGAAAAATAAATAAAATCAAGATTACATTGGGTTTATATTTTTTTTGGTTGCCCCATGATGGGGTTGCCCAAGCCCCAGGTCTTGTGGAGCTTACCCCGGGACCGGCTCTGTCTTCAGACTACATTTTTCTTCATTCTCAAAAAAATAAAAAAATAGTAATATTTTTTGTCATCTTCAAAAATCAAAAAAAAATTGAAACTTGTCTTCTCTCAATAGTCATTCAAGACGGACCCCGGATTATATATATGTAATCTATATGCGATATTACGTATACACGAAGCAATCTCATTTTAATCGTCCATCTTGACAATTATCAAAAGGCTAAATTTATTAAAAATTCTTCACCAGAGTAGTGTATTCTTTGCAAGAAGAGTTTTTCTTCAACAAGTCTAACATATTAAAAACAATTTAAAAGGTTGAGATTGCACAAACTACTCTTTGCTGTCCAAACTCAGACCGCAATGAATTAAGATTCATTAAAGACGATCATTCCAAAAGGTTGCAAGTTTCCAGAAGTTTTTGGGTGCAAAGAGGGTATATAGTCCACGTGATACCCGAGCGCGCATCCAAGATGGCCAGAATTTTAGAGAGAAAGAAAGAGGAGAGAGAGTGATCGGTAGAGGAGGAGAGAGTATTTGGATCTGGACTGTCCAAAACACGTTTGGACGGCTCAGATGCGCGCTTGGGTACCACCATGTGGTACGCAATTTGCACCCAAAAACTTCTCGTAAGTTTCTATAATCTTAAAAAAATCTTCATTAGATGTTATGTTAACTCTTTAGAAGGAAAACATTTCATATATATATATAGAAACCATATTAATAGGCTGATATCAAATTGACCACCATTATATATAGAAACCATACCTTCCATATTAATAGGCTGATATCAAATTGACCACCATTGTACGACGACGTTGGGGAAATCGCAGCCCCAATTGCAATCTGGTTGTTAGTCTGAACAAAGCCCGAGCAAAGCAAATTGTAGCATCCAGTTGCTTGATATGCGTCACTCTACAAATCCCACAATAAAAAAAAAAAAAATTCAGTTTCTGCTTCTTCTTCTTTTGGTACGTTTTGAACATATGGTCAAATGGAGAGAGATATATAGAGAAAATTTATTGAATATTGTATTTAAGGGTTTTAAAACTCGAAAACGAACAAGGCCATAATATGTTACAGAAATTTTAAAAAAAAAGAAAAGAAGAAGAGGAAAGGTTACATCAATACTCACCGTCCAATAAGTGAAGAACCTTGGATAGTTGTCGCCGTACAGCTCTGGGCTAACCTGTGTGGAAAAGTCAATGCGGTTTTTTTAGCAAACAGAAATTTATATTCATAACCGAACAGTACAAAGAACGAAAGAACAAATGAGTTAGTAGCATCTATGGGTTCAGAGACGAAGTCAGAAATTTCACTACATACGGCGACCATATATACGAGCTAAGAATTTGCTACATATTTTCATAGGAATTTTTTTTCTATATATAATAGTAAAGTTTTTTTTTTCTTTGCACCGTATCGGTTGTTTCGTTCGAACGAACAAAAAACATACAGTTTTGCCTAACAAAACCTTGATTAAACCATTAGCCTTAAAAGAAAAAAAAAAAAACTTAGCTACCCTAGTTGCTCGTTTGTTAGCGGTTAAATTTTTAGAAGGGATATGCTAGGAGGAGAGATAAAGTATAAGGAGAATAATTTGACCATGGGTGATTAGTTATGTAGGGTTTGTTTGGGTACGGGGAATAGACGAATAATGGTATTTTCGTGAATAATAATGGCATTTGGGTAAACAATTATGACAAAGCTGTAAATTCAAAGGTGGATATAGAGGGAAATATATATAATGTTGGAGTGGGGTGAGGGTGTCCAAATTATATCTGGGCATGTGGGATAAGTTACTATCCCAGATTTTCTGGGTGCAAAAATGGAGACAAACACCGTATTTAGCCATATAGGTATCCGGGAGGTTTTCATATCCGGGCGTTTTTAACCTCTAACAAACGAAGACCTAGTCGTAAGGCTCAAGCGCTAGGCCTTAGTTATAATAGATTTATAGACCATGTTCGTTTTGGGTTTCTAGACCCAACTTTTTTTCTTTGCGCACGGTTCACAATAAATTTTCATTAGGAGGTGCATGAGATATAAAACATGCCTGCCAACCCGCTTCAATGGTGTTGAGATCGTCGCCGAATGAACCGGAGATGACCCACATCTGTGATAAGCTGAACTCATTCAGGCTAGCCACACGGGGTGCCCATACATTTATACTGGCTTTTGCTCCATAATATTGATCTCCACTTACATAACCCACTGCATGCTGCAAACCACCACAATTCTAAATTAACAGACAGACCAAGACATATGTACAAACTATCAAAAGCAGATCCGACTTTGGGCTAAAGCCCATTAAGCTACCGCTTTATAGGTCCTTGTCCATACCGCAGTTTTGCCCTAAAATGATATTGTAATTAATGCATTGTACACATATATATTAACACATTTTGATGATCTTAACATATAATTTTCTAAATCTTTTAGTATCATATTGATGCACTGTTGTTTTTAGCATTTTGTGAAAATATTATTCCATCCGTTTCATAAAGTTTGTAGGGAAGTTTGTCCCCTACGAAATTACGTGTAATTTTGAAACTTAAGAATCATATATTTACTAAAATAATTTTTCGATTTCTTTTTGCACCGTTCAAAAGATCTTATTAAGATCTATCAAATAAGATTCATATTGTACAAAAATATTTCGGTAAGTACATTATTTTTAAAGGAAAATGATATTAACACTCCAAAAAACAAAGGAAAGTGGCTTTGAAATTATGCTGATTTTGAACTGTTTGCATAAATTCTTGGAGTGCCAATAACATTTACCATTTTTAAACTTAAAAATTGCACGTAATTTTGTAGAAAACTAACTTTCCGGGACGGGAGGAGTAGCTACCTCTTCAACTGGCAGTCAAGGTGAAACCTCCCCTGTTTTTTAGTTTTTGTAAGAGCTGCTAAGAGTACAGCAAGCTGTGTGCACAGACAGCTCGCAAAACGAGATTTTGGATCTGTCTCGGACCCCACAAAAATGATCGGAACTGCTTATGTTGTTTAAAATATTTTGTTTAGGGTCCCCATAAAAATATTAGCCCAATCCCATATCGGTAAGACATTTAGGAGACGTCCAACTTTGCTTCAAAAGCCTGAATTCTAAACCAAAGTTGAACGTTTTGTAAATACCCTTATTGATTTCGAATGGAGCTGATTTTTTACGAGAGCCTTGGACAAAATATTTTGAACAAAATGAGTGACTTCGATCATTTTTGTGGAAACTGAGACAGGTCCAAAATCGGGTTGTGCGCACTGTCTGTACACAGCTTGATGTACTCATATTCTTTCCTCTCTTTTTTTTTTTCCTTTTTTTTTTTAATAGAAAAGGATAGAAACCTCTTTCTTTAAATATAGAAATCTCTTTCTTTGAAGCAATTGAGGAGTTCTAGACTGCTAGCCAGACAGGCCCATGAGAGTTTGTAGTTTCCGAGAATAGAAGAAATCTTGTAAATTTTAACGACTGTATTAAATGACTGCCAGCAACAGAATTTTCTAAATTTGTTTCCAAAAACACAAAAAAGGAAAAAAGAAAAAAAACTCGTCGACTACCCTAGTACCCTTCCTCTGGAAAAAAGGGTCAAAAGTTGTTCCCTTCAAAAAACAAAAAAAAGCATATAAAAAATTTTGATCTTTGAAGGCCATAAATTTTTAGTATAAAATCCAGTTTGGTTTTGTTTTTTAGAAACGTTTTTTAGAGTAATGAGTGGAGAGATAGATAAGAAAAATTTATTGAAAACCATGCCCAAAAATTTGGAATTTCCGAAACGAACAAGGCCGAATCAGACCAAAAAAAAAAAAAAAAACTATCAAAATGAGTTGATTTCAAATTCCAGAAATCCACTGTCAAGCCTCTGCTTCCATTTAAATGTCACGGAAACTAACCTCATGGCCATCGCTGGAAGCGTCTCGTCGAAGTGGTCTCTGGATTTTCTTTCCGAATCTCTGAACCGAGCTGGCTCGCAACACATCTCTCTCACTTGTTCTTCTAATCGGAATTGTTTCCTCTGGACAGGATTCCCCATTCAAGCTCCATAGCTGGTAATTTTCCCCATCCAGTCCATTTGGGTCGTGCCCTTTCGGCCTCTCCGGCGGATCCTACGAAAAATAATACGAATTTTTCAAGAAAGTTTCAAAAACATTTCAACAATTGGCTAGATACCAATGAGTTTTTTTGAATTTGTGAACAAAAGTTCAAAATTTTTAAGTCATCCTTTGGTGCACCAAACAAACATTTTGGGACGGATGTACGTAGTAGCTCTCAAGTTACGCTTGAATCTGGAATTTATAGATGAACAAACAAAATATTGGTACTCTTAACATGTATGGTCGTGCGAACGCGAAAATTGAAATTTCTTTCGTCTACGTACGAAGTCATAATCGAAGCAACTCTGAGGCATCATTTGGATCTTGAATTCGTAGATAGAAACATGAATATCGGAAATCTAACACGTACCGATAGTCGTGCATTGTAAAGTGAAAAAACATGTATAGCCTTGCACACACAAAAATGAATATTTCCTTCTTGTAAGTAAAATTTCATAACCAAAATATTTCCTTTGCGATGAAATCTTTTACCTTCGGGTACTTGCAATGATATGAGTTGCTTCATTGTTGATCAGGGGAAAAAAAGGAAGTCTTAAAAAAATAATCATAAAAAAGTTGGGAAATTTAGTTACCAATGGCTTTTGCCCTTGTAATTTGGCATGGTCGAATGCTGGTTGTTGATGAGCTGCAACACAATCTATCAGATCACCATCTGGACTCTGTAAATAGAAGGGGAAAAAAAAAACTCTGAAATTCAGTTAATAATGAAACAAAAGTATGAGAAAAGGGGGGAAAACAGAGCAAAAACAGGGGAACCAAAAGGAAATTTACCAAAATGGTCTTGATAGCAGGTTTATTGATCTTGTTGAGATGATCTCTAACCATCTTCAACTTCTGTGTCTCTTCACGTGGCCGGAAATTCTGACTACGGTTGCCGGAAGCCGACGAACGAACCGGACAAATGGAGGAAGAAACAGAGAGAAAGAAAACAAAAATGGGAATGATTGGGGAGATCTTGAAATAGTAGCAACTAGGAGCCATGCTTGTGGAGTTTTCTGTGTCTTTTGTTTCTTCTTCTGTAACTGCTTGTGTTTTTGTACATTGGTGCTGTCTTCTTCTGTGATCAAAATAACACCAACTATTCTGGGTTTTTGTCCATTCCAGCTCTCCCACCACCCATTCCATGGAACCCAATTCTCACTCTCTCACCATTCCCAAAATCCTCTCTCTCTCTCTCTCTCTCTCTCTCTCTCTCTGCTAATATTATACCTTGGTTTGTGCTCTGGCAGGAGCTAATAGTAAAATGCACAAATGGGTTGTGAGATTTCTGTAGTTATACTCATGGGGGTGTGGGGAAAAAAATAAAATGGGATGTGATCTGAACATGCAGGAATTTTAAATCCTTGGAAAGAAAATTGAGATAGGGATGGTAAGAGTTATGTTTCCAGTCTCCAATACAAGGACTGAAACTTTAGCTTTTTGTGTCATTTTTTATAGGGGCAAAATGGGCAAGTGATGATTTCAGTTTCTGCAGTAGAGGATTCTTTAACTTGGGTTTGAAGACATATTGGAATTACACATGATTCCGGGTTTCTAAAGTTTATTGCTTTGGGTGTCTCTTTCTCACTTCCCTAGATATTCCTTGTGTCAGCTGTCCCAAATTTTTTTTAGTTTTTCTTTTCTCTACTCTCTAGTATAACAAACAAATGGAATTGATTAAATGGTAAACAAAGCAAAGCTATCTCACTTTGATATTCAATACATCTTTTTGGATTAAAATAATTTTGGGTTTGGATAATTTGACAAAGGGAATAAATCCCCTGTTGCCCATCCCCGTCATGTTATAGTGGAATGGTGATGTCGATAAAGATCTAGTGGGCTACCTCCCCTGCTATATAATGAAGTTGCTCATGTGATAACGATACGGAGACAATACAATTTCAGGTGATAATTTGAATCATTCATTTTGTTGGTCTCATTTTTTCGTTATCTACAGAAAATCATGTCAATCAATTACCGATTAGAGTCAATTTTAACTAATTTTGTTTTGAAAT
Organism: Rhododendron simsii; assembly: GCA_014282245.1. NCBI lineage: Eukaryota > Viridiplantae > Streptophyta > Magnoliopsida > Ericales > Ericaceae > Rhododendron > Rhododendron simsii. The sequence goes on from CM024964.1 coordinate 4,975,443, forward strand.
ATGATTGATTTACATAGCTGGCGATGTGAACCAATCCCGACTTGGTCTCATTTTCACTTCACATAGTTCTATCTAGTTTCCTACGTACGGGGAAAGGGGGAAAGTTTCCTCATACCAATCACTCTCACACACAAGCATTTTTCAAGTTTAATCAAGCACTTTCCAAGTTTGTCGTTTCTAACATCACGGGGTTTTAACCAAGTGGACATGCGAAAACAACTAAAGGGCTTGTGCCTCAAGAGATTATAAGTTCGAATCCACTAAAGCCAAACATTCTAAGCCTTAAGGTCATTGGAAGTTTGCTCGGTCGTTAACTTTAAGGTTCCGGAATTAGTCGCTGTACTACGGAAGCTGGCCCAGATACACGATTATATTGGAAAAAAAATTCATGTTTGTCGTTTTCTAGGTTTTGAAATAGATGTTTGTGTTGGGCCTGCTGCATGCGCTGGCACGCGTAGCGTGCCTATTCAAGCATCCATGCATGTGCATGCGCGCATTGGATTGCTTATGTTTCGGAGTCTAATTTCCAATAGAATTGGCAGTGCTTTTTATACTATTTTTCTTGTATTTATTTTCCTTTTCGAAGGGTGGGCTTTAGCAAACGGGGACCACCACAGATGTGTAATGCACAATCTGAATCATCTCAAAGTGTTTTTAATGGTTCCGAAATATCTCACTTGTAGAATACTTTTTGAAATCTGAACTATTGATTATAGCGATGAACGGCTCGTATTGCGTACTACATTTATGTAATTCACCCCTGCAATACAAGGTCTCTCGGTCCAGGCTTTAGCCAGGGGAGAACCAGATCGGAAAAGTTTTGCCAGTCAGAGCATCTCCGGTCTTAGCCTTTTATATATATATTTTTTCAAATTTAGAATTTGAGTAAAGACTTTCTAAAACTCATTTCAATTCTTGATTGAAAGGCGCTTGTACCAAATTGAGTTTACTTATACTTTTTACTCTAACGAAAGGAAGACTCAAAATATTATCCAAATTTCAAGAGGCTATTTCAAGCCCCTAAATTTATACCATCGTCTTTAATAGAGCTTTTCATCATATTTATGCTTAGTTTTTACTCAAATTTGAGTAGAAGTACGCGTAGAGACTGAAGATGACCTCACGCGCAAGACTAATTACTCATCCACAAAGTATAGGACTTGCTCTTGGGCGGAGCGACACGAAGTGCCTGCCTGGCCTTCCAGCTTGCTATCAAGTCCGAACTAATAAACTAATCAAAGTTACTAGTAGAAAGCAGGACCTAATATTTCTAAACCAACAGTGTCAGATTGACCAAAAATGGTCCAAACAAAGCAGTCACAAAAGGGTTGAGATGAGGAAGAAATGCGTGACCTTCGTTTGAAGCAGAAATGTGATGTTATCTTCACAAATTCGTTCAATGTCTCCCTTTTCAACAAAAGCAAGCTGGAATTTTGCTGTAAACATGTCTAGAAAAGGTACCAGAAAGAAAACAAAATGAACCAGGGGTATGTCTTCTGTAATGTAGGCAGGTACTCACAGTAACACTCTAGAAAGCACAATTGTAAACACATTTCAACATCTTGAGTTTTTTGGGAATCACTTAATGGTCTCCCTCCGGGACGAAAAAATGACAACAAGGTTAATAATCAACTCGTGTAATCCACTCTGGACGGGACCAAAGAATTGAGCCATAGCCCGACCTTAGCCCCACCAAGATCAAATTTGCCATGGGACCACTAATGGGCATGCGTCTATGAAGAGATTCGAAACAATGCCCAAAATACGCATGCCAAAGAGAAGAAAGCGACCAATTCTTTGCTCCATATAAGGATATAAGTGGATTTCAAACACTATTCCAAACTAGGAGCGTGCAAATGATAATAGACCAAGCAAGTCACCATCCAGACCGGAGTTGAGGAAGGGACAATGAAAGTTGAAGGGTCACTTGATCAAGACAACTGTCCAACAATGTGTCCACACATTCAAAAGCCGCTTTCCTCAGCCCAAGCTATCCCATCGTCCACCATATGCTTGAAAGGACCAAGATCGAGTACTGTTCTTATCAATTCTTGATGCAACGGAAACGCATACAGGATTATGTGACCACTAACCAGAAAAAAAATGACCAGAGAAGAAACTAATCAACGAAAAGACTAAAAAGATAGAAATTGAAAGAGTAAAATCAAGGGCAAAGTCCATTTTGACCCCTGTGGTTATCACCATGTATGAATATCCTCCTCATGATTTAAAACTGACCACATAACCTACCTGTGGTTTTGAAAATGTGTAGATAGACCCCCTGCCATCATGTTTTTCATCCATATTAATGGACATAATATTAAAAGACCGATATATCCTAATCATGTCCCTTGATTCTTCTCCTTTTTTAAATCTAATCACACCATATCCTATACCAAAAATTGAATCCAAACCGTTGTATTGTAAATTTTGACGATTACTACATCTATGCCAAAATTCAAATCAATCAAAAAATGAAAAGCTCATGGTCGAATCGATTTTGTTATGAAATTAAAATTTCAAATTTGAATTTACTAAAAATTAGATCACTGAATTATTGATGCCTGATCGATATGATTTTTTTACAGAGATACTCTATTCTTTATTTAATACATTATGAACGACTCAAATTACATTTTAGAGGCATGTGAGAGACACCTCCGTTAATATGGATGGAAAATATGACGACATAAGGTCTATCCGTACATTTTGAAAATCACAGGTAGGTTATGTGGTCAGTTTTGAACTATGATGGAGGTATTCGCACATGACAATAACCACAGAGGTGAAAGTGAAAGTGGACTTTGCCATAAAATCAATAAACGCCAAATCTTAGCCTCTTGGCGTAATTCAACTCTCCTGGGGCCACTTAACCGGAGTTAACCACTACAAGATGGCAAGGGAGAAGTAAGCAAAAATTGCTTTGGATCAAAGTCGATGACAGCCTGGATACACGATTTGGCTGTCAGGAAATTGTTTGTTTTTAGCTGAATCGTGTTGCCTTGATTTCAGCAGAATAGTGTTCCTGATTCTCGATAAGGTTGGTCCCCTGATTCCTTTTGAGGTTGGACTTACGTTGAGGCATTGGCTATACTTTTTCCCTTCAACTTTTTTTCCGAAGGAGCTTCCTAGACTCGCAACAATGTGTTTAGGGGGAGAGAACTTCCTAGACGCCCTCCCTCACTCGCAAATGACAATTGCCATGGTGATCAACTTTACAACGATTAGTAAGTAGGACGATGTCTTCTATCATGAGTCATCAATGACATAGACATTGCAAAATCTTTTACTATTACAGTAACGTAAATATGCAACAATAACACCACCAAAATATGAAGCGCCACAACATTAAAGTACAGTCGACATGCATAAAATCGCAACTCATTCAAGCATTTTATGTTAAGGGAAATTTGATTATTATACATGGATCAAATTGGAACACATGATTCTAGATTTCTAAAGTTCATTGCTTTGGGTGTCTCTTTCTCACTTCCCTAGATACTCCTTGTGTCAGCTATCCTACTTGGTTCTGACTTTACCGCTCAATCGTGCTTCATTGACCTTGGATTGGCTTGAAGGTCTGCTTTCTTTGCCTTCATCACGCCATAAAAGTAGGCCCTCTCCTCCCATCAAAGTAGGCTGCCCTCTTCATCAAAACAAAGCAGGTTGTCCTCTTCATCAAAACAAAGCAAGCTGTCCTCTTCCTCCTATTCCTCCTCTTCCTGTCAAAGTCATTCCAGGCAATATATGCTGCAAATCCCATTAAAGCAGTGAGGGGGTGATGCCGAAGAGGTTGAGGATGCTGAAGGGCATGTGGAGTAGGTCGAAGAGGCCGAGAATGTTGAAAGGCATGCGGAGGAGGTTGGAAAGGATGTGGCGGCGAAAGAAACGAGAAGGGATAGGAGAAGCTGGAGAAGCGGGAGAAGGCGGAGAAGCTGGAAAAGGGGTAGGAGTAAGTCTAGCATTTTATGAGATCTCTTACCAGGTGGTTTAGGAGAAGGGCGACGAGGCGAGGGTACCGCAGGTAATAATATAGACCTTGCCCCGGTATTCGGCAGGGACAACCAAAATAGTGCCCGCCAAAGCAGTGCATTAGGTTCCACTTCATCTCTTTACATTAAAGCTAGAGACTTTAACGGAAAATGTTAAACTTCCTTTCAGCATGATGACCCCCTCCCGTGTGAAACACCGCAATTTTGCCTAGATGTCACCATTGGACCATTGCTTCATCTTTTTAGCAAGATCCTGCGAATCAAACCAATCACCTGCCTTGAAACCAAGTGGCACGAACACATCATTATACAGGGTTATTGGAGGGTTACACCACCAAATCAGTATTGGCATCATTATTGGTTCGAAACCTTTTCAGGTGATACCAATTTTCGAAGCTTTGCTCCGGCTTTATTTTGTTTGGATCCCTAAAATCAGTCGAGTTATATGTAAACTAGTCCGGACATCCGAGTTATAAAGAAAAAGTAACACGAGAGAAAGAAATGCCACACTTTGTTTAATTAGGGTCCATTCAGACTTGGGGAGCCAAAGTTTCGCTTTTTTGGCCAATCAAAGTGTTTGGCAGGTTTCGACTCCACAATATCAGTTGAATGAAATGAAAAGATCACTTCAAAGAATAGGAGGATTTTAATTTTATGCTAATTCAAACATTCTTTGCTTAGTAAAACAAGAAATTCAGTTACTCTATATGTGGATAAAACCTTTTTGGGGAGGGAGAATACTAAAGAAAAACGTGAGGGAGGAGAGTATTTGTATGGCACTTAAGCTCAAATTATTATTTTTTGGCTTGGTACAAAATGGTTAGAACTCATCCCTATTTGTACTATTTCATGGAAGACTCCAGTACAAAGATATTTTCATATAAGATAAATTTTGAGGTAATTCTAGAATTACACATGAGACTAATTCTCAAAAAAAAAAAATTTTTAGATATTTCACAAGGATATTTTAGAGCTTTTACAGCTAGATATTTTAGAGTTTCTAGAAACTAGATATTTTTATCTTTTTCAATAATATCTATCATATTTGGGTTTTGTCAATTGGAGCTTTGTCAAAATACTAAATTTAGTTTATACTTCAACAATGTTAATTATAATTATTATATATAATTAAAAATACCTAATAACACCAACAAACTATACTTACATTTAAAAGAAAATTTTAAGATGCAAAATTTCAAGCTCTCAACTGGGGCTTATTACATAAAGGCTTTATGTTCCCTTTGTTAGGAAAAGAAAAGTCGACAAAGCACAATCGAAGTATGGTTCTTTCTTGTATACAATCCGTAGATTGAGGTTGAATTTCTATCAAATGGTTTGAAAGATGCCATAATTAGATTTAACGGCTTAGATTAATACATTTGGGATTTCGCTTCTTGAAATAAGGTCTGACTTTTTTCGAATAAGTAATCGTAGGATATGTACAGAATTAGGATAAGCGTATAAATCATAGAATACGCGGTCGTATCGTAGGATTTCTATTCAACAAGGATACATGATGGGATACGTGTTATTTTTAGAAGGAAACGATACTGATCGTAGGCCGGATACATATAGTGTATCGCAGGTTTTTGGGAAAATGACGGCCAAGAACGTGTTTTGATAATTAATACCCCCTAAGAATATTTTCAGCATTAACAAATATTCTCAGCATGTTCTTGACGGATATTAATAATCAAAATACATCATGGACCATCATTTTTCCGAGGTTTTTAACATCTATGGCATGGGTCCTCATGTCAGGCTGCGTGTGAGATTTATAGCCTCGAGATCCGACCCAATGTAGGCCAATGCAACTTAAGATCTGCCAAAAGGAAAAGTTGAGATTCAATTGACCAAGACCCAATTTTCTTTGTTCGTTGTGTTGAATGTTACTCGGATCAATGGACTACCTTAGTGCAAACGCTGCCAAGGAGAGAGCAGAGTATAAACCATCGATGAATCACACACAAAAACAAGAACAAAATCAAAAGCAATCAAAAGAACAAGATATGCGATATACTTGATTCCGATTTAAACAAATTGCTCAATCGTGTTTTACGGGGTGTTGGAATGTTTCACTATGATGGAGGAGATAGTATGGATACAACAGATGATTGCCTAACTTTGCTTTTATAGTTTGAAGCAATCCCATATACAAAAAGCCCTAAAAAAAAAAAAAAAAGAAGCACTCCTAGCGATTTCTCTCGTGCCTAACAATGATGGTAACGCACAGAACCGAATCGTCTTCACACTCAACAAATGATGGTGTACAGATTCGTTAGATTGATTCAGACAAGCCGCTTATTTTTGGTCGGAATTTCTGGTGGGTTGAATTCAAATCCGGTCTGGAGGAACATTCAATATACCAAGTTTAGCATAATTAACCGATTCCCACTTGAAAGCACCCCTCACCTTAGAAAAGAAGCATGCGTGAAGTCTTATCAAGGAACAAAACTTTAATGAAGAAAGCTTAATAGGCATTGATGGCCTAAGTAACAAAATATGGCAAATTGCACCCTTATATTTCAACATTCTTTCAATTCCTTCTTCTCACTGTCTCACAACCAAGCAAACAAAGCATAAAGTGAAATACCAAAGGAGATGATGACCAATTAGTTTTGGATCAGATATACATAAATATATGGACCCTTTGTTAGAAAAACATCAAAGCATCTAAACAGGAATTAGTTAAAAGACATAATGATAGTCCACAAAGACCCACATCAAAAGAGGAGAATGGAATCATCGGAAAGACTTGTGTTTTTTTTTAAACAGAGGAACAACCCTACAACCATTTAGTCACTAAATAGATCCAATTGCGCAACCCAAATATCCGGAAAAGCTAGCGTGACCACACCAATCACGGTCCCCCCCACTTATTGGAAGGTATTCACCCTGTGGAAATCAAACCTCAAACCTTGAATAGTACTTTGAAAGCCTGAGCATTCGCCCGAACAACCCCTGGGTGTCATTGGAAAGACTTGTAGTAATACAAGACCATGTATGATGGTTTCACAACCATGGACTAATTAAAGCCTAAAAGACTTTTTTTTTTCATGAGAAATTTTGAAAAGAAAAAAAAAAACAAGAATCATATATGGGTTCTGATGGTAGAGTTTGTGCTACATAAAACAAAAAATTTAGATGCTCTGATGTCTATGACCTGAATTTTGGTTTCCTTTCTAGTATCTTTTTCGAGACGAAAAAATGACAAGAAGGTTAATGATCATCGGACAAGGTTTTTTTACGAGTAGGGATAGGAGAAAGTCTAGTTTTTTTATGAGATCTCTTACAAGGTTTTTTGCAAGGTGGATAAGGGGAGGAGGCGAGGGAACCGCGGGTAATAATACAGTCTTCCCAGTATTTGGCAGGGGACAACTAGAATAGCGCCTGCCACGACAGTGCATTAGGTTCTCTAAACCCATACTATATATATCACACTTTCATTCTGTAAACCCTAAACCCATCCAACCTTAAACCTAGAAGCCTGAAAATGTTTACTCAACGCCTATTCCATTCCCTAATGCTAGCAGTTCCTCTTGTCTCTAGTTCTCGTGTAGCGCTGCGACCTTTCGTGCTTCGATCTTTCATTGCTCTTCCTTCCTTAGCGCCGGTCAAGGTGACATCTCCCATGATCATTATATTCATGTTCCCATGAACTTTGATCATCTCCATTTAGATTTGGCCACTCTTCCCTTAGCTCTTGAAGTATATTCAACTATGGCTGAAAAAAAGAGTGGCGTCAAAAAGACAAAACAAAGACAAAAAAGAATAAAAAGAAGAATAAGAAGTTAATACCTGCTGAAATGGGTTATGAGGTGGGTTAGTATCAGCCGTGCATTTGAGTGAAGAACCCGTAATGTCTAGTGCCCAAAAATCGTGTATAAGGAATTTCTCGGCCATTGCAAGATCTGTGCGACACGAACCCGTACTTGTCAATGCTTCATGTCGAGAAAAATAACAGAATGCGGGCACCCACAGGAAAATCAGTACATAGGAGTGCGCTAGCCCCCTTCACACAAGCACATTGTAATAAAAATTCAAATATATTGAATTTTTCGGGAATCAAACTCTCTTATTTCCCTTTTGACAAAAGTGAAATGAATTCAATATTTTATTTTCATTTTTTTATTCATCATTCGGGTTGATGAACTAAACCAAATAGTTATATGAGTGAAAGAAAATGACTTATAAATTTTTACACTCAACATATCAAGGGTGGAACCAGGAATTGATTATGCCCTGAGTTAATCCACAATTTTTTTTTTTTTATAAGTATGAGTTTCTCTATTGTTCAGTTGGACAAGATTTTTGGGAGAGGGAGAATATTAAAGATGAGTGGGGAAGGAGAGTATTTGTATTACATTTGAACTCAAGTTTTTTTTGTTTGGCTCAGTACAAAATGGGTAGAATCTATCCTTATTTATACTATTTCATTGAAGGCTCTAGTACAAAGATATTTTCATACAAAATAAATTTTGAGATAATTTTAGAATTACACATGTGACTAATTCTCACAAAAAACTCTAGATATTTCACAAAGATATTCTAGAGCTTCTAATCTTCCAAAGCTAGATATTTTAGAGTTTTTAAAAATCAAGTAGGGGTGCTCAAGAAAACCTCCGAAACAGTAAAACCGGTCTGATTCAGACCGAACCGTCTTATTTGGTTCGATTTTGCCGTTCTACGGTTAGGTTATGGTTCCCAAAAAAAAGAATTGTCAATTTTGGTTCAGTTACTGGTTCTTTAAGAACCGTGATTAGAACCGAACCAAAAAGTTTACAACTATGATAAATATAAAAATACATATGTGTCTGTAATTAAATATGTATTTGGATTTGGTAGGTTAATTCATATTTTCCTTGCTAAACTTAATTTATTTAGAGATGAAATCTCATTTGTTAGGAAAGCTTTTATTTTCTTCCTTCCTTCCCTATTCTAGCAGATTACCTTCCTATTTCTTTAATTTTATGAGTTCATATTTTGTGAACAAGTGTTGGGATGCTAATTAAATAAAATAGGAGCTGAACCAAAATTGGACCGGTCTTGCGGTTTAGTTCTGGTTAGGTTTTATGCATATATTGGTTAAGTTCTGGTTCTCAAAGTTCTAGAACCGTTTGAAATGGTCCAGTTACTAGTTTTCTAGAGAACTAGACCAATCCAGACCGTGTGCACCCCTAAAATTAGGGGCAGAGCTATGTTGGGGCCCGGGGGGCCGACCTAGAGTTTAAAATTTTTATATTCTTGATTTTGAATATTATCAATAATTATTCATGTATAGGTACTTATAATCTTAAAATAATTTTGGTTTGATTTGATAAAAAATTGGTTATTTTACATTCTCATTTATTAATTATGTTTTTATAAATAAAAAATAAACACGTAAGTGTTGAAATAGGCTAAAAAAAAAAAGCAAAATGATTGTTATACTTTAACTACATTTGGCTAAAAATATTTTAATGTGTTAGAAAGCCAATGTTTTATGATATAACAAGCATACATTTCGATAAAAAAAAAATATAACTATTAAGCCAACCCCTTCATATCAAAATTTTGACTCCGCTACTTATAAAAACTAAATATTTATAATTTTTTTGGGGAGGTTTTCCAAAGTGAACTTGGGCTACAACCCAACCTATGATGGGTGTACTTTCGCCTTTGAACACATGGATGGTGTACAAATTCGGTAGATTAATTCAGACAAGTTGCTTATTTTGGTCGGAATTTCCGGTGGGTTGAACTCAGGCCATGTTTGATAGCTGGACTAGAGCTTGGGATAGGATTACCAAAGTGAGCTTGTCTCCAAAAATCATGTTTGGTGTGAATTTGTTGGGTAGGATTAGGAATCCCATGGGATACTTAATCCCCCCAATTGATGGGATTAGCCAACCCAATGGGGAGGTGTTATTAACAATCCTATCCCATGGGATTAAGGTTGGAAAGAGAATTTTGTTCACAATCCTATCCAAAACAAACATGTTATTCACAATCCTACAATCTAATCCTGTCCAAAATAAACATGAATAAAAGATTGATCATCTCCTCATTAATAATCTCACCTCATTACTAATCTCAATCCTAATCCCACCTCATTACCAATCCCCCCAAAACGAAATCTGTTATCAAACACGCCCATCCTAAGGGAACATTCAATCTAACTTTACCATAATTAACCAATACCTACTTGAAACCGAGTTCCGTAAATAAGTTTTTATGGAGACCAGTCTCGTTCAAAAGTGCTTTGAATTTTAAAATTCGAATCATTAATTGCCGAGATGAACGAATGAGATTGCGCTCTGCTGTAAATATCTTATTCACGGAGGAACCGTGAATAAGTTATTCTTCTTGAAACCACCCGAATTCACCAAAAAAAAGAAGCGTGAAGTCTTATCAATGAACAACTTTAATGAAGAAAGTTTCATAGGCATTGATGGCCCAAGTAACAAAATATGGCAAATTGCATCCATATTTCGACATTCTTTCAATTCCTTCTTCTCACAACTAAGCAAACAAAGCATAAAGTGAAATGCCAAATGAGATGATGACCGACTTGTTTTGGATCAGATATACCTAAAAACCCTTGTTAGAAAAAGATCACAGCATCTGAACTGGAATTAAGTTAAATGGCATGGTGGTCCACACAACATACACAACTCAAAAGAGGAGGTCTCATGGAATAATAGGAAACACTTGTAGTAGTACAAGACTATGTATGATGGTTCACAACCATGGACTAAAGACTCTTTTTTTTTCATGAGAAATTTCGAGAAGAAAAAACAAGAAGAATCATATAATGGGTCCTGATGTTAGAGTTTGTGCAACATGAAACAAAAAATTCTTAGATGCTCTTGGGATCGACAATGTCACGTGGTATCCCTATAATGTTTTCCACTACGCATTCATGTGGGGTCGGGGTTGGATCCTCCCTAGGTATAGGAAAGTTACGTGACCCCAAATTTTGAATGTTACACTTGTCCCTCAAAGAACCTATATATGGTATTTATCTTCTATCTATCGTACAATTTTTTAAAGAGATACATTCTATCTCCCCTAAAAATTGTACTAGTGCCCCCTCTAATATTAACAAGTACTCCCTCCGTCCCTTTTTTAGAGTCCAGTATTTTATTTTGGACTGTCCCGCAATAAGTGTCCATTTTGTAAAGTTAGTGGACAAAAGTTGGTGCATTTTCCATTTTGCCCTTAAAAGTATATTCCATTTTGAAAAATTAGAGAGTAAAAGTGTAATGATTATGTTTCCATAAAGGGTAAGTAGGGAAAGTGAAGATATAAATTAATGTGAAATGTGTAATAATGATGTCTTCTTAATAAATTAGAATTACGAAGAAGGTCATTTAAAAAGAAACGGAGGGAGAAGCAAACTAAGCATTCTTATATGACTCCAAAGTAACAAAAGTAACCCCTTAATCAATGTACTCCCCTATTTTCTCTCTTTAAGGAAGTGATTGTGTGTCAAAATTGTGAAAGCTATTTTAAATGGACCGTGGACTGAAGATAACATGAATTGTGGTTCATTGTGAAAAATATTCTAGGTTTGTAACTAAAAGCTCCCCCTCACACCGAATTTTTGGATTTGCCAAGGGACTTGGGAATAAGTGTATGGACTCCGTATGAGTGTACGTGGACAAAATGCAATATTAAAAATTATGCAACTATGATACCCAAATATCGTCGCCCTTAACGTTAACTTAATTAGAATTATAAATAGACAAATTCTCTCTCAAAGGTAAACGTACAGAGTCTCGTTTCTTTTTAATATGTCTTTTTTATTGGTGTATTCGCAACCCCTCCTCTATATGAGTTACATACTTCACAATATTGGAAAAAAAAACCCCTTGAAAGGGGAAGAAATGAAAGAGACCAAAGGCTTCCGACCATGGAATGGTGATGTTAAGCAATGATTATGTCTAAAGAACAAAGGCCAGATTTCTTAGCCAAATAAGCGTTGAAGTCCGCTCAAGGTTTTCCCGTGTGCGCGTAGATCCAATTTGTTAGGGAGTATTCACAAAGTTTAGATCCCATTACATAGATTCAATATATGTTGAATGACCAGTACTATCCACTTAAAAATCTTAGTCTTGTAAATTGTGAGTCACCTAATTGTATATTAAGATCCAATTCTTTTTCTATTTATCCAATTTGAGACTCAACCTTTCATACATATTCCTAACGAAGTTAAACCCAAAAGTGGATTTTTCAGAGGGGGACCTGGCAATTGAAAAATGTCGCTGACCACCATAGTGGATATTTTCCTAATTCATGATATGGGGTGAAAAGGAGATTCTTGGAAAGAATGTTTACATACCCACTTTGCTTGGTGTGTATAGCATGCTGTTGGCATCATTCCCATGTGGCCACCATCATGTGGGTCATGATGATGTTCCTCATGCCAAGAACATAGTGCTGGGACTCAAATTCCTTTCACATTGGTTGCCATATCAAAAAATGGTATGGTCCCTGATAGATTTGTAATTCCATCCCATGTTCTAATTCTTGAATCAAACTAGGGATCAAACTAGATTGTCCTCCCAAACCATGCACCCAATAAGATTGGATCGCAATCAAGACCTCTTGAAGCATTACACTTACACCAGTTATTAACGAGCTGACACCATCAAGTCTTTAAAATCGCTTAGGGGGCTAAACCTACTCTTTAGCGCTTATAGCTAGCATTCGGTATGGACATGAGCTTCAGTCTTGATCGTGTAGGTGCGATGGATTTCCTTGCTATGTGGCGTTGAGAGCAGTGCTCACTGGAGAGTATATTGCTATAAGCCTATTTGCATATTTATTTCAGTGACCGAAAAAGATGTTTAGTTTAATTTTGTTTTTTTGATCTGCAAAAAGATGTTTAGTTTGATGTTTGACTTTTTACGTTCAACCCATTTACTGTACTTCTTGATGTTTGCTTTTTTACTTCAAACATCGCGTGCTTGTTTTTACAGATCACTCCTGAAGGAAGACTCTTTTTATGTTTTTTGAAATCTTAATTGGCTCTTAAAGTAAGAAATTCCAGCCGGCAAATTGGATCCTAAATAAAGCTTCATGGTTGGCCCAATTGTCAAACTAGTCATCGGAGGTGAGTGAAAAGATAGAACTTAAGCTCCAAGGATTAGTCTGGTTGATTGATGCGTTTGCTCTTCACATAATTGATCAGGGTTCAATTCTTGGGGTCAGATCACAAGAAAATAATTTTTAGTGAATCCCCTAATTCCGGCATGGATTGCTTGCATTTGAACGGACTGGAGTGGCCTGGGATTAGTTGAGATATGCGTAAGTTGGCCAGGACACCTCTGACTGATCAAGGGAAAAAGGTAACCATGAAAAAGCAAGAAAAATATACTAGTAGTAGGACATATGGTCGGTGTGTTTCTGCATTTTATTCAGAGAAGGAGCGAAAGCAGCTATCAAAAGGGATAACGAGAAAGATTCTGTTGAAGAAAACTGACTTTGGACTATTTGGTGGGAGGGGAGTGTCCACCGGAGCTTGCATAAAAGAAAAGTTTTTGAGTTGAACAAATATTGTCAAGTGCAGCTGAAGGACAACTTCATCCATGGAACACCTTTATACATGGACCGGAATGGGTGATTGGTGCTTCAATCCCTAGTTGCCGAATCGGTGCTGTGAGCTCAAATAAGCTCCATTTGTTTATCCGGTTTCGATGATCAAAACGGTTTACTTAATCTCGGGCAGAGCGACACGAAACCTCCCCTTTGTTAGAGATTTTCAATATAAAGTGTCGTCGTTTTTGGTTTTGGAAAATTTCCTTGTTTCCTTAGAATGCTTTGTTTTCCTCTTTGTGTGCTTTGTCCCACATTGGATAGTTGAGAGAAGTTGGAGTGGTATATATTAGGAAACATTCCTAATATGAATAAATAATGATCTAGTGTGGTGTAGCCCTACGGTGCTTCGCATACCGGCAAAGCCGGTACGCACACGCACACGCGCGCGCGCGCGCGTGGGCAGTGTGGCGTGGGCTGTGGTGCATTGTGGCGCTTTAGCGGCGCACTTTGCACGTCAGCGCTAGGCGCCTTGTAGGCGCCATTTCTTATTGCGAGTTGGCGGTAAGGTGGCGCTGACGTGGCATGCCGCGTGTCGCACACGTGGCAGGTGAGTCACACGGAGCGGTTCCGATCGGGTGCAACTCGAGCCTACGGGTGCGTTGGTTCGTAGAGTTGCGATCTCAGCCGTCGATCGCGAACGGGCACGATCCAACGGATTGGATCAAATCCGATTGGGTGTGAGCGAAACAGTACACCTGTTCGGTGTAACTGGGTGTGACTGGTCGATCTAGACCGTAGGATCTGATCTAACGGTCAGATTAGATCGGGTGCGTACCCATTCTCAATGGGTGCGTAGTGGCCTATAAATAGACCACTACTTGTCAGAATACATGGTTACACACATAGAATCCGAATTTCTCCCACATCTCTCTCTATGTTTTTCTAGCATTCATTCTGCGTTCTGTTTTGCTGCAGAAAATAGAACACAGTGGTTCTCGGTTCTTACATTCGTTAAAGCAGGTATTCTGTCCGTTTCGTTAGTGCAAACGAAAACGGAAAGAACTTCGAGTTCGGGCTTCGATTTATCTTGAAGGCAGATTTGCTGTAACCCTTTGCATACCAACTGGTGGGGGCAAATACTGTCTTTAGGAAAGCGACATAGTCGTGACTCGAAGCGTTTTACAGGTTTTGGTGGAGATTTCGTCAACAGTTCCGATTGCAGCGACCAATATTTCCAACAATCTAAAGACAGTATTTTGCAATGGCGATGTCTCTACAAAAGATGACGCAGGACTTTCTGAAATTGGAGCGGTTTGAAGGCGGGAATTTCAGGCGTTGGCAGAAGAAGATGCACTTCTTGTTGACTACCTTAAAGGTGGTTTATGTTCTGACTACTCCGAGTCCGGAGATACCGGAGAATCCGGATGATGAAACTATGGAACAGGCTCGTGAAAGGGGCAAATGGGAGAATGATGACTATATCTGTAGAGGACACATTCTCAATGCACTGTCGGATGCACTATTCGATGTCTATCAGAATTCAATGACGGCAAAGGAACTTTGGGATGCGCTTAACGATAAGTATCTTTCTGATGACGCTACAAGTAAGAAATTTCTTGTTAGTCAGTTTATGAATTATCGCATGGTTGATTCAAAGCCTGTCATTGATCAGTTGCATGAGATTCAGTATATCCTCAGTCAGTTTAAGGTTAAGAATATGCATATGGATGAATCAATTATTGTCTCCTCTGTTATTGACAAACTGCCTGCATCTTGGAAAGACTACAAAAAGGAACTCAAACACAAGACCGAGGAATATACCCTTGATCAGTTGGCCCAACACCTTCGAGTGGAGGAAGAGACAAGGCGTCAGGAGGGTAAGGAGGGTAAGGATAATTCTACTTCTAAGGTTCATGTGGTGGAAGAAAGTTCCAACAACAAACGCAAGAACAAGGGCGGTGATAAGTCTTCCGGTAAATGGAAGAAGCAGAAATTGGATCCTACCGATACTGGTTGCTGGCATTGTGGCAAACCTGGGCATCTTAAGAAAGATTGCAAAATCCTGAAAAGGAAGAAATCTGGTGGAAATCCAGGGGCATCTGGGGCAAAGAATTCCAAATTCATTGCTGTTGTTTCTGAGGTGAATATCCTCGAAGATGCTGGAGATTGGTGGTTTGATTCTGGTGCAACAAAGCATGTCTGCAATGACAAAAAGTTTTTCACTGAGTATAAACCAGTTGCAGATGGTACCGTTCTGTTCATGGGAAATGCATCAACTGCACCCGTTAAGGGTAAGGGCAAAGTGGATTTGGAGTTCACTTCTGGCAAGACGCTGACTCTTACTGATATGTATCATGTACCGGAAGTTAGGAAGAATCTCGTGTCTGCAAGTCTACTTAATAAGTATGGCTTTAAAGTTGTATTTGAGTCTGGCAAAATTGTTGTATCCAAGGGTGGTGTGTTTGTTGGCAAAGGCTATGTAACCGAGGGGATGTTTAAGCTTAATATCAATAACACAGTTATTTCTGCTTATATGCTTGATTCTTTTTCTTTATGGCATACTCGTTTAGGACATATCAGTACAAGGAAAATGGATTGCATGGTTAAATCTGGACTAATTCCTAATTCTGATAATGATATGGTTGATAAATGCAAGATTTGTATGGAATCTAAGATAACCAGATTGCCTTTTCCTAAAATCGAGCGGACTTCTTCATTACTTGAATTGATTCATAGTGATGTATGTGATTTTCATAGCACTCCAACTAGAGGCGGAAAACTTTATATGGCAACATTCATAGATGATTATTCGAAGTTTTGCTATGTCTATTTGCTTCATTCCAAGGATGAAGTGCTTGATAAGTTTGTTGCTTATAAGACTGAAGTTGAAAATCAATGTGGTTTGAAAATAAAACGTCTTAGGTCTGACAGGGGTGGTGAATACCACTTCCCTGATTATTGTGAATCAGTAGGGATAATTCATGAAGTAACTGCACCTTATACACCACAACAAAATGGAGTGGCCGAAAGGAAGAATAGAACTTTGTGTGAGATGGTGGTTGCTATGCTAAGCAATGCAGGATTAAGTAAAGGTTTGTGGGGCGAAGCCATACTTACCGCTGCTTATATCTTGAATCGAATACCTCTCAAAAAGTCTAACATTACTCCATATGAGCTCTGGTCAAAAAGGAAACCAAACCTAAGTTATTTTAAGACTTGGGGTTGTAGGGCGATTGTGAGATTGCCTGGACCTAAAAGGAAGAAACTAGGCCCAAAAGGAATCGAGTGTGTATTCCTTGGATATGCTTTGCATAGTAAAGCATATAGGTTTCTAGTGGCTGAGCATAATGATGTTGTGTCTATCAACACCATCATTGAATCTCGAGATGCAGTGTTTTATGAAAACAGATTTGACAGAATTCCAAGGTTAAAATCCAGTAAGGATTTGGAATCTAACAAAGATTCGGAAGAGTTTCCTTGGGTGTCCGAAGAGGACAATGAGCCTTTTGAGGTTCCAGTTGAAGGAAATGAACCTGAGGAACAAGTTGAATTGAGGAGGAGCAAACGAGTTCGGACAGAGAAAACGTTTGGTCCTGATTTCATAGTTTTTCTAGTTGAAGGCACTAGAGAGACTTCATGTGTTCACAATGTATTTTCACTTCACGTGGAAAATGATCCTTTGACATTTGAGGAAGCAATGAAATCGCAAGACGTGGCTTTCTGGAAAGAGGCTATCCAAGATGAGATGGACTCTATTATGGGTAATAATACGTGGGTTTTGGCGGATTTACCACCTGGTTCTAAACCAATTGCTTGTAAATGGATTTTCAAAAAGAAAATGAAAATTGATGGAACTATTGATAAGTTCAAGGCCAGACTCGTAGCCAAAGGTTTTACCCAGAAAGAGGGTATTGATTACTTTGATACCTATGCCCCGGTTGCTAGAATCTCAACAATTAGAGTTTTAATTGCTCTTGCTTCTATATACAAGTTTGAGATACACCAAATGGATGTCAAGACTGCATTCCTTAATGGTGAGTTAGATGAGGAAATCTATATGCAGCAACCCGAGGGGTACGTTGTGCAAGGTTATGAGCACAAAGTTTGCAAGCTTATAAAGTCTCTTTACGGACTTAAGCAAGCGCCTAAGCAATGGCATGAGAAGTTTGACAAAGTGATTGTGTCAAATGGTTTTACAATACACCAAGCTGATAAATGCGTGTATAGTAAGTTTAATGGCAAACGAGGAGTTGTTATCTGTTTGTACGTAGACGATATGCTCATTTTTGGTACAGACCAAGAAAGCGTTCAGAGTACAAAAGATTTTCTTTCTGCTAACTTTAGTATGAAAGATATGGGTGTTGCTGATGTAATATTGGGTATAAGAATTAAAAGGAATGGTGGTAATTTAATTCTATCCCAGGAACATTACATTGAGAAAATTTTAAAGAAGTTTAATCACTTTGAAAGCAAACCTGTGTCCACTCCGTATGACTCTCAATCGCCATTGGATCATAATGAGGGAAGAGCGGTGTCACAACTAGAGTATTCTAGAGTGATTGGCAGTTTAATGTACGCCATGACAAGCACGAGACCGGATATTGCATATGCGGTAGGGAGACTTAGTAGGTATACTAATAATCCTGGGCATGTACATTGGCAAGCAGTACATAGAGTACTACGATACCTCAAAGGTACTATAGATTATGGAATAGTCTATAGTGGGTATCCTTCGGTTCTAGAAGGATACACTGACGCTAGTTGGATTACTGAGCGGAATGATCACTCGTCAACGAGTGGTTGGGTTTTTACACTTGGAGGAGGGTCAATCTCCTGGGGATCTAAGAAGCAAACGTTGATAACAGACTCGACCATGGCCGCCGAGTTTGTAGCATTAGCTTCTGGTAGTAAAGAGGCAGAATGGCTAAGAAATCTATTGCTGGAAATTCCAGTGTGGCCTAAGCCTATGCCACCTATATCGCTGCATTGTGATAGTCAAGCTACGTTGTCACGAGCGTATAACCAAGTGTATAATGGGAAGTCCAGGCATATAGGTGCTTGCGACCTTAAAGTGACACAATAAGAACGCCCCAAGCGTAGGGCTAGGTCGGTTGAAAGCATAATAATACCCGGAAGTCCGGGGTCGAATCCACAGGGAGCACATCCATAACTTTGTTCAGAGATTAGCTTGTGTAGAGATTTTAGCGTTAGGGCCGCTAACCAAATTCGGCGTTGAGACGGCCAACTGAGAGATTTAGGTAAAATGACTACTTAACCTAACTACGGCTTTTAATTGGAGATTAAACTAAAGGCTAGGTTTAGGGATAATCAACACCCGTAACACAAAAGCAAACTTAATTCTTCTCTTTTTGACAAGGATGTTAAGCATGGTTAGGGTTTCGAGACTTTTTTGACAAACCCTTGAAAGGACATAGCTCCAAGCATCACATGTGGCAAGTGGTCTAACCCTTGCCTACATATGATCAAAGAGGTTAACACCTCCAAGTTTTGATACATAAAAATACCCCAATCACATGTTTAACCTAGAAAAATGAAGATTAAAAAGAGAAGAACAAGAAATACCCTTAGTTACGGGATGTTAATCATCCCATAACCTAACCTTACTACACTACTCACACATATCAAAAGAAGAGATGAAATGAGCAAGGGTAAAGACAAGATTAAAACTAAACATTGATAATATTCAAAATAAACACAAGATCCTCGAAGAGAATGAGATTCCTTACAACTTTAATGAAGGTGAAATGCTTCGAAAGCGAATGGATCGTACCTAAAATCCTTGTTCAATACATGAATGAGGAGAGAGGTGGGAGCTCCATTAATGGAGGTAGAGAGAGAAAGTGAAAAAGATAAAGATAACCCACTCAAATCAGGTCTGGGGGTATTTATAGCCCCTAAAAAATGAGTTACAAAGGTCCTAAATGCCCCTAAAAAGTTACAAAAGTCGGGCTCAAAAAGCAGATTTTTTTCAAGGATGTACCGGTATCATGAAACACCAATACCGGTACATTGCTTGTTTCTCAGCATTTTGGACCAAATCTGTCCACGATGTACAGGTACAGCTTTTATCGGTACAGGTACATTGCTGGCAGAAACCTCCAAATTGTTTTCTTGTTTCCAACAGCCCCTTTTACGCCCCGAACACTCTTCGACACTTCTTTATATGCTCCTTGGGACTCGGTGGAGGGGTGCCACATGACCTTAGCTACTTGGATGATTCCGGGCTATTTCCCTTAGCGTTCAAAACGCCTTATTTCCACCTTTTTACCTGAAACTCACAAAAACACCACCTCCGTGCAATATCATCTAAATAAAGCAAGTTACGCACACGAGAGTGACAAAATAGGGATTGATAAGCCCATTTATTTACATTATTGAGGGCTTATCACACCCCCCAACTTGGACTTTGCTAGTCCCTAGCAAACTTAAACAAAAAGTATATAACTCATACTATGCAATCTTCCCCCGAAACAAGATACGAAACTATGCTCAACTTAGGATACGGCAAGAATCCACAATCAACACCCCTTCGAACTCAATCACATGCAACACACGCACACGCATACAATGAACTAAGGTGAACAAATTATGCCAACGGCCAAGCAACACACATCCACCTTGAATTTCAATTCCAGGACTCAAAAGAGCGTATTCTGATATGAACTTGCACAAAGTAATAGACTAGAACATCCCATGATAAGCGCTAGCAAGAATCGCAATAGCAGGAAACAAAAAGCTATGCATGCTAATCAAAAGAGTGCTGAGCAAAAAGAGCTAAGTAACTATTCACAACAAACTAAGTCAAACGGAAATTTCATACTAGATTAGCATTCAATATCAATCATGCATCAAAAAGAGTTAGACGAGCGTACATTAGGATCAACTAAGGACTTTAGTAGCTTATAATGACCATGGTGCCAAGAAAAGGGAAACAAAAAGGGTAGCGGCCTTAAAATTTCTAATTGGTTTCAACTACCCTTGGCCACTACCATCCCCTAAACTACCCAACCACGGCCACATGCCAGCTGAACACCAAACAACGTTATGAAAAATAAAGAAAAACTACTAATTATGTCCCACTAGAACTACTACCACCGACTCCACCTCACCTAGTCATAGTTCTCATCCGGTTCCTCACGTTATTTAGCCTCGTGCTCTCCCTTCTCATTCGGAATGTATGTTAGCCCAGAGGTCTAACCAATCCTCTCACCATAATAGTCAACCCTCTTTCGAATCCGAGTTTGCTCTTTCATAGCATTTCTTTGAGGAATAGGGTCATTTGAGATGAGATTTGTAGTGAGAGAGATTGAGGGGCCAATTTCAAGAGCTTTGGAGAGGGAAATGAAAATTTGGGGCTTTAGCTTTTGAAGTGGGAGAGCAGAGATAAGGAATCATGTACCAATTCTTAGCTTTTTTTTTTTTTTTGCATCCCAACCACTTCTATCACATTCACACCACACTAAACCACCTTAGATCATTGAAACACAATTCAACACAACCCTCCAAACATCCGGTTCCCTAAGCTTGAGCAATAAATGGAGACTCGGACTTCGGTTCAAAATTAAGGACGAGGGGACTCTTTTGTGGTTTTATCATGCAAAAATTGCCTTGTATCATTTCCTACGCACGCCAATCAACTCCAAAATGATGCATAAAAGATATTTACACTACTCAAGTATGAACAAACGGCTATTATTTACGCAAGTGCGGAAAAAGAGACAAACAAGCATGGGATGCTTCAAAACGAATTTCAACTCTAAGCAATGCATAGTACTTGACAAACCTTGGAGCTCAATTTGTTCAACAAAGTTCACATACATGCATGCAACATGGATTCAACATATAATCAAATTCGACGGGATGCACGACTCTTGCCATTATTAGGGAAAATTGAGCATAATCTAAGTATCTAGCACTTGAATTCACTACTTACAAGGGAAAATTGCACAAAAAAAAAAAATTTAAAAATTCCTATGCAAAGCCAAGAGCATAAACTAAAAGTATAAACCATCCCCCCCAACTTGAAATATGCAGTGTCCTCAATGCAAAGACGGTAAATAAGGGAGGGAGAACAAAAATGTACCAACGGGGTGGAATGTCAACCACCCAATACCTCGACCAAGTTGGAGGATTTTGCGTCATTGCCGCCGTTCGTCATCGGGACCGCTTCCAAGGCCCACTCTTTCGGCCCCGCCTTCGGAACCATAGCCAGTCGCACAAGGCCATCGCCGGAGCTTTATTGGGCTTACAACCGCGACACATAGTCGCACCCATGCTTAGGGCTCCTGAATGCCGCACTCACCCCGGCTTTTAGACCCAAACTACCAAGGCTGGTGCGGTAGCGTGTTGCCCTGCAAAAGACTTAAGAACCGACTACCTACTAAGAGACAAATGACATTAGTACCGCCGGCTCATGGTAGCCCGGCAACAAAAATTATTATTAACAAGTATTTAAACCACCGAATCGTCACGTGATTGAACGGGTACTACTTTTCTCCCCATGGTTCACTTAAGGTGTCGCAAAGCAAAAAAAAGACAACACTTTAGGCGAAACACAGGTGGCTATACCGGACCACAAAAAATTTGCCCTTACTAACCGGAGCTGGGTACACGAACCTTGTTTGAATAGCGGCGTGCGAAGCTATAAACCCAAGTCAATGATGGGTACCTCCGAAGAGGCCGGGCCTTCCAAACAATTAAGTCCAGAAGTACGCAAGAGCTCCCCGTGAAAACATTTTTTTTTTTTTTTTTTTAAGAACTTTTCAAACCAATGGATCATCCGGATAAATAGGATCGACTAACTCCTCCACCGTGTCCTCCACCACAAAGTTTTCCAAAAACGGTTTTAAACGTTGACCATTCACCTTAAAAATATGACCATTTGCGGGATTCATGACTTCAATAGCACCATGTGGAAAAACTTCATGTACAACATAGGGCCCCTCCCAACGAGATCGCAATTTTCCGGGAAAAATATGGAGTTTGGAATTGTACAACAATACTTTTTGCCCAACTTCAAAATTCTTTCTTTGGATATTTTTATCATGAAAATCTTTGACTTTTGATTTATAAATGTTGGTGTTATCATACGCATCCCGCCGGATTTCCTCAAGTTCGTTGAGTTGGAGTTTACGATGAATGCCAGCATCGGGCAACCGAAAGTTTAAAGATTTTATCGCCCAATATGCCTTATGTTCCAACTCAACCGGGAGGTGACACGCCTTACCGTAGACAAGCCGATAGGGCGAAGCGCCCAATACGGTCTTGTACGCGGTTCGGTATGCCCACAAAGCATCGGTCAAACGGAGTGACCAATCCTTCCGGTTCGGATTAACGGTTTTTTCCAAAATGTGCTTTACCTCACGATTGGCGAGCTCGGCTTGACCGTTGGTTTGTGGATGATAGGCGGTGGATACCTTGTGGGTAATGCCATACTTCTTCATAAGGGCCGCAAAAGGCCGATTGCAGAAGTGTGAGCCTTGATCGCTTATAATGGCCCGGGGAGTTCCGAACCGTGACAAAATATGCTCTTTGAGAAAATCAAGCACCACTTTGTGATCGTTGGTGCGAGTAGCAACAGCTTCAACCCATTTGGACACGTAGTCCACCGCTAAGAGAATATAGAGAAATCCGTGAGAATGTGGAAATGGGCCCATAAAGTCAATTCCCCAACAATCAAACACTTCCACGACTAGGATATTGGTGAGGGGCATCATGTTCCTCCGAGTCACCGCACCTAGTTTTTGGCATCGCTCACATGTCCGGCAAAATGCATAAGCATCCTTGTGAAGAGTTGGCCAATAGAAACCACATTGGAGAACTTTGGCGGTGGTCTTTTTATGAGAGAAATGGCCACCACACGCCTCGGTGTGACAAAATGAAAGAATGCCCTGTTGATCTTCGTCAGGCACACACCGCCGGATAATTTGGTCCGAACAATATTTGAAAAGATAAGGATCATCAAAGAAGAATCTTTTCACCTCACTAAGGAAGAGCTTCCGGTCTTGTGGAGTCCAATGGTCCGGAATTCGCCCGGTGACAAGATAGTTGACAATGTCGGCAAACCAAGGGCAACGCGAAACGGCAAAGAGCTGCTCGTCCGGAAATGTATCAACAATTGGAAGCTTAGAAGAAGAATCCTCAAATTCAAGGCGAGACAAGTGATCCGCCACTACATTTTCCACCCCCTTTTTATCCTTGATCGTGATATTGAACTCTTGAAGCAATAAGATCCACCGAATAAGCCGTGCTTTTGCGTCTTGCTTCATGAAGAGGTACTTCAAAGCAGCATGATCGGTGTAGACCGTAATGGGGGATCCCACCAAATATGACCGGAATTTGTCTAAGGCAAAGACAACGGCAAGCAACTCTTTCTCTGTGGTGGAGTAGTTCATTTGAGCATC
Source organism: Rhododendron simsii (assembly GCA_014282245.1). Lineage (NCBI taxonomy): Eukaryota > Viridiplantae > Streptophyta > Magnoliopsida > Ericales > Ericaceae > Rhododendron > Rhododendron simsii. Next base: position 4,999,381 of record CM024964.1, read on the forward strand.
GTTTAGAGTCTTGCTCGCGTAATAGATAACATACGGCTTCTTGTCTTTCCTTTGCCCGAGTACCGCCCCAACCGCGTAGTCACTAGCATCACACATGAGTTCAAAGGGCAAACTCCAATCCGGTGTTTGTACAATGGGAGGAGAAGTGAGACTTGACTTCAACTTCTTGAAACCTTCCTCACACGCCGGAGTCCATTCAAACGGGGTGTCCTTGGAGAGGAGGTGACACAAAGGACGAGATATGGCACTAAAATCTTTGATAAAGCGCCGGTAAAAACCGGCGTGCCCGAGGAAAGAGCGGATGTCCTTTACACATTTAGGGGTCGGGAGGGTGGCAATAAGATCAATCTTGGCCTTGTCAACTTCGATCCCCTTTGACGATACAATGTGGCCCAAGACGATACCCTGAGTTACCATGAAATGGCATTTCTCCCAATTGAGCACCAAATTTTTCTCCTCACACCTTGCCAATACCTTCTCCAAATTTTCCAAGCAAGCTTCGAATGAGTCGCCGAACACCGAAAAGTCATCCATGAATACCTCGACGATCTTCTCAATCATATCGCTAAATATGCCCATCATACACCGTGAGAAGGTTCCGGGCGCATTACACAAGCCGAATGGCATGCGTCGATAAGCGAACGTCCCGAATGGACAAGTGAACGTCGTTTTCTCTTGATCTGGCAAGGCGACTTCAATTTGATTATATCCCGAGTATCCATCCAAAAAGCAATAATAAGCATGTCCTGCCACCCGCTCCAAAATTTGATCAATGAAAGGAAGAGGGAAATGGTCCTTCCGAGTGCTAGCATTAAGCTTCCGATAATCGATACACACGCGCCATCCGGTAGTGACTCGAGTAGGGACCAATTCATTGTTGGCGTTGGGTACCACCGTGACCCCGGATTTCTTGGGAACCACTTGGATTGGACTAACCCATTTACTATCGGCAATAGGATAAATAATGCCCACATCCAAAAGCTTTAAAACCTCCGCCTTCACCACATCTTTCATTATGGGATTCAACCGGCGTTGGGGTTGGCGGGATGGTTTGACGTCGTCCTCAAGGGCGATGTGGTGGGAACAAATTGAAGCATCAATCCCTTTTATATCCGCGATAGACCAACCAATGGCTTTTGTATGTCGCTTGAGAATTTCAAGGAGTCGGGATTCTTGCGAGCCATCGAGAGAGGAAGAGATCACCACCGGAAAGGTTTCATCCGCGCCTAAGAAGGCATATTTCAATGTTTGTGGGAGGACCTTCAACTCGAGCTTGGGTGGTTGAATGCTCGAAGGAAGGGTCTTGCACTCGAAAGGAGGCAACTCTTCAAATTTAGGAGACCATATGTCCGTCCCACAAACATCTTCTACATCAAGCAGAGAATACAAATATTCCACCTCCGGTGAGTTAAGAAAATTTTCTTCTTCGGCGGTAAGGCACACCTCCAACGGATCCTTGTACAATAAAGTGTCCACATGCTCTTGGACCAAAGAATCAATAAGGTTAACTTCATGGATACACTCATCGTCCCCCATTTGGCTCCCAATGTTGAACACATTCACCTCCATTTTCATGTTGCCAAAAGTAAGGTTGAGCAAACCACTTCGGCAATGGATAACGGCATCGGAGGTGGCCAAGAATGGACGCCCAAGAATGACCGGAGTCGACGTTGATGCTTGTGAGGTAGGTACAGGGCAAGTATCTAGAACGACGAAATCCACGGGATAGATAAAATTGTCGACTTGCACAAGTACATCCTCCACCATCCCTCGTGGAACTCGAATGCTTCTATCGGCCAATTGAAGGGTCACCGGTGTAGGCCTCATCTCCCCCAATCCGAGTTGCTCATAAACAGAGTACGGAAGCAAATTCACACTAGCTCCCAAGTCAAGGAGAGCTTTTTCAATTTTCGTGCCGCCAATGGTGATTGAGATGGTTGGACAACCCGGATCTTTATACTTGGGAGCCACATTGGTTTGAATAATAGAGCTCACTTGTTCCGTCAAGAAAACCTTCTTTTGAACATTCAACTTACGCTTTTGAGTGCATAAGTCTTTGAGAAACTTGGCATAAGTGGGAATTTGCTTAACCGCATCCACCAACGGGATATTGATTTTCACTTGCTTGAAAAGCTCATAGATTTCAGAATTGGTATTGGCATGGGCCGGTGCCTTCAATCGTTGGGGAAAAGGGGCCGGAATTTGGGGAACGGTAGCCGTCGGCTCTTCCACTTGAGATTTTTCCGGATGCTCACCAACGGGAGAGGGCTCCGAGGTTGGTGAGTCAATAGGAACATCCGGCGCTTGCACACAAATTGGTGGAACCCGTGGCTTGATAGGCTTGGGAAGAATGGCCTTGTTAATCTCCTTGCCACTCCGCAATGTTGTGATAGACTTGGCTTGCTCGGGACTAAGCACCGAAGAGCTCGCCACATAATTGGTTCCTTGCGGATTGGCTTGGGGTTGAGTTGGAAGTTTCCCCTTTTCTTGTTGGAGCATCCCCACCGTATTGGTCAACTTTGCCATTTGATTCTTGATCTCCCCGAGCGTTTGAGTGGTTTGCTCATTGAGGGTCGTTTGGCTTTGCATGAAAGATGACATAATATCCTCCAAAGACCGCTTTTGAGGTTGGAATTGATTTTGCCCATGAGGAGGTCCGGGAGGTGCAAAGCCCGGAGGTTGTTGGTGTTGAGAAAACCTCGGCGCTCCTTGAGATTGAGAAGGCCGGAATGCTTGATGTTGTTGAGGCGGTGGAACTTGTGGAGGTCCGGGAGGTTGAGAATCGTTCCACCGGAAATTTGGATGCATCTTCCACCCCGGATTGAAAGTTTGAGAATAAGGGTCAAACCGTTGATTAACGGCATTGACTTCCGATGGACCGGTGCCTTGAAGAATATCCTTAACGGCGGGGAGCATTTGGCAATCTCCCGTAGCATGACCTGCAATTTCACACAAAACACAAATTTCCTCCGCCTTGGCCACAGAGGCCACCCCAGCAACTTTGTTAAGTTGTAAAGTTTCAATTTGGCGGGAAAGCTGGGCGACCTTGTGGGCTAACTCATTTTGTTCATTCAATTGAAATTTACCGGGATTGCTCGGAACTGGATTAACCACATTTCTTTCAGAGGGGTCCGAACAATCCCAGTTTTGAGTTTTTTCAGCTAACTCCTCAAAATAGTCCCATGCCGCATCAGGAGTTTTAGCCATAACTCCGCCCACACACATGCTATCCATAAGAAGTCGGGTGCTTGGGAAGCAACCCTTTAACAAATACTCAACCTTTTGAAAAACCGGTAAGCCATGGTGTGGGATGGAGTTTAGCAAATCCTTGTATCTCTCCCAATATTGGTAAAATGACTCCCCGGCAACGGCGCCAAAAATGCTTGCGACCTTAAAGTGACACAATAAGAACGCCCCAAGCGTAGGGCTAGGTCGGTTGAAAGCATAATAATACCCGGAAGTCCGGGGTCGAATCCACAGGGAGCACATCCATAACTTTGTTCAGAGATTAGCTTGTGTAGAGATTTTAGCGTTAGGGCCGCTAACCAAATTCGGCGTTGAGACGGCCAACTGAGAGATTTAGGTAAAATGACTACTTAACCTAACTACGGCTTTTAATTGGAGATTAAACTAAAGGCTAGGTTTAGGGATAATCAACACCCGTAACACAAAAGCAAACTTAATTCTTCTCTTTTTGACAAGGATGTTAAGCATGGTTAGGGTTTCGAGACTTTTTTGACAAACCCTTGAAAGGACATAGCTCCAAGCATCACATGTGGCAAGTGGTCTAACCCTTGCCTACATATGATCAAAGAGGTTAACACCTCCAAGTTTTGATACATAAAAATACCCCAATCACATGTTTAACCTAGAAAAATGAAGATTAAAAAGAGAAGAACAAGAAATACCCTTAGTTACGGGATGTTAATCATCCCATAACCTAACCTTACTACACTACTCACACATATCAAAAGAAGAGATGAAATGAGCAAGGGTAAAGACAAGATTAAAACTAAACATTGATAATATTCAAAATAAACACAAGATCCTCGAAGAGAATGAGATTCCTTACAACTTTAATGAAGGTGAAATGCTTCGAAAGCGAATGGATCGTACCTAAAATCCTTGTTCAATACATGAATGAGGAGAGAGGTGGGAGCTCCATTAATGGAGGTAGAGAGAGAAAGTGAAAAAGATAAAGATAACCCACTCAAATCAGGTCTGGGGGTATTTATAGCCCCTAAAAAATGAGTTACAAAGGTCCTAAATGCCCCTAAAAAGTTACAAAAGTCGGGCTCAAAAAGCAGATTTTTTTCAAGGATGTACCGGTATCATGAAACACCAATACCGGTACATTGCTTGTTTCTCAGCATTTTGGACCAAATCTGTCCACGATGTACAGGTACAGCTTTTATCGGTACAGGTACATTGCTGGCAGAAACCTCCAAATTGTTTTCTTGTTTCCAACAGCCCCTTTTACGCCCCGAACACTCTTCGACACTTCTTTATATGCTCCTTGGGACTCGGTGGAGGGGTGCCACATGACCTTAGCTACTTGGATGATTCCGGGCTATTTCCCTTAGCGTTCAAAACGCCTTATTTCCACCTTTTTACCTGAAACTCACAAAAACACCACCTCCGTGCAATATCATCTAAATAAAGCAAGTTACGCACACGAGAGTGACAAAATAGGGATTGATAAGCCCATTTATTTACATTATTGAGGGCTTATCAATAGGACTAAGGCATAGCTATGTGAGACAATTGATTGTTGATGGGGTGATAACCATTGATTTTGTTAAGTCAAGTCAAAACTTGGCGGATCCTTTTACGAAAGGCCTTGCAAGGGATTTGGTGTTGAAAACATCAAGGGGAATGGGACTTTTGCCCAATTAGTTTAATCACTCCTGGTGGAAACTCAACTCAACCGGTTGATACTCTCAATCTCTTGAGTTCAATGAGAAACTACACCACATGTCGTGATTGGAAACACTTTAAAGTTATTTTGCACATTCCAAGGTAAAGTGTTTTGTACCTATAATGTGAATACAAAGGAGGTTGAACTACTTAGTTCTTAATAGATTGTTTGTGCTGTGTTATAGGAGCACGGATAGCGATCTACCTATGTGAATGTGGAGGTGGTGCCGCTTCCTATAGGTCACTGGGGCTAGACCTTAGAGCGTTCATGAATTCAAGATAAAAGACCCAAGGCCAGTTCACGGGTCAACCGATTAGGATATCTGCGTTATTTGGAGGATTATGTGTGAGACATGTCCGGTTGGTCAACAGAGGACAACTAGTTCAAAGACACGTCTACTATGCTGCCCTGACTTGCTTTGATATGTTTTCACTAAGTGAGTAGTTGAAGTCGCAAGACACTATTTATGTATGCATAAACCTTGTAGTAAGAACCGAGAATATTTCATCTGTATTTCGAAAATGGTGGGGGATTGTTAGAGATTTTCAATATAAAGTGTCGTCGTTTTTGGTTTTGGAAAATTTCCTTGTTTCCTTAGAATGCTTTGTTTTCCTCTTTGTGTGCTTTGTCCCACATTGGATAGTTGAGAGAAGTTGGAGTGGTATATATTAGGAAACATTCCTAATATGAATAAATAATGATCTAGTGTGGTGTAGCCCTACGGTGCTTCGCATACCGGCAAAGCCGGTACGCACACGCACACTCGCGCGCGCGTGGCGTGGGCAGTGTGGCGTGGGCTGTGGTGCATTGTGGCGCTTTAGCGGCGCACTTTGCACTTAGCACGTCAGCGCTAGGCGCCTTGTAGGCGCCATTTCTTATTGCGAGTTGGCGGTAAGGTGGCGCTGACGTGGCATGCCGCGTGTCGCACACGTGGCAGGTGAGTCACACGGAGCGGTTCCGATCGGGTGCAACTCGAGCCTACGGGTGCGTTGGTTCGTAGAGTTGCGATCTCAGCCGTCGATCGCGAACGGGCACGATCCAACGGATTGGATCAAATCCGATTGGGTGTGAGCGAAACAGTACACCTGTTCGGTGTAACTGGGTGTGACTGGTCGATCTAGACCGTAGGATCTGATCTAACGGTCAGATTAGATCGGGTGCGTACCCATTCTCAATGGGTGCGTAGTGGCCTATAAATAGACCACTACTTGTCAGAATACATGGTTACACACATAGAATCCGAATTTCTCCCACATCTCTCTCTATGTTTTTCTAGCATTCATTCTGCGTTCTGTTTTGCTGCAGAAAATAGAACACAGTGGTTCTCGGTTCTTACATTCGTTAAAGCAGGTATTCTGTCCGTTTCGTTAGTGCAAACGAAAACGGAAAGAACTTCGAGTTCGGGCTTCGATTTATCTTGAAGGCAGATTTGCTGTAACCCTTTGCATACCAACTGGTGGGGGCAAATACTGTCTTTAGGAAAGCGACATAGTCGTGACTCGAAGCGTTTTACAGGTTTTGGTGGAGATTTCGTCAACAGTTCCGATTGCAGCGACCAATATTTCCAACACCCTTCCCGCAAGCTATTGAGTCTGAAATTCCTAAATTAATCAAAGTTACTATTAGAAAGCAGGACCAAATATCACAAACCGAACAGTGTCAGATTGACCAAAAATGGTCCAAACAAAGCAGTCACACAAAAGGGTTGAGATGAGGAAGAATTGTTGAAGCAGCAATGTGATGTTATCTTCACAAATTAGTTCAATGTCCCCCTTTTCAACAAAAGCTAGCTGGAATTTTGCTGTAAACATGTCTAGAAAATGTACCAGAAAGAAAACAAAATGAAACCAGGGGCATGTCTTCTATGCAGGCAGGCACTCAGAGTAACACTCTAACAAGCACAATTGTAAGTACATTTCAAACATCATAAATTTTTCTAGAATTGGATTTTGGTTTCCTTTCTATCTTTTTGGGGACGAAAAAATGACAACATGGGGGTGTCAAGGTTGATCAACTTGTGTAATCCTCTCTAGACGTGACCAAAGAATTAAATGCATAGCCCAACCTTAGCCCCACTGAGATCAAAATTGCCATTGAACTACTAATGGACATGAGTCTATCAAAAGATTCGGAGCAATGCCCAAATTACTACGACTTGCGTCGCGTCCTTCTATTCACCAAATTAACTACATAGGAGTAAGTTCTTAACCAATAGACTGCGATCCTTCTTTTTTTTTTTTTGAGTTTAACTGACCTGATAATGGATTGTGGTTTCTAATCCAAAATATTCCTATCCCTTTTGGGGTCAACTTTGGCACCCATGAGCTTGCAGAATGATCTCTCTCAGTTATCCTAGTGATATACCAGATTTTGCAGCCAATCATTACCTGCCAACCAGTTTTCTATTGGATTTGAACATAGTGGTAATCAATGTGTTTACAAAGTTGAGCTGAGGGTGGTACAATATGGGCCTGAGGCATTTCAAAAGGGAAAGGAGAAGTTTCTAATATCTTGACCATATTCCCTCTTGCTAATTAAGAAAGTATTCCCTCAGTCTTCTTCTAGTATTTTATTTTGGGCTGTCCCTTAGTAATTGTTCATTTTGAAAAGTTAGTGAGTAAAAGTTGGTACATTTTCCATTTTCCCCCTAAAAGTAGAATTCCATTTTGAAATTTTAGTGAATAAAAGTGTAATAATGATGTATCCATAGAGGGTAAGTAGAGATGGAGGTCAAAGTTGATGTAAAAGGTATAATGATGATATTTTCTTAATAAGTTGGAATTACAAAGCGAGACATTTAAAAAGGGACGAAGGGAGTAATTAGAGACTCTCCGTACTGAGGCCTTATGTTCGAAACCTTTCAGTGTTACCAATTTCCTTGGGACCAGTCCATACGAAGCTTTGCTTCAACTTTAATTGGGCTCTCCACAAAGAAATGAGGGAATTAGACCCCCAAAATTAGTCGATTGAGCTGCGTGTAAACTAGTGCGGACTCCTGAGTTATAAAAAGACTAAAGTAATATCAGAGAAAGAAAGGCCACACTTTGTTTAGGGTCCATTCAGACTTGGGAGCCAAAATTTCACTTTTTTTGGCACATCAATGGGTTTGGTAGGCTTTGACTCCACAATATCAGTTGAATGAAATGGAAAGATCACTTCAAAAGATAGGAGAATTTTAATTTTATGCTAATTCAGTCATTCTGTGCTCCATAAAAATAAAAAATAAATAAAAAAAACAAAAAAAACCAGTCATTTTGTATTTGGGATAAAACTGAACCTGGAGACCTACTGGCCTCATTCGGGCCGTTCATGCTCGGCAATAGATAGCTTAGATTTCATTTAAGCTGGACAACTAAAATTTGTTTTGCCGACATAAAATCTGAGTCTTCCATTGTCGAGCAAGGATGACTCAAATGGGGCCAACACCCATGCTATCCCCGAAGGGACAGAAGGGTCCCTCATTTCAATAAAATTACCTACAAAGCTACTCGTACAATGATCAAAGCACAACAACTTACACAACCTCTCACACATAATAGTGTGTGTGGAGCCCACATGTATGTGAGAGGTTGTGTTTGGTATTGTGTTTGAATTGTTGTGTGAGTATCATTTTTGTAAAATTAATGATAGTTGCCGTGGGTCCTCCTCATGTAAGGCTTCTTGTGAGATTTATGGCCTGGAGATCCGGCCCAATGTAGGCCTAATTCTAGATTTGCCAAAAGGAAAAGTTTGAGATTCAATTTTCTTTGTTGTGTTCCGGCCCAATGCAGGCCCAATGATAGAAGCTTCGGGTTTTCACTCCTCTTCACTCTCATCACGACGGGATCTGCGGTAATGCACAGAACCAAATCGTCTTCACACATGATGGCGTACAAATTCCTTACTATAAAGGATACAGTAAGGGATCTCTTACGGTCTTACCGTGCGGACCTCCCATTTTTTGCTCAAATTTTGATGATCTGAGCCGCTCAATGTGTGCAGAACGTGATTTTAAGGTATCCGCTAGAAATTGCCAAAAAAAAGACCTGAAAGGGCTTGATCCGAACAGTTTTTCACAAAGTAATCCCTTAGTCAATGTACTTCACTATTTTTTCTCTTTACGTAAAACCTATGGTGATTGTTTCAAAATTAGGATATTAATTTAGCGTAAACCCATTTGAGAAAGCTATTTCAAATGGACTGAAAATAGCATTGAGGTTGATTGTGAAAACATATTCTAGGTTGTAACTAAAACGTGCCCCTTTATACTGAAATTTTTGAATTTGCCAAGAGACTTAAGATTAAGTGTATAAACCCTGTACGAATGTACGATGGACACAACACATTATAAAAATAATCCAAATTAATATCGTGTCCCCTAACGTTACCTTAATTAAAATATAAATAGACAAACTCGCTCTCAGTGCATGGTACAACTCTCATTTCTCTTTAATATATATATATATATATATATATAGAGAGAGAGAGAGAGAGAGAGAGAGTTAGGTTCCGGTGAGGGATCCCTCATTTTTTTAAAATGAGGGACTCCCATTCCCGATTGAATTTCGATGATCCGAGCCGCTCAAAGTGATCAGAACGTGATTTTACGGGTCCTCGCGAGAAATCAGCAAAAAAATGACCTGGAAGGGCTTCATCCGAGCAGTTTTCATTGAACGGTTCAGAAAAAATTGCTCGGATGAAGCCCTTCCCGGTCATTTTTTTTGCTGATTTCTCATGGGTACCCTTAAAATCACATTCTGCACACATTGAGCGGCTCGGATTTTCAAAATTTGATCGGAAAATGAAAGTCCCTCATTTAGAAAAAATGAGGGATCCCTTATTTGAAAATTCCTCTCTCTCTCTTTCTCTCTCTCTCTCTCTCTCTATATATATATATACACACACACACACACACTGATACACACAAAACTTCAAGTAAAAATGTTCTTACCGTATTCAGTTAAGGACGTCCCTTTCCGAACAATTTTTGATCCGAGCAGTTTTTGTTTATATTTTATCAAACGGTTCAAATAAAAACTACTCAAATCAAGCTTTTCCTGGTCATTTTTTTTGCAAATTTCTCATGGGCATGCGTAAAATCACGTTCTGAACACATTGAGTGGCTCGGATCATTGAACTTTGATCGGGAAAGATGAGAAAAGGGGACGTCCGCATTTTATTTAAAATGAGGGCGCTCTTACTTGAAGGGGACTCTGTGCGTGTGTGTGTCTATATATTTATATATATGTATATATATATTGTTTAATCGTGACCTGTCCTTTATATGTGTGTACATACTTACATACATTACAATAGTATAAAATATATATCCATCTTGAAAGGGGAAGAAAAGAAAGAGATCCAAGGTTTCCGACCATGCATGGAATGGTGATGTTAAGCAAGGATTATGTCATTCTTTGGGAAAATGACGGTTAAGAATGTGTTTTGATAATTAATACCCGCCAAGAATATTTTCAGTATTAACAAATGTTCTCAGTATGTCCTTAACGAGTATTAATTATCAAAACGCATCCTAAGTCGTCATTTTTCCAAAGAAACGAAGGCCCAGATTTCTTAGCCGAATAGCTTGATGTTATTAGGCCCTAAAAAAGGTGGATTTTGCAGAGGGGGGGCCATAGAAATTGAAAAATGTCGCTGACCACCACTATGTCCAAAGTGGAGATTTTCCTAATCCATGATAATTGGTGAAAAGGGAGATTCTAGGAAAGAATGTTTGTACACCCACTTTGCTTGGTGTGTATAGCATGCCATGGGCATCATTCCTATGGCCAACCATGTGGCACCATCATGTGCGTCATGATGGATGTTCCTCATGCCAAGAGCATATATAGCGTTGAACATAAATTCCTTTCACATTTTTTTAAATAGGCAACAAAATTTTATTGAACTCGATAAAGGGTACATCGAGAGGACAAAATCTCTATTGAACTCAATAAAAGATACATCAAGGTGGCAAAATCTCTAGATAATGGTGGTTAATTGCCGGTAGGGAGATGCGTGCATTTAGAATTTTGATTGAAGACAAGAGGACTTGGGCGAATCAATACATGCCACGTGTCCTTGGTTGGAGGAATTCCTTCTACCGGGACAGGAGGATAGCCGGATTCGGAAACAAATCTTTCCCCTTTCCTCACTACCATCAGAATCAGCCCTTCTTTCATAAATCGAAATCGTAGTTAGTCTCAAAAATATTTTGTTTAGTTTACGATAATATTTCAAATTTTCCTTGAACCGAAAACCAGACCATCCTACACCGCGAGGCATATTTTCCGGCTGCGGTCGCAATAAATAATTCTCTCTTAGTTCCTACCTGCACCAGCACATTTCCCACCCACCACCACCACCACCACAAACCCACCCCCCGGCCCCCCCGCCCCGCCTCCCCCCCCCACACACACACACACACACACAATAGTTTAAAAAGAAAAGAGTAAATTACAGTAAACCCCCCTCAACTAACCTAAATTTTCACTTAACCCCCTCCGACTACAAAATCCAACAGTGTGCACCCTCTAACTATCCAGAATTGACACTTAACCCCCTTTTGTTAGGTCTCCGTAGGAAAAATGCACCGACGGCGGTCTCCGGCCACCGGGCGGCCGATCTGAGCCGTCCAAAAATTTTTAAAAAAAAATCGAGTGGGCTAGCGCGAGAATCAATGGCATCCGACGTGCGTAGGTGCTCGATCCAAACATCCCAAGAATTTAAATGGGGTGTTTAGATCGAGCACCTACGTATGCCGGATGCCGTTGATTCCCACACAAGCCCACTCGGTTTTTTTTTTTTAAAATTTTTGGACGGCTCGGATCAGCCACCCGGTGGCCGGAGACGGCCGTCGGTGCATTTTTCCTATGGAGACCTAACAAAAGGGGGTTAAGTGTCAATTCTGGATAGTTATAGGGTGCACACTGTTGGGTTTTGTAGTCAGAGGGGGTTAAGTGAAAATTTGGATTAGTTGAGGGGGGTTTACTGTAATTTACTCAAAAGAAAATGGAAAGAAAACAAACCCCAACACAATTTCGTACACACCCCAATAACATCACCTCCCTATACACCATTAATTCCACCCCACCTCCCACTGCTCCCTACGCCAATTACTCGCTCCCCTGCCATCCCACGTCCACGTCACTCCCCCACATCAATTCCTTCTCCTATATACATCTATGCACCCATATCACCACCACTCCTACACACACAGCAGTCAACAGTGCACTGTGTTTTCTTTCCAGAGAGAGAGAGAGAGCCCACCTCTCGGCCGACACCACCATAACCGCCGCACCCCGCACCACCTCCCTCGGTTTCCATCACCACCACCTGCCGAGAACACCACCACACCTCCTCCAGCCGTACCCACCACCTGAAACATCACCCTCACTTCTCCAAATTCCATCCCTGTGGTTAAAAAACGAAAAAGAAAAAAGAGCGATCCCTATGGTTAAAAAAAAAAAAAGCGTCCGACGAGTGCCACCTGACGCCGCCTTGAATTTTTGAAACCACCACGGCGATCTACGTACACCGTACAATGCACACCCGAGCTTAGAATCGTGTTTGAGGTAGTTTTCCAGAAACCGTAACTCAATCGTCGTTTTAATGGAGTTTAGGACTAAAACTTAATTCCTGTTGTAGATGATAACCTGCTTTTAATTCCAGAAGTTAATTAATTATTGTTTAGTCCTGTTTTCATTAATATTTAGTCCTGTTTAGGAAATCAGTGGTAAGGCCTGAAAACGATTTTATTCGTAAATTGAGGATTCTACGCGAGAAAATGGCGGATTATTGGTGGGTATAAGCTGTTGATTCATGTTCAAGGGAAACATGTGCTTATTATTTAATTTATTAGATGATTAAAATTTTTGTTGTATTAATAATAGAAAATTTCTCATTAAGTAGTTAATTTAAATTATATAAAAAAAAGAGTTTCTGAATTAAATATATGTGGAACAAATATTTTAGCCCTAAGGTATGGTATTGATTAAATTACTTTGTTATTAAAATTCTGTATTTAAACGAATGTACTTTTAACACAGGAAATATTTTTAAGTATTGAATAAAAATTTGAGGAAATAGTATTTTTAAGGAATACAATAATAGTTAGAAAATATAAGTTAATATTATGATTTATTCGTCAATTGTTATTTAGTAAATAATGGGATTTAGAAATGGTTAAATTTCATGCGTTGGATTTACTATGACAAACATAATGTATGCGATGGTGTATTTTGTGAATTTTGTTGAATTTCTGAAGCTGTTGATTGTTGCGTGGATTATTGTGATATAAATTGCTACGCGATCGTAGAATTGGACAAGTAGGTGCCCCGGGGGTATTCATGGCCGTATTGAAATTGAATAGATGTTAATAGGGCGAGTGTCACAAAGTGATTAGAGATTGAATGTTGTATGCGAGATTTTGGGAGGATTATGTTGTATGTGCATCCTCGTGTGTTGATGCGAGTTCTCAAGGAGTGTTGCTGTATGTGCATCCTCATGCGCTATATGTGCATCCCGAGGAGTGTTGTTGTATGTGCATCCTCATGCGCTGTATATGCATCCGAGGGAAATTGTGTTGTAAGTGCAATGTCCTAAGGGGGGAGAATGAGTTGATACAACAGATGGTATATGAGATGGTACATGAGATGATTCGGTTATGAGATTGAGATTCTGGTTATGACAGTCATGATTAACTTCGGTGGGACCTTTACCTCTTGCCATGATAATAAGTGAGTCTGCTAGGTAAATAACTTAGATGCACTCACTTAGGACCCCGTTGCAGGACAACAAGAGAGAATTTAATTAAGGGACGGTCATAGTTGGAAATTATTGGGAGGAAATGATTCTCGACGGAGGAGAATCGTAGAAACTGTTTAAAGACAAGATAAATTCATAAAAAGCTATTTATGACTACGTATTGTAATTGTTGTATAACTTTGTGTTATTTCATTGAAATTGCAAATTGTGGTATTGGGTTTTAGGATTTCTACTTGGTGAGTTATCACTCAGGATAGTTTTGTATCCTGACAAATCGTTTGCTTCAGCAATCAATTTGCCAGAGCTTGAAAGATTCTTCAGTGGAGCAGTTGATACAGGTGGGACCCCTGGAACGGAGGCTGGGCCAACGTTACTTGAAATCCGTGTCAAAACTATTGTCGCTCTGAAGTTATTTTTTAAAATAAAATGTTAGATTTTTGTATTCTTTGAAATTTTAATTTTTGTATAAGTACAGATAAGGGCCTAGTAGTTTGTAAAATTTAGCGTATTTTAGGGTTAAGGCGCCCAAATTTCTTGAAAAATTGGGGCACAGTTTAAGTTTCACTTTAATCAAACAATATAGTATTTAAGTTTCACTTTAATCAAACAATATGCAACACAATTATGTGCGTGCATATCAAGTCAACAAACGAAAATAAGGTCAACATTATCTATTTTATTTAGAATCCATACTAGGTTCCACTTCAATAGTCAAAGCTATTTTTTAACATTTTAATCTTTTAATTGTTTATTAAAAATATACTATCTTAATTAGACAATTTCTAAGTGCTTAATTAAATAATCTAACTTTTTATTGTAAGACCACGTTATTCGATAAAATACTTATGAAAAATGAGAATCGATTACTGTACATTTTTCTTCTGACATGTTCTACAAGATTGTAAAAACACTCTATTATATACTAGACTTATGTGGAGAGTTCTCAAATATTCTAGAAATGTGAAGAAGGAAATATGTTTATTATATACTAGACTTATGTGGAGAGTTCTCAAATATTCTAGAAATGTGAAGAAGGAAATATGTTTTTTAAAAGGATTCTAAAAGGAGAATGTGGACTATTAGATGAATATAATCATAGCCGTTCATTGAGAAGGTGAATGACTATAAAAAGAAAGAATGTATGCATTTGTGAGTATGCATTTGTATAAACTATAAGTGATCATCTCGTCATTCTCACAAAATATAGATACTTATAATTCATCCATCCATCCTTGCTGTAATCGGAATTTTTTCTTTATAGTGCCCCTTAATGCATACTTGTGTGCCCAAAAACTCTTGTTGTCACCATCAAGATTTGGCCATTCTTCCTAAAAACAAAACAAGGATGAAGATGAAGCACCCTCTCCCTACTATTATTGTAATGCCTTTTGGTTAGTAATAAAATTTGCTTTCCGTTGCTTAAAAAGAGGAAGAAGAAGTTCATATCGGTAGATTATCACTGGGGTTAGTAGCATTATTAGTACCCCAATCCCAGTCACATTAGAGCAGTACCAATTAAGCGCCTCCCGCGAGTTATTAGACAGTTCTTGAACCCTGTTCTTAACCACCAAAGACTGCCAAACAACTGTTGAAGGGGGCAATAAAAAAAGAGGTGCTGGTGTGATTCATCCTTAGAATTACTAAGACTACACAAACCATCAATCTGCATACCCCAGCTCTTCAATCTGTCCTCAGTACTCAGTCTTTGAAGAACAGCTAGCCTTAAAATGAATGACCATCTAGGTACATAACTTCCCCTCCAAATTATCTTGTACCAAGGTTGAATTGAATACCTCTTTCTTATGATATTCCAGGCAGACTTGACTATGAAAGAACCACTAGGATGGGGCAGCAGTAATGAAACATGTTCGGAGTCATTTTCAAAACTCAGTTCTTACTGTCTCTCACTCTTTCATAGCCGAGTAATTTTTACGAACACTTGGTGAGCATGAAAGAGGCTATCTCTTACACTATGGGGTAGCTTCCCTATTGGTATTCAGCATGGGGCATCCGAGTAATTTTCCCGCCGTAAAACCAAGAGGTACGAGCACATCATTGAAGAGATTACCCTTCAGTTGCACTGCCATATCAACTTTGGCATCGCTCAAAGCTTCAAGCGCCCGATGAAAGTAATCTTCTGATGTTGGTGTTTCCGAGTGACATATCCCGTGAGTGTTGTACTCGTGTTCCCAAAAACTCTCATCATCACCATTAAGGTTAGGCCATTCTTCCCTTAGGTCTTGTTCTACAATCACCGATGGCTGAAAAAAGATTAAAGTGATGTGGCAGTTAACAAAACAAAACGATGACGAAGAAGGAGGAGGAGGATAAGTTAATACCGGTTGAAATGGGCTGTTGAGGGGATTAGCAGCATGAGTGCATTTGAGTGAAAAACCACTTCTATCAAATGCCCAAAATCCATGGATTAGAAATTTCTCTTCAATAGCAAGATCAGGGTGACACAGATCAGTATTTAACGCATCATGTCGTGAATGAATACAATATGTGGGCACCCATTTCAACACCAATCCATAGGAGTGCACTCGCCCACTCGCCCATCCACCAGATCAAGTGCAACCAGGAAGTTAATAGCAATTACGAGAAAACGCAATCTGCTCCTGAAAGCAAAAAATAAAAAACACAATTATAGCTATTGCTTCAAATATTATAGATCCAACTGTAAACTAATTTTGAAAGAAAAAACACAGTTATGGCAATCTTTTTTTTCCAGTAAGTGCAAGATATTATAAAGCTCAACCAATCATAATAAGGTTCAGGGAAGACATCCCTTACAGAAACAAAAGGGAACTAACAATAGCTAAAAGCAAAACAGCTACAACTACAAGAAGCAAAATCCCAATCTATACATATCCAAAGATCATATTGGAAAGCCTCCAATCTGCACATAGAATCTTATTTGGAAAAGAATTCTTTACATTCCTCCTAGAGCTGAGGAAGTGCCTTATACCAAACATAATTTCATTGGCCACTTGATCATTCCTCCTAGTTATTCAACCAAAGATGCAATTATTCCTCTCCTGTCACTAACTATAAACAATTGCGGCAAAAGTACACTTAAGAGTTAAGAGTAGGGCTCATAAGCCCAATCCCAGTCACATTAGAGCAGTACCAATTAAGTGCCTCCCCCAAGTTATTAGACAGTCCTTGAACCCTGTTCTTAGCCACCAAAGACTGCCAAACAACTGTTGAAAGGGGGCAGTCAGAAAAGAGGTGTTGGTGTGATTCATCCTTAGAATTACAGAGACTACACAAACCATCAATTTGCATACCCCAACTCTTCAATCTGTCCTTAGTACTCAGTCTTTGAAGAACAGCTAGCCATAAAATGAATGACCATCTAGGTACACAACTCCCACTCCAAATTATCTTGTACCAAGGTTGAATTGGATACCTCTTCCTTATGGTATCCCATGCAGACTTGACTGTGAAAAAACCACTAGGATGGGGCAACACTAATGAAACATGTTCGGAGTCATTTTCAAAACTCAGTTCTTACCGTCTCTCACTCTTTCATAGCCGAGTAATTTTCACAAACACTTGGTGAGCATGACAGAGGCTGTCTGTTACACTTAATCCTCAAACTATCAAAACCATCTATTTGGTCCTTAAAACTATTTGGTCCTCAAACTATCACCTTTTTGCTATTCTTAACGTTGTAAAAAAACAAAGAGAATAAATTATATACATCAGTGATGTAAATTTCTATTTCCTCTAAATCAATTACACATCGTTAAAACAGTGGTCTCAATTAATAGAACATGGCAACGTGGCACAATATAATTGATTTGGAGAAAATAAATGTTTAAACCAGTGGTGTAAATAATTTAATCTCAAAAACAATAAACATACACAAATTACTGAACATGTTTAGTTTTGGAAAAACAAAAGTAAAAACAGAAACAGAAAACATGAAACATGAAACAAAAACGTTCCCAAACACCCCCTTTGACTCTCTCCTTGGGTTTTTAAACTCATCCGTTTTGCATCGAAGTTTAAGTCCAAATTTGTGGTTTAAAAATGGACTTAAATTTGTTATTACCACGAGCTTATAGGACAACCCTTGAAATACGAGTAAATTGATGAAATTATAAACAAGATTCATAATGCAGTGGTGAACCAAATTCTTTTTGGAGACGCCAGAATTGGTTACCAATCGAACACACTATAATCGGGGGAAAATATTTTCAGGAGAGGGCAGCCAAAAGATCAAGACAATTACCTACCCAAAAAAAAAAAAATCAAGACAATTAATATCAAGAAAAGACATACACAATCAAGAAATTCACAATGGCCATTCTCCACTTGAAACCAAATTACTATCAAACAAAGACACATACGATCAAGAAATTCACAATGGCCATTCTCCACTTGAAAACAAATTAACATGTATCACTCACATCAACAGTTAGCTCTTGGGAGACGATGGTAGATTAACAAAGATGTATAACAGTTGGCATCAATTCTAATTCGAAGACAAAGATGGCAAAAGAAATAAACATTCAAGATAAAGAGAAGGAGACAATGGTAGAAAAATCTATGGCCCCGTTTGATAAATCTCTAAGCTCTTGGGATTGGTTATTTATATTGTTTTCTCGATTTGCTGTTGATGCAATAGTGCATGGTGTTGTTATCCTTCATATTTGCGTAAGGGCAAATATGAAAATGTATTAATCGAGTCTAAGTCAATCCTATCCCATGGGAAACAAACATGATATTAATAATCCCATCCCAAAAAAACAAGAGAGTTATCAATCTCAATCGTAATCTCATCTCCTTAAAAATCCCACCCATCTATCACCGTTATCAAACAAGGCCTATGTGTCATATACTACGATGACCCATTTTGGATTCTCGGGAGAGGCATACCTTTTCTTGATCGTAGTTGTAAAAGACTCAGCAGGGTAGCCTCATAACCATCCAACAGGAACAGGGTCTTTTGATCCAATCCAGGGCTAGGACCAACCGGACCAATAAGTCCAGTCCATGCAAAACCCATATATCGTGATCTAAACAACAAAAGACAGGTAAAATTAAAGATCTTCTGGGATTAACACAACAAGAAGAAGAAAATTTATAAAAGCATACAAGATCGAACCTTTAAACTGATAGGCTCCATTGGAAGATCTAACTGGATACAGATGGTCCTTGAAAACGCTTGCGAATCTGAAATACGCTGCACAGCTAAAAAGGGTGATTAAAACAGAATTTCCAGTCAACAATGCTCGGAAGCAGTTACAAAAACGTGAGATCGAACCTTATAACCAAGGATCTGTATCTCTCCACAAGAAACTCAAAGCCTCCTTGTAATTGAGTGCTAGTTTACTATTCGGATGACAAAATAACATAGTAGAGGGCCAAATGTATCTTTTGTCTATTTTATTATAATAAAATACATTTTACGTTATCTATGTTTTAGTTTGGTGCTACACATATGTTATTTGTGTGAATGTATTTTACCATTAGGATGACAAAATAACATAGTATAAAGTTATCTATTTCGTTTGTGTCACACATTTGTTCAATGAAATTGTTGTGGATGTAGAACTAAAGTTTACAAAAATAATCTTATTTTTTTATCAATTTAAAAAAAATAGAATTAAAAGTGAAATCTTCCCAATTTTTAAGAAAGTGATGTCATAGAAGATCAAAAAAAACTTACTTCCCCCTTTTTAAAAGAAACTGGCGAGCAAAGTGTACACTTCTCTTACAAGCATTTTTTCGGACTAAAAAAATTTGGAGTCCGAGTATGGTGAGCTTCCAGTAGTATATCCTCTGTGAAACTATCACTGATTATCGGCGTTAACAATGATAAATCAGTGCCGAAACCAACAACACCGCCATTGAGATTCGTATTTATGGCCTCGCTTCATCGTCGAAGTTGAGCAATTAACTTAATTTCCTTCCATGGCCGGAGTTGGGATGACGAAGTCGAGCATGTGGGCAACAGCATGTATCCCAAAAAATGGAGTGTTTGTATCAGCCACCTACATAAATCGGACAAACCCACTCGGTTTTTTTTTATAGAATTTTTGGTCGGCTCCGATCAGCCGTCCGGTGGCCGAAGTGGGCCCGGCGCGGCATCGAAAATTCAGTCGGGATCTGTAGTCTCTCTCCTAACGCAATACCGGTGGGTTGCACATGGTTTTCATTCCACTACAATTGTCTTAGTGGAGTTGCTTGGGATGATTAAAATCATCTTTTTAGTAGAAGCTTCTCTAACTCAAAAAATAAATAAATAAAACGTCCTTTTTTGTAATTTTTGAAGCAGACTGGTTCTGATAGAATCCAGATCTAATCTAGTTGATGTAATGTTTATTTTGATTTGTGGGTTTTCAATTCGCAACGAATTAAATGCAGTTATCGATTGCTCACGATCGAGCAGCTCGTAAACTTATTGTATCGAATGCTTTTCTAAAGGGAAAACTAAAATTTCTGAACATGTAAAGTTTTTATTTTCGTCTCACAAAACCTGATGGATGGCACTATGGATGGTTTAGTTCCCTCTGTTAATTAGCTAGCTTGTTGCTTCATGAATAAAATGCAGTGATGTTTTTTTGAATTTGAAAGGCAATGTGTAATCATGCTGCAGAATCTTGCAACTTTAATCAAGCTGATTGTTGCTTTAGCCGTTTCCATATGATGATTAGCATGCACTAATTACAAGATAATTTAAATAAATTGGTCTGAGTGCACTTTTGCCCCCGGTTTTACAATTCTAGGATTTGCCATTAATGGCTAAGTGTGTCAACTGTCAACTTGCCAATCGGCCTCTAGTCCAGTTGGCATCTGCTGGTTCTTCCCATTTGAGAGACCTTGATTCTCTCTATTTGGGAGACCAGAGTTCGAACATCGTCGTGGATGTTTGTGAGTTCAAGGCTATGGACAGCTTCTGAATTCTTTGTGGACTAACTTACTAACCTCCCACTAACCCGACGGATGTATGCAATATTGGAAAGAAAATAAAAACTGTCAACTTGCATATATTTTATTGGGGATGACTTGGACCACTTGTTAACAAGACAGCCAGATGAGGTGGTTGATGGGCAATATCTGTTGCATTTGATTGGCTTTTAGAACTTCATGGTACGAGGAAGAGTTTTTAGGGGTTGGGTGGAAAATCATGCAGCTAAAAGAAATAGGTGGGACTGAAACCTGCCAATTGGATTAACAAATTGACAAAACCAAATGTTTGATTCTATGCATTAAAGATCCTCTGTAGTCTGTACCAATTTGTTGGTGTATGAGTGTAACACATGATTTTCCCGCGCTGGATCATGTGAGAGTCTCTTGGCAATACATGATCTTACGGCTGAAAATCACTTGGTATACAGGTACACCAAAAAATTTGTACAAAAGGACTTGAACTCAGTTGAGCCTATCGTGGTGAGTCCAAATACTTGTTCAAACATGCGGTAAACCTAATGGTAAAGAAATAAGGTCATGTCCATCTCCTATAAAAAAAAAAAAAAGTAAGGGCATTAATACTAAGGTCTAAGGGGAACTGTTGTAGAATTGTGAAACAAGTGCTAAACTTGCATTAGGATAAATTTTCAAAAGCCAATATGTACCTTTCAACATCAAGGTCAAGAAAAAAAGAACTGTAGGTGTTAATGATCCGTAGGTGTTAATCTGCAATCGCAATGGAACGAAAATGAGACATGATATACTACGAACATGCAAAACTTGTATATTGCTGTCTCGTACTATGAACGTGCGAACATTATACATTGCTCGCTCACTATTATAATAGGCCACTGAGGTTAGGAGACACTTCTTCGCGGTACAACTGAGGAATGCATCTATAAAAGGACGGAGGCTTGGAGCCTTAGAGGCAAAGTAGCTTTGTGGTTCTTGGAAAACATTCAAAAACAACAATGGAAAGGCAGCAGCAGCTATATTTTAGCTTTGCATGTTATTTCTATTGTTTTCTGGTGCTTGTACTACTGGCTCTGCTACCTCTCTCTACTGCGATTGAGTCACCGCAATACACAGTAATACGATCAGAACCGGGTGTGGAGATCAGACTCTACAAAGAATCCTCATGGATGTCTGCTCTTGTCCTCGGTGGCACTTCCTTCGAGAAATCAACCAAAGATGGTTTTCACAGGTCTCCTTGCTTCTAAAACACCCGTTTCACTTCATCGTCTTTTCTATTTTTATCTGTCAACTTTCTCAGAATGCAATGAACAAAATTGCCTGTACTGCTCTCGCTTTATTTCTTCACAAAAATTGCCTGTACGGGAACACGCATTGCCTGTACGGGAACACGCATTTTTATTTGTTTGTTCTGTTTCTACAGGAAACCAATTTCCAAAACTCAGAAACCTCTGCTCCATATGTACTGATAAATAGATAACTGTATTTTCTTGGTCTATCTTGCTTTGCTTGCGACAGGTTGTACCAATACATTCACGGAGCCAACCTCAACTCTTCTAACCTTACGAAAACTGCTCCTGTCTTAACAAGCATCACTACCCAGTCGTCGCACGAATCCAACTACACTGTGAGGCTCTACATGTCTGCAAAATACGAGGGAGCTTCTCCACAGCCTAACCCCGAACTGAATTTGGTGTTGGACAAATGGAGAAGCCATTGCATTGCGGTTAGGAAATTTTCTGGGTTTGCCAAGGATGATAACATCAACAAAGAAATGGAAGCTCTTGTGACCATCTTAGGAAAAATCTCAGGTGGAAAACCGGATAGTATTGAAGGCAAAGGGTCCTACTCGATTGCCCAGTACAATGCTTCGTTCCGTCAGTCGGGGCGATTGAATGAAGTGTGGATGAATGTCTCCGGTTTCGCAGCAGAAGGTTGTCCATCCTAAGGGCAGTATATAGACGTATATGTGCCTATGAATATGTACTAGATATGGTGGTGTTTACATGTATTCTCAATGTACTTGTTGTCGAATAAATATGGAATTTCAATCGTATATACAAACATGTCTGTCTGTTTCGTGCAACATAGGCCAAAACAACAATAAAATGCTAATTGAATTGTAATTTTCTTTTGTGAAAAAATAAAATGCTATGTAAACCCCGGTAGACGTCTCTGAAGACAGACCACCTTACATTATTGCTGTTTTTATTTGGAAAATAGTTTACATAATCAGGAACCCTTTTGGAGTCTTTGCATAGACAACCTATATATCTAACCCTTCTCTTGTGAAAAATAGTAAGAGAAAGAAAGAATGAGGATTACATCTGAGGTCTTGTCTGTACAACATAGATTTTCCCATCTCTAACCACACCTTCAATGTCTTGAGGAGATCCATACAGCTCCTCGATCGCATTTCCAGCACCAGCAATGCTGGAGAGGATTGATCGCCGGAAGTCAGCATCCTTAATCAATTGGTCGGATGAATAGTCAAGTACAACTTTCTCTTCTTCATCCATTGGTACGCTGTAAATTAAGGAAAAAATGAGAGAATTGTAACACTTACACGCATTGAGTTTTACCAAATCTATACCTTTGATGGGGAGGATAACGAAATTTGCAGTATTTTATTGCACAATGTTACCTGTCATAAAGTCCTGCACCAGCATAACCTTCTAGATCTTCACCGTTGGAGTCGGATCGGAAGATGATCGATCGTCTTATAAAAAGTCCAATGGGTTTGCTCGGATATCCCAAAACCTGAATTGTTGATGCTCATTATCAAAGACAAGTTTAGATTACCCAATTGCAATTCGATGCGGCCAAGAGCAATTCGTAGTGGCCAAGTGCAATTCTATGTGGCCAACTGTAATTTGTAGTGGCTAGGTGCAATTCGTAGAGGCCAAGTGCAATTTGATGCGGCCAAGTGCAATTCGATGCGGCCAAGATACAAACAGTTGTTGCTACTAAATACTAATATGGGTGGTGTGGGATGAAGATGAATAAAAGCATCACATGATTGGGTCATAAAATCTTACAAGAGCCCATTACAAGAAACTTAATAGCTCGTGAATGTCAAAATTGATTGCATAAAATGTTTAAAATCGGTAGAATCATATTACTGGGAAATTTGGCTCTGAGAAGTGAGATCTAAAGAAGACAATTACCCGTTTGGACCATAACCATAAGTGCTGGTTACATGTCCATGAAGACAATAGATGTTATGGTCCAAAGACGAGCTCCATGCCTAATTTTGTCTGTGCCAGTGTTCCAGTGCATGTCCGGCTATTGGATCACAAAGAATATTTTCTTCTCTCAAGATTCCCACGTGATTCAATAGCCGAAAAAGCACCGAAACGCCAGTGTAGGTAGAATTGGAGATGGGGGATAAATCCCCAGCCACTTTTCTCTAGCGAGGGATGAGGAGGAGGGGTTTACTCACCTGAGGAGAGTTCAGATCATTCTTCTTGCAGATAAAACTTAAAGCACGACCTGGATATGCTCCAACCAGAGTTTCTCCAAGGCCCTTCACTACCTGTCCGAACAAAAAACCGTATGTCTATGTAATTTGTTCTAATGTACACAAAAACTAATACTATTCCACAAGCAAAAACTAGAAACTGGCAAGTCTTAATCCCCGTTAGGTGTAGTCGGGTTTGTTTCAACCAGCTTTCCTCTCCAAACAAGTTTACGGGGAGAAATGTTGACTGGTCATGCCTTGGTTGGCGGAAAAACCAAACCTGCAAGTCATGAGGTTTAGGCTGACAATCCAAGAGAAATTTGGTCAATGCGCTCTAGTTATAAATTACCTCGGCGTATATCTCTGAGGAGTCTCCAGAAGATGGATTTGTTGTGTGGATAACAAATGCGTAGTCGGCATTTATTATTTCCTGAATCAGGACAGCCATGCAAAGGTACTCATGATCTAATTTCACTTTTCTTGTGCTGAAGTATGCTCTCTCATTCCACTTTGAAGCCCAGACCTAGAAAATTACAAACACATAACATGCCTAAGCATATTAAGGCTCAGTAGCGTGCTGAATGGCTGATGAACGTAGAACTTATGTATAGGAAACTTTTAGAGCAGGACGACAGTCTTACTTTCTTTATAGCCAGCCATGCTTGCTCCCATCTCTGCTGGCCTTCATCTCCAGGCCAAGGCATGCCAGAACTTTGCATCTTGTTTTTCAACTCTTCCACCTGCCATAAGGTTTCATTTACATTTTTGCGGTAAGCAAAGAAGAAAAACAGCCACATCTATGTTCCAAAATTTTGGGACTTAGTAGAATAAGAAAAAAAATCCTCTACTCCTCTAGAAAGGACATACCAACTGGGATGGAGCTGCAAGTTCTAAAACTGCCTTTCGGATCTCCCCAAGTGCACTGACGTCTCCTTCTCCTAGTTTTTTCTTCAGGATCTGCAAATTTTCTGCCACTCCCTGTAAATCAAATGCAAGTTCATATGTCACCGAATGACCATATAATCGTAAATTTCACTATGTCATGAGTGAATGACGCAGAGTAGATTGTTGCAATTGCAGACTGCATTAAGATGCATCAAAAGTTGAGGCGAGGGAAAACCTTATTTAAACCATCTGAAAGAACTTTCTCGAAAACTCCAAATGGCAGGGCAACTGAGGTAGGAATCCCAACCCAAGATGGCACTTTTCCTTTCAGGTATGCTATATTGCGTGATTTAGCTCCGACCTACGAAAATCAAAGTGCTATAAGCTCCAAAAATTGTAAAACATCGGTTTGCATACGTGTACATCAATCCCTGAAATAATCCTTTAAGTCGTGTTATGTAGTTCGGTCAATGGTAAAGCAAAAGGGGAAAACTCCTCCAAGTATAGCTGAAACTTGACATTGCAGTCCTAACCATTTCACTTGTGAACTCGTCAGACGATATTGCATATCTACCACCAAACTGCTTTCTGACCAGTGTCAGAGAGGGCAAAGATTCGTCTTCTTTCAAGCTTGTTGAACTTGCATTTGTCAAGTCACCCTCCTTCAACGTGCTGAGATAAAGAAGGAAAGAGGATTAACTCTGTCAATGCATTTTTGGTTTGTAGAGAGCATTGAAAATTAAATGAGGAATTCATACTGAAAGTAGAGAAAAATGGATTGGAACTTCATCAAGAAATTGTAAGACAAGCAGAAAGAAACTCCAGTAAAGATGGGTACCTATAAACTATATCTGCAGAAGTGGGCTTTATCTGCCATAATTTCCCTTCACTTGCTTGGAGGTCAGCCCAAATGTTGGAATCAAAGCATGTAGCAAAGCAGACCTTCCAAAATGGAAAAACGATCACAAATATCACAGGTTAGTTTCTCATTTCAACAATCATTCAATACAACAAACAAAACAGCGGCACAAAAATTACAGATTGATATCGACTTACCTTGCTATTTCTTGCTCGCACAGAAACATGTGATAGGACATCTGGCATGTCAGGTGTTAACACAGCAACTGCACCATCAGGAATTTCCTCCTCTCCTTTGACAGATTTTGCCACCAAAATTGTTGGCATTTCATAAGATTTATTCTGGACAGCAAGCAACTCGTCTACGACAACAACATATCCTACGGCTTCAACCGGACTGATAACCTGCCAACTGTATCAAGCAAATTTAAGTTGTTACTTGTTAGTATATCTAAATGTATCTATGTTTGAGCCTCGTAATAATATACAATCATATGCATGAGGTTCACAAATCACAATATCACACTGTAATAGCATATTCTTTCAGGGACTATAGGTAACTACAGCCCATTCCAATACGAGTGTTCCATATGCTCAAATGAAGTCATTCGAATAATGTATTGTGCTTATAAGAATAATGACAGTTGGATTAACCTTCCCAAATTAGCAGTTTCACGAAGAACAGGATCAAGTCGATTAAGAAGTGAAGATAGTGATGCTGCTGATCCGGCACGAATGATTTCTTCTGTGAAGATATTCAGCTGCATTAAGTGATCGTACAGGTGATGTCAACTGTCAAGGTATTATATACAACACAACTCAAAAGCAGTAAAGTTGTAGAATGATCAACATACAGCCCATTGCTCCACTCCAAGCTGCGATCCAAGATATTCAGCAGATGGTTGTAATAAATGATGGTAGGACTCCGCCTTGCCAGCAAGTGCAAGCCGGGTTCTGTCAAGGACTGATTTCGCATACAGAGCCCAGTGATTATCTCCAGACTTGGACATGCGTAGGGCTTCGTTCCATCCCTTCATAAGCAGCAAAACAGAACAGTAAACAATTGACACTGTCCAATCATGTAGCTTTCTAACAATGACGTAGACGACTAAATACTGTGTTCGGAGCGACCAGTGACACCCATCACCATACTATACATAATGGTTAAAACTCTCAATTGAGCTATATAGGTTAAGAGTGGATACTACAGAAAACTGAACAAAATGTTAAATAAGGTTAGAGTGACCCTTATTTTGATTAATTCTACAGGATATTTAATTAAGTACATCAAAATTATCAGAATGTGTTATATCAAATGAATGGGTAAATACAGAAAGACTGCATGAACCGTGAAGCATAATGCAATGTCCAGTCCAACATGTATTTATTATCAAGCCACATATAAATCTTTCTGAACACCACTGGCGAAGATGAGCAAGGAATAAATATTTCGAGGTGCCAAAGTAAGATTGAGCACGAAATTTGAATATAAAGTTGCATAATCGGTTACCTTTAAGCAATAGATGAGATCCTCATTATCATCCCAAGACAGGGCAAGGTTTTCAAGGACAAGAGTGATGAAGTACATGATTTTCTGCAAATACATAAATAGGTCATCAGGAGCATATTTTATCGGTGAAACTAAAGCAAACCAGGAACCTCTAGAGGTGCGAGAGACCATCAGTCGATAACGATGATAAACAGATGCAGATATGCTGACAAGTGGATATACCTCTGGTTTAGCACTATTCAACTCCTCATATCCCCTTTCTATGGCCGTCCGAACTGTAGAATCAAGGGCGATATCCAAAAACAAAAGATCCTTAAGACGATCATTTGATTTAGAAATCAATGGACTAAGCTCTGCACGGGTCTCTAGCAATCCCTGAATGAAAAATCAGAGTGTGAGGGTTGCTAGAAAAACACAAAGCCTACAAAATAATTTCACTTACCTCAAGAAGTGCTTCCACATTCTTATCTTCAACATGTTCCAGAACAAAATGAAGTAGTTCCTGTATAAAAGATTCACAAAAGTTTACAGGGGACCGAATTTTCTCACACTTTCAAGCTGACATCAAGAAGGTTGCATAAAAAAGAGTAGCATAGAAAGCAGTACAGGAAATCCAGATGGCAATCCTGATATAGGATTTATCTTCACCCCAACCATGAAGCCTTTCCCCTGGGAAAAAAAAAAGGCAATAGAAGCATGAAGTTATTATCTACAGATTAAGAAAAGACATCCAATGAGCAACACCTTCCGGTCAGTGACAATACCTCAGACCTGTAGCCCATGCAATTTGAACTGGCTGACTCTAAATCGGCGCCTGAATGCACTGCCTGCATCATACAGTTGTCAACTTGTCATTTATAGCACCGTAGATTGATTCGGCGTGCAAATAGAACAAAATTCTCTAAGCTTCTGAATAATCAGAATTCAACAATTTCTGTTTTCTTAGAAAAAGAACGAAGAGAATCTGTAATTAGGCTATTCCATTTTGATGGATTCAGTGCACACATGTACTGCTACTTTCCCTCTCATGTATCATTGTAAATTCAAGTCAATGACTTCTGGAAGTAAGCTATCAGTAAGAAGAAAATGAACACATCCACGTATAGTTTCATTTTGCATGCTTCAGAACCTCCATTGTGGTCCAATTTAGAGCAGGACATGTTTCTACGTCCCTCTTATGATATTTGTTTAATCAGTCATTATGATTTCTCCTATTACCTTAGTGCAAAAACATGCCATGAAAAGATATCTGTGGAAAGTAGATAAAATGATATAAGCATTGACTGGGAAATTTTAAGGAGCCAACCTTCAATGTTCTCATGTAATTTCTAAGATCGCGCAAAAGGCCATCTTTCTGGTCTCTCCTGAAATCTGGTTCCGAACGGATAGCACGATCATAGCTCAAAAGGCGCTCTCTTGTTATTCCATTATCATTCAGTGTTTTCCAATAAACACTGACGTCCAAATCACAATTGAGATAATCCATTAGTGCCTACAAGAACATTCATTGTGAGACAAGTTTTAAAGATAGAGACAGAAGAAATCCACCCAGGTTTGCATTCTGATACCTGACAGATGACAACATCATCAGGGCTAGTGTTATTATGCAGCTTCTGATGCCATTGCTCCATAATTCCACCCTTGCAATCATTATTTCTCTGCAATAAAAACATGGTTACTTTCATATGTACAACAATCATTTTCCCTCGAAGGGTAAAAACTACTCAGAGCTCACATATTATTAGCGTTGGTCCTGTTAATTACAGGATAGATCATATGTACCTGGATAACCAGGATTTCGTCTCGGATTCGCTGCCCCACATCCCCTTCACCTCCGCGACCAACGCTAGAAAGAATCATTCGCAAAAGTTCTCGATATTCTGGATTAGTTCTATAAACAAACTCGAGCAAGTCTGTAAGCTTATCTTGAGCTTGACTTATTTCACTGTACAGATAGCCACGTTTAGAGAATAAGACACAGTTACAGTCACTATTGGAGAATGACAGAGGCTGAAACTGTAGGTACCACGAACAAAGAGTCATGTTTACCGTGGTTTTACGTTGTAGTTCTTATTCCATATGAGCTGTCGTGTTGCCACAAACCTCAACCACACAAGGAGTCCTGCAAAACCCAGTTTACCAGCGTCTTTGGCTTCATATACCAGGTCTGCTGCGATATTAAACCTGAGAAGAAGAATAAACATCAGAAATTCATTAGAATGATCCAAAGTGATAAACTAACAAAATTAGTGAAGACAAGGTCTCGTCTCAGGGCAACCTTAAGAAAAATTATCAAGTCCAGGCGAAGCCCTCCTTTCCCGAAGCCTACTACCGCACTTGAAAGAACTAGCACATACAGTCTACCTAAAATACTTGAAGACAACCTAAAGTAACACACATTGTGCAACAGGAAAATCTACATACATACATACATATACACACACACACGGTTTGTTTCAAATGAGAGAGTCCTCATTTTAGTTAAAATGCGGACCCGCCTTTCCCGATCGAATTTCGATTATGTATATGCGTAAATGAGCAAAGTATACTCAGCTAGAATACTTCTAAAAGCAATGGTCACAACAAAGAGGTACAAGATGTGGAAAGACAACAAAAGGCTGAAGTATTTCACTTTAAGCCAAAACCCTCCTTTCCTGAAGCCCATTTTACAAAGTTTGCCCCAAGAGAGAGAGAACTATGATGGAAAGTTGCCAGAGAATACTGACCGATGCATGAAGGACTTCTGTGCCTCACTTTCCATATTGGCTATTTTATCCAACAAAGCCTTAGCAGTGCCTCGGCCATCACCAGCATCCTTCCAAGTGGAGCAATACCAAGTCAATATGACTGGAAAGTGGTGTGGATTGTGAAGAAAAAAAGGAAAACTAACAACACCAAGAAAAGCATATTACAAAATTCCTTCTCAAGAAAATTAAGAGAGAGAACCTTTTGAATCTGCTTAGGCTTAACACCAAATTCAACATAAAAGTCTGAACCTTGATTCTTTATCCAGTTTCCACCAGACCGAAGGACAAATGGCATCCCCACAAAACTGTCATCTTCAATTTCAATTTCCAAGGATTGGACCTGAAAATTGAAACAGGAGCATGAGTCTGCTGTCCATAAATGATTTGTCCATTAATTCTAGCATCAATTTAACCAAAATGCAGAACAGCAGAAGTCGCTGTGGTATTCAGACATATAGGACTTCAAGTTTCACTTGGCACACCTTGGAAGTTGGATCACTAGAACTACTGAATTTCGTTTCGCTGGCTTTGTCTAGCGAAGTTGAACCAGGGGGCAATAAACTAGATGGTGGTGCCTGCAAAACATCCATACTTAGTTAAAGTTGATTAACAGAAAGGTAGGACGAGTGGTGTTTAGTGCAAAGTTATCCACTCCAATAAACTGCAGGATAACAATGTCCATGATTAATAGATTCATTTATCTTACAAGCCATTCTCCTGGTTTTTTCGATAAAGCCCAATGGAGGATAACTGGTTCGGTGAGATCTGTAGCCAAATGAACCTTTGTCTTTCCCTCAGGCTTGGTAATCAGTGCCTTGGAAAGGTACAAGCTTCTAAGCATTAGAAAAAACCCAGCAACTGAAATTTCAAGGATAACATCAATACAAAGAGCGTATCATCATCTCACCAGAAGTTCCTTATCAACAAGCCTGAATATTTTCTTGCTTACAGTAGTGCCACCAGCTTGTTCTTCCTTTTCCTTGGCAAAAATCTCAATTGCGGACAGGGCTTTTGGTTTGACTGGGCTTTTTTCTTCCACAGCTCCAGCCACATACTTGTTAAGAAGCTGCACTAAATCCCTCTTCTTGCGCTGAATCCTTGCAGCACTAGAATACGTCTTTCTATCTAGTTGCTTTGCAACCTTAGTTTGTGTTTGTTCTTTTGTATTCTTCTTCCTTGTTTCGGAAAGAAGCTGCTCCTTAACCTCACTTGTGCCATTTTTCTTTGTTAGCCTGGCTCGAAGGTCCTGTATAGAAATGCCCCTGGCTACTTCCTCCAATAGCTCAAATCGAGCTGCTTCATATTCTTCCTATAGCAAAAAAATGGAATCGTAAGCACTATTCCTGTAGGATAATGGCAGAAGATACTCATTTAAGGATCTATCCTGACTCTAATATCCCCCTTCAAGTAATTCCGAGCTTCATTGACAGATCAGAAAGATTAACCACCCATTCCACTATCATCTCTGACGTTCTAACAGACGAACATTGAGTAATCCATAAGGAAGGTCAACATGTTGAAACACACAGTGAGCATGATTAGTTGTTTCACGTTGGTTAACAATGTTGAAACACACAGTGAGCACAATGTGTCATTTCACGGAGGCTGCCCAGCTCATTAAAATGCCCCAAGTCCCAACACTAGCAAGACCCTTCTGTTTACCTAAGTATGTCTCCAACACTAGCAAGTCCATAATTAGTCTTCAGAGAGTGGAGTTTCGTATTAGAGGACTTCTCCCTTCTTACAATACCCGACTTTTAAGTGTTCGCAATAAGACCTTTTCATCCATCTTGTATCTAAGATTCTAAATGCCTCTACCCTAATTTCTTGACAAAAGGCAAACAGAAAATATCATCACCTTTTAGAGTACCAAGTACTCTCCACTAAATTGAAAATTTATACCACTAGCCATTTACTATATTTTACTTTGCCAGTCTAATTCTCGGCAATTTTCAATTCTACATGACCAAGGTAGACATCAGGTGGTCTAACGTTAATACCAAGAAAAATTAGGATTTAGACACTAGACATTTGCAAATAAACGCATCTGAAATTCCCATGCCTTTGCATCAGATTGCTACTGAGCATCTCAACATTTTGAAATACCCACTATTTTCCCTTTTCGATATGGTAAGTATTCTCAATGAGTTTGCTTTCAAGAATAAAATCACGAGAGGAGCAACTGTCATCAGCACAACTACAGGATCATGCAAAGTTACCCCTCTTGGATGAAGAAATAGCAGAAAAGTACATAAAGTACTCCAAGAATCCTTGCCTTCTCTTGCTCAGGATTATACATCTGTTTACCCTTCCTTTCCCACCTCAAGTAGGCTTGAATCTGCACAAGATCTTCAGGAACTGAAACATTTGGAATCAACTTGCCTTTCGCTGGCAACTTAATGTGAAAATTGCCACCATTATTTTTGAACCTACAACAAAAATAATAGTAAGAAACAATCAAAATAAAAAGCTAGCAACTTATAGACCAAGGGAGACTTAGCATTTATTCTCTGCTCTTCATAGAGACAAAGCTAGCAACTTATAGACCAACGGAGACTTACCATTTATTCTGCTCTTCATCCACTATGAGAAATTCTATAGCTTGTATTGTAGGATCATCAATCTCTATTTTCAAAAAGGAACTGGAGCCAGACTACAACGAAAGAAATATATGACAAGTAATTATGCATCTAGTTGTTGACTTAACTAAGTCAAGAATAGGTCACCAATTCAGTTACATGGAAAGACAATCCACAACGTGGTTTTCTTTATCTTTTTGTAACTTACTTTCAAAAAAGGAGTTCTAAGAGCTCTGTTCTTATATGGTCTCGTTCCCTCAGGACGACGAGTAGGAAGAACCCACTTCCTGAAAGATCGACAAAAGGAAAATAAATATTTTCATACAACATACTTGGAAACCCCAACTACTACAAATCAATCACGCACATTTGAACTTACTCTTTTTGGTTCTGTATCCCACCCCAGTGTAGAAGTAAGGTGCCACTATTATTAGTGGCCCGGATATCTATTTGTGTCACGGAACCTGAATTAGGAGCACTAACATCCACCTGTTGAATTGGATAGGGTCATAGGAGAAACTCATGTTGAAAAATAGGAATCTCAATTCATCTTAATTCAATAAATTTCTGGGGTCAAATACAAATGAAAAAAACCAAAGGTGTTGATACCTGCAATTCACTGTTTCCGTCAAGGCTGAACTTTCCTGCAAGTTGCTGCAAGGAAAGAGAGAGTCGGAATCAACTGATGTCCAAACCAGAAAAGACATGTACAAGACAGAATTTTCAGGTTCTCAAATTATCAATTCATTTTACCGATTTTAAGCTCATATCACCAAGATATCTATTATTCTTCATTGAAGCAAGGATACAGAGTGAACTTTAGGACACTGGTGAACAGAATTTAGGTTGGAAGTAGATAAAAACAATTTTCTCTGCGATGATTGTGATACTCAAGTCTTAATCGGAAAGGGTGGAGTGATAAAGTTTTTCTAATTTTTTTGGGTTTGAAAACATCTTCCAACCCTGAAAGACAGCCAGGAAAAATCTGAAAAACCAGAGCATTCAAGTGTTGATGAGCAGTTTCTATAACGGATGTAGTTTTACGCTCTCAACAATCAGAATCCGATTAAGTGCTTGCAATTGGCTAACACAGTTTGTCAAACTTTTTCCATTATGTTAGGATCGAAACACACGCACACGATTCACGAGTATACCGTAAAGAAATCGACACAGCAATATACATGGTTCTCCAAAGACCGGGTATGTCCACGGGAGCGATAACAGTTTTTTACATAAGATTTTACAATAGAGCAAAAGTTCCATCCTTCTCATTTTCGGACCCGGGGACCTGCAGTGAGCAAGTCACTATAGGGGTGTAGTGATCATCCAAACTGTCCGTTTCTCCTATCGATAGTTCAGCTTCGTTATTAACTTTTAATAGTCAAAATATATTTTTACTAGTAAGAGTAAACAAACATATCTAAATTATTGATAATCAAGATGAATGGCTTGGATTGTATACTACATGGGGTGCTACCGGGTTGCTCACTACAGGGTCCCGATTTGATCATTTTTCTGAAAAATATGGGGAAAATTGCAAATCAAACAAATTACAAATCCGTAATTAATAGAGTACCTCATAAGCCGAATCAGTGGCTAAAACAGCCTGAGGAAAATCAGAAACAGCTCGATTGGTTCCCATTGCCAACTTGGTTTTCCTCACATTCAAAATGTTGCCCTTGAACGTGGTACTTATGGGCGATTTGCGTAACTGCGAATTCACTTGAGATTGAAATAAAGTATTGCTCGGAACGCAAGGGGAATTGATCTTGCTTTGATGCTCCAACACAGTCGGAGCAAGCAAGCTCTGGTGAAGAAAGTTATGCCCTGTCGAATTGCTCATGTTCCTCCTCGATCAACAAAAATTAGAATCTGCATCAAATCAAGAATCAGTACAGATTACGAGTATATATTCTAGCATAATTTGCGTGTATACGTGAATGTGTTCACCGAACTGTTCTGTTCACGAGCAGCTCGAGGCTTCACTTGTTAGTGGCTTTGTGTTAGTAAACGAGTCCAGCTCAAGCTCAAGTTTTAAGCTTGTGTAAATGAGCCGAGATTCAACTAGTTGTTCGAACTCGAAAAACAAGCCCCTGTAAATGAGCCTAGCTCGAACACGGAGCGTTGTGACAGTTGGGAAAGTCATTTTGAGACAAATCAAAAGTGAAATGTCGGCAGAGAAATTTTGGAGAATTGGAGACAGGATTAAAAAGGTGAAAACTTTTGTGATTCAGATTATTTCAAATTGCATTGAGGCGTAGAATATAATTCAAATAATTTACAAAAACAAATTATACTAGTTCTAAAATTTTGTGAAAATTTGGCCTCTGTTCATCCTTCATGGGAGACGATTGGAATTCCAAATAAAAGGCCCAAGAACACAACTTCTGGACACACCTGTATTCGGAGCCATCCGATGTAGGTGGGCTCACGTGTATTGAACGGCTCTCAATACAGTTAAGTCCGCAGTTGTGTTTTGTGTTTTGAGATTGTGCTCCTAACATTGCTGAATTCCAAATCTGACAGAATGCGGTTTATGAAAGAGAGCAATGGAATTGAGAAGAATACCTACATTCAAGGAATAGATCTAGAGAGAGAGAGGTGCAGAAGAATTCCAGAGAGAGAGAGAGAGAGAGTTTTGAAGATGAAGCTGGAAGAGTTTCAGTGGTGAAGGAGTAAAACAGGAAAATGAGGTTGAGAAATGGGCGCTTTTTAAAAGATCTTCGGACACGTGGCGTGGTTCTATAAGCTCACGTTGTGATAAAGAGTCGGGATGAAAACTTCCATGTGCGATATTCGGAAAATTGGGTCCGATTTTTTCTGCCCTGAACTTATGTGGACTTTCTGCTGAGAGATTTTTCGTCGGTAGAATATGTGAACTTTTTTTAATGTTTTAAATTCAAAGGTCAACAAACTTCTCGGCACAGTAGCACATGAGTTTTCAGAACAGAAGATCATGTTTCAGGAAAATTTGCCCCATGGTTTTCTTTCTTTACGGCTGAACCCCATTTCAGAATAATTTCTTAAAAAATACAGTAAGTACCTATTTTACATTTTCAAACTCAAAAATAATGTAAATAAAAAATAAATTTTCAATTTTTTTGGTACCGTATAAAAGATCTCAATGAAATCTATCAAATAAGATTCATATTGATAAGAAAATTATTTACGTAAGAAAATATTTTTTGAATTTGAAATTACCTTCTTAAAAAATAAGTATTTATTTCCCTTTCGAAAACGGGACTAATAAGAATCGAATTCTCCTGATTCATCAATTAGTCTGGAGGGTCTAGTTTTTCGTATCCTTTTCAGGTTCACATAAATAATACTTATTCAATTTTTAAACCCGTGAAGAACATCAATAATGTTAAAAATCACTTGGATTATATGATTTTGGAATAGATCTTACCTTCAAAAGGGTTGCAATAATGTCAAATTAACGTTATTCTACCAACGTAATTTTTGAAGTAATAGACTTTCTCAACGAGTTCTTGAAGTGAACAGTTTGGATTATCAAGGTAAGAGTAGAAAAGAAATGATATTGGCACTCCAAAAATTGATGCAGACACTCCAAAAAACAAAGGAAAATGATTTTGGAATTACACTGATTTTGGAGTGTCTGCATCAATATTTGGAGTGCTAATATCATTTTCCTTCCAAAAATGATATAAAGTACTGGATTCTCTTCGGTCTATTGATTTCAAGTTTTTCTTCCCTTTACATGATCTACCCTTAATCACATAATCCTTTAACATATCATGCGTTCTTGCTCTCAATTATTACTCTCGCAAATTTCAGTTGTTTGTATGCTTGCACTCACCTCACGTATGCCCACGCTAATTATATATATGACTTAGGTCTACCCAATATAAACGAATGAATAGCGGATTGATATTTAAATTGTTGGTTGATTAATGCCCTTGGGATGGAGGACATGTTCACGGATAGTCCAATGCTTGATTTGACGTTCATTTTTGTTGCATGCTTCAATCATGATTTTTTTTTCATGCAAGGGGGACCTTTTGAGTTCGGGGATGCTGCCAAGCGCGTGCAAGATGCATTCGGATTGTTTAAAAGTATTTTCAGCGATTCGGATTAGAAATAAAGAGTTTATTTTCAATCTGGACTAATTGTTGAGATGAACATTCCAAATATGGCATACACCTGCTTGGCAGCGTCTTGGGATCCATATTTTTTCCCCGGGGCTAAATTGTCTTATACTCCCCCTGTTCCAAAATAATTGACCTTTTTGGGAAAGTGTATAATTTTCAATTGCTTATATATTTCAATATGAGTGTTATAAAATATATAATATGGATCTTGTTTGATGAATTTTAATTAGTTCTATTTTTTAAAATTACATAAAACTTCATAAATTAAAAAATATAAATATTTTAAAATGACACGTAGTGCCAAAAAGATTACTCATTTTGAAACGGAGGGAGTAGGGTTTATTAGTTTTCCCTTTCAACTGACAATGACAATTATGAGAACGATTGATTTTAGTCTTGGTCACTACTATATAATTTACTCTCTTTTTTTTTTGATCATTTATATAATTTACTGTTTGATTACGTAAAGCCTTTACAAATAAATTTTGAAAAGGTCTCCTTGACATATACAGTTGTACGTGCATTCACTTCTGACCGACATCAAATAAATTTTGAGATCATTGGAGATTTGGGGTAGTTCGGTGTGATAAGCCAAATGATTATTTACTTATTTTTATTTATTAATTTTTTGTCAATTTTTTTTTTAGATTATTGCTTCATCATGATAAGAGAAATCTAAAAAATAAAAAATTATGATCGAAACCAAATTTTTTTGAATAAAAACAAAAAAAATTGATTTATTGGCTTATTTTTGTTTTTATTCAAAAACTTTATGTTTTGATCATAATTTTTACTTTTAGATTCTTCTCATCATGAAGAAGTAATAATCTAAAAAAAATGACGAAAAATTAATAAATACTAAAAAAATTTGAATAAGAATAAAAAAAACCATTTGGTTTATAAAGCCGATCATTGATTTTGGAAGTACTTCCAAAGGAGTGAGTTGTGTATAAACTGATTCAAACACCCTATCGTTAAAGACTCAGCTCAATTAGAAATTGATTAAAAGTCAATGGAGATTGGTACTTCAAACGATTAATTAGTTAAACTTGTAGAAAATTTCAACTTTTAAGTGAAACTTGCACAAGTCATTAGGGGGTGTTCCAGTTTCTTAAACAAAAAAAGAACTTTCAGAAAAGAAAGGTAATTTCAAGTTCAAAAATCATGTGTTTATGTAAATAATTTTACTTCCAATATAGATCTTGTTTGATAGATCTCATTGAGATTTTTTAAACGATGCAAAAAAATTAAAATATTATTTTTCATTTTCATTATATTTGAGCTTAAAATTACCTTATTTTTGAAAAAGAAGGTTTAAAAAGAAAGCAGAACGGCACCTAATACTCTGCTTTGCCAAACTTGTAAATTCTAATAACAGACTCTCATACTATGATAAGTATTTCTGCACAATCCTAAGTAGTTAGCCAGAGATTTAAAGGTTTGCTCACTCTTATCATGTTTCAACTTCCAAATATCTTACTTACGTGCTATATATCAATACTTCTGGAGCCAATTTATACGAGACTTTCCACCGTTAATTGGTCCTCCGTCCGAGTGGTCGAAAATCTACAACCTCTCGATCGACAAAAAGTTCCATCGACTACAACTACAAGAAAGAGAGAAATAAAAGGCCAATTGATTGAGACAAATTTGGCAGGACACATGTGACTGTCACTATATATATGGTCAAAACATGGCCAGCAAGTAAAGCAAAACTGCTCTCGTTGGATTGGTGAGGAATCTCACATAGAGAGACGGAAA
The DNA here is from genome assembly GCA_014282245.1 of Rhododendron simsii. NCBI lineage: Eukaryota > Viridiplantae > Streptophyta > Magnoliopsida > Ericales > Ericaceae > Rhododendron > Rhododendron simsii. The sequence goes on from CM024964.1 coordinate 5,037,853, forward strand.
TGTGCCTAAAAAAGGCAACTATGTGACAAAAATTGGCTTGTAATTAAGTATATTGAATTTCGTTCTGAAAGTTATTTCGGCACGATTCTTTGGTTAACCACATCTTCCTTGAAACAAGGACAAAAAGCACAACTTTCGTTGGGGCCACATTTCCAAAATAGTTGGTTTTCTTCTTCCTTTCAAAAATAAATAAACAATCTCTTGGCTAATTGAAATGGACAGCTGTTTTTGCCACTTCTCTATTTGTTAATGTCACTCCATTTTTTGTTTTTATTAGATGAATTTACTGATACACCGTGCAATGGTGTTTTAATAAATTCACCTAATAAAGTGTAAGGATATTTTAGTAAATTCATTAAATAAAAACAAGAAGAGGAGTGATGTTTACAAATAGAGGTGTGGCAAAATCAGTTGCCTTAAAATGGGCCAACAAATGGATATTATTCGGTGCATTTTCATTTCACATGGATTTTAATTAATTGGGCTTTGCTAAGTCACAAAATTAATGTGTCACATTAATTTTTAACCCGGGAGAAGCATAAATATCGACCCAATTTAATTAATATATATAATTAAATAGTCCTACAGCGCTGACCCAAAATGTGGTGCTAATAACGGGCGTAAACAACACCGTTCTCATATCCTAATCTCCCGACTCTCAATTGTCATTCGGACAACTCAATTCATAGGTATGGCTTCCGCGCTCTCATTTTCCATCAATATCTAGAGTATGGACAGTCACAGACACACGGGTAATCAAGGTCCAACAGTTGAGGTAGTGTTTTTTTTTTTTTTACCTAATGGAAGTCACTTGAAGTGTAATTGTGTCAAATGGATCTACAAAGTATACAAATTCCATGTAACTCTTAACAACTGAGAATGGGAGGGGCTATAGTGCACTGGCCGCACTATATAGTGTAGTGCGGTTGATCTGACCGTCCATCTCGTTGTGGACGGCTTGGATTTAATCCAAGCTCCTACAAATCCTAACCATCCATTGCTCGGATGAAATCCGAATAGTCTATTGTCGAAATGGACGACCGAATTGACCGCACTATAGGGGTGCACTATAGCCCTCCCGAGTGACGCCAAAAAAGAAGTTTTTTTTTTTTTTTGATCCGACGCCAAAAAAGAAGTTAAAAGAACAAATGGAGATGCTCTAAATTCTTAAAAGAACAAAATGGAGAACTCAGGCTCGCGCTGCCCGAAACCTATGTCCTAAAAGCCCTACAAAGATACTAATATGTATGGAGCTCTGCAACGCACACAGACAGTCCGTGCACAGATTGGGTTGTGAGGTCCACTGCGAGTTCCACACAAATAATCCGAGCCACTCATTAAATGTAAAATAAATTTTTAAGGGTTCTTGTAAAAAAATCAGTTCAATCTGATACCTATAGATGGTCAATCTAATCGTCTAAATTGTCATTATTCTAAAATTTGAATGAAAAGTTAGACAATTAGATCGAGCATTTATAGGATCGGATTGAGCTGATTTTTTGCGAGAATCCTTGAAAAAATATTTTACATTTAATGAACAGCTTGGATCATTTGTGTGGAATCCGTGGTGGACCCTACATTAAAATCTGTGCACAATCTGTGTGTAGACTTTATGATATGTATGCGGGCTCTAAATATTTTCCCTATCTATACTCTATCTTTGTAGGTTGGACCAGCGAAAGATTCATCCCTAGAACTGCATCCTATCATTGTAGGTTGGCCCAGCAAGAAATTGCATTCCTAGATCTGCATTCCTATATATAACTACCAAAAATGCTAAAGACACATACATTTATGCACATATCTTGCACATACATTTTTGTGGGGCCCACATCGGGTCCCACCTATATGATCTGAACCGCTCATTATTTTTAACATAATGTTTTAAGAATTTCTGTAAAAAATCAACTCAGTAGGATATCGATAAGGGCTTTTTCAGAAATCGCAGTGCGAATCAGACTGTTTCACCCTATGATTTCTAAAAAAGCCCTTACCGATATCCTATCGAGTTGATTTTTTATAGGAACTCTTAAAAAATTATTTTAAAAATAATGAGCGGTTCGGATCATATTGGTGGGACCCGAGGTGGGCCCCATAAAAGTGCATGTGCAAGATATGTGCAAAATTGTATGTGCAAGTAGCATCACTGTATAACTACACCCACGCCATGGGAACATGCACACTCAAATATGAGTAGAGGTGTAAAACCGGCCCGGGCTATAGCCTATTAAAGCACGTACGACACATTTAGAAGTTGGCACAATATAACACGGATGCTTAATGCTTTGTTCTCTTTACAATTCAAAAAGAATTTTTCAAAAAATACCCCCTAGATTCTTCCTAGATTTTTCCTACTTCTAACATTTCTCTCTTTATCTCTCCACACTTATTAATCCTACTATTTTTCAAAAAAAATTTTAAAAATCAAACCAAACATGGCATAAGTGTGCCAATCTGCTTCGTAATTTTGGAGCACACAGCACATGCATGTAGAAAAAGCACGAGCACATTTTATCATTTCTGCTTATATACTACATGAGATTGACTGGAAAAAAAAAAAAAATGGGGATTTGTTCTTCCGACAATCAAGCGAATGGATAGTTTTTTATCATTGATTTTCTTCTACTTACTGTATTTATCATCACAAGTATGATATAATTTTAAATAATTACAAAAGAGAAGTGCAAAACCATGACAATATATATAAATGACACGTTGTCTATGTCATATTTATTTGCTATTCTAGTTATGTCTATTTGAAAATTCTTTGTTTTTAACTTATTAAAGTACTATGTGAATTAATTATATTTGGTGTTTCGAAAATGAGAGATCATTTAACATAATATTAGAACATCTTCGACTTCAGTCTTCACCTAATACATGAACTTTTATATTGGATACATAGTTTGTACTCAATATCAGAGCAGAGCCTATGTTACATTACATAGTGTTTTGAGATTATCAAAAAGTTAGCCTCATCCACATGTACATTTGTCTCGCGAAATACGTACTATCGATGTCGTTTTTTTATAACACTATATATGCTCGGACCAACCTACATGTACAATTAAACTCTGAATTCACACTTTCAAAATGATGGCCTTTCAATGATGGTCAACCTAGCTTGTTCGTTTTGGAGTCGCAAAATCTCTTGGCACGATCTTCAATAAATTTTCTTTATCTATCTCTCGACTCATTTCTTTTAAAAACCTCTCTCAAAACACAAACCAAACAGTGCCGTCTTTTGAATTATAAGGAACTTCCCTTAAGCATCACCACTGAACAAAGAGCATGCATGTCCCCAATACAACCAGTTTATATATGGAATTCTTCCCCCTTCCTCACCAACAAATCAATCAAATCAGTACTTACAAATATAATAACCCTAGGCCGCTTCTTATGTTTCCCTTTTTGGTGCCCTACATTTGGGTCGCCACAGCCAAACAATTGCTAGCGAACTTGAAAATAACCTTACTAGCCCTGGCCAACGGGGTGTTAACCCACCTGCCACCCATCTGCGTGACGGCATCGGCGCAACCGTACAAGTTGGTCTCTGCCGTCTGGATGCGGTCGAGGGTGGTGTACGGGTCGTCAATCTTCTGGAGGTAGAGCAGGGCGTCTTTTAGGTTGTCGGTGGCAGTGCCGAAGCTGTCGTGGCAAGTGGAGACCACGGCGTCTTTTGTGACGTTCGGGAGGTTGGATTCGACGGCGCCTAGGCCGTCCAGTAGTGGGCCCATGCGAAGTGTCACGTCCAGCGTTGTCGTGACGGCGTTTGCAATTGCGTCTGGTTGGGAAAAATTGGACACGGGAATTAGTTAATAGAGCATCAAAATTTATACTAAAATTAAGCAAGAAATTTTTAAACATGAGAAGAAGTTTGAGGATTTTTCCTCAAGAGGAAAACGAGCAGAGAGGATTTTTGTACATTATGTTTGCTTATTCTAAAAAGAATTTACCAAAACAAATTCACATAATTGCTCCTCCACGATGTTATAGGTTCTATTCTCCTTGTGGCTAAACATTTTAAATCTTAGGACCACTGGGTTATGCTCAATTGTTATCTCCAAAATCCCAGAATTAATTAGGTGCGCTCAAGCTGACTCGAATATCCAGTTAAAAAAATAGTAAGACTTTTGCACAGACAAAAGCTAAAATCTTGTGACTTAGACTTAAAATTGGGTGCATGGGGTTAACGAAAAGTTGATTAAAATTTCAGGCCAGAGCCCTAGCCACCATGCATCCTTGTGTTTGCCCTATTCGATCAAGACCCATAAATTAGAGAGCTTCAGGCTCATCTCTAATAAATAATAGACATTAGTTTCCTCTCTCTCTCTCTCTCTCTCTCTCTCTCTCTCTCTCTCTCTCTCTCTCTCTCTCTCTCTATATATATATATATATATATATATATATGTGTGTGTATTGTAAGAAGTGTTATTTATTTATCATATTTACCATAAAAAAAAAAAACCACTAGATTTCCAGTTATAATTGTATAAGCTTGGCACATGGATATATCAAGATGCATGCAAAGGAAAAAAATAACCAAGGCAAACGATAGATACGAAAAGTCATTGTCGTAAAGTAACGTTGGTGTCCATGTATGTTGTTTTTGACCTTTAAATTCTATCCCAGTAACAATATGTGATTCTATAAAACTTTCACGAAAATATACTACAAAATTAGAAAGACGTAACAAGCGAGACAGATGAGACACATGAATGTTATTATTTGATGATAATATTCGTGTCTCTACATGTTGGTTTTGATCTTCTTAACTTCTACATTAACAAAGAATACTGATTCTATAATCTTGTATTCAAAAAACAAACAATGGATCCTACTAAATTTAAACAAAAATAAAAAGTAGTATTTTCTAGGGCACCTTTTTGGGTTGTTGCTCCCTTCACCATTTGGGTACAGAGCGCCTTGTAATCAGCGGTCCTGCACCATTGGTTGATGCCCTTGAACCGCGCTTCAGCTCCACCGGCGGCGAAGAGGAGGATGACGGCGGCGGCGGCCACAAAGAGGAGTGAGAAAGAGGGGTAGTCCCTTAAAGCCATGCTTGCAATTTTCTTCTTCTTCTTCTCTCGATCTCTTCCTCCTTCAATTTATCTCTCTCTCTCTCAAAGGGCCTCCCTGTTTTTGTCCAGGGGTCGGAATAGGAAGGGGCTCAATTGGGAACGAGAGGTGATTTAAATAACATTTTTTCCTAATTAGGAAAGATCTAAATTGGGTTTTTCCTTTCTGAGGTTCACCTTCATTATAGGAAGCTTTTGGATACAGAATCGGTGGTTGGGGGGGAGAATTTGGCATGTATTTTGACTAGGTCTTGAAATTATTCATCTGGCAGAATTTGTTGGAGATTTAGCTTCCCAAAGTATCTAATTATGAACCTTTTTACCACTGGAAAAAATGAGCGAGCAATTAAACTTAGGGGATTGATTTTCACATTTCATTTTTGATAATATTCACACTTTTTTTTTTGTTTGTTTAGTGTTGAAAGTTTATGAACTTTTTTTGCTAAAATACAAAAAGAAAAAAAAAAGAAAAAGAAAAAGAAAAAGAAAAAGAAAAAAGGAGTGTAAAAATCAATTTTCTTAAACTTATCTTCATCTCCGACAAAATCAATGTGGCCAGGGCTGATAAATGAACAAAAGAGATCGTGTTCGTTCATTAAAAGTTTGTTTGCAAAGTTTAATTTGCATGTTTTCTTGAAGTTCAAATAAATTACTATTCGGCTCGTTCAACGCATCATTTTCTAAATTATAGTAATTAAAGATACTCGAGATTAGCTTGTGATCCATGATATACTCGATTAAAGGTCCTTCAAGTTCAACCCATTTCATAAACAAGCTAAACTTAAATGTATTTTGGAAGCTCATTAATCTTTCCAACCAAACTTGAACGGTTCGGCTCGTTCAATACATTTATCAACCCTATGAAGTTGTGGCGTTGTGCTGTGACTTCACGATTCAAATCCCCTGAAAAAAGAGTTTATACCCATTTATTAGTGCATGTGAGTTGGCGATGGGGCCGTTGGGCTAAACTTGGTTCTCTTACCAAAAAATTCTTCTCAAGAAGGGTATAAAGGTCATCCATTGCTTCTAGAAAATCTTCTTTGGACATATTTCTCTTTTGAGCACTTTTCTTTTTAGGAAAATGATTTGGATGTATATGTCTGAACACACATGTCCATCAAACCGTATTCTGAAGAATCCTAACTTACGTGTGTCCAGACATCAGCGTAACTCAACTCTATTTTTTAATACCTGAAAAAGTAGAGTTTTTTTATTTTTATTTTCTTTTGAACGAATGTTTTCGGAAAATTATTCTCTATTTTTAATTGTTTCATTATTTCCTTCCAGAAAGTTACATAAAAGAAGAAGAAGAAGAAGAAGAAGAAGAAGAAGAAGAAAGATTACGTAGCTGATCTAGTAATGAAACACAAAAGGTGGAAGGATAATCAAATGGAGGGTGGGATGGTTATCCATGGCACAGTTATCCATGGTTTCATACTTTCATACCTTGGTCACAAAATTCTTGGAACTCTTTTGTGCTGTCGTTCTCAATTCTCATACTATGTTCGTACTCTCAATTTTCGTTCTTGCTCTCGCAGATTTTAAAAGTTTGAGATGCATTTTAAAGACGCTTTTACATTCTCGCTTACGCACGTGCACGCGAATTATGTGACTTAGTTCCACACTACCACGTGAAAAGCAACATGGCACACATTTGGATTCAACTCATTTAAGAGTATCAATGTCGGACTCTTTGAGAAATTTTTGTTAAGGGTGGATTATACAAAAAGAGAAAAAGTGAAATTTAAATGAGTACTACTACTATACTATGTTTGGGAAATTTTAAGATATCTTCTGTGAGAATCCGTATACTTAATTAGGAGGTGTTTGGACAAAATCCCCATGGCTTATTGGCTTTCCCGGCAAAAATAAGCCTTCTGACACACTATGGCTTTTTTGGCTCATTTTCTCCAGGAAAGCCAGCTCATTTTTATTCCCGAACAGCCCCAAAAGTACAAAGAAATGAAAAAAGAAACCAAGCAATGGGCCCCATGACCCCAGAGGGCCCAAATTATACAGCCTGGTACACTGGATGGACTGGAAAACATAGCTCCCTATACCTATGGCGGGTATTAATTATCAAAATACGTCATTTGCCGTTATTTTCCCCCGAAATAAAAATGAACCCAGTCTGAACAATATCAGACTTGGGACCCTACTGGGCCGCTGGCCATCAAGATCGGCAGGGGTGTCGGCTTTTTCAAACCAAACGACCGCGTTTTGCTGCATGAAGTTCATCCCCTTTGTTCCTTATTTGTTGGTTCCCATTAAATGGGCAAGATGGCTCATGATTTATTGATTTTTTTTTTTAACCCCTTTTGGGCCTTACAAAGATAATTCAAACTACTCATTATTTTTCCAATTTTTTTTTTTGAGTTATTGCAAAAAAATTAGCTCATTTCCATATCGATCTCTTTCAGAATTCGTAGGGTAAAACGCTTAACTTCATATTAATGATTTATTGAAATGAGCCCCACAAAGATAATTCAAATCGCTGATTATTCTTCAAATATCGTATTGAGCTAATTTTTTGCAAGAACCCAAAAAAAGAAGAAGAGTGGTTTGAATTATCTTTGTTGGACCCCAAAGGGGCCCGGAAAAATTAATAAATCGTGAATCATCTAGCCCATTTAATGGGAACCAAACAAGGAACAAAGGGGATGGACTTCTTGCTGCAAAACGGGTCGTTTGAAAAGGCCAGCACCCCTTCCGATCTTGATGGCCAGCAGGATCCCCAAGTCCGAGAAAACCCCATCAAGGATTGAAGAGTTACATACATATACAATACTCTCAAAAGCCTACTCTTTCTTTCGTTTTTTTTAAAAAAAAGTGACATACGGGGCGGTTTGAAAAGGCCAGCACCCCTTCCGATCTTGATGGCCAGCAGGATCCCCAAGTCTGAGAAAACCCCATCAAGGATTGAATAGTTACATACATATACAATACTCTCAGAAGCCTACTCTTTTTTTCCTTTCTTAAAAAAAATGTGACATCATGTCTAATTTCTCGTTATTTTTTCTCATATGTAAACTTTGATCTCAACCGTTAACACAATCCTATACCAGCGGTGCTACCTCTACTATAGCGCTCAATTTTACTGTTCGTCTTGAAAGCGGTGAAGGAAACGTTGAAACAGAGCGATGGAAATAGACTTTCTGATCCCCTACATGCTCACATTAACATGAGCCTTTCTAACATGCGAGGGGACCAATTGGTCCGGTTTTCCACATGCACGAAATAAGAAGGCGACTTTTGGAAGTTACAACTGACTAACTGAGTGATTGGTTCTTTTTGGGCCATAGGAGCTCCAATTAAAGACAAATACATAGCTTAAAATAGAGATGAAGCAACAGGCATGTGCTACTTGACAATTGAAAGGTCCACATCATTGCTCTTGATTAAGGCTAATCATGTAGCCTAATGAAACACAAAAGAAATTTAAAAAAGAGTGGCTATCCATAGTTTTATATTGGTCACAGAATCCTTGGAACTCTTCTGCGTTTTCGCTCTCAATTTTCGTATTATGTTTGCACTCTCAATCTTTATTTTTGCAAATTTTAATAATTTGAGATGCGATTTAAAGACGCTTTTACGTTCTCGCTTATGCTAGTGCATGCGAATTATGCGACTTAGCTCTACACTACTACGTGAAAAGCAACGTGACACATTTGGACTCAACTCGTTTAGAGATCTAGTATCAATGTCGACTCTTTGAGAAATTTTTGTTAAGGGTGGATTACAAAAAGAGAAAAAGTGAAATTTAAATGAGTACTACTACTATACTATGTTTGGGAAATTTTAAGATATCTTCTGTGAGAATCCGTATACTTAATTAAAGTACAAAGAAATGAAAAAAGAACGAAGCAATGGGCCCCATGACCCCAAAGGGCCCAAACTATACGGCCTGGTACACTGGATGGGCTGGAAACATAGCTCCCTATATACCTATACAATACTACTACTAGAAAATTTTTAGAAAATGAGAACTTCACTGATATATCAAATAAAATCGGAAAATGATTTTGTCACTCCATTTTTTGTTAACACCACTCCCCTGCAAGTGTATTTTTGCACCAAAAATACACTTGCAGAGGAGTGACGTTAACAAAAAAGAGAATGACAAAATCAGCAGCCATAAAATCTTCGACAATTGTACAAATAACAACCATACAAACGACCCAACAACATACACAGAATAAACAACCTAGCAAAACAAAGGGAATTAATACCCGCCAAGGAAATTTTCAATACTAACAAATGTTCTCAGCATATCCGTGGCGGGTATTAATTATCAAAACACATCCTTGGCCGTCATTCACAAACGAACCAAGTCCAAACAATATCGGACTTGGGACCCTGCTGGCCATCAAGATCGGCAGGGGTGCCGGCCTTTTCAAACCAAACAACCCCGTTTTGCTGCAAGAAATTCATCCAATTTGTTCCTTATTTGTTGGTTCCCATTAAATGGGTAAGATGGTTCATGATTTATTGAATTTTTTTTTTTTACCCCTTTTGGGTCTCACAAGGATAATTCAAACTACTTATTATTCTTTCAATATTTTTTTTTGAGTTATTGCAAAAAATTAGCTCAATTCCATATCGATAGGGGCTCTTTCAAAATTCGTAGGGTAAAACACTTAACTTCATATTAATGATTTATTGAAATGAGCCCCACAAAAATAATTCAAACTGCTCATTATTCTTCAAATATCGTATTGAGCTAATTTTTAGCAAGAACCCAAAAAAAGAAGAAGAGCGGTTTGAATTATCTTTGTCGGACGCAAAAGCGGCCCCAAAAAATTAATACGGAGTAATCATGAATCATCTTGCCCATTTAATGGGAACCAAACAAGGATCAAAGGGGATGGACTTCTTGCTGCAAAACAGGGTCGTTTGAAAAGTCCAGCAGTGCCCCTTCCAATCTTGATGGCCAGCAAGATCCCCAAGTGCTCAAGGATTGAAGAGTTACATACATATACAATACTCTTAGAAGCCTACTATTTTTTTTCCTTTATTTAAAAAAAGTGACATACGGGGTAGTTTGAAAAGGCCAGCACCCCTTCCAATCTTGATGGCCAACAGGATCCCCAAGTCTGAGAAAACCCCATCAAGGATTGAAGAGTTATACATATACAATACTCTCATAAGCCTACTCTTTTTTTCCTTTCTTAAAAAAGAAAGTGACATACGAGGTTGTTTGAAAAGGTTACCACCCCTTCCGATCTTGATGGTCAGGAAGATCCCCAAGTCTTAGAAAACCCCATCAAGGATTGAAGAGTTAAATACATATAAAATACTCTCAGAATTAAGCCTACTCTTTTTTTTTCCTTTTTTTTAAAAAAAAAAGTGACATCGCATCTAAGTTCTCGTTATTTTTCTCATATGTAAACTTTGATCTCAACCGTTAACACAATTCTGTACTAGCGGTGCTATCTTTATCGTAGCGTTCAATTTTACCGTTCGTCTTGAAAGCGATGGAGGAAACGTTAAAACAGAGCGATGGAGGTAGACTTTCTGATCCTATACATGCTCACAGGAACATGAGCCTTTCTAACATGCGAGGGGACCAATTTTGGTCCGATTTTCCACATGCACGAAATAAGAAGGCGACTTTTGGAAGTTACAAGTAACAGCTGACTAACTGAGTGATTGGTTCTTTTTGGGCCATAGGAGCTCCACTAAAAGACAAATACATAGCTAAAAATAGACATGAAGCAATTGAAAGGGATGTGCCACTTGACAATTGTCATCGAATAGTATCGTCACACTCTTTACCTCCCCAGAAAAAGGAAAAGACAAATTAGTGCTCTAGCAAGCATATGCCCCACAGAAAATTATTAATAGCTCCGGAGTATCGTAACGTGGTGTTCCAGAGGTTTTCTTTATCACGTATTGGTGTGGGTTACACCACCAAGATAAGGTTCCGGAGCACCATGTGGCAGTGCTCCAAGAGCACTGAATAATCATTCATGCAGTCATGCCCCACGTACGCTATCTCCAAGAGCATTGAATAATTTGAAGCTTAAAAATTACACGTAATTTTGTAGAGGACTAACTTTAGGGGACGGGAGGGGTTGGAGTTTTGGAAGACGAAGTAGTTATTTTTTGGCCGTCTTGTCATTTTATAATCAAAGGACATGTTGGATGTGGTGTACTCTTTGAATGAGTGTGTACGGGAATCTAAAATACCTATAAGTTATCATCCCGAACTTAATGTAAACACAAGGACGGACCGGGGGATGGATGAGTCCGGGCGACCGCCCTTCCCACGTTACATTACTAGTAGGTTTCTCTCAAAAGCGTTAAATTCTGTATACGTTCGCACACCCAACATTATTTTGAACAATTCAACACCTGCTCAACCAATTATAATAACTTTGGTAAAAAATAATATTTTTAGAAATACATTTTTTTTATCAGCCCTTTAGAAATACTTTGGTCGAGTATATTTACAATAACAGTTTAGGTAATATTTTTACAACTTATGTCGGAGCAATTAATTAATATCACCCTGTGTTACAATTTTTTTCTTATGTTCACCCACCGAACCTTAAAATTCTCCATCCGTTCTTGCGTGAACATCTTGAATTCACAAATCTTTCAATTTTTTTCTCCACCAATTAATCATATATACGTTGTACATACGTGCAATGCAAGCAATTTGTTATAGACCAAACGAGCTAAGCAAGTAGCAGCTGAGAGCTAGCCAGGCCTGCAACTTGGATGGAGACATTAAGGGTAACAAATGCGCGCTTGGTAAGCAAGATGTAGGTTTTTTTGACTTTTCAGGACCACTCACGCTTTGCCACGTGGCATAATATATAGTTGAATATTTCAACTATGAAATCATAAAAAGAAATATCAACGACTGTCTTGATTTGTGAAAATCGCACTTTTCAAAGAAGAAATTAATTTATTTATGGCTGAGTCGTGAATCTTACATTTCCAGCCACCGATCAGTGGTTGCGACGTCATACAAGTACTTATAAGATGTCAAAATTGTTCTCTCAAGCCGATAAAATTAAAAAAATAAAAAATTGTTCTCTCATCTTTACCTACCTCTCAATTGCAGCTACCCATTCGGATCTCAACCGACGTCAGTCCCCTCCTTAATTTCATAAAAAGAAAATTCAACGCCTGTCTTGATTTGTGAAAATCACACTTCTCAAAGAAGAGAATAACTAATTGCTTACGGCTGAGCCGTACGTTATCAATCTCACAGTTCCAGCCACCTATCAGTGGATGCAACTAGGGCCGTAAATGAGCTGAACCGAGCTGAGCTTTGTTGAGCTCGAGCTCGGCTCGAGTTTTAATGAGCCGAGCTGAGTTATTTACTAGACGAGCTTCTTTAATCGAGCGGAGTCACCTTAAACAAGCCGAGTTTTTGTCAAACGAGCTGAGCCGGCTTATTTACTAAGCTAGCCGAAAACTCGAGCTTGAACTAGGCTCGTTTAGTAAACTGTAAACGAGCCAAGCTGAACCATTGCCTTAACGAGCAAAGCCGAGCCAAGCTTGTGAGCTGCTCGATTTGTTTGTTGGAAAAAATATCGGCAGTAACGAATAATCCAGAGAACAATTTCATTGATAATGCAACAATTACATAATTGAAACAAATACAATTACAAATCAGAATTACAAGAACGAGATATGAACAGAATACTTAGAATCGAACCGAGTCCCGTGTGGTACCACGGTCTCCTTAAGAAATATTCGCCGCCTACCGTGGGTGTTGTAGGTTGTGTCGGCGCCTTTCTCCCAGGGTTGGCTCGGCTAAACCGCAAGCCGCCGGAACACCGCCGTCGACCGCCTTGGCGAACTAACTTCCGCCTGTCTCACTCTCTCTCAAAGAACGAATATCAGAGCTTGGAAGGATTGCTTTGTTTTCTGCTCTTTCCCCAATACGTGAGCCTCCCTTTTATAGGGTGAAGGAGGCAGAGGAGGTTCAATGCTGCAATCAATAGGCCAATGAATTCTGCCTTTGAATTGTGCCAATGCATAGGGAGGTTACGGCAATAATGCACCATCATGAGGAAGGTTACGGGAGTTATAGAATTCCACAATCAATACGTCTATTGATTGTGGTGCGTCCAGATTCAACGAACCCGGGACCGGTTGCCTCGGGAGACCCTCCAAAATTCCGGTTTCATTCACCCGAAATTCCGTAAATTTCCAACATTGTTTACCTCCCTAGATCCAATGTCATACAAACACTTGAGATGTCAAAATTGTTCTCTCATCTCCACCTACCTCTCGATTGCGGCTACCCAGCCATTCGGATCTCAACCGACGTCGGTCCCCTCCTTAATTACCTCATCGACATCCTCACTCTAAATCTACTTACACCACCAAATCACCATCTCACACAAATCACAGCCATCACAACCACAACCGTTAATTACTAGCTAGCTAGCTAGCTTCAATTAATCACGTTGAAGTTCAGTTTCAATGGCATAAAGGATTAATTGATGAGGATAAATGGGGTCCTTCGCAAATCACAATGTGGACTTTCCATCCTCGTCGACTTCAAATAAAAAATTGTCAAAAATAACCAATCGAAATCCAACCCAAAGGAAATCTCGGAATGGGTGGTTAGAGATAGCAGGAGAGGGGGTTCAATCTCATCTGTTTCGAAAATAAAATTACCAGTGTAGTGTATGAGATGATTGCTTCCTACTCTATGTAGACTATCTTCAAAAAATAAAATTACTGAATTTATTAGTGAACTAAGACAACTTCGAGAAAATACTTTATATAAAAAAAATTATTTAAAACCTATTTTAGCAGATCCGGATCCTCTCCGGTAACTTTCTGGAACAGTTGCTGAGTTGTGCGCAAAAGTGAACCCCATAATGATATTCTGATCGGTAAAAATATTTAGTAGTGTGAGAAAAAAAAAGTGGACTGTCCGAGATACAGACCGGAGAGAATCCCAATCCATAAACTATCAAGGTCAAATGAGAACACTCGCGTCACTTTGAATCTCGAAAAGGATTCCAGAAAATCTAGCCTGGTTTAATAAGTCAACATAAGCCAAGTTCCTTTTGGATTTTTGGGAGTCAATTATTGGGAACAAGTTGCTTATTTAAGACCAACCACATGCCTGCTTCCAGACCACTTATTACATGACAATAAAATTCAAACTTCATTAAACATTAAGCACTTCACATCCCAACATCTCCCTTGTTTGAAGGGAAAAATGCTAGCCACCTTTCAATTTCGCATTCATTTCAACATGTTATTAGACTCATGAAACCCTTTGTAAAAAAAAAAAAAAACTCATTTAAAAGGATGAGTTCTTTTTGGTCATGCTCGAAACGGATCGCCACTGTTAGTCTCTCCTCTTCCCGTCCAACGTACGTAGCGTACGTAGTATATAGAAAACAGATCGACCCCCATTGGGCTAACCAAATATGGCACTTATAAAGGGAATGCCTCTTTAACTACTTGATAAGGCAGTTTTGTAAAAGTGCCCTTTGAAAAGTGCCCCTTAATCACCATTTTGTTGTAATGTCTTTTTTTATTGGGCATTGTAAAGACGAAAATGTAATTTTAAAAAAATGCTGACGTTTTTTATGACTGACAAAAAACATTATCAAATAGTTATACCTATACTAAATTAATACTATTAGAAGAATACAACTATTTTATTCATTATTAAAATTTTGTAATACAATGACTATAAATAGGTAGGAGGTACATCAAACTAGATTGACACATATTCAAGTACCAATCATTTACAATTATTAAACTTATATGCACGAAATAATCATAAAATAAATATAATACTTCTCTGTCTGTAATCATAAACTATGCTTAATAAACCATGGACAAAGATGTTGTGGTACAACTTGACAAGAAGTCTACGGAGTATTTAATTTACAGTACAAGCCAATGGCAAAATTGGTGTACTTGTTTGTTGGTTTCCCAAAAGCAAATTTTTAATCTTTTGGTATATGCAGTGTGTACATCTCTCATTTTGTAATTAATTGTTTTAAATCTTCAAAAAAAAATTTGTGCCCATGTTTTTCCGTGCTCATATCCACTGAACTCTCATTTGAGTGCGCAAATTGTTCTTTCTGTACTTCATTGCTAACATGTTTATCCGTCTTCACTAACTTTGCAGCAAGATCACATCCTTTGACACTACAACAAAATTGGGATCTAGCAACGCTCAAAAACGTCACTACAGAACACAAAAAGCGTCGCTAAAGACTATACCAACGGTTCACCAACCGTCGGCCAAACCGTCGTGAGATATCCGTCACTGTAGAGGTATAGCGACGAGTAACGGTTTCTTTAACGACGCTTATAACCGTTGCTAAAGACTTTTTTTTTTTTAGAAAAATCACCATTGTGGGACAAAATGGCCACGTGTCCTTGGTGTGTTCCTGACGTGGCACTCACATGTCGCCCGCGTGGCGCTGACATGGCTCCCTCAATGAAATTTTGAAATTGAATGTCCGATCCATTAAATTCACCTTAGAAAAGTTAGACAAGTAGAGCTTCGCAAGACAGATCAACTTTTTGCTATCAAAAATAGAAAATAAATTTCTAGGCTTCAAGCAAGTCACATGGTAGTACTCCGTATTCGCCTATGTAAAAGGATTGTTTAGATCTTGAAGTTGCATATCTAAGATCTGTGGGTTGATTTTTGAGCTTGGTAACATGGGTGTTCAAGCATTTTTGGGTAGGGCGTTCAAAAAATTTTGAATAGGGTATTTAAGAAGGTCTAAACTAAACTAAACTAAAAATATTACATGTATTCTAGGAATAAAAATAAAATTTTTTGGGGTGTTCTAGTGACCACCCTTTGTAAAGCGTGGAGCCGCCACTGGATGCTATTGAAGTGGACATATCTATATAAACAGTGATATATGAGGACCAAACGTATATTGGGTGCGACCCACATTCGCCAAACAATTCTCCTCAAATTTATGTCTGAATTGTACACCTCGCAAGTGTCATTGTTGTATATTTTTATTTGAAAGTAAACATGACAATTTAAAACAGACCAATAATTATTTTTCAATGGTCAAAGATGTTCGAGCTAGCTTACATGAATCTCAACTAACCCCCTCCTTGCTAATAAATAAATAAAAAAAACTAATCCCCTCTCTCGTCCAATGCATTCACGCTGGAATTAGAAAATTCACAAAAAAAATTAGTAGTTTTTGCGGTCTCACCCCAACTAATGGTCAGGGGTAGAGCTATGTTAGGGCCCGGGGTCCCCGGATCTCCGAACGTCCCAATTTTAAATTTTTTATTTTGTGTATACGTGATTTTGAATATTATTGATAATTATTCATGTATAGCTACTTATAATCTTAATAATTTTGGTTCGATTCGGTAAAAAAATCGGTTATTTTTTATATTCTTATTTCTCAATTTCTTTCATAAATGAAAAATAAAAGCGTGATAGTTATTGTAGCCTAAAGAATAATTTCAATGTACAAATGTAATGACTTGAAAAGTCAAAACTTTATAATATAAAAAAATATATACATTCTAATAAAAAAAATATATGTCTACCGATCCTTTAGAATTAAAATCTTGGCTCGGTCACTCCTAATGGTCTAACTGATTTGCCGTTAAATAGAACGCTGTTCTCAGTATATTTTCCACTTTCAAAAGTCAAGCCCTAAACTGCTATCTATCGGCACTGAGAGAGAGAGAGAGAGATCACAGAGTACTCTGTCTCTCTGAGGACTCTGTTTCTCTCAATTTCACCAAAACAACCCCTTGAAAAATGGAGAACTCTCAACCAAACACCCCCCAAAATATGGAGAACTCTCAACCCTCATCAAATCCCATCTCCGAAAAGTTCCCTATCCCGGTAGACTCCGAACACAAGGCCACAGTGTTCCGCCCGTTCTCGGCCGCGGCGCCGCACATGCAGGCGTTCCACCTCGCCTGGTTCTCCTTCTTCTGCTGCTTCGTTTCCTCCTTCGCCGCCCCGCCCCTGCTCCCGATCATTCGCGACAACCTCAACCTCACCGCGACCGACATCGGCAACGCCGGCATAGCGGCCGTTTCCGGCGCCATGTTCGCCAGGGTAGTCATGGGAACCGTGTGTGACCTCTTCGGACCCAGGCTCGCGTCGGCTTCGCTCATACTTGCTACGGTGCCCGTGGTGTTCTGCACCGCTATGGTTAACTCGCCTGTCTCCTTCCTCCTCGTACGCTTCTTCACGGGTAATATTTTCATGGACAATACTACTCACACAACAATTCAAACACAACAACTTACACAACCTCTCACATACATGTGGGGCCCACACATAGTAGTGTGTGTGGAGCCCACATGTATGTGAGAGGTTGTGTAAATTGTTGTGTTTGAATTGTTGTGTAAGTATCATTTTTGTATTTTCATACTAGTGAAAAACTTCACGGAAATGCTTTGGACACAGATGTCTTGCCATAGATGCGTTCGCCCGAAACAGTTTGATGTACGTAACAATATCTATATGCGTCAAGTGAGGGCAACATGCTCAAACAATTTCACACACATCTGCAACTAGATATGTATCATCACTCAAAACATAGCTGCCAAAAAAATTGACACCTAATTTCATACGGGTAACGAAATGGTGATATTTTAGGGCAATTGATTTCAGAAGATGATTTTCACTCCTGTTTTAATATCCACACTTCTTTTTTTGTTTTTATTCACATGAATTTATAATATTGTTCTTGAATGTGTGAAAAATGTGTTGAATAAAAGACAAGATAGTAATTCAAGTGGATAAAAACAAAAAAAGAAGTGTGAATTGTAAAAAGATGAGTGTGAAAATCGATTCTCTTGATTTTCACTCTTCATTTTAACCATTTGCAATTTTTTATCATTATTTGTGTAAAATTTAACAATGTCTTTTTCATGGATGAAAAACGGTCAAGTCAGAAGAACGATATTGTATTTTTATACGAATAAATATCAAAAAAAAAGAAAAGAAAAGAAAAGAAAAGAGTAACCGATGAAAAAAGTATGACAAACAGCAACCTAAGTAAGTATTATATTTGTTTTATATAATTTTTTTTTGAAGTCTTAGGAGGTATGGAGTACTAACCGTACCTATTTTGACAATCGAAATCGTTCATGATATTTTTAAAGAATAACAACTTAAATTTTTGACCAAATATGCTCAATGATGTATGCAAGATTTTACACCTAGATTTTGTGGTGAATACTAATTTTGTACCTTGATAGTACCAAATTTACAATTTTTGCTACCAGCCACAAAAGTAGTTTATAATGCATATTTTTTCCACTTGCCACTTACTCGGTCCCGGTCCGTCCCAAATATGCTAATAATCATTTTTTTCAGATCATCAATTAGCACATCATGATTCGCCGTGAAAGGAACAGAGTTCTTAACTTCTTAGTATAATTTTCATTTCCAAAGTCAAGCCCTAAACATCCAAAGTCAAGCCCTAAACATCTTAAATTTAGCAAGTGCTCTTTACAGTTGTCTTTGGTTAGTGGTGAATTAAATATGCTGATTTTGTTAGATATTTGCACCTTTTTCCATGTCCTTTTCAATAGAACCCTGCTATTGGTACAGCAGCTTCAACACAGACAGGGCGTACAGTGAGCGTTTGGACCTGTCTCAGGTCCAACAATGATAATCGGAGCCGCTCATTTTGTTTAATATATTTTTCTTAAGGTCCCCGCAAAAAATCAGCTCCATTCGACAACAGTAAGGACATTTGCGAAGCGTTCAAAATTGCTTCAGAAATTTTCTAAAGCGATTTTAGACACTTCATAAATGCCCTTATCGATGTCGGATGAAACTGATTTTTTACAGGGACCTTAAGCAAAATATATTGAACAAAATGAGCGGCTCCGATTATCTTTGTTGGACCCGAGACGGACTCAAACGCACGTTGTACGCGCTGTCTGTGCGGAAGTTGCTGTACCAACAACTTCATTTCTGTTTTCAATACATGCTTTGTGGTGGTCCCGATTGTGTATGTGTGTCTAATTGAATGCATCTCTCTTGTTTTATGAATAAAAATAAATGGGGTCTCATGGCCGGTCATGTATCTTAACTAGTTTTGTGCAGTTATGGGAGGTCCAATCATCAAGCTAGTTCCAACCTAAAAAAGGAAAAAAATAAATAAAAATGATAAAGTTGGTTGTCAAGTACAGTAAGATATATATTACCCTGTCGCTGTCCCCCTCTCAACTTGTCTCTCTTGCTTCGAACTATGAAATTCCTAAATTTACGAGCTTTTAAGTCCTAAATCAGCTTACCGTAGGTGTTATACAACCCGAAGTCAAGGATTTTCCACCGTCAAATGGGTCGTCATGATCCAATACACAGCCAAACAAAGAGCTTAAATTGCGAGATGCAATGCGCAACAACACTAACGACACAAACGGAAATACACCAAATTTCACAAATCCGTTTGCAAATATGTCCAAAACGATCTGATGTATGGGGGTCACACTGCCCCAAGTATTTTTGCCACACACATGCCTACACAAAATTTTACTCTAAGTTGTATAGTAAAATAGTTTCTCCTTTCCGCAGGCTTCTCTTTGGCCACATTCGTCTCAACCCAATTCTGGATGAGCTCAATGTTCTCCTCCAAGGTAGTCGGCACAGCCAACGGCGTCTCCGGCGGGTGGGGCAACTTAGGCGGTGGCGCCACCCAACTCATCATGCCCCTCGTCTTCAACCTCATCTGCACCACCGGCGCTGTCAAATTCACCGCCTGGCGAATCGCCTTCTTCATCCCCGCCTTGATGCAGACCTTCTCCGCCTTCGCCGTCTTCTTCCTCGGCCAAGACCTCCCCGATGGCAACTTCGCGAATCTGCAGAAAACCGGGGCCAAGGAGAAAGACAAGTTCAAAGACGTATTGTACAACGCCGTCACCAATTACAGAGGATGGGTGTTAGCACTAACTTACGGGTACATTTTCAAATTTAAATTGACCATTGTATTATTATGACGAAACCATAATAAAAGCATTTCCGTGGATCAAAATTTGGAATGAAATACACACCCATAGGGGTGGTCTCAGCGGTTTGGGCGGAAGCACATGCTTTACTCCTCAAGGTTAGTGTGGTTGCGCTAGCTCCTTGGAGGTTTGAATTGCGCAAGCTGTTGGACTATTCCTCCGTTACCCAAAAAAATTTGAAATGAAATATTCCCTCTTTCCATTTTATTTGTCCATTTTATGACTTACCAGTTGTCCAAATTATTTGTATATTTTGAAAAACCAAAGAATAATATCCTATAAAAGTACTCTTTTACCCTTCTCTTGTTTTTTGTTGGTATTTCAGAAGTCATTTATCATTCTCTCTTAATTTGATGTGACGAGTGCAATTTGAATTTGTGGGCGTTTTTGAAAAGTTAAAGTTCTCTTGATTTGATGTGACAAGTGCAATTAGAATTTGAGGGCGTTTTCAAAAAGTTGAAGTTGGCAAAGTGTTATGATTATATCTATCTTTCGAATGGTGCCCGTTCTACTTAACTCTTTTGCACGTTGTCTTTTTTCAAATTTTTTGGGTTTGTTAATTTTACACAAAATTTTTATGAATTATTAATTCTTTTTGACAAGACAAATCGAAAAAATATAAAATTTCTACTTTTACCCAAATATTTTGATAAAATAACCACTTTTAAACAACAAAAAACTGTCAATTTTTGTGTGTGCTTAAAAGTGGTTATTTTCAAAAATATATGGATAAAAGTAAAAAAATTAATTTTTCGATTTGTCTAAACTAATAATCCATACAAATTTGGCACAAAACTAACGAACGCGAAAAAAAATTAAATAAAGACAAATGTGCACTTTTTTATATTCAAAAGTTAAGTGAAATAACCAAATTTGGTTTTCAAATTGGATAAACAAATTGAATCAGAGAAAGTAACAATTACCGATATAATGGTGATGTTTACATACTAACGGAATTTGCGCTATTCGTAACCTGTGCGAAAATTGTGGTCCTTACAGCTACTGCTTCGGAGTCGAATTGACGATAGACAACATAATCGCGCAGTACTTCTACGACCGGTTCAACGTGAATCTTCGCACCGCGGGGATCATCGCGGCGAGCTTCGGGCTGTGCAACTTATTCTCGAGGCCCGGTGGGGGGTTTCTGTCGGACGCTGTGGCGAGGAGGTTCGGTATGAGGGGGAGGCTCTGGACCTTGTGGGTGGTGCAGAGCTTGGGCGGGCTGTTCTGCGTTCTGCTGGGTCGGGTGGGGTCCTTGAGCGGCTCCGTTGCTGTGATGCTGGTGTTCTCTGTCTTTGTTCAGGCTGCTTGTGGGCTTACTTTTGGGGTTGTTCCCTTTGTCTCCCGAAGGTATGTTTTCTCGAACCACTTCCCATTTATTCGTATCTAACCAAACAAATAAAACCGAGCCTTGTTTCGCAATCAGTTCGGATCGGTTACAAAAATTTTCATGTCATAAAGATCTAAGAGGGCTTTTATGAGCCTGCTGTAAGTTAATTAACACACGTGAGACAATCCTCGTCATTTATCCGGACGTGAGACTATTGGTGAAAAAGATAAAGACTTGAGGAGTTTTTTTTTTATTCTCGTTTCTCCGTGAAACATTCTTACATTACTCATCCATAAATGATTTGGTCCATTTGGACATGTATTTCTTAATGCAAATCTGGACACATATGTGTTCGGAGCCGTCACATGTGTGTATGCCCCGCAGGCATCAAACGGTTTCAGACATATACTTGAATTTGTGTCTTTATATCAGTGTTTAACATTTCTCTTTACTTCTCTATTGTAAATGCTACCATGTTGCATAATTTTTTTCCGTTTTAATTTCTCTCCTATTTTTCCTTCTTATAGAATTTCAAAATAAGAAATTTGGAACTAAGAGTTTTTTTTTTTTGAGATGTCTGGAACTAAGAGTTGAAACTAAACATCTAAAAGTATAAAATTTTCTCATGTTTTTTTTTTTTTTTAAATTTTAAAAAGAAGCATATTTTATCATGCTACTTTTTATATTGGTCCCTCCTTTAGGAAATTAATGCGCCTTCCACTGGGCTCAAGGTAGAGGTATCGATTATGACCCAAGAGAAAAACTTCTTTGCCGCGGTTTCCGTGAAAAATAGTTTACGGATCTCAAATCCCATGCGTCTAAAGTAAATTGAACGTTCCGAATTTTAATGAAATTTTTCTGTAGAAACAAACGACTTTAATTTTATTAAAATTCGGACCGTTGATTTGGAACTAAGAAATTTCAAAATAAGAAATTTGGAACTAAGAGTTGAAACTAAATATCTAAAAGTATAAAATTTTCTCTTATTTTTTTTTTTAAATTTTAAAAAGAAGCATATTTTATCATGCTACTTTTTATATTGGTCCCCCCTTTAGGAAATTAATGCGCCTTCCACTGGTCTCAAGGTAGAGGTATCGATTATGACCCAAGAGAAAAACTTTTTTGCCGCGGTTTTCGTGAAAAATAGTTTACGGATCTCAGATCGCGTGCGTTTAAAGTAAATTGAACGTTCCGAATTTTAATAAAAATTTTCGGTAGAAACAGACGACTTTAATTTTATTAAAATTTGGACTGTTGATTGTCAAAACAAACGACTTTAATTTGACGCCTCTGCAAATGATTTGTTCACGGCCGTGAATAAGTCTTATCTCACGACCCAAACCCATGAAGTCATCAAAATTCAACTTATTACCTGAGTATTATTCACCATGGATCGCTAAACGAATCAAACTATTTAAGTTTGTATTAATGTTCGTTCGTTAAAAACTTATTCAAGATTGATTTGTTATATACACAAAACAAATCAAATAACAAATCAATCTTGAACACATTTGGAGGTTCATTAAGGTTTCAAATCAGGCTCGAACAAGCTACTACTCGGCTCGTTCAGCTTATATATAATAAATAACAATTCAAGCTATTTGATATTGGCTCTTGTTTGGCTTGATTAAAACTTGTTTGAGATCGGCCCGTATCCTGAACATGCTAGGCTCAAACATATTTTTGATGTACATTAAGTTTTTAAATTGAGCAAATTTGATCATCGATCTGCTCGGCTCGTTTGACTCGTTTATCACCCCTTCCACTTCACATCTCCCATTCTTCATTCAGGTCTTTGGGCATAATTTCCGGAATGACCGGAGGCGGCGGAAACGTCGGAGCAGTTTTGACGCAAGTGATCTTCTTCAGAGGATCCAGATTCAAAACAGAGACAGGAATAACCCTAATGGGCATCATGATCCTCTGTTGCAGTCTCCCAACAGTCCTGATCAACTTCCCACAATGGGGCGGCATGTTCTGCGGTCCATCATCGAATGGAGCCACCGAAGAAGACTACTACATGTCCGAATGGAGTTCGGGAGAGAAAGAGAAAGGGTTCCATCAGGCAAGCTTGAAATTTGCTGATAATTGCAGGAGAGAGAGGGGCAGAAGGGTTGAATCCGCACCGACGCCTGATGATACCCTGTCCGGACATGTTTGATTATTCGAATATAAAGCCTGTTCGATTCGTCAAGATCCCCACAAGGAAAAGCATCAACATACAATCCCTTTATGAATTTTTGTGGCTCGTCCTTTTTTTTTTTTAATGTACGGCACACCCTTCTCGATCATCATCTGATGAGACCCATGATGTAAGCCTCGGTTTGATTATGTAAAGACCCGGTATTTTAATAAATAATAATAATTTTCAAAATAAAAATATTATTTTTCTCGTAGTTTATTTAATGTGTTCAATTATTTATACCGTCACACCAATTTTAATTCCATATTCGATCTGGTGATTTTTCTAGCGTGTGCGTGTGTTACTCCGGACCCAACCCTTCCCCATTTCTTACAAAATTTTGGCTGAGTTAAACAGGAAAAAAAATCCCTCATCTCCTCCGTATTTTCCTCATCATTAGATAGCATAACAATATCCTTAGAGCATCAGGAATGTAATAAACAAAACTGAATAATCAAAATTAGCCACGTCAGCTTTTGATTATTCATTTAGAGAGTTGCTAAAGTTAACAATATGAAATTCCACATTGTTACTTTTGATTATTCAAATGTCCAAATTTAATTATTAGTTAAGAGATTGCTAACTTTAATTATTATAATATAAACACTTTTTTAAGCACACAATGTTAATTTTAATAATATTTTAATTTTAATTATTACATTGCGCATTGCGCATGCTGTTAGGGTAGTATCCCCTGCAAAAGTCCAAACGCTTTTTAATGTCCTTCTTTCCCATTTCATTCTTTTGTTTTTCCCAGCAACTATTTTCACGACAGAGAGAATTCAAGAAGTGCACATTTCTTCTTTCATTTTCCATATTCCCTGTCGCCCACAAACGCCATCTTCAGCGACCATGTTCCACCCCATTGATCACCACTGAACTAGCCTTATTCTAGCTTCATTCTAGCTCCAAAATCTGCCTAGAAAAACAGCCTTGTTTCCACTCTAAAACCAGTACCGTAGCAGCCGATTTCAGCTCTCATAACAGCTCCAAAAATCAGCTCCATATCACTCTATAAACTGCTCTGTTCCAGCCTGAAAACAGCCGATCCTACTCCAAAAACCAGCCGCAAAACCAGTCCGAATTGCGGTTCCGACCTGCCACTGAACCTATCTGAGAACCATTCGCCGGACGAGAGATAGTCCAAACTCACCTCCCTAAATATATATTATATTCATTGATTGTTTCATATATTGGTATGAAAATAATCGTACCCGTCGTCGCTAGTCGAAATCTGGCCGAAACTCCCCTGTTTTTTTTTTCTTTTTTTGCCGACTGTTCCGGCCACTGGAAATGTTGAAATGGTTTTGGTATAAATACAGTGTAGTCCCTAATTTATGGTTAGTTTGTTCTACCCTATTTTCAGGGACGGAGTCTAGAATTTCATCACGTAGGGGCGAACCTATATACACAGGAGTAAGACTATATACTTTCATAGGAATTTTTTTTTTTTACATATAATAGTAGTGTTATTTTTTCTTCTTGCAAAGGTGACCGCCCCTACTGGCCTCTCCCTGGCTCCATCTCTGCCTATCGTACAGAAATGATATTTTAAGGCCCGGTCGAGTCCGGCCCGGAACTCCCCCCGTCTGCCGAATTGCCACTGGAATGAAGTTTTTATTTTGAATAGTGCAGTTTAGTCCCTCAAGATAGATTAGCTTATGAATCGAACCCTTAAGTATTAGAAGCTAATTCTATAAACCCCAAGTGTGGGGGGCTGATTTCTTTTCCTCTATCTTGACCCTTCTGAACCGGGTGACGTGGCGCCGGACGTCGTGCACCTGCAGAACTGGAGGGGGTTGTTCCTCCGGGAAAAAGCTCCGACGTTCTAGTCAGAAAAGAGGAGCCGGGAAGAAGTTTGGTAAGGAAATATATGCTAGGAGGGAGAAGAGTGTTTAGAGAACTGACCATTTTACTTGGAGGAGGTATCTCTCTATTTATAGGCGAAGAGGGAAAGAGTGTAGAACGGGTTGTTTTTGTCACCCACGTGCTTGGTGACACTCGGATGATGTCACGAGTCAGGAGCATTAAATGAACGCCGCCTGTTGGGAAAAGGGGAGCCGCCCAGTCAGGACAAGGGAGGTCACATCAATCAGAGATGTCCCATCCTTTATCAGAGAGGTTTTCCCACATTTCTTTGGAAGCTTCTAGAAGGTTCTGGAATTGCGGTCTCCGAGTGAAGTCGTCGTGTCCAAGGGAACGAGAAGTAACAGATGATGTGTCTCACCGAATGAACGAAACCTAATTACTATCAAATCCGAACGAAACGGGTATATCATCCTTCGGAACGGGATTGAAGCTCGGCTAGGCCCCTCATGACGTTTTATCCTTCGGATAACATGTACGACCGATGTATCAAGGTTCCTTGTGGAACAGATGAACTGAGACAACTAATTGGTCAGGGACACCATATCAAATCCCTTGAGTCCTTTGAACCTTTTGGACCTTCGGATATTTCGCTCCACTACACCAAGTTAATTAGTTTCGGTTAAATTCTAGCTTTTAGTGCAATCATGAATTATTTTAGCACCGACAGTACCCTGCGACGATTAATAGTAAACTTAGACTTTAGTTTTGAAAGTAAAAGAAATCACTTAATTTGTTTTAATCGCATGATTAATTTTATCGCATGTGTTAGCATGTTAGTTTTTTTAGTTGAAATGTTAAATTGCGTGAAATGTTGTTGTACTGATAGATTGGACAAATAGGTTCCCAGGGTTGATTGCGATGTGCGGATTTAACATATTAGCCGTGAAAATAGGATTAATGGAAAAATAATAAAGTGAGAGGCTGTGATATTATTCCGGGCTTAGAACCCGTGGTGATGTATTGATTAGAAATTGATTGGTGGTGAATTTGTGAATTTTAGGTTTGCGAAACCTTGGGTATGACATGGTGGTGATCAACTCTCGGATATTGGGGCAGGTCATAAGGGAGGTATTGTGTTTGTATCACAACCCGGGCTTGAATTTGCTCGCGTGCGCATCCAGTGAAGTTTTATCCGAACTTATGGTCGCAGATGGGATACCCGCGTATGAAAAGGTGAGTCGGACCACACCAGTGTCTTGTGCCAGAGGTTAAGAGTAGAAACGGATCTGTGGATAAGATCTGAGGACACACTTAAGTTGAAGAGTAATAATAAAATGATTAATTGTTCTCTTCTATGTTTTGTGAATGCATTTCAATTATTGTATCTTGTTGCTTGTAAGTTATGGGTTCGGATGGATTTTGGCTACTGAGCATCATCGCTTAAGGTACTATGTTGCCCTAGTAACCCGAACACTAGGAATTGAAGACGTAACAGAAGGGCGTAGAAAAGGAATGATTTGACGTTGACCGAAGAAGATATTATCAAACTCTGGTTACATCCTTAGTTGCTCTGTAATTTCAATTAATTATTTTAATACTCTATTGTACAGTAAAAGAATCTGACAAAATACTTTAATGTTGATACGTTGTGATTTGACTAAAATTGACAGAATTTTTGGAATTTTAATGCTTCAAAATAGAAATTTATTTAGAAATCTCAATTCAATATATTTTTTTTATATCTCCAAATTTTCGGGACGCTACAGATTAGTTAGATGATCACACGTTCCATGAGATTGGTGAATGTGATTCTGTACAAATTGTTGTGTATAAACCGTAGAATCACATGTCATGTCTGGCCAAAGAATAAAATGGCCCATATGGTACTAAATCAAATGTGGAGAACCCGTGGCCATGTTCGGTTTGAGACTGGAGGAAGTTTTTTTTGGAGAGAAAAATTTATTGAAGACCGTACACAGATAGAAAAGGTTTAGTCTGAAGTCCCAAAATGAACATGGTAATTTATGGAGGAAAAGAAAGATAAAAAGGGTTAAAAAATCCATGTTAGTATATAAAGTAAGATAATGCAAAATTATTTAATTTTGACTATGAAAATCCTAACCAATCATAAAATTTATAATTCCCTCGCATATATCAATCTTATGGTCAAATTAAAAATAAATAAATCTTGTTTCCAAGAAACATACGATTTCACAAAATTGTTAAGCGACTCTAGACAGTGGCCCACACATTCTTATCACCACACAGAACACCACGACCGTGTCATAAAGAGTCAAGATCGAAGCTAGGTCATACAGTCCTTCAATAATATATATTTTTTCATTTTCAATTCATGCCTTTTGATATCATTCTCAATTATTGACCTTGCGAATTTTAGTAGTTCATAAAATTTTGAAGATGCTTACAAGCTTACACTCTCGCTCATGCATACATGTATTATGTGACTTAGGTAAAAAAAAAAAAAAAGCATTGTTTCTAGAACATGCATTGAATAATTTCGTGCTACTTACTCAACGATAAAAGGCAGTCAAAATACGATTAGTAAACACCGTACGCCAATGTAGATCATATTCAGACTGCGATGCATCAAATTCATTTCGAGAAGTGCTAGGAAATTTATATTTTGTCAAAACAAGGATCTCAATCTTTGGTTAAACTCGAAACAAATCCATACCACTTGAGAGAAAGTGCCAAACATAGCAAGTTGACTACAATCTTAATTTTTTTTTTCCAATATCGTATATAGGTGAGGGTTAGTGGGAAGTTGATAGATTAGTCTACAATGAATTTTAGAGACTATCCATAATTTTGAATCTCAAATGTCTATGACAAGAGTCGAACCCTGATATCTCACATGAAAAAGACCGGAAGATGACCACAAAGTCAATGGAGTATTTCATCTCATTGGTCGATTTTGTCGACATCCTTTTTTTGACTGTTCTTGCCGTCCCGGACCTAAAATTCAATTTTTTGACTGTTCTACTGTCCCTAACCTAAAATTCAATGTTTGGTACACTGAATTTTTTTTTTATCCGACGCACAATTTTTATCACTAGGCTCTAGCCCACACGTGTAAAATAACTGGAGATTTGAAGGAAGTGTTCGGTTGCCAATTTAGTTTAGTTTTATTTTTTAATTATTACTCTACTTTTTTCTCCAATTATTATTATATTTTTTCAATTATTACTTTCTTATCTCTTTTTATTTCTCTCCAATCATTACCCTATTTTTCTTTCTATCCATTAACAAAATTAAACTAAACTAAACTGCCAACCAAATAAAACCTAGCCTCTTCCTCGTCCCCACTGGCGTAGCTAGCTTACCCTATCCACTCAACTCTACTTTTAGAGCGCTACGCGACTTGACGATATTTCAAACTTTTTTCTCACACATTTATGTGAGTTTTACACTTTGTAGTAGAGACCAAACGAATGTGTTGTCAAAGAAAGAATTTGGGACATAACGTGACGATATTCCAAAAACATTACAGTAAATAATTTTTCCCTTATCTCTGGAGGGACCCGTCCCGCTTTCCTACACTGTTCCCCAGTTGACAAATCAATCCCTCTTAGTTTCCATTTCTAATTCCCTCTCGTTTATAGTACTTAGGCTGCGTTCTTTTACACTTAATTTATTTTTTCTCCTTTTAGAATTTAAATAAAAATAAGTTAAGTTCATTAATTCTTATAAAGTTAAACTTAACTGCCTAACTTACACAATTACAATATAAGTTAAGTTTAAGGATGAAAAAAATTAAGTTAAGTTAGAAGAATGGGCTGAATTAAAAAAAATACTAAATTAAATTTAAGTATAAAAGAACGCAACCTCATCAAATCCAAGTGAAAATTTTCAATAGTCTAGAACACTGTATGTGGTGTTTTAAAAAAATTCACGACCACACATTCTTTCAAGGATCACGATTAAATGTATAGACCCACATGAATGTATGATTCAGAAGTGTTCTGGAGCACCACTTAGCGTTGCTCCAGACTACTCAGCCTTTGTTCGGTTTCCATATTTGGAAAATATTTTTAATGTAATGAATGGAAAAAATAATAGATAGAGTAAATTATTATTAAAAAAACGTGAGAAAAATGGGTTTCCCAGGGGACCAAACCAAGGCTGAATAAAATTACTCCAAATCCATGCCAGTCTCTCCCTTAACCAAACATACATCAATCAACCCCTCTCTCTCTCTCTCTCTCTCTCTCTCTCTCCACAAATAACCCATTAACCAAAGACTACCCATATGCTGAAACCCACTCCAATTCCTTCATATCAATGGCCTTTCCACTACTCTTCATACTAGTACTCCTCTCCTTACGTATAAAACGCTCTCTATGCGATCCAAGGGCCACAGAAGCAGCTCGAATCTGCACCAACACAAGCGCAGCGGAGTCCGATCGGCGAGTCTTTGTGGCGAACTTCTTGGCCGCGGTCGACGCCATGAGCGCTCAGGTCGCCACCCAAGGCTACGGCAGCGCCGTTAATGGGTCCGGTAATACGACCGTTTTCTTCTTTGGTGAGTGCATGAAGGACTTATCAAGAAACGATTGTGATCATTGCTTTGCCCAAATCAAGATCAGGATCCTGAGCTGTTTGCCTTTCCAGATGTTGATTCGCGGTGGGAGAATTTCCTATGATGGGTGTTATATCAGGTACGTGAGGACAGACCGAGGGGCGGGTAGATAAACCGTGCCACAGCTGTACCCATGTTCCAAATTTTTATTAGAATCATGCTCAGTCCTTTTCCATTGTGTCTGCTAACAAATTTTCGAACTTCTTTGAATTGTCAAGTAATCATTACAATCTTTTGAACGATGAAAAAATGTTCAAAGAAATCTTGAGTACTTTGGTTTTGGAGAGCAAAATAACAGGTCTTCTCTAGCATTTTTCTTAAGAGCTTTTAAATAATAGTATACAATAAAGTAGCCCACCCAGCATCCTTTTGAAGAAAACAACACCCTTGAACATTTGAAACAAATTTTCTCATTGTTTTTCCTTTAAAGATATTATTACAAGAATGTACAAGTTGTGGGACTCGGCTCTGGTCCAGTTCTTCTACTCCCTCCGTCCCTTTTTATGTGTCCTGCTTCGTAATTTCAACTTATTAAAAATATATCATCATTATACCTTTCATATCAATTTTTTCCTTCACTTTTTCTAATTACCATTATCATTACATTTTTACTCTCTAACTTTTCAAAATGAAATCTACTTTTAGGGACAAAATAGATAATGCACTAACTTTTACACACTAACTTTATAAAATGGACACTTATTAAGGGACAATCCAAAATGGAATACCGGATTATAAAAAAGGGACAGAGGGAGTATTTAGTTTCAACAATTTGTGGGCCTTTGTGGACTCATAATAATGATAGGAACCGTTTACTTTTAGAGCTCGTCAAAAATATTAGCCATATAAAAAATCAAGTTGATCTGATACCGTTTCATAGGACGTTTGAATTTGTTAAGCTTCCAATAAATTTGTTAAATGAGTTGCAATCCAGTGTTGCACACATTTTCTATTACAAAATTAATGCATTTCGAAATTGTATCAACCAGTATTCAATCAACGAGTTTTTTTGCATGGCCAATTTTTACGACGAGCTCCAAAAAACAAACGGTAATTTCAATTAATGTTGTGAGCCCGGGAAAGGCCCACTAATTGTCGAAACTGGACAGGGGACTGGAGGGGAAGAACTGGACAAGAGTTCCCAAGTTGTGTGTAGTGACAACTATAGATGACCATATCTTCGTAATTGTATAGGCTAGCATATCGAAAGTACATATAACAACATTGGTGGTAGTATTTCTACAATTTGTATTGGAAAAGTAAATATCGTGTTTTATACTACCTTGTAATTTTTTTTGGTGAATGTTCGCCCGCTCAACCTTGAATTTCTTCGTCCTTCCCTGCAGGTACGATGAGTACATGTTCTTCAACGAGAGTTTGAGTTCGGTGGATAGGACTGTTTGTGGGAGTGTTGATTTTGGTGGGAACAAGACTCTGTTTGGGGATAGTGTTTCTGATTTGGTGAGGAATTTGAGTGTTGAAGCTCCAAACAACGATAGGTTTTCTGTGGGTATTGTGACTGCTGGGAATTTATCTGTCTATGGCTTGGCTCAGTGTTGGGAATTTGTGAATAGGAGTGGTTGTGGGGACTGTTTGGCAAATGCGGTTTCCCGGATTGGGTCATGCCTCTCTATGGAAGATGGAAGGGTTCTGAATTGTGGTTGCTATATGAGATATTCTACATCCAAGTTCTACTACAATGATTCTTCGACCGATCCCACACCTGGAAAAGGAGGTGAGTCGGGTTTGTTGAATTCTTGTTTCCTTTTTCCTTGTATCATCTTGATTTGAGGGTGTTTGGCTACTCAGAATTTGATTGGATTGAAGAAGTAGAAATCAAACGGGGAACAATTGCAAAAAGAAAGACTTTAACTCAACACCTAACGTGAACTCTAATACCATGTTAAGTTACCAATTGTCCCAAAAGCTTAAGCTGTTAAGAGCTATCAATCAATATAGTAGTGAGATTTTGCCATGGTTAAGCTAACAGGAATGCATGTTATGATTGTGTTTCTGCATTTTGTCAAATAACTTCTTGGTTTTTTGCTATGAATGGACACAACCTAATTTTGTTCATAATCAGGTGGCAATCGCTTAGCTGTTATTCTGGCCGCAACATCAGCTGGTGTAGCTTTTCTGCTGATTGCAGCAACAATGTCTTTCTTTGCGCGAAAGAAACGTGTGAAGAAGAGGAGAGGTATCTAAATGGTGGTTTAATTTATATAAGTTTTTCCTCCATTTTGTTTAACATAGAACTTGCATTGATCTTTGTATTTTGTTACAGAAAGGAAGCAATTAGGTGCTCTGCTGGTCTCTGTTAACAAGTCGAGGCTCAATTTCTCATACGAAACACTTGAACACGCCACAAACTACTTTAGCAATTCCAACAAGCTTGGTCAAGGAGGATCTGGTTCAGTTTACAAAGTAGTTTCATATTTCCCTGTCCGCCAATTTCTTCTGCTAAGTCAAGAATCGTTCCATACACGTAGATTAACTGAGGCTGTTTCTCTGCTTCAAATAGGGGATTCTGCCGGATGGACAGATTGTTGCGGTTAAGAGGCTTTTCTTCAACACAAGACAATGGGTGGATCATTTCTTCAATGAAGTCAATCTGATAAGCGAGATTGACCACAAAAATCTTGTAAAGCTGTTGGGATGCAGCATTACAGGCCCCGAAAGCCTTCTTGTTTATGAATTCGTCGCGAATCAAAGCGTTCATGACCACCTCTTCGGTTGTTCTCCCATCTATGTTTTTCTGCTTCAATATATCAATTTTTGTTTCTTTTTTCCCTTTTCAACTACACATTTAACTAACGAGTTCTTTTGTTTTGATTCAGTTAACAAAAATGTTCAGCCACTAACGTGGGAAGATAGGTATAATATTATATTGGGTACGGCTGAGGGCTTGGCCTATCTTCATGAGGAGTCGAACTTGAGAATCATACACAGAGATATAAAGTTGAGCAATGTGCTTCTTGACGACGACTTCTCTCCAAAAATTGCTGATTTTGGGCTTGCTCGATTGTTTCCAGAAGATAAGACCCATATCAGCACTGCCATTGCCGGCACACTGTAAGTTCCATCACCTTGGCTTTCTCAATCAATTAGCCAACCATGATAGCAAACAAGACTAGCCTAGTTAAAAATTTAATGCTTTTTCAACAAAAATCTCCCCCAGAATCATAGTTCTTTCGGATCGAGATCAATCTGTTAAGGAAATGAATCCCACATTGCTTGGGATCTCTCCACTCATTATCAATTGGTTTTGAGATGGATAAAAAGTTTCTACACAATCGGAAAGACATTGCATGCATGATAGGGACTAGTACTATAAGACTATTCCATTTGATCAACAATTGGTTTAGGGGAAAAGTCTTGCCATTCTCATGCTTTGCCTGTACATTTATGAGCTAAATCATTGTTTTAAGCAGTATTTTCAACGGGAAAGTAATAAAATCATTGAATCTTATCTTGGGTTATGCTGGGAAGATATTCATCACGGGATATTCCACTTCATGTCTACCTAGCGTTTGTTGCGTTTCCATTTATAAATCAATTGAATAAAAATTGAATTCACGTCTGCAGAGGTTACATGGCTCCTGAGTACATAGTCCGTGGCAAATTGACGGAAAAGGCAGATGTGTACAGCTTTGGTGTTATTGTGATCGAAGTTGTCTCTGGAAAGAAGAACATCTCGTTCGCTCAGAATGCACACTCTATCCTACAAACGGTACCTCTATTTGCTTGGCATATTTCATTTATTTCCTAGTCTTAGAACCCCCGTACGTTGTGAGATACTAGCTACTTTGTTTTTCAATTTTCCATAGGCGTGGAACCTCTACCGATTGGGAACGCCATGTGAAGCAGTTGATCCATCGCTGCAGGGTAAGTTCAAGGAAGAAGAGGCCCGTAAATTACTTCAAATCGGTCTACTTTGCGTACAAGCCTCTGCAGAACTCCGTCCGTCTATGTCTATGGTGGTCAAAATGATGAAGGATAACTACGAGATTCCTCAGCCGACACAGCCACCATTTCTGATCGCTGGTAGCGGGGAATCTAGTACTCAATTTGCTCAATCAAGAACTAGTCACTCTCGGCCTGAGTCTCACAACACCCAGTCTTCGGGGAATAACATTTCAGAAATCTTTATTCAGCCTAGATAATACTCTTTTCTTCTTACTTATTTTGTTTATAGGATTTTTTTTTTTTTGGTAAGTAATTTTGTTTACAGGATTTGTTTGGTTGAATACCCATTTATGAGAAAATATTTCCCCCTGTTGTACCATTCTACTCCAAAAGATACAATTTTTAGATTTGGGTTTTAGTTTCTGGAAGAGATGACAGGTATACGATAATTTGTACGAATCTGAGTTATAAATGGTTTTTGTAAATTACTTGTACAGCTAATTATGTTTCGAAAGGTCTATGAGTACATACATTTTTTTGGATTAGTAAATGAGTACATACATTTATGTAGATACACCAAGTACATAAGCATTTTGGATCCATCTTGAGTCTTACAAAAATGATCTGAGCCGCTTATTTTAT
Organism: Rhododendron simsii; assembly: GCA_014282245.1. NCBI lineage: Eukaryota > Viridiplantae > Streptophyta > Magnoliopsida > Ericales > Ericaceae > Rhododendron > Rhododendron simsii. The sequence continues at coordinate 5,072,361 of CM024964.1, forward strand.
TCAAAGGGAAAGTCTAGAATACACACCCCTTAAAAGGTTGTATCATATACAAATATTTTATGATTTATTCATAACATTTTTGCGTATTTCGTAACTTTTGTTCTAGAATTCATAATTTTTCAGCAGTACGATTCGTAATATTTTTATTATGATTCATAATATTTTAGTGTATCTTATAACTTTTTAGCAATACGATTCGTAACATTTTCTCTATAATTCATACTAACATTTTGGGGGTGCATATAATACACACCAAAATAAAAGGTGTGTATTGTAGTCTTCCCTTATTCAAAATAGTTTGTTTATAGTCTCTGTAAAATATCAACTCAATCAGATATCGATAATGACGTTTACAAAATAGATTGTTGTGGCCGGAGGTGGGAGTTGGTCGATGATCGTCAATGGCGGTCACTTAGGCTCCGTTCCAGAACGATATATAAGTACTTATTTTTTAAGAATGAAATTTCAAGCTCATGTGCTTACATAAATACTTTTTCTATCAATATAGATCTTATTTGATAGATCTCATTGAGATCTTTAATACGGTGAATTATTTGATAGATCTCATTGAGATCTTTAATACGGTGAAAAAAAAATTGAAAAATTATTTTTCGTTTACAATTTTTTAGTTTGAAAATGTGAAATAAGTACTTATTTTTTAAGAAGGTGTTCTGGAACGGGGCCTTACACCTTGTTTGGATAGATGAAATTCAGGAGAGAAGAAAAGAAATTCATGGAATATGTATTCTCTCACTTGTTTGGATGGCCAAAAGGGTGAGAAATTGTGATAGAATGAGAGGGAAGGAGAGAATCAAGAACCCCTTAAAACTCCCATTTTGTTTCTCACCAATTTTGGTGAGATTCCGTGAGAGAAGATAGCCGAGTTCTATTTTTTACGTTTTCGAAATTTAAATACATCAATATAAGGTAATACGAGACGATAAACGCAATTTTCTCTTTCCCTCCTCTCTCATTTTTTACCTTCCCTCCATTTTCCTTGATCAATTTTTCCTCCAATGGGCATACGCCCCTGAAAATTTTATGAAAAATTTGGGTGTGACCGCCTTTTTTGGAAAAGCGCGGCAAAACGCTAACAATTCAGAGTCGCCACTCAGGTTTTAGCGGTAAAATGCCCAAAAAACCGAACTTGAAATGTTTGCTACGTGTTTGATTTGAAAAAGGCTTGTAGACTAGACTGTCGTCACCTTCGATATATGAGATTCGTAAGCCAGGTTATGAGAAGAGAAGGGTTTTATGGCACTTCTCTCGTTCAATCCGAAGATCGGTCTCTACTCGGATATTTTATAAAACGTTTGCATTTTCCTCTCATTAGTCATTTTTTAGCCAATTAGGACGGGAGAATAGTTAAAGGAGATTAAAACCGTAACAAGTTGCATTTTATATGACAGAATGATAAGGATGATTGATTGAAGCAATGAAAATAGATTGAGAACAAGCACCTATGAGCACTTTAGACAAACTGGAGACACACTAATCCAGAATGACGCACGCAGGAGAAATCATGTATGCACTGACCAGGTCACTGCATACAGAGATGACCTACGTACTCTACTACAAGACTGACGTGCACCTGTAGATTTAAGCTCATAGCTCTTACTCTCAACCCTCTGGGTTCTTGAAAGGACCAGTGCACATCCAGGACAAATCACGCAGTTTATATAAAAGGATATATACAGACACAGACAGCAGGAATGAATACAAGGAAACCAAATGAAAAGAACACCCTATAAACAATGTGGGGAAATAAATAGAGGCTAGAGCCTAACTGCCATGCAAGGGCCAACAATTGGAGTGGATAAGACTATCGTACGCCAGTGGTAAGACACCGTACGCTAATTATATCTCTTGTCCAATACTTGGTTTTGCATCATCTGGGCTCTAGAGCATGACCAGAAAGATTCCAGAGGCCTTCTTAAACAGAAATAACAGATAAATGACAATACAATTCTAAGATACAGAAAGCAGTAAACTGGTTATTAACATGCTAAAAGGTGATGAAAGGAAAATAAAAACAAGAAATGAGTGATCGATGATCCCCTCGCCAGTGGTGCACATACTACTATAACTGGCATACGGCTTAGGTCTACTAGCGTGCGCCACTTATCATTTCACACGATCCTTGAAACCGTGTCAACTTTAGGGCCAGGACTAGTATTAATTACCAGCCTTGACCCTGTTAGCCCCCCGTCAGGGATCAGAACAGATAGTTACGAAAAGGTGATATACCTTTGATTTAGAGGTTGATGGAATGTTGGAGCTTTAAACTTGAGTTTCAAGGGATGGATGATAAATGAATAGAGATGAAGAGAGTATAGGGTAGCTTCTTGCTTATTCTTTCAAGTAATGGAGGGAGAGAAAGCAAGAAACCAAAAAAAAAGGAGAGGGAGAGACTTGGAGTCTTAATGAGGGTTAGCCCCTTATATAGGCAAGAAGTTCAGTAGAGAAAGGTGGTAACCAGGCTGGTTGGGTTAGAGAGGGAGCCTTCATGCATTGAATGCATGAGACTTGGCTTGAAAGGAGTTGTAGGAGAGAGGGGGACATTAATTCCAGCACGATTATAATCATCAGGAGACTATTCATCGTACTCGGATTGCCGCAAAAATCTTGTGCACGTGGTTGAATAGTGACATTTGACTAATTTTGACTAGCGTACGCCAAAACTATACCTGCGTGCGCCAGTTGTAACTGAGTCAACGGTCGATAACCGACACGTGGCAGTCTACTTGCGCATGTTAACACAGTACCAGCGTAAGCAAGTAGGGTTTTGCTGAGGCCATTTGGTTCTGGCTTGAAGAGTTGAAAAATGGGGTTCGAATGGGTTTGAATGAGGTTCGGGGCGCTCAAAGCTCAAAAACACTAGAAATCTCGGGATGTTCTTGACCTTAATGAGGAATCAAAAACCGTAAGTAAACTAATTTGGATAGTCCACAATAGGGTGTCTACACCTCCATTACATAAAGAGGCCTCGGGTAAGTTCATGCAAAATCCTTCTCTGCCATTTTTCGAACGTGAACTCTTTGTTTTAGCTGACACATGGTTGATTTTGAAACTTGGTTACCATCTCTCAACCTCAACTCTATAGTTAGCGAGAGTTAGTGAGAAGTCAACGAAGGGTTCAAAGGCTATCCATAGGGCTAAAACCCAAACCCCGCCCCTCGTGGGGCTCGGACCTTAGTCTCCACAGAGGCATTCTCTTCTTTTATAAAGGTTAAATTGGTCAAAATATATGTGACACTCTCTTTTCTTTTCTCTTATATTGTCTAGCCAAACAGGATTAATTGGTATGAAGGATGAGAAACCATTCTCTTTTTTAACTTGCCTATCCAAATAAGATGGTGATAAATCACTCTTTTTTTTTCTTTTTTCCTCACCTAGATAGCCAAAGCCCCGGGGTGTTAGAGGAACGCGAGGAAGAAAGATTGTGAAGAAAAGAGGGGTCGCTAACTTTTGGAATTGCGGGTTGCATAGTCCACTTATTTGTTTGGAGAAGTCCTTAAAGCTAACATATAAAATGATTTGTCCTTCAACCGTAAAAAAAGTTAGAAATAAGAGAAAATTTTATTTACAGAGGAGTCGTAAATAAAATTTACGGTGTTCAATCTCAACCATCCATAAGTAAACTTTTGAATGACTGAAATTGAGTGGAGCGATAACCCTAATCGCCTGTTCTCTCCCCATCTCTCAGACTTCCATCTCTATTCCCCACTATAGCACGATGAGTGATCTGACTCTCGAGGCTCTCTCATTGTTTCTCCTCTCTTTTTTTGTGTGATGAGCTTTCCGGTTTGAAATTGTTTGGTACTGTTCGATCCTTGCTAGGGTTTCCCCGATGCCACTGGCGTTGATGATGAGTTCACCGGCCAGATCCAGGAGGAAAAATCGCTCATTAAAAAAAAAAGACAGAAGAGGAAGAAGAAGAAGAAGACATCGGAGAAGGAGGACCTCATATTAGAAGCAAATGCAGAACGTATACTCTTCTGAAGATGCCGATTATCCCGTATGCATATACATAATAACACATTCTGTTTTTCCAGATTATTTATAATTATTTATGTAGGTCTTTTTGTTTGACTTTTTCTGTTAATTCTGATGATGATGATATGATACAGTTAAGCACAACTACTTCATCTCATATATGTAATCATACAGGGGTTTCGTGCAGGGTTTCCCAACCTTAAGTTCCGCGAAAAAAAAAGGCTGAAATTATGTGTCATGTTATCCAGTTTGGCTTCTTTTGAACCTCCTAAGGCCGCGGTAGAGAATTCGATCAAAGCTATTGAATACTAGAATGAACGACACGTATGTTCTTCATTAAAACGATCTATATACTTGGATAGGGTTTTGTAGGTACTAACTTGTTTTGTAGAAAACAGAGTACAAGTATCATGAGGCCCTGAAGAGAAACACTTTTACTGATCATACTGGTGGTGTGATTTTCATTACCTTTGAGGCCTGTCGGGACGGGGATCGTCCAGAGACCTTCGAAGGTATCATTTATGCACTCTACAACGCGTGCAACTTTGTATGTTGTAAGGTCCTCATGTGCAGGAAGAGTGTACTCGAGAAGTGCTGAGGTATGCTTTGTTCAACTTGTTTGTTCATGTACAGCATCACTGTTATTACTGGTTCGTGACAATGCTTTTATGTGCTACTGTCCGAAGGGACAACGTGCGTGTTTTCTCCATCCGAGCCAAGATTTGTTTGGCCAAGATGAGATTTGAGCCATTCTTTATATTCTCCATTTCTTTGGTTAATTACTTGCGGCACTTGTGCTGGTGAATGTCGGTTTCAAAGGTGTTTGGATGTTGGCTATGTTTGCTGTCCTTAGTTGTTATAAATTGGCGAAAATGTGGACCTTGGGACTTTGCAGCGCGCTAGGGGCAGTGCAAGTTGCAGTGCTTGATCTTGTCCGTATATTTCGGCAATCAATGGTCTCGATTTAAAAAAAAAAAAAACTTTTTCGGGGAAAAGTTAAGTCCGGAAAAGTTTTTATAAAATCTGGATCTTCCAAAACACTTTTGGACGGTGGGATGTAGCACTGCAAGGTGCAGCACTTTTGAGGCATTGAACCAACCCGGCTTCGCTACTAAAAATTCATAACTAAGTTGGGTTGATTACTCTAGATTACCCTCCTTCCTCATCTAATACGAAGTATCAGTCTACACTTTGGAACGAAAAACAATTTACAATGCACCCTGAAAAAAGAGAGAGAGATTGGAATTCAATTAATTCATCTCTGTTTTAACACTTGCAATAAGAATGGTTACTTTGCACTTTTATGTTTTAAGCTTAATCTCATACATTTTTCACCTACGAAGCACGTATATGTGTATGCGATACGCACAACAATATGACCAAAATAATCAGAAAAAAGGTGGAAGGTTGTTAATTTTTTCCACATATACTGTGCGTAATGTTTCCGTTTAGTTTTAGTAAGCAAAGCCATATTCCTTGCGACAATCTAGAGTTGTTTCTTACATTTTCTTTGATTAGTTGTCTTTGTTTAGAGTGAACGATAAAAGACACGAAACCTGAAATGACACGACATGAACACGACACGATGCCCGCCCCTACGGGCATATATCTCCAGCGTATACTTACTTTGTTCCTGTTCATGCCTAACTTATTCCCCCTTCCAGTGAAGTAGGGAGGGGCTTTTTTTAGGTTTGTCCTAATGAGCACACACTATTTACTCCTTCCGGGCTCTGCCATGCCAAATGCTCCTCCTACATATCATTATCCCGTCGCACGCGTTGATGGCCACGGTCTCGCCAGTCGCATAGTGTCAAATGGTATATGGTATTTGAAGCAGCGACGCGCCATATTCTTGTCAAAAATGGCATGCCATGTGGCTTGTCGAATTGCTTTGTTTATTTTTTTACTTTTAAGTTGGGGTCACACCGAGACTTGCGTGTCTCAAGTTTGCCTCGTTCGAAATATTTAGTACCTAATTCGGTTTTGTTTGGTTTCTAAACTGTTGAGAGGTCTTACGAAGTGGTTTGCTTCTCAATTCACCTCGGATTATAGGCTTACAGCGGTCTAGCGGTCACTCCTACGATAATCTTACCTGCATGATTGTGTCATATTTTTTGTTAATAAATGATGGACATGACTGATTTTATGGATAAATTACAAGACTAATGTGGTTGAGCATTGGTAGTAGTAATAAACTAACCCCACCTTCCAAGACCTTTGTGGTAGAGCATTCAAATGATTTGTCCTTGAACTGTATAAAAAGGTTAATTGTGAGTATGAGAGCTGGGAAGAGTATCTGCGTTGGTACATGGGTATCGTTTGATATGATTTCTAAATGCTTTAAGTTTGTTAAAGAAAAAAGTGTGCAACACTGGATTACAACCTATTTGATGGAGAAAAATAGCATTTCGATATCATATCAAACGATATCCAATCACCATGATTTTTAGCGTAGTCAATGTTATTTATGAGCTCTAAAAAGTGAATATTTTTTTTTATCGTTGTTGTGGACTCGGGAAGAACCCATAAATGATCCAAATTGAATCGGATTGGAGAATAGCCAAACAGGACAAGACCATCACCCCAAAAATGAACGACACAAAAAAAAAAGTTTTTTAGACCTAATTAGCCTAGGCTACAATATTGAGACTATTAATATAGGAGTACATAAATAGGCTTTTGTTTTTTTTGGATAAATCAGCCTGAAATAGAAAAAAGAATAGCCGAATGTACAGCCTACAAAGAGATACCCCAGGAGGAAAAAAGAAAAGCAAAGAAACAAAAGAAAGAGAGAAAAGTGGAGATGCCTGTGCCAAGTGACAACAAAGAGCTAGAGGGGAATAGAATTGACCTATCCATGAGTTTCTAATCCATCTACAAGATGGAGGAGAAAACCAATGCAAAACAAGTTGAGAACAACTGAAACTAATATGCCACAGGCTTTTACAAAACCAAATTACACATGAATATGCCAGAGGCCTTTACAAAACCTACTTACACATGAATCTGCCACAGGTCTTCACAAAATCTTTCCAACTGAATGTTGGTTGTGCTATAATGCATCACAGCATCAAGAGAACACAAACTGACCAGAAACAATAGAACACAAACTGGGCAGCATCCCTTGCACTTTACCAAATCTTTCCAAAGCCACAAAGAACACAAGGCTGAATAAGGTAACAGTAGCAAAACGGCTGCATAACAGGCAGCAATACACCAGCAACACAGCTGCAGAATGAGGCAGCCACAACATAACAGCAGAAACACTACATAATAGCAGTGGCCGTAGCTAGAGGTGCATACAACAGCAGCAGCAGTAGCTTGAGCAAATGGTTTGCCAGCAAAACAGCAGCAACAGAACAGTTTAATATCAGGCAACCACAATGAATAGCTAGGAACATGCCCCCTAGAAAGGCATAAACTTTCCAAGGGACAACCCTCCAAGGATATGTTAAGAACATGTGAAAATCTGCTAGAGGTTACTGAAGCTATTTTAACAGGGATACATAGCTCATTTACAAACAAACTAGCACTAGTAATCAAAGGAGGGATACATAGCTCATTTACAAACAAACTAGCACTAGTAATCAAGGGATGAGCCACCAGGAACATAGCTCATCTACAAGCAACCTAGCACAAGTAATATGAGCAGTAAAACAGTAGCATGGGTGGAGCTAGCACATTGGACATCCCACATACAAATGTCCAAATATCAAAGTAGTAGCAATCTTGAGTAAAACAGGTAGGATGATACGATGCATAGGTACTCATGCTCTTAATCCCCAATACCTTAGATAGGATCAAAATGAGATGAGATGAGACTGGAAATAGCCCAGCAAACAGAGGATAAAAATACGTGTTCTTTTAAATAAGCCAAAGTAGCTTATTTTTTTGTCCTTATTCAAATTTTTTTCGTATCACTTGGCTTATTGTTAATTTTTTGGGGATTATTGCATCCTAACGACAAGAGGAATCTAAAAAGTAAAATTTTTTGATCAAAATCCAATTTTTTTTGAACAAAGACAAAAAAAATTGGATTATTGACTTATTTTCGTCTTTATTCAAAAAAATTGAATTTCGGTCAAAATTTTATACTTTTTAGATTCCTCTTGTCGTGAGGATGTAATAATCTCCAAAAAATTGATAATAAGCCAAGCGATACGAAAAAAATTTGAATAAAGACAAAAAATAAGCCACTTTGGTTTATTTGTCCGAACACCTGGGGGTAAGTATAGTGCTCACACTTCTACTCCCTTGAATTCTCACACTCCCACTCTCTTTTCCAATACCAAGACCAGGGGAACTCTCTTCTCCCTCCACTGAGCCTCACATGATTCCCCCACTAACTATTACCACCTCTCACAAGGAAAGATGGGGTTCTAGCACTCAGCTCACTTGGACACACAATAAAGTAAGAACACTCAAGTGCTATGAATTTCCAAGTCAACCTATAAGGAGTAAGATAATTACCTGAGTACTTAGCAGTAATAGGAGGCAAATGTATGAATGTGAATGTGGGGAGCTGTGAATATATCTGCTGAATCATTTCCTCCTCCCCTGCATGATCTGTATTTCTCCTTTTGGCCCCACAATTCTGTTCTGCTTTGGCTCCACTACGTACACTCTGGGTACTTAGCAGTAAATCTTCTCTCTTTCCCTCTCTCCATTCATTACTCTTTAAAACCTTCTTTAAAATCCAAACCATAGTATGTATCACCACCATGATATGATCTCTTATTAGTGGGATCAAAATATTTCAAAAATTCATAACTTGTTCGACTGTATTCTTATGTGCTATTCTGCTATTGCAACTCTTTTTGAGTGTAAATCTCCAACCGGTGGACAAAAAAATTAGATATCATGGTTTGCCAAATTGCATGAGATTAGATCAGGATAATAATTATATTTTGAGGCTTTAATTGGAGCTTAACTGTTATAACACCCAATACATTCTGCTTGTTTTCATGGATAAAACTTTATACTTTCATTATAGAACAAAGGTGGCCACAAAATTTCAGAAATTTATTATATATCTAGAAAAAATTTACAACCACAACTACATCCACTGACACACATACATACACTCACAATTATGTGGACGGTCCACACTCCAATCATTCTGATTTCCAAGCCTTAATGTGCACGTAACCTAACCCGAATATCCTCTGACAGTCGAACAAATTAAAAAATAATTTTCGTGCTGCTCACTCAATGAGAAAAAAGCAGTCAAATACGAGTAGGAAACACCGATGGCATGCGGGTCATATTCAGAATTTCAGATTGCGATGTCCTATCAAAGTCATTTATATTTTGTCAAAAAAGAGGATTTGATATGGGAGAAAATTTTCAGTGCCTAGTGGGCAAAAGCCACATGATGCCGAGCACGTATCTCGACCGTCCAAACATATTTTAAAAGGTTCAGATCTGTTTGGGCTTGAGAGAATGTTTTGATAATTTTATACTAAAAAATAACTCAAACAGATTTGGATGGCCGAGATCATGCTCGGCACCACGTGGCCAATTAAACTCCAAAACGGATCGAATTCCAAGCCACTTGGGACAAAGTTCCAAACATAGCAAGTTAATTGACCACACAAGTCGATATTTAATTGGTCCAACATCCATTCTCTTGAACCGCCATATTTCATCTCATTGCGCAACACTAGATTGCAACCTATTTGATGGAGAAAAAATGCATTTCAATATCATGTCAACGTGATTTTTAGTGTAGTCAATATTTTCTATGAGCTCTAAAAAGTGAATAATTTTTTATCGTTGTTGTAGATCCAGGAAGAACCCATAAATGATCCAAATTGGACCGGTCTGAAAGATAGCCAAACTGGACAAGACCATCATCGCCCCAAAAAATGGACGACACAAAAGGAAAAAAAGTTTGGTAGACCTAATTAGCCTAGGCCACAATACTGAGACTATTAATTTTTTCTAGAATGTTGGCATTGATTGATCTTCGAGAAAAAACCCCACCACCACTGTGGTGTCAGGGGGTGGGAAAAACAATTTGCAAAAACTTATGACACCCGAAAATGATCCAAATTGGCATTGATTCTCCCAAGTCGTGGTATGACACCCGAGGGAGGTGGGGGTAGTCTGGGAAAAGGGCAGTGGGGCCAGGGGGGGTGTGGTGTCAGGGGGTGGGAAAAACAATTTGCCAACCACATCCACTGTGACACACGTACACACACTCACAATCATGCGGACCGTCCATACTCCCAGTCGTTCTGATTTTCAAAGCCTATGCCTTGTTCTCATTGAAACTAAAAAAAAAAATTTCAAAAAATTTCTCCCAGATTCTCTATGCTTTCAACATTTTTCTCTCTTTCCCTCTCCACTCATTATCCCTACTATTTTTAAAAAAAAAATTCATATTCCAATCCAAACAAAGCATAAATCTTCTTTTTAGCATACTGAAAGCCCGTTTATAGTAGTTATAGATAGGGGTGAGCATGGATCGGATTGGTCCGATTTTAAAGTAAAACAAGAACCAAACTACTACCTACGGATTGAGAATTTGGAGAACCAAATCAACCCATAAAGTTCATATAACCAAACAAATCCAAACCATTAAAAGACGGTTTGGTTTCGGTTTTAAACCACGGTTCTCTCGAAATTGAGATATCATCCACATAAACTATTTGAAGTACTTAAAATTGAATTCCAAAACTTATCTTAAAACTAGCTAGCTATATAAAAATCACCAAAACTCACTAACATCGACTAACTAAATAAGAGTAGAATACAAGTAATTAGCGATGGAATAGAGTAGTATTACATTAGAAAATTAGTAACCGGCCAAGCGAAAAGAGTGAGAAATCAATTGAGTCGAACCTATGCTTTGTGTATTGAAATGGTAGGAATAGGTTATCGCATATAGAAGTTTAGGGAATTAATTTGGAAGTAAAATAATTGAGAAAATTTCTTTTATATCCCTTCGACTTTAATCAAAAATTCATTTTGGTCCTTCACCTTTCAATTTCGGCATTAAAATCCTTCGACTTTCCAATTTTTTTCAATGTGGTCCTGTTGACGGAATCCGTTTTTTTTTTGGATGGAAAAAACGAAGTTGACTCCTTTTGAGGGGCATTATTGTCCTTTTCCCTCCTCTCTCCTCCCTCACCATAGGTCCTTCAAATTAAAAGTCATTTTGTCTTATTTTATTTTGTTTTTATTCACTTGTTTTTATTTGTTAATTTTATGTGAAACTTTTGTGACTTATTAATTCTTCTCGACAAGAGGAATCGAAAAAGTAAAAAATTTAGACTGAAACTCATAATTTTTTTCAAAAAGACAAATTTTAATGTGTTCAGACAAATAAGCCAAAGTGGCTTATTTTTTGTCCTTATTCAAATTTTTTTCGTATCACTTGGCTTATTGTCAATTTTTTGAGAATTATTGCATTCTCAAGACAAGAGGAATCTTAAAAGTAAAAAATTTTGACCGAAATCAAAATTTTTTTTGAATAAAGACGAAAAATTTCAATAAGCCAATTTTTTTCGTCTTTATTCAAAAAATTGGATTTCGGTCAAAAAATTTTACTTCTTAGATTACTCTTGTCATGAGAATGCAATAATCTCCAAAAAAATTGACAATAAGCTAAGTGATACGAAAAAAATTTGACTAAGGACAAAAAATAAGTCACTTTAGCTTATTTGTTCAAACTAAGTAAAAATAAAAAATTTACAGGTGGTAACGTGGGTTTTGATTTTTTTTTTCAATCCAAACGTGGGTTTTGATTCCCTCCCATGGATCTAGGGTAAGGAGGAGGGGAAAGGACAATAATGCCCCTCAAAAGAAGTCAACGTCGTTTTTTCCGTCCAAAAAGAAAACGGATTCCGTCAACAGGACCACATTGAAAAAAATTGGAAAGTCGAAGGATTTTTATGCCGAAATTGAAAGGTGAAGGACCAAAATGAATTTTTGATTAAAGTCGAAGGGATATAAAAGAAATTTTCTCAAAATAATTGGGTGGTGGAATAGATGATTAGATTAGAAAATTAATTTTTTTAATGTATCTAAACATATTATAGTATAAGTGTGTGTCATACGGTTCGGATTGGTTTGGAAGCAAAACCATTAACGTAAATCCACGAACCAAATCATTTAACACGATTTCTAGATTTTTAAAACAAGCAAACCACATCACTAAAATACCAAACCAAACTAGTCCGGTTTGGATTGATTTAGACTAAATTCACGGTTTGACGGTTATTTTGCTCACCCTTAGTTATAGAAGTAATTGCACATCTCTTGGTAACGTATATTCTTTGTTGTTGCGAGAATGAGAACCCATATATTTCAAATATTTATTTTTGACTACGAAAATTTGTACCAATCATAAAATTTGCAGTTCCTTCGTATATGACAATTGATAATCAAAAAGTCAGGATTCTGGGCGTGTTCCACTTTTCCAAAAGAGGAATTTTTATAAAATGAAGGTAATTTCAAGCTCAAAAATTATGTGTTTACGCAAATAATTTTTCTACCAATATAGATCTTGTTTGATAGATCTTATTGAGATCTTTTAAACGGTGCAAAAAAAATCATAAAATTATTTTTTATTTTTATTATATTTGTTTGAAAATTGAAAAAAAAAACTTTTAAAAAAGGACATACTGTATATTTTACAAAATTGTTTAGTGACTCTAAAAAACGGCCCTGACATTTTTTTTTTTGGTAGAAAACGGCCCTGACATTCTTCTCACCACACAAAACACCACAATTGTGTATGTTGATCAGATGGATTGGGAAATCCTGTAGTGCAAGACATCCTGTAAAGCGCACACGGGCCATCGATCTTGACAATGAATGATTGAGATATGATTTTTAATTATTACCTGTCATAATTGATTTTTGATCTGGTCCGTTGATTGATGAGATCAACGGCTGTGCACTGCACTACAACTCCTGTAGGACACTCCGCCCTACAGGATCCCCTAGTCCTGATCAGATAGGGTCGAAAGCTAAGTCACAATTCTCCAGCAATATTCTTCGTTCTCATTTTCAATCTGCGCTTTAAATTATTGCTCTCAATCATTGGTTTTGCAAATTTTTAGTAATTTAGAAAATCTTTGACGACACCCTTAAAGCTTACGCGCATTCAGCAATTTCGTGCTAATAGCCCGAAGGGTTTATCCGGTTGGTTGGTGGATTTGTTCCCCACATAATTGATCAAAGTTCGGCTTTTCATGTCAGGCCGTATGAAAATAATTTCTTATGAATCTCCTAGTCCCGACATAGATAATTTACCTTTGATCGGACTGTGAAAAGATTTGGTCAATGTATACGTAACCTGACCTGAATAACCTCTGACAGTCAAACAAATACAAAAATAATTTTCGTGCTGCTCACTGAATGAGAAAAAGCAGTCAAATACGAGTAGGAAACACCGATGGTATGCGGGTCATATTCAGAATTTCAGATTGAGATGTCCTATCAAAGTCATTTATATTTTGTCAAAAAAGAGGGTCTGATATGGCTTTGTTAAACTCCAAAACGGATCGATCCAATTCCACACCACTTGAGACAAAGTTCCAAACATAGCAAGTTGACCACACAAGTCGATATTTGCTTGGTGGTTGTAGATTGCAGTGGTTTTGCTTAAATGGAGTATATCTTTTCTCTTTGTATATTTTCCACGTTGAGGGAGAATAGGTGTGTATAACTTTTATGTTTGGGTGGAGAGTGTGATGGTGAAGAGTTAAGAGTTCTAGCGAAGAGTTGAGAGATGAGGTCTGAGATCTCTTCCTTTGATGATGGACCTTATATTTACATGGGCTTCTTTCATCAGATGCTTGGCCGCCAAATAATTCCTTTGAATTTATATAGTTGTTGCCAAAGGATAGGATGATACCATATCTTCTCAGTCTTTTCAAATTTTGAATGTTGGTTTCATCAAATGACATCCACCTTGGAATATTCTTCTGCTTCTACAGAAGTGTTTCTTGGGCTCTACTGACCAATTTGAGACTGTGAACCTATATTTGGTTTGTAGGGCCTGCGAAATGCGGACCTACATGGTTCAACCGTATATTTGATTTGTAGGCTTTGCGAGATATGGGCTTACATGATTCAATTGATTTGTAGTCTTGCTACTTCTTCGGCAGGTTCATATACTCGTTAGGCTTGTCGGGCATGTTTGTTGATTCGTGGGCTCGCTGGGTCAATGTGCTTTTAGACTCTTTATATGACTTTTAGTCCGCAAGCCCAACATATGATATATTGATAATATTTATCAATCTTTAGTTGAAATTTATGTGCCAACAGCGATACGCACAACAATATGACCAAAATAATCAAAAAAAAAAAGGTGGAGGGTTGTTTCCACGTATACTGTGCGTAATGTTTCCATTTAATTTTAGTAAGCGACGCCATATTCCTTGCGACAATCTAGAGTTGTTTCTTACCTTTTCTTTGATTAGTTGTCTTTGTTTAGGGTGAACGATAAAAGACACGAAACTTGAAATGACACGACATAAACACGACTGGACACGACACGATATCTGCCCCTCCGGACATACATCTCCAGCGGATACTTACTTTGTTCCTGTTCATGCCTAACTTATTCCCCCTTCCAGTGAAGTAGGGAGGGGCTTTTTTAGGTTTGTCCTAATGAGCACGCACTATTAATTTACTCCTTCCGGGCTCTGCCTTGCCAAATGCTCCTCCTACATATCGTTATCCCGTCGCATGCGTTGATGGCCATGGTCTCGCCAGTCGCATAGTGGAATGGTATATGGTATTTTAAGATGTTCCGGAAGGGGCCTAAGTTTGTTAAAAAAAAATTGCGCAACACTGAATTGCAACCTATTTGATGGAGAAAAAATGCATGTCGATATCATACCAAAGGACATCCAATCAACGTGATTTTTGGAGTAGTCAATGTTTTTTATAAGCTCTAAAAAGTAAATAGTTTTTAATCGTTGTTGTGAACCCGGAAAGAGCCCATAAATGATCCAAATTGGACCGGACTGGAGGATAGCCAAACTGGACAAGACCATTGCTCCGAAAAATGGACGACACAAAAGAAAAAAGTTTGTTAGACCTAATTATCCTAGGCGACAATACGGAGACTATTAATATAAGAGTACATATATGGGCTAGTTCGTTTTTGGGTCTCAAAATTTCTGCGCATAGTTCCAAATAAATCTTCTCTCTCTCCCTCTCTCCATTCATTACTCTTAAAAACCACATCCACGGACACACATACACACTCACAATCATGTGGACCACCCACACTCCAGTCGTTCTGATTTCCAAGCCTAAATCCTCTTGTTTTAGCGTACTAAAAGCCCGTTCATGGTAGTTATAGAAGTAATTGCACGTCTCTTGGTAGCGTACATTCTTTGTTGTTGCGAGAACGATAACCCATATAGTTCAAATATTTATTTTTTACTACGAAAATTTGTACCAACCATAAAATTTGCAGTTCCTTCGTATATGACAATTGATAATCAAAAGGTCATGATTCTGTTGGACATACTGTATATTTTACAAAATTGTTTACCCCGTTCCAGAACACCTTCTTAAAAATAAGTATTTGTTTCACATTTTCAAATTCAAAAATAATATAAATGAAAAATAATTTTTCAATCTTTTTTGCACCGTATAAAAGATCTCAATGTGATCTATCGAACAAGATCCATATTGATAGAAAAATTATTTGTATAAGCATATGATTTTTGAGCTTGATATTGTCTTTTTAAAAAATAAGTACCTATTTCTCTTTCGGGAACGGGGCAGACTTTCTTTTTTTTGGTAGAAATCGGCCCAACATTCTTCTCGCCACACAAAACACCACAATTGTGTATGTTGATTAGATGGATTGTGAAATCCTACAATCCTATAGTGCAAGACACTCTGTAGGATGCACATAGACTATTGATCTTGACAATGAATGATTGAAATATGATTTTTAATTATTACCGGTGTGAGCTTAAAATTCCCGAAACGTAAACAACCCCTGTAGGACACTCCGCCCTACAGGATCCCCTAGTCCTGATCAGATAGGGTCAAAAGCTATGTCACAATTCTCCAGCAATATTCTTCATTCTCTTTTTCAATCCGCGCTTTAAATTATCGCTCTCAATCATTTTTTTTTGCAAATTTTAGTAATTTAGAAAATCTTTGAAGACACCCTTCAAGCTTACGCGCTCTCTCTCGCATACATATATTACGTGACTTAGTTAAAAAGTATTGCATTCAGCAATTTCCTGCTACTAGCCCGAAGGGTTTATCCGGTTGGTTTGTGGATTTGTTCTCCACATAATTAATCAAAGTTCGGCTTTTAACGTCAAGCCGTAAGAAAATAATTTCTTATGAATCCCCTAGCTCCGATATAGATGGTCTACCTTTGATCGGACTATGAGAAGATTTTGTCAATGTGCACGTAACTTGACCCGAATATCCTCTGACAGTCGAACAAATAAAAAAATAATTTTCGTGCTGCTCACTGAATGAGGAAAAAGCAGTCAAATACGAGTAGGAAACACCGATGGTATGCGGGTCATATTCAGAATTTCAGATTGCGATGTCCTATCAAAGTCATTTATATATTTTGTCAAAAAAGAGGATCTGATATGGGAGAAAATTTTCAGTGCCGGGTGGGCACGAGTCACGTGATGTCGAGCACACATCTCAACCATCCAAATGCATTTTAGACGGTTTAGATCTGTTTGAGCTTGAAGGGATGTTTTGTCAATTTTACACTAACAAATTATCCGAACAGATTTGAATCGTCTAAATGTATTTTAGACGGTTCATATCTGTTTGAGCTCAAAGGGATGTTTTGTTAATTTTACACTAAAAAATTATCCACACAGATTTAAACCGTCAAAAACTCTAAAACACGTTTAAAAGGCCGAGATCGTGCTCGGCACCACGTCACGGTGGCTTCATGCCCACCCGGCACTGAAAAGCTTCTCCTGATATCGCTTGTTAAACTCCAAAACGGATCAAATTCCAAGCCACTTGAGACAAAGTTCCAAACATAGCAAGTTGACCACACAAGTCGATATTTGATTGGTCCAACATCCATTCCCTCGAACCGCCATTTTTCATCTCATTGCTCGATTTGTCCACATACTTTGTTGGACTTTTTCATACATTGTGTAAAGGGCCGCAAACGAGCCGAATTTTGTCAAACTCGAGTTCAGTTTGTATAGTAAACAAGCCGAGTCGAGCATTAACAAGTTGAATCGAACTCGCAAGCTGTTCGATTCATTAGCAACCGTAATTGTGTCCAAATCGTATGTGTTGTAAAATAAAATTTCATCATCCCTGTCTAGATTGGTTTCCTTCCATACTCCGTCTCTACCTACCCCTTCAAATTTTCATATTTTAGGGTACAATGGCGTTATTGGGTCTTGCAAATGACATGCTAAATTTTTTTTTTATAAAAAAAAAATCAACAAAATTAGATATTACTATGCAAGCAAATATTAATTCGTAGCCGATATTACATGTAGACCGTCCACAATATCAACTAGAAAAATATATTTACTTAGGTGCTCGTTGAATTTGATCAAGTTATTGTTTATAAAATATCTTTGTTTATGGGAACACACATGCTAAATGGTTTTCAGACATGACAACATGATGTCATGTCACTACCGCTGCCACTCTATCGCTTCCAACATTTTTAAAACTCGCTGCTATTGACACAATTCTAACCACCAGCATTATTCCTCCACTTTAAACACTATCAAATATCAATCATTATTCCACTGTCACCGTCACCGCCACTCCACCACTGCTAGCACCCTCAAACTAGCGTCACATTTCCACCAGCACACCACCACGTCTCCATCTCTCCACCACCATCTAGCGTTACAATAACCCACCTTTTCACCACCAAGATGACACACAACTAAGCTATAGTCAGCAATAGAACCACCTCCTGCCATTGCCAATATCTCTCCACCATCACTAATACTTTTGCCACAACCAACACCTAGCTGGCACTACGACCACCACCACACCGTCTCTCCACCACACCACCGCATCAAGTCACCACCTCTCCATTTCCACCCTTCCATTGCCTCTACAAACACATGGCGCGACCTTAGTATTAGTAATATTAAAAGAGAACAATTGATTACAATTATATAATTAACGTTTTTTAATTTTTATAATCAAACCATTTTTTTAATTCAACTTTTCACATTTTCATCAAACAACTTAATTTTCAGCTTAAAAAATTTAGGGTTATTTGCAAGGACACCCCTTTAACTATCACGTTTTGTCAACTTGACCCCCTCATGTTTAAAACTCATCAACCTCACCCCTTCAACTATCAAAACTCATCAACATCACCCCTGTGGCAAAATTCGTTAAAATTTTGGACGGAAACGAGTGAAAAGACAAATATATCCTTCGTATGTTAAAATAGGATTTTGTTCTGGGTGTTCGGACAAATAAGCCAAAATAGCTTATTTTTTATCCTTATTCAATTTTCTGGAGATTATTGCATCCTTACGACAAGATGAATATAAAAACTAAAAATTTTTGACCGAAATCTAAATTTTTTTTAAATAAAGACGAAAAATTGATTTATTAAAATTTTTTCGTTTTTATTATAAAAAAAATGAATTTCGGTCAAAAAATTTTACTCCTTCCGTCCCATAATGTTTGGCACTTTCCCTATTCCAGTCTTATGAAAAAATTAACTATATCTTTTAATCCAAAATATTTTTTATAAGCAATATGGATCTTGTTTGATAGAATTTAATTTGTTCTATTAAACAAAGTTCAAAAAATCGCTTAAAACATTATGGATTGAAAGATATATGCAATTTAAAAATGGCACGCATTCCCGAAATTGCCAAACATTATGGGACGGAGGGAATACTTTTTAGATTCCTCTTGTCGTGAGGATGCAATAATTCCCCAAAAATTGATAATAAGCCAAATGATACGAAAAAAATTTGAATAAGGACAAAAAATAAGCCACTTTGGCTTATTTGTCCGAACACCCAAAAAAACTACCAATATCAACAAAATGGATTAATTATTGCTTTAAAATCAAACCCAGAATCGGGAAACCATAGACGAGTTCATGTCGACTCTCTCGCCGGCGACGAGTTCATCGTCGAGTTCATCAGAGCAATGGAATTATGTTTTCATTTTTCCTCTTTCAAAGTCTCTCTCTCTCTCTCTCACGCATCACACACACACGAACACACAGATTCCAATTAAAACAAAACCCATTTCAGATTCAAGTAATCTTAACCCCACAATCAAACTGTCAAATCTCTCTCTCTCAGACGCACACCACACACACACTCGCACAACACACAGCAGCTGGAGCGGCAGCGGCGGATGACGTCGACGATGGATTTAAGTTCGGTGTAGAGGCGGTGGAGGGTGGAGGTGTAGTGGAGGAGGGCGTCGAAG
Organism: Rhododendron simsii; assembly: GCA_014282245.1. Classification (NCBI taxonomy): domain Eukaryota; kingdom Viridiplantae; phylum Streptophyta; class Magnoliopsida; order Ericales; family Ericaceae; genus Rhododendron; species Rhododendron simsii. Next base: position 5,091,765 of record CM024964.1, read on the forward strand.
ATGGATTCTATAATTGGGGGTGCCGCCGCCGACGGCGTTTGTGGCGGCGATGGCGGTGGGTATGGAGGTTTCAGATTCAAGTAATCTAAAACAAAGCCCATTTCAGATTCAAGTAATCTAAACCCCAAAATCAAACTGTTGTCTTCTCTGATCTCTCTCTTTCTCTCTCTTTCCCTCTCATAGACGCACACCACACACACACGCGCACACCACACAGCAGCTAGAGTGGCACATGACGTCGGCGATGGATTTGACTTGGTGGAGGAGAGGCGGTGGGTGTGGTGGAGGATGGAGGCATAGTGAAAGAGGGCGTCGAAAATGGGTTTCTGTAGTTCGGGGCGTCGCCGTCGACGGTGTCTGTGGTGGCGGCGGCGGCGGCGGCGGTGGGTATGGGAGTTTCGGTGGTGAGGAGAGTGAAGAGTGAGGCGAAAAGGAAAAGATAGATGCGGTGGTGGTTGGACTGCCATAATTTTGTCTGGTTGGGGTGAGAGGGTTGGGTAGGAGAGAGAGAGAGAGAGAGAGAGAGAGAGAGAGAGAGGGTTGGGTAGAGGAGAGAGAGAGAGAGAGAGAGAGAGAGAGAGAGAGAGAGAGAGAGGGAGGGAGATAGAGAGAAGAAGAAGAAGAAGAGAAGAAGAAAAAGAAGAAGAAAAAGTGGTGAAGGGCATTTTAGGGTTAGAATTCTCTTTCCGTCTAGGTAACATATTTTCCCGTCCAAAATGTTGACATTTTTTAACAGAATTGGACGGAAGGGGTGTAGTTGATGAATTTTGATAGCTAGGGGGGTCAAGTTGATGAGTTTTAAACATGAGGGGGTCAAATTGACAAAACGTGATAGTTAAAGGGGTGTCCTTGCAAATAACCCAAAAATTTATCATCCAATTTCAATTACTGTTCAACCTTCCAAATTTTGATTTTAGCATTGAATTTTTAAGACCCCATTTATTTTAAAGTAAAATATTTTACGCCCAAATAAACAAGCCTAAAAGGGACTCAGGGGCTCTGCTGCCTTCCAAGCACAGCAGCTCCTACCCACACCTCAAAACTCTGTCGTTTTGAGGCAATTGCTGGTCCCCCTTTTTGCTCTCCTTAGTCCTGTTTGGTACTCTATAAATAAGGTAACTGCTGCAAGCATTCAAATGTGAAAAAAGCCATTAAAACCGAGAAAAAGGAATATTAAATATTATAGCAATTCCTTTTTATATTATTTTTCACTTCTCTCTCCTAATTTATCTTATATTATTAAATAGTCTAAAAAAAATTTAGTCCAATTTTCAATCCGTTTGAATCGGTGTAAAATTCTTAATTTTATGATTATATTATTTTAAAGGGTTATAATTAATTTTTTCCTAGTCTTAGATACAAGTCTCAGAACCCACGTCGTGATATACTACTTTGTTTTCCAACTTTCCATAGGCGTGGAACCGCTACGGATTGGGAACGCTATGTGAAGCAGTTGATCCATCGCTGCAGGTTACGTTTGGGGAAGAAGAGGCCCGTAAATTACTTCAAATCGGTCTACTTTGCGTACTAGCCTCTGCAGAACTCCGTCCATCTATGTCTATGGTAGTGAAAATGCTGAAGGATAACCACGAGATTCCTCAACCGACACAGCCACCATTTCTGACTGCTGCTAGCGCGAAGTAGAGGATTGAGTGTGCCTCTAAAAATGGCTAAACCAACCCCTGTAGGACACTCCGCCCTACAGGATCCCCTAGTCCTGATCAGATAGGGTCGAAAGCTAAGTCACAATTCTCCAGCAATATTCTTCATTCTCATTTTCAATCCGCGCTTTAAATTATTGCCCTCAATCATTTTTTTTTGCAAATTTAATAGTAATTTAGAAAATCTTTGAAGACACCCTTCAAGCTTACACGCTCTCTCTCACATACATATATTACGTGCCTTAGTTAAAAAGTATTGCATTCAGCAATGTCGTGCTACTAGCCCGAAGGGTTTATCAGGTTGGTTGGTAAATTTGTTCTCCATAAATTGATCATAGTTTGGCTTTTAACGTTAGGCCGTAAAAAAATAATTTCTACTGAATTCTCTAGTCCCGATAGATGGTCTACTTTTGATCGGATTATGAAAAGATTTAGTCAATGTACACGTAACTTAACCCGAATACCCTCTGACAGTCGAACAAATAAAGAAATAGTAATTTTCGTGCTGCTCACTGAACGAGGAAAAAGCAGTCAAATACGAGTACGAAACATCGATGGTATGCGGGTCATATTCAGAATTTCAGATTGCGATGTCCTATCAAAGTCATTTATATATTTTGTCAAAAAAGAGGATCGGATATGGGAGAAAATTTTCAGTGCAGGAAGGGCAAGAGTCCCGTGATGCCGAACAAGCATTTCGATCGTTCAAATGTATTTTAGACGGTTCAGATCTGTTTGAGTTTGAAGGAATGTTTTGTTAATTTTACACTAAAAAATTATCCAAACAGATTTGAACCGTCCAAATGTATTTAAGACAGTTCAGATCTGTTTGAGCTTAAAGGAATGTTTTGTTAATTTTACACTAAAAAATTATCCAAACATTTGGACCGTTCAAAACTCCAAAACATATTTGAAAGGCTGAGATTGTGCTCAGCACCACGTGACCGTGGCCTCATGCCCACCCAGCACTGAAAAGCTTCTCCTGATATGGCTTGTTAAACTCCAAAAAGGATCAATCCAATTCCAAGCCACTTGAGACAAAGTTCCAAACATAGCAAATTGACCACACAAGTCGATATTTGATTGGTCCAACGTCCATTATCTTTTTTTTTTTGAACACATTCAATTCATTTCATAACAAAGCCTGAAGGCAATACAGATTTCATCAAAAAATATAAAAATGAGCCAAAACTACCTAAACTTCGACACAGGCACCCCCTGCATAAGCAAGACCGGCGAAATCGCCAGATGAGAACCAATCAAGGCGTAGATAGTAGAGAATCCAAAACGGACCGGACCCCAACTCAAACCCGAGAAGCGCATATGAAATTTGGACGGCAAGAGCCGTTCACCGGAGCAGAAGTCAGTAGCAGACCCCGTCATCGATAACAGCAGCCGGACGAACCTCAACCCATTAACAACCACAAACAACCCCAACTTTGGACGATCCTCAATAGGCGCCGGATTATTCGCCCACCTCCTCTTCCACACCAGATTTGGGGAGGCCAAACTGGTACAAGATCGGACTGATTTGGGGGAAACCCAAATCAGCCTGTAGAAAGTAAAATAAAAACAGGCAGAAAACAAAAAAAACCCCAAAACACTCCAACCCCCATTATTCATACCCCAAAATCCCCGGACAGCACACACCACCACCAGCCACCTATCATCGGAGCTTCCTCGCCGAACCAGATCAAAGGAAACATGGAGGCTAAGCCACACAGCATTCCATCCTGACTAAGGGAGAGACGAAGCCAAAACCGGAACAGAGGGACAGAAGGGAGAGAACCGAAGGAGAGGGTAGAGGGAGGGGAGGAGAAGGATGGGGGAAAGAGGGAGGGGGAGAGGCGGCGGAGGCAGGGCCTCCCCCAACCCCTACCCCCCCCCCCCCCATCTGCTGAAAGTTTCTAGAGAGAGAGAGAGAGAAAAGGTCTCAGCAACATCATCCAAGCTTTGTCAAACTCGATCTCAATTTGTATAGTAAACAAGCCGAGTTGGGCATTAACAAGTTGAATTAAACTCGCAACCTGTTTGATTCATTTGCAACCGTAATTGTGTCCAAATCGTATGCTTTGTAAAATAAAATTTCATCATCCCTGTCTAGATGGGTTTCCTTCCATACTCCGTCTCTACCTACCCCTTCAAATTATCATATTTTAGGGTACAATGCCGTTATTGGGTCTTGCAGATGACATACTAATTTTTTTTTATAAAAAAATCAACAAAATTAGATATTACTATGCAAGCAAATATTAATTCGTGGCCGATATTACATGTAGACTGTCCACAATATCAACTAGAAAAATATATTTATTTAGGTGCTCGTTGAATTTGATCAAGTTATTGTTTATAAAATATCTTTGTTTATGGAAACACACATGCTAAATGATTTTTAGACATGACAACGTGATGTCATGTCACTACCGCTGCCACTTCATTTTGATTTGATCAAGTTATTGTTTATAAAATATAATTGCTTCCAACATTTCTAAAACTCGCTGCTATTGACACAATTTCAACCACCAGCATTACTCAACCAGTTTTGAACACTATTAAATATCAATCATTATTCAACTGCCATCTTCACCGCCACTCCACCACTACCACTACTCCACCACCACTAGCACCACCAAACTATCGTCACATTTCTACCAGCACCAGCACCACCTCTCCATCACTCCACCACCATCTAGCGTTACAATAACCCACCTTTTCACTACCAAGATGACACACAACTAAGCTATAGTCACCAATAGAACCACCTCCTGCCATTGCCAATATCTCTCCACCATCACTAATACTTTTGCCAAAACCAACACCTGGCTGGCACTACGACCACCACCACACCGTCTCTCCACCACATCATGTCACCACCTCTCCACCACCACCCTTCCATTGCCTCTACAAACACATAGCACGATCTTAGTAATATTAAAAGGGAACAATTGATTGCAATAATATAATTAACGTTTTTTAATTTTTATAATCAAACCATTTTTTTAATTCAACTTTTCACATTTTCATCAAACAAATTAATTTTCAGCTTAAAAAATTCATCATTCAATTTCAATTACTGTTCAACCTTCCAAATTTCGATTTTAGCGTTCAATTTTTAAGACTCCATTTATTTTAAAGTAAAATATTTTACGCCCAAATAAACAAGCCTAAAAGGGACTCAGGGGCTCTGCTGCCTTCCAAGCACAACATCTCCTACCCACACCTCAAAACTGTGTTGTTTTGAGGCAATTGTTGGTCCCCCTTTTTGCTCTCCTTTGTCCTGTTTGGTACTCCATAAATAAGGTACTCCCTCCGTCCCTTTTTAAATGTCCTACTTCGTAACTCCAATTTATTAAAAAGACATCATCATTATACCTTTCACATCAACTTTTTCCTCCACTTTCTCTACTAGCCCATCATCATTACACTTTTTACTCACTAACTTTTCAAAATGGAATCTACTTTTAGGGACAAAATAGACAATGTACCAACTTTTACCCACTAACTTTACAAAATGGACACTTATTAAGGGACAACCTAAAATGGAATACTGGACTATAATAAAGGGACGGAGGGAGTAACTGCTTGCTGCAAGCATTCAAATGTGAAAAAAGCCAAAGGAATATTAAATATTATAGCAATTCCTTTTTATATTATTTTTCACTTCTCTCTCCTAATTTCTCTTATATTATTAAATAGTCTCAAAAAAATTTAGTCCGACTTTCTATCCGTTCGAACTGATGCGAAAATCTTAATTTTATGATCATATTATTCTAAAGGGTCGTAATTAATTTTTGTCTCTATGACTCATAATTAAGTATCTTCTCTTTATTTGGGACCCTGTAGAACAAAAACTTGATTATGAGAGCTGTAGTGGCAAAAATTAATTATGATCATTTAGAATAAAATAATCAAACAAATAAGATCTTCGCACCGATTTAAATAGATTTAAAATTGGACTACTAAATTTTTTAAGACAGTTTTATATATTAAAAATTATAATTAAAAAATTAAGTGGTCAATTTTTTAATCCATTTGAACCGGTACGAAAATCTTATTTTTCTGATCATTTTATTTTAAAGGCTCATAATTAATTTTTGGCTCTAGGACTGTCATAATTAAGTATCTGTTTTTCATTTGGAATCCTGTAAAGTAAAAACTCGATTATGAGAATCTTAGAAACAAAAATTAATTATGATCCTTTAGAATATATGATTAGAAAAATTAGATTTCCGCACTGATTCAAATAGATTGAAAATTGGACCACCTGATTTCTTAACCACATTTTTCCATATATAAAGTCAAAAAAATAGGAAAATGATATTGGCACTCCAAAAATTGATGGATGCACTCCAAAAAAACAAAGGAAAGTAACTTAGGAATTACACTGATTTTGAAGTGCCTGAGTCATTTTTTGAAGTGCCAATGTCATTTTCCAAAAAATATTATATTACCATTTTGAATTAGAAGGAAAAACGTTTGGCTTTACCGATCCAAGGTACATCATTTCGATTTTATTCATTAATTAGAAAAGGGAAAAACGTTTTCCAAGCAGGGCCCTTATCAAATAAAAAAAAGAAAACAGAAGAGAATCCACCGCTGCCTCAAAACTGCGTAGTTTTGAGATATAGGCATTAGGCAGGGGCTGCCGTGCTTGGAAGGCAGCAGAGCCCCGAGTCCGCCTAAAAGAAGACACATTTGTATCTATAGAGGTCCGCATCAACTTGTGTTCGTGCAGGGATACAAATTATTCTTCCTCATCCCCACTCGGTAGATGGATGGCTTACCCCATCAATTCCTCATCTCATCTCTGCGGGGACCCCGTACCATTTTCCTACTCTGTTTTCCCGTTGACAAATCATTTTCGTAGTTATCAAATCCAGTCTCCTCTCTTCCATTTTTACACCCTTCTCAATCAAATACATCAATCAAAAACTCTCTCTCTGTCTCTCTCTCTCCACCCTTATCAACAAAGAACTCATATTTAACCAAAAGCTACCCATATGCTCAAACCCACTGCAATTCTTCCACACCGTTTTTCACCCTTCTAAATCAAATATATCAATCAAACACACACTTTCTCTCTCTACCCTTATCAACAAAGAACTCATATTTAACCAAAAGCTACCCATATGCTCAAACCCACTCCAATTCTTCCGCACCTATGGCCTTTCCACTTCTATTCTCACTAATACTACTCCTCTCCTTGCGTACGAGACTCTCTCTAGCCGATCCAAGAGCCACACAGGCAGCTCTAATCTGCACCAACACCAGCGCGGCGCCGTCCGACCGGCAAGTCTTCGTGGCAAACTTCTTGGCAGCCATCGACACCGTGACCACTCAGGTCGCCGCCCGAGGCTACGGCGGCGCCGTCAATGGGTCTGGTAACGCGACCGTCTACGCCTTCGGCGAGTGCATGAAGGACTTGTCGAGAAACGATTGCGATCAGTGTTTTGCCCAAATCAAGACCCAGATCCTGAGGTGTTTGCCGTTCCAGAGGTTGATTCGCGGTGGGAGGCTTTTCTACGATGGGTGTTATATCAGGTATGGACCGATGGGCGGACGAATCGGGAGACAGCTGTACCCGTGTTCCAAATTTTTAATTATGCACCCTTTTCTCATTTTGCTTGTTTCGTACACAAAAAGGAGCTAGCACGACCAGTCACAGTCTCCTACCCACTCACTTCAAGGTACTCAATCTTTGAGTAATCGAATAGACCTTGAAGAACGCTCTTAAAATTTGAGCATCCGTCCGAGTCATTTTGACGGCAAAAAAGGTTCTTTCAATAGTAAATGACCGTTCAAAATACTACAGTAACTCCGAAGGGAAGGCTCTGTTCCAAGAATTGAATAAATGTTTATTTTTTAAGAAAGCAATTTCAAATTTAAAAATAATGTGTTTGCGCAAATAATTTTCTAGCAATATGAATCTTGTTTGATAGGTATTATTGAGATCTTTTATACGGTGTAAAAAAATATAAAAAATTATTTTATATTTATATTATTTTTGAGTTTGAAAATGTGAAATAAATACTTTTTTTTTTAAAAAGGTGTTCTGAAACGGGCCTCGTTTTAATAACCTTTCTTAAAAAATAATAAGTACTTATTTTGAAATTTCTCAGAGAAAAACAAGAAGGATTGTTTCATAAAGCCCAAATAAGCAGCTTATTTTATATTTTTAAACTCAAAAATAACTTGAATGAAGAATAAATTTTTCAATTTTTTTTCACCATATTAAAGATCTCAATGAGATCTATCAAATAAGGTTCATATTGATAGAAAAATTATTTGCGTAAACACATGATTTTTGAGCTTGAAATTATATACTTATAAAATAAGTACTTATTCACCCCTTTTTGTAAAACATGCCTTGGATAAAAAATTTCTTAAACCCGTTTCGGAATGAGACCTAAATAAAATACTCCCTCCGTCCCATTTTCATTGTCCATTTTTGATGTTCGTGTCAGTTTTCAATCTCTTATATCTTCCAATGTGAATCTCCAAAAATATGTAATATGGATCTTATTTGATAGATTTCAATTTGTTCTATAATACAAAGATGTCAAATTCATGAAATATATTATAGATTGAAAGATATACGCAATAAACACAAAAGTGAAAAAGGAATAATGGACAATGAAAATGAGACGGAGGGAGTAAGACAAATGTTAGATTTATCTTAAAAACTTTTAAACTATTTAAGACTGACCACCCGCCCAACATATCCTTTTGAAGAAAAACATCCGTCCAATCAAGAGTTTTTGAAAAAATAATGCTATCTTTAGTAATATTTTTATTTTTTAGTATTATGTTTCCTGTAAATATGTAAGATTGTGTGCATTTATGACTATAGATGACCATATCTTTGTAATTTCGTAATTCAATAGATTGATCGGGAAGTATATGTAACAATCTTGTTGGTAGTGTTTTTGCAATTTATGTTGAAGAAATAAGGCCCCATCCCGCTAAGATTTTTATTTTCCGTTTTGTAAGACAGGTCATTCTCTCACACTACATTATCATTAATTCAAAAAATAAGTACTTACTCCATATTTTACTTAGCGGAACAAGTGTCGTGTTTTTTAAGTGTTCGCCCTTCCAACCTTGAATTTGTACGTCCTTCCCTGCAGGTACGATGATTACATGTTCTTCAATGAGAGTTTGAGTGCGGTGAATAGGACTGTTTGTGGGAGTGTTAACTTTGGTGGGAATAAGACTTTGTTTGGGGAAAATGTTGTTGATTTGGTGAGGAATTTGAGTGTTCAAGCTCAAAAGAATGATGGGTTTTTTGTGGCTCCTGTGACTACTGGGAATTTATCTGTCTATGGCTTGGCTCAGTGTTGGGAGTTTGTGAATGGGAGTGGTTGTGGGCACTGTTTGGCAAATGCGGCTTCCCGGATTGGGTCATGCCTCTCTATGGAAGAGGGAAGGGTTTTGAATTCTGGTTGCTATATGAGGTATTCTACATCTAAGTTCTACTATAATTCTTCTACCGATACCACGTCGGGAAAACGAGGTGAGTTGGGTTTGTTGAATTCTTGATTCCTTGTAGGAGTATCATTTTGATTTGAGGGTGTTTGGCTACATAGAATTTGATTGGATTATCATGAGCTCTGATATCATTTTAAGTCACATATTATCCCAAAAGCATAAGCGGTTAGGAAATGAAAAACAATACATGTCTAATAGTATAGTAGTAATTTTATGATTGATTTCGCCTTGGCCAAACAAGCAGGAATGCATGTTATGATTGTGTTTCTGCATTTTGTCAAATAACTTCTTGGTTTTTTGCTATGAATGGGCACAATCTAATTCTGTTTGCAATTAGGTGGCAACCGCTTAGCTGTTATTCTGGCTGCAACATCAGCTGGTGTAGCTTTTCTGCTGATTGCAGCAACAATGTCTTTCTTTGCGCGAAAGAAACGTGTGAAGAAGAGGAGAGGTATCTCAATGGTGGTTTAATTTATACAAGTTTTTCCTCTTTTGTTTAACATAGAACTTGCACTGATCTTTGTATTTTGTTACAGAAAGGAAGCAATTAGGTGCTCTGCTGGTCACTGTTAACAATTCGAAGCTCAATTTCTCATACGAAACACTTGAACGCGCCACAAACTACTTTAGCAATTCCAACAAGCTTGGTCAAGGAGGATCTGGTTCAGTTTACAAAGTAATTTCATATTTCACTTTCCGCCTTTTTCTTTTGCTAGTCAAGAATCGATCCATTCATGTAGATTTAACTGAGGCCGTTTCTTTGCTTCAAATAGGGGATTTTGCCCGATGGACAAGTTGTTGCAGTTAAGAGGCTTTTCTTCAATACAAGACAATGGGTGGATCATTTCTTTAATGAAGTCAATCTGATAAGCGGAATCCACCACAAAAATCTTGTAAAGCTGTTGGGATGCAGCATTACAGGCCCCGAAAGCCTTCTTGTTTATGAATTCGTTGCAAATCAAAGCGTTCATGACCACCTCTTCGGTTGTTCTCCCATCTATGATTAAATACTTCAGTATATCAATTTTTGTTTCAATTACATATTTAATTTTTGTTCCTCTTTTTCTTTTCCAATTTCATACTTAGCGAGTTCTTTTGATTTGATTCAGTTAAGAAAGATGTTCAGCAGCCACTAACATTGGAAGAGAGATACAAGATTATACTGGGTACAGCTGAGGGCTTGGCCTATCTTCATGAGGAATCGAACTTGAGAATCATACACAGAGATATAAAGTTGAGCAATGTCCTTCTTGACGACAACTTCTCTCCAAAAATTGCTGATTTTGGGCTTGCTCGGTTGTTTCCAGAAGATAAGACACATATCAGCACTGCCATTGCTGGCACACTGTAAGTTCCGTCACGTTGGCTTTCTTAAACAACTTGCAAACAAGAGTGGCATAATAAAATGCATTTACCTCTGCAGAGGTTACATGGCTCCTGAGTACATAGTCCGTGGCAAATTGACCGAAAAGGCAGATGTATATAGCTTTGGTGTTCTTGTGATGGAAGTTGTCTCTGGAAAGAAGAACATCTCATTCTCTCAGAATGCACACTCTATCCTACAAATGGTACCTCTTTTTGCTTGACATATTTCATTTATTTCCTAGTCTTACATATAAGTCTCAGAACCCACGTCATGATATACTACTTTGTTTTCCAACTTTCCATAGGTGTGGAACCTCTATGGATTGGGAACGCTATGTGAAGCAGTTGATCCATCGCTGCAGGGTAAGTTTGAGGAAGAAGAGGCCCGTAAATTACTTCAAATCGGTCTACTTTGCGTACAAGCCTCTGCAGAACTCCGTCCATCTATGTCTATGGTAGTGAAAATGCTGAAGGATAACCACGAGATTCCTCAGCCGACACAGCCACCATTTCTGACTGCTGCTAGCGCGGAGTCAAGTCAATGTGCTCAATCGAGAACCAGTCACTCTCAGCCTGAATCTTACAACACCCATTCTTCAGGAAATAACATTTCAGAAAGCTTCATTGAGCCCAGATAATAATCTTTTTTTCTTACTTATTTTGTTTACAGGATTTGTTTGGTTGAATACCCAGAATACACATTTATGAGAATATATTTCCCCCTGTATTACCATTCTTTGAGTTTGGACGGGGGGAGGGTATACGATAATTTGTAAGGATCCGAGTTAATGTTTTTTGTAAATTACGTGTACAGCTGATTAAAATTCTTTGACAGTGATTAGAAGTTAGGTTCTTCTGTAAGGCAGATGCAAGAAGCTTTGTGGATTTTATAAACCATTTTTGCTTTGCTCTTTTTCTCATTCCTAAAGCAATTATTTAGGTAACCTAACAGTGCATTTGTTTGCTAAGATTTCTTAACTTTTTTTGAATGTGACAATGAAAGACCAACGAACGTGTTTGAACCACTTCCATAGTACTTTGTACTTTCATTCTATCTTCCTTCTGAAGTACACTTCTTTAAGATCTTCAATACAATGATGATGCACTACGAGTCCACAACTGATTGATGGAACATAATCAACTATTTATTAGTATCTTTACCATGATTTCAGTAGACTTTTAGCCCCCAAACAACCATGTTTAAGTCAAAATAATCCTTCGAATTCTTGGAGAATTATGCGACTATTTATTAGTATCTTTACCATGATTTCGGTAGACTTTTAGCCCCCAAACAACCATGTTTAAGTCAAAATAATCCTTCGAATTCTTGGAGAATTATGCTAACTTACAGATCCCGATTTTTTGGCTGTTCTGTTAATGACATCGTTCGTCTCGGTCCAGGAATCAGAAAATCATAAAATAAAAAACAAAGGGGAAAAAAATAAGACGATGAAAAAGACCAAAAAAGTCGGTCTAGAGGAAGAGGGCGGATTTTTTTGGTCTTTTACATAGTCGTATATGAACTTTCTTTAACTTTGATCTATACTTTTATACTTTTTCAATTCATCTCGTCGTTACGAAGAATATGATATAAAACTTTGACCCATAGGGGCCGTATCTAATACTCCCTCCGTCTCTTTTTAAATGTCCTACTTCGTAATTTCAACTTATTAAAAAAACATCAACATTATACCTTTCACATCAACTTTTTCCTCCACTTTTCCTACTTACCCATCATCATTACACTTTTACTCACTATCTTTTCAAAAAGGAATATTCTTTTAGGGACAAAATAGACAATGCACCAACTTTTACCCACTAACTTTACAAAATAGACACTTATTAAGGGACAGCCCAAAATGGAATACCGGACTATAAAAAAGGGACGGAGGGAGTACAATTAAGAGAGAACAACCAAAGAGACTGAAAAAAAAAAAAAAAAGCCAGGTCAATGGGAGTTGATTCTAAGAAGGATTCAAATGCTCAAAAAAACTGCACAATTTTCAAACTTTGCGTTTATTGTTGACTCTCTTGAGTTTTATTCTATTCGTTTAGTGATTAAGATGGTTGATTATTTAAGCCATAAACCCAACTCACTTTCGGTGTAGTTTTACAGGCAGTGGGTTGAAATTGTAAGCTAAGCGTGTTTTATGTGGTTAACAAACTGCACCTAAATACCTAATGAGTACTACTATTTGCACCGACGGTTTCCGTAGGGAAACCGTACCGACGGCGCCGGAGGGCCGTCTCCGGCCACCGGACGGCCGATCCGAGCCGTCCAAAAAATTTAAAAAAAAAACCGAGGAATACATATATACACGAAAAAAGAGTGTTTAGATCAAGCACCTTACACACATCGGATGCCGTTGAATCCCGCGTGGGCCCCTCGGTTTTTTTTTTAAATTTTTTGGACGGCTCGGAAATTTAACCGTCCGGACCGGAGACGGCTTCTAGGCGCCGTCGGTACGGTTTCCCTACGGAAACCGTCGGTGCAAATATCATTTTCGATACCTAATGCTCCAGACCCATAACAGTGTGACTAAACAGACCTGCTACTGCTCAAAGCAGTGACAAGTTTTTTGATAACTTGGTAACCTGTCCAATATACCGATTAGTTTGGGAAACTAATCTTATAGTCCACTTGCGGAAGGCTCAATTAAAATTGGGGCTAAACTTCGTCTGGACTAGCATAACACATAATTAAATTGATAGCACACGATTGGAAATTTAACCTCAGACCAAAGGCTTCTTAAGGCCCTTGGTTGCCAGGTGGCGCACGCTATCGCTGTGCCAACCAGGGAGGATTCAGAGCAGTGAAAAGTTATAAGAGGATATTGAAATTTTAATGCAAATTTTGAACAAAATAGTTACCATCTGACCAAGTATGAAGCTTATGTCTAGTAAGATGTAACATGGAGTAATAGGAAAGCAATACAGTGGGCTTAGAATAAAAAGTAAACCTTAGCAAGTCACTTTTAAGATTAAAATAGAAAATGCTAAGCTCAACCGTAAGGGCGATGGATAACTAGTAAAAAGGTGCATCGATATCAGAGAAAAGTGTATTGATATATGTAAAAGTGTATTAATATCCGAGATATGTTTTCAAATCTGAACTTGTTTCGAATAATTTGCATATTATCCCATGGCCTAGTAAGCAGAGGTTAGCAAGACCCCATCAAAATTGTGGTCATTTTGGTTCTTAATGCTTCCCCAGCTGGTCACTAAATATTGAAGAAATGATGGTTCTCATTCAGGATATTATATCCTTATTAAATTTTCTGGGTTGGATTTGACTTAAAGGAAATGCCATCATTTCACCTACATGCCAATTTCGACTCTCTTTTTTTTCTGACCTTCACTTGCAGTATGAATTTCAGGAAATAATTCCGATATATTGTGCCTCTTCATGTATACCATTGTATGAAATAATCCAATTCCAAATTTTGTTCCAATCAACATTTAAACATATTATTTAGAAGTTTCACAACTAGAATAAAAACTCAATTTCGTCACGGGTTAAAAGCTCGAAGTATATATATCGGGCAAAATTTAGATGTATCGTTTCAAAGGCATAACATTCACTCAGAAACTGCTTAACAAGCAATAAATAAGACGCGCCTACCGTGTGGCTACTAAGTTCCCCATTAGTCCTCCACCAATCTCAAAATGCTTTGAATTTGCAAATCCTACTTCTAAGGCAAGCTCCTCTAACTCCTTCCCTGCAGCAGAATAAACAGTAATTTCTTCAAACAGAAAGCAAAGCGCAAAGTGCAAAGTGCAGACATTATGCATTCTTTTGAGGCAAAATCACGAGTTCCTTTCATCTCCTGACAATTCTGAAATGCATTTGTGCAAGTGATTTTTTTTTTTTCCAGAGAACTGATATTGAAAAGATTGCCTTGTGAATCCGAAATTGCAGGGTTAACATCAATGACTCCACCACACACATTAGTGTAGAAACTATACAGTGCTACAACTCTTTTGGCAATGAAAACAAAATGGTTAATTCCATATAATCCTATGACTAGATATTTGGTGTTACAGGAAGACAAACACCTGAGTTAATAAATATCAGAGAAGATTGGATTTTTCAGGGATGGTTATTCTACAGAAGGCTAGAAACTTGTGCATGAAGGATGAAGACGTACAGTTGGTTAACGAGAAGAAAGAACCTGTTAAAAAATCTTGAATAGAGCTTTTCAAATACTTGTACTCCTCAGCAAGACCATAACCATTTGCCACTGGAACGACTACATTGTCAATCATCCACTCCTGGCAAAAACAGTGTTCTCAGGGTCAGAATTTCAGTTGTTTGATGAAAGGTATTTAGATATGATATTTCCTAAACGTGAAGTACGTAATTGATAGGTAGAGTTGAAATGACACTCAAGTCACTCGCCTATCCAAGGAATTATAGCACTCTCTCAATTTGAGGAAGTGAATGGAAGTGTATACGTGATATAAACGGCAGAGCATGAAGAGGATAAAGCATTCTCACCTTTCTTCTAGACTACGAGCTAAAAGTCTAGAGTCCAATTGTTCTGTGGAGCAGAGGTGATTTTACTATTCTAATGCAAGGGTAAAAATGGCAAAACAAGAATGCAACTTCAATTCAAGAGCACCCAATTTTTGCATGTAAGACCACATGTTAGGTCCTTCGTCATTCCTTCCTACACCACTAATTCCCACATACCAAACTTGGGGTAATGTGCTTTCTATATTTGTTGATAATATATGATGATTTTTGTCCGCAGAATTCAACTAGAAAACTACACAGCAGAATCAGCCACCTGAGCAAACTAAAGATCCATGTTTAGCTCAACAGCAACCAAATGGTTCTAGAAACGCATATGGAATGGTGTTTTTATTTGAATATCAAACAAAACCATTGTCTTGTCACAATACCTGAATTGAAGCGCTAAATGTGTCAGTGCTTTTGTTGAAGTCGAGGATGGACACCTTTGAACTCGGTTTCAGGACTCGATACATCTCCTCCATGGCTTTATGGAAATTAATCACATTACGTAGCCCATATCCCATGGTGATAGCATCAAAGTAACAATCAGAAAATGGTAACTCAAGAGCATTGCCTTCAACCCACCTAGGATTCATCGCATCAGGTTAATGCCTTGGCATTAAGCATTAGTAGCATAGATAATGAAAAGCCTAATGCAACTCACAAGATCATTTACTTATGGATTTTTCTTCAGTGGCTCACTGTATCATAGTAACAACACACTAAAAGAATTGCTCTTTTTTCTTTTTTCCTTCTTTTGGTTTATTCTATATATGAGGGATACTTCCTCACAGCCAGTTATTTAATCTGTCAATAGCTAGATTCGCCAATGCTCACTCAATATTGTTGTAGCAGGCCTTTGAGCGTGAATGTTGTCGAGATGAAGCAACTGATAATTGCTCCTTGGAGAAATCAAGCCCAATCACCTGCAAATTGTGCCCAAAAAAGGACCTAGTACTTGTAGAGGTGAGATGTACAAATCTGATATTTCAAACCTTTTTCCACAAATTCCTACATTGGGTCTCAAGAGGCAATTCATTCTAAGAAGCAATACATGTCGATCTCAAATTTAAGTACAGAGTTCTTTTTCTTCAAAAAGAAAAAATTAACGGCGGGCAGCCGTTATTTAAAAATGGTTCTTAAATGTGAGTTGTAATCTTATATCTGACAATACTGCCGATGTAAATCAGAATTTTGTGATGCTTTTGAACAGAAGAAAGAAATATTGCCAACAAAAGGGATAAACAAGCCACACTTATGCCAAACAGTATGCAACTTCAACAATGTTCGCTAGAGAAGAGACCTGAGTCTACTGGATATGATTCTTGAAAGTTCATTTCAAATGATTTATAAGACAATAGTCACATGGAACAAAAGACACACTCGATAGAAGAGATTTTTTGAACCAAAAAAAGCTACCTTGACATCAAGTACGGCACATCAAACCTAGTTGAAGACGCTTGCAGCTACAACCTTTGACGAACCAGCATTTTACCGGTTCCGTGAGAGAGTATAATACAGCATCCGAAGTGAAATGCAATAAAGGCTTTTGTAAGGACTCATTTCTTGTGTACATAGAAAGTATTGACAGATAATATGCTACTATGTTGCTTGATGAAATGTCTATGTTCTTTTCCAATGCATAATGTTCAATATGCTTCTGTGCTGCTTGATGAATGTGTTTATTACTTGAAATTTCTAATGTTTGAGTACTGGGAATGGGGTAAGCGATTTTTCACAGCAGTGACACCTTATGTGAAATGGAGGTTCTAGACTATGTTGTATTAAATACTTGATGAATGATCTCAAACTTTAAGCTGTAGAACTTTAAACCTCCATCTTATTCTCTTTTCAATAAGCTTAAAAGTGTTGTTTTTTCTAGTATATTTTCAAGATTTCTACCAGCACCGGGAAGTAAAGAAATGTGTAAAAGATTAACATTGAAAATGTCTTCAGCAGAAAATTGGACAGGAAACAAACAGGAGGGTGAAGGGAAGATCAGAAGAGCAAACCTTGCCATTGGGACCAACTTTCTCAGACAAGAGAAACGCCAAATCCCCGCTTCCACAACACAAATCCAACACATTGTTTCCCTCTCTTGCCCTGTACAAAGAAACTATTAACTTTATCAATCCACACACATGGAATGGACCAAGGGAACTACGACCCCAAATTTTAGAAGAAACCCCCCAACACCACCCCCCACCCCCCCACCACCAAGGTACTGGCGAAAGTTTATTTCTCGTCTCCCATATTGCTAGTTTTACGTTATTGTGCATTAGAACATATGCAATTTTACTTTCATTTCATTCTACTGATACTCTATTAGATTTACTCATTCAGAACAAACTTGTGCCTCGTTCTTTGACCTTCTTTGGTCTTGGCAGACCCCCGGCATCAGCGACATTGACCTATCAACGGCGGTCCAAAACTGGTTCCTTGGATGCTTGCTCTCAGTGTTATCAATCTAGGGTGCTACTGCTTGGCACTTGGTCGGTCATTGGTAGGATTTTTGTGGAGAAGGATTACACTAGCGGAACCACCGTTTGTAGTTTATCACCTTCAGCTTGCATACACATCTCCACCAGGACCCATCACAGTTTGACCGGTGAATCTAAGTGATTACTCATCGACAACAACTTTGATGGGGTGACTTTCGTGTGTTATGTCCACCATGTACTGTATGCAATAGGTTTGTTTTGTCGCCCTGTTGTTCTTTAACAGCAGAAAGTGGATTTGTTCTTGTTTTCATAACTCAGTATCCGGCCCAATGGACCAACTAATCCCGGACTCAAGACCAAAGGCTTTCAAGGTCCTAATTGCCAGATTTGTTATTGTAATTCCTTCTTTTCAGTGAAGTTCTTGCCATTCTCCAAAAGAACAAACAAACTTCTGTAAATGCACATGTTAGGATCCGTTACACAAATTAGCAATTCCTCCGTCCATGCTCACATACGAGTACAATGACACAAGTTGAATGAATAAACACAGAGATAAACGTGGTTCCACAAAACCGGGTACGTCCACGGGAGCGACAGCGGCATACGTTTCCAAATTTATGCTCCACAGGCTCAGCACATCAGGGTTCAACATTCAGAGTATTTATAACATAACAAAACTAACCCAAAACAAAAGAAACCCATTTGTCAAAAACCCACAAAGTACCCTTGTAAAGAACAGAACAAACGTTACCGCGGGGGTTTGCCCCCGCACCCCCCCAATTACAATACGCCTAGGGCCTTCGGCAGCCATTTATGCAACTGAGGAGGCCAGTAAGTGGGATGGGCAAGATGCCGTACGCTATCATAAACAGGAGCAATGCGGCTAAACAGCTCCACTGGCGTTGCGGCTTCGCAGCGCACTCGTTCCGCTCCGCTACGCGGCTGGAAAATCTGAACGGTGGTGGTTCTAGAACGGTCGTATGAAGACCGACAGTGTGCTGAAGCAGCACATTCTTAATTCGCTTCTATCAAATCAGCAATTATCGGTTCCTGTCCACTGCTCACATACATGACAAATTACACGGATTTGAATGCGGAATAAAAATAAATAAACAACGGATTTGTGACATTGCCCTGTTTGGACTGACAGCCATACGTTTCCAAATTCGATGCTGCCCCAGGCTCAGCACATCATTCAACTTCAAAAAAACAAAAACAAAACAAAACAAAAGAAACCCAATTTCAAAAACCCACAAAGTGTTTTAAAAAACAGAACAAACTTATGTTATTAAACCGTTCCTAATTAATATCTAGGGATTAAAATTTACGCAAGTGAGGAGGATAGTATGTGGGAGGGGAAAGAGGCGTACGCTATCATAAACAGGAGCAATGCGGCTAAACAGCGCCTGGCGTTCGGCAGCGCAGCGCACCGGCCGCCGCCGCGGCTGGAAAATCGAACGGTGGTGGTTCGGCGGTCGTTGAAGACCGAGGTGTGCTGAAGCAGCAATCATCGCTCTATCCAATCAGCTTTATCGGTTCCTGTTACTGTTAACTTATGACAAATAACGGATTTGTTGCGGGAAAAAAAAAACGGATTTGTTAGTTTGGGCTGTGTTTGGGCTGAAATCCAGTCTACATTTTTCACATGCCATACTTGGGCCCATAAGATCTTACAAAGTTTGGGTTGATCCTATGCACGTAGTCATGAAGCAGACCCAAATATGGGTTTGTTTTTTCTGTTTTTGCTAATTTTGCCCCAAATTTTTGTGAATTATAGATTCAAATCGATGAAAGGAATCGGTAAATTTTTTTTTTTACTTTACCCAAATATATTTAGAAATACCTAAGATAAAGCACAAAAATATGACTTTTGGGGCTTTATCTTGGATATTTTGAAAAATATGGGAGCAAAAGTAAAAAAAAAAAATTTGAGTTTTCTGATTCCTCTCGTGAGACAAATCATATTTCACAAAAATTTGGCGCGAAACTAACAAATGGGAGAATTTTTTAAAATAAGAATAAAACGCCCAAAAAAACCTAAAAAGCTAAAGAGAACGAGACCTAAATTTGTGCACGTATTCCTATCATAAAGGGTCCACTCTTTTGTGGATTTACATTTTTCACTTTTCTATAAACATGATTGCACGTTTACAATTGCACTACAAGACTCGCTTGTTTGAGGATTTTTTTTTTTTTGGGTACTTCGGGAATTCATTTAAGGATGTTGAGATCGGGACTGGAGATGAAATGACGCGGGTCCAATTATCCCATGTTTGGTGTCTGTAATAACTGTGAGGGATAATAATCTCTTTAAACTATGGTTGGAGTATATCATGAGAGTTTTTTTTATCATCTCCATGAAGAAATGTAATTCCATAATCAACAAATCGTGCCCCAGAAAAAGTAGGTCATTTTGGGATGCGCGCACACGAGAATATTACTTACCGAAATAATGTCACTCAATTTATGATATGCTCCTTTCAATGAAATCTCTTATTAAACCAAAAAGAAAGTTACTAGTTTTGAGCCCTAACAACTCAAAGGGGCTTGGACAAGCGAGCATGAGAAAACAACTTAAGGGCTTGACCCCAAAAAGGTCGCGAGTTCGAATATCACAAAAGCAAAACTTTTCAAACTTTTAGGGGCTACTGGAAGTTTGCCCAGTCGTGAACTTCATGGCCTTGATTAGTTGCAGTGCGGACAAACTTTTCACGGCCTTGATTAGTTGGAGTGCGGGCAAACTGATCTGGACATTAGGCTATCAAAAGAAATAATTTAGGCCCTGTGCCTAGATAATTGGTCTACCAACATCTTTTCACTTGGTGTGAGGTTCCAATAGTAGCCAAACACATAACCTGATACATCCATCAAATATTAGTTGGGGTGCAGACAAACTGGTCTAAACATCCGGTTAATCTCTCCACTCTCTCCACTAGCTTTGACTCTATCTCATTGCGTAGTTGGGTGTGAAATAAAACAATCTATCAGTTTCTTGAGACAGATAGCCTGATAGGCATGGATACTATAGTGGGGGAAGAATCCATACTGACATGGGTCGTGAAAGTTAAAGCAGAGCAATTTGGAGATGGTTTATCCAATTCACTTCTCCAGAATCCAAACAGATTTTATTTGGTGCCTCAGCCAAATTCAGCTGAAAAGAGTTGCGTAAGGCCTCGCAAGCCGGCAATTCGCAGAAAGGGCAATGGACTCTTGATTGAAGTCTTTGTGACCGAGTCTTTTTTAAGCGTCAAACTCACAACCTGATGCGTCTAGAGCACTTGTACTTTGGCAAGACGGTTGGTTCCCCTCTTTCCGTGTGTGAGGTCTATGCACTTGATCGTACCCCAAGTAGAAACTTCTGCATTTTGGATTTCGAGGTTAGAGGCAAGGAGTCGAACCCCACAGCCTTGCGAACAAATTTGGAAGACCGTCAATTACCACTAGTGATGGATGGCTCGTTCTTCCCTCTCTCGATCTGCGTATGTGACTGATACAAGTGGTGGTGGTGGTGGTTAAAGAGAAACATTTTCTGATAAACATTCAGCGATATCTTCATTGGGTCTACCTCGAAACAACAACTTAAAGAAATTGTAAAAAAACATAAACAGAGAATTAAATAATAAAAAAAAACAAGTGTTACTGAACATTCCCTACATTATTTGAAATTTCAAAGGTTATGAATTATTACAGAATAAAACAAAAGAATATTACAGAATAATGACAGGACTCTACAAAACCCGAATTTCTACACGGGTAATCTGGACCATTGGATCCTATGTCCCAAAACGCCTTGTCGCCCGTCCCAAATCGATTCCCACAATAGAATGCTGTGGGAACTCGGGGAAAAAAAATGAGCATATGAAATTTCAGGGACAAAAGGAATCCCTTACCAGTAAATGGTAATCTTTAGAATTCAAATCTTAGCCTATTCAAAAAACTCTGAACTAAGTAAACATACAAAGGAGAAATATACCTATGTCACGAATTGCTATTCAGCTTCCCCAAGAACCTTTTCCGGCTTGGAGGAGAGAAGCGTATAGCAACTCGTTCCAAGTATCGGGTACTCCAGGTAAGCACCAATGGCTGCAATCCTGAAAATGCACAGCAGCAATCTGTTCTTCAACTGTGTTGTATTGCCTTCTGTAAATGGAAGGGTGGCCATCTTTGCGGTAATCTGTAAGCCTACTAATGTTGAGATATATTACAGTCGTTTTCATTTCTTGGACAATGTGTTCTAGAACTTTCATCTTTGAGGGGTACTTTGCTAAGAATTTCTCGTTGAAGATTGGCTTGGTTTCTTTGTGGCACTTCCCTCCTGAGTTCCATCGCCCTCCCCTGCAACCACATCAAACACCTTTTAAGAGCCTAACTCTTTTTCCTACGAATCAAGTCACGAAAGAACTACGACTTTCTCGTTGTTTATAAAAAACACAAACAACCCTGTGATCTCTACACGATCAATGAGCTTGAGGTAGAATATATTATAGAGTACAAGTGATAAACTTTTATTGGACTATAACAACGTACATCTCATTTGTTGAATTTACTATGGGATGTGGGCGTCCCTTCGGGGACATCCAATAAAATTGCAACAATACAAAGAAGAAGAAGAAGGGGCCATAAAAATTATCTAGACTGGCCTTGAGGGAAACAGTCAATGGCATTGGTATCTAACAAGACAAACCGTCCTCTGCGATGGAAATATGAAACATATATCACATGGACTCAGGTATGAGTATGTCTCCAAGTGTTGAACTCATGTAATTCCCATGTCAAGGATGCCAAGGCACTGCAAAATATAGGTACTTTATAAACCAGATATTTTAGTTTCTAAGGTAGATTGTGTTTACTAGGTGGCGTAGATTATTTCACAAGTGTTTTGTTAAGTAAACTTGGGTATTGAAACATGCTTCCTAGGTAAATCTCCAACCAAAAATGTCGGACACATATCCAGCACATTTACTCTGTTTGAGAGTCTAGCATAGGTTAAACTTCGAAGCGTCCAGACTCCATATTACGTGATCCAAGAGAAAGGACAAATGAGTAAGATAATTGCGTGAGGGCACCTTCACTTCAATAGCTAGCTTTTGGGGTTGAGTTTTATCGAAAACTGTGTAACAGACATCATTAGGGTTCCTGAGTGCTATTCTTGCCTAAACTTGCGTGGGGAGCATCAGGCTACCGTATGGAGATGATTTTCCAGACAAGATTCAAACATGCTCCTCTATTTGTTCTCTCTTTCAATCACTGAACTCTCCATGGAGAAACTCTTGTCCCAACCTGATTTTCCAGACAAGATTCAAACATGCTCCTCTATTTGTTCTCTCTTTCAATCACTGAACTCTCCATGGAGAAACTCTTGTCCCAACCGAAGGACCGACTAGTGAGTGCTTCATTGCAAGCTGGGGAGATGATGCACTGAGTGGAGGTTGGCTTGGCCATGAAATGACTAGGAGGCCACATGGATTTCAAGATTTGTAAGTGGCTACTGCGTAGTGTGGAGGCCGAGGCACCCATATGTTAGCCTTGGCTAGCGCCTGGCGGAGCTCGAATCCGGAGATAGGACGGTGATTATGCCGTGATACGTGGGAGATTCACATAGGGCAACAACGTATGGCCCATAAAGCTCATGACTAATTCAATGCGTTAAATGGTTAACAGTCAACAAGTATCTATTGAAGCATCAAACAAGTAAAAGGGACATTTGAGAATACAAGATAGTATAAAAGACTATTATGCCAAGGCATCAACATGTGTAAAAGATGGGGGGCAACAATGATATACCTGAAATGGATAACTGAAAATCCCCTAAAAATGACCTGAGTTCTGCTGCCATCTATGTTCTTATCTACCCATCTGGCCCAAGTTTTTAGTGCCTTCTTGTATGCTTCTAGGACCTTGAGCCTCGGGTATACATGGTTGCCTTCCTGATAATAATCTTCTCTGTAGAACCAATAGATGCATAAAATCTTAAATGAATATGATTCTGGAATGGCAGTGGACTTTAAAGCTGAGGAAAATAAAAGTACACAAAAACTTTTGGACCTACTAGACAACTGTTGTTTCCACTAATTTTTGGTATCCTCTTTTTGTTTCATGTTCTAATCAGGTTCAGACTCATAACAGATGCGAGAACTCTCTGGCTAATCACACATAATGTCCTCAAACCTAAATAATGCTACTAAGAAAATGACAGCATTACCCTCTAGCGGTTTTCTCGTGAGTCCACCAATGGCCTGTATTAAAGACTACAACATCAGCATCAGCATACATCGAAGTTGTCTGGTCCATCAAATCCAAGCGTAGTGTTTCCAAAGGACCTTTTGTACCGTTAACCGACATTTCTCTGACAAGAAATGGAGAGCTAACGAAATCCACAGTACAGTTATAGTCCTGCAAAAAAAGCATGGAATTTAGACAGCACATTAAAGAGGTAGTTTCATATCATCGTCAAAACAAGTTTGGGAAGCTTGCCTCATGTCTGAATGCATAGAAACCCTTCTTTTTAAACTCTGTCTTTCCAGATATCTCATGTAATCTGTTCTTGTTACGGACACTCTGATGGAGGATGCAAACAAGAGACTCCCACATATTCCTATTAAGTGAATCCCCCACAAAAACCAGCTTCTTCCCTCTGAGTCTTTCCAGAAAATCAGTTGCATTAAAACTGCAGATAACACAGTGGTCAACAGGAAGTTCAAAAAGTGTTTGTTTTGTAATCTAATCTTTCAGTAAAAATCCGCACAAAAGATTGCTACCTCTTTATGTAGAAAATGCTAGTAATCTCAGTCAAGCACAATTGCAATAATAACAACGTGACAAAAAGGCAATGAGAGTTTTCATGGTTTCCATTTGAAAATAAAGGGACGGGAATAATCCTTAATCAACAATCAGAAAAAGTATGGAAATGAGTTCAAATGACTAAACTCCGTAACTTCAAATTTCATCCAAACTAGTCTAGTTTTGAGTAAGATGATTCCTAGGGCTCTTCTGTCATATAATTTAGCAGTGGACAAATGAGAGAAGTTTATGGGCTCAAAGGATGTCTTGGACACGTAAAGCGACAGATTCTGCTCAAGAAATTCTACAGTATCGTGGAAGTTAACCACTCAAGGAGTCCCAAAAGTTTTGAAATGTAGGACTCATATAGTAGGATTGCGATCTGTTTTTTCCTCTCTTCGACAATCTTTGATATTGTATAGTCAAAGTGTCAAGTGGCTGGGTGAATACACTTCTGTTAATCCCATAAGTTTTTTACTCGCCTCTAGGAAGAGGGGCACGGAAAAAGGATATTGTAGTTTCAAGTTTAAAAGAGCAAGGTTATTTTCCTATTTGTGGAGAAGGAATGTGATGTTCCCTTCAACATTAAGGCCACTCCCATTTGTAGAATACCCCCAGAAAGGACCAATATAAAATTGGGTTCCACTATCATATTTCTAATAACAAATGATTGTGCCACCACATAGTACAGTATTTTATATTTATCCAAACCAAATCCAAAGTTCTTTAGCTGAATATACTTATGCATCGAAATTCACAAACAATAAAATAGATCTTACCTTGGAATATCACAGCCATATGGCTTCCATTTCCATTTCAAATACTCACCGTCTGGCCTCCCATTAAGGTGACAATCAAAATCCTTGTCAATGAACGGGCAAGAGCTTGCAGGATAATAGGGTTTCGTTTCGTCTCTCACCCATCTACCATCAAAGATATCACAGTTTCCAACTGAATCCTTCTGCTTTTTCACAGGTTGAGGATCGTTAGAAGGGACACTAATATTACCTATATTACTATTTGATAAATTGCCCACATGGCCATCTCCAGTGACCTTATTCACAGAGGTATTAAGAGAAACTTCATTAACACTCTTCCCAGCCACATCTCCACCACCAAAGCTCCCATTTTTCACCTCCTCAGAAAAATTCCCCCCGCGGATCATCCCCAAACCCGCTATTTCCCCTTCAGATTTTGCGGAATTTGCCTTTTTACCAATCTCAGACCCATTTTCAACCCTTCCTTTAGCATGGGTCAAGCTTCCATTTTCAACCTTCTCAGAGAAATTCCCAGCGTGGGTCGTCCCCAAAACCGCTCCTTCCCCTTCAGATTTTGTGAAATTTGCATGTTTACCAATATCTGACCCATATACAAACTGGGTTTTTTCTTTAACCCTTCCTTCAACAAGGATCAAGCTTCCATTTTTAACCTTCTCAGAGAAATTCCCCACATGGGTTTTCCCCAAACTCATCCCCTCCCCATTAGAACCCAAAACATCTCCATTTACCAGAGACCCATTTGTCTTCCCCAAATTTACCCCTACACCATTAGAACCCAAAACATCTCCTTTTTTACCAACCACAGACCCATTTACTTCATGGGTTTTATCAACAACATTCCCTTCTCCATAAACATTCTGTCTCAAATCCCCAGAATTTTGCATGTCTTCATCAGAAGCAATAGAACCAGAAACTCTACTACTATTGGAAGGAGGAGAAGAAAATGCAGTAGTACTCGAAAATGAAAAAGGCCAAGAGACAAGAGAAGCACTACTATTATTATTCACACGAGAACTGCTAAACCCTTGAAACATAGGGCTAAAAAAGGGACCCTTAAAAGATACATTGAACAATACAACAATCAGGACAATGAGAGAGACCACGAGACCTAAACTGAACCCAGAAACTACCTTCCTTCTGGGGGACACGCAGTAGGGAAACTGATCCGAAACTGCTAAGTTCCTCATATCCAATGGCGAGAGAGAAGCAAAATCAACCGGATCATCTCACATTATCTGCCTTCGTGGTACAGATATCCTGAATGCGGTGGTGGGTCAGAAAGATACCGAGGCAAGAGATTACGAAGAGGAAGTTCCTGTGTGAATTTGGGAAAAAGGCAAAGCTTGGCGGTGGGAATGAGGAGGATTGTACTTTGAGTCAAAAAAAGAAACAGAATGATTTGTGTTTACCGTTTAGGAAATGGTTATATTGCTGCCGTTCATGTGGGCACAACCGTCAACCGCACAAGAGGTTGATTTGCCATAGAGGCAAACAAACTACTACTATAAATAAATTGCATTTTGCCGAACGTTAATATTTTGATTCGCACGAATGGTGATTCTATTTTATTTTAATTATTGAAGACAAGAATTGCACAAAAAAAAACATTATAAATCAAAATGAAGATATACTATACTAAAAATTATAAACATCGGATCCCAGAAGTTTATTAGGAAAAAATCACTTTTAGGTGTATTTAAAATAATTAGAGTCAGCTATTATGCTCAAAATCTACAAATAATGTTTAATCCGTTAGAAATCTATGATATCGTTATATCGAAAAACAACATGTATCCAAAGATTTTCAACAATCATATCTAAGATAGAACAATTCTTTCCCTCCAGTCTTATAATATTGGACACATACATTTTTTTAAATCACCAAATGAAAAAAAAATAAAAATTCTTCAATCGATGTTTTCAAAGGTAAGCTACTCTAATGTTATTGTGTTAATACTTTTATTTTTTTTTATCTTCAAGGAAGATCCATATCAAATTTTCATGATCCTTGCTTGGGTTTTCTTTATTAATAGTTTATTTGGAAGAATAAAATAAGTATATTGCTTGCCTCACAGCTAATAACAGTACTTAAACATGGAACATTGTCACAAATTCATGGGCTAAAAAGCACAATTGTCACAAATTCATGGGGAAAAAAAAAGCATATGTCACTTAAGATTATGCGTCCCATACAAAACGTCAAGGGGTTGGGGGCTTGGGGTTAAGCTCATTTAAGTCTTTTAAGTTGAAACATCCTAGGTGCCATGGGTTAGTGAACACGAGACTTTACATTGAATTTTGTTGAGGTCTCCGTTAATAAACTGTAATATTGATTAATGATAATCCCTAGGAATTATCTAATGTGTGTGAAAATTTGCTCGAATAACCTCCATTATAAAGAGATATACAACCCTTTTTCATAGGCAACAAGAGATACATAGAATCATGTTCACCAATTGTGAAATTAAATAGGAAGTTTCAACCCTTTTCAATAAACGCTATTAATTGTAAATTTAGATTGTTAATTGTTAGTTTTAACACAGTTATTTGTAAATTTAGACAAAAATTAACACTATGAATTTGTATCGTTAACGTTGTTAAATAGTGAATTTAATTGTTATTTGTGAATTTTAACAAAAATTAATACTACTTAACATTAAAAAAAACTAGCAGTGTTTAGAATATACAATAAACATTTGAACATAGGAAAACATGCAAAAATCACAATATAAAATTCAGTCACAAAAAAAATGAAAAATGAAATTTTTTATTTTTGCATAACTTTATAAACCTATTCAGGCACCACGTAGTGCCCTCTAGCACCCAAAAATTCCTCCATAACTACCACACACCCTTTTTCGTTGTGCCATTTGACGTTTAGTCAAAATGACCTTTAAAATGCATGGAGGGAAATAACCGCCTCTAAGGGAAAACCGATTCCCCTTTTCGTGGGCTCTGTTCCACTCACTTCCATATCTTTTGGTGTAAAACCCATAACTCTTGGGCCAACGAATTGATCAAATAACTAGGCCCAACATTATTTAGAAATCATGGTCCATAAGCTTTTGATCCGTATCAACCCATAAGCTGGCCCAATATAATTATTTAAAATGGCCTGTTGGGCCCGAACTGCCCCAATGGATCAGGTTACACAATTCAACTCCCTGCGACCGCTCTAAAAATAGACTTACAGGTGTGATGTCGAATGCCGAAAAAGGCTTAATTAAAGCATTTGCTAACACCAATTGATTTTTGAAGAGATAGTGGAAAAACGGTCCGACGTAGCCTTCTAATGCTAGCCCGATGTTTGGTGCCAAAAACGGGTATAAATAGCATAACAGAGAAATAGAGATGGGTAAGAGAGATAAGAAAAACTAGTACAGAATTATGCCTAGAAGTTGAGCTCCAATGAGTGTGTGTCTGTGTGTGTGAGAGTGAGAGTTTGGTTGGGAGGAGATAAAGCCGCATTAAGGACTGATGCGACGGCATTGATCAGCAAAATGATTAAACAGAAGTTTACACAAATGTCATTTACTGAAAATGTTTTACCGTGTGAAATGTTTTTGACTACCAAAAAACGAAAAGGGAAAAATTCAAAAAAACCCCTGAACTTTGAACCCAATGTCAAATAGGCACCTGAACTTAAATAAACTTCAATTGAACACCTGAACTTTCACTCCGTTATTCAATTTACCCCATGCCGTCTCAATCCGTGACTTTCTTAACGGCAACCGCTAAGCTGGACACTAACAGACAGAACAAAACGTTAGAGGGAGAAATTGGAGAGAAACAACAGTGATCTGACACCTTTTTAAGGCCTTGTTCGGCTAAATAAGCCTATTGGCTTCTTTTTTTTAATTCAACTTTTTTTTAGATTTGTTAGTTTTTCGTCAATTTTTTTTGGAGATTATTGTATCGTCATAACGAGAGAAATCTAAAAAGTAAAAAATTATGATCGAAATTCATTTTTTTAATAAAGACGAAAAAATTGGCTTATTAACTTATTTTTGTCTTTATTCAAAAAAAATTAGGTTTCGATCGTAATTTGTTACTTTTTAGATTCCTCTTTTCATGACGATGCAATAATCCCCAAAAAAAATACAAATTTTTTTTTGAATAAGGACAAAAAATAAGCTAATAGGCTTATTTAGCCGAACGAGGCCTTAAAAAGGTGCCAGATCACTATTGTTTCCCTCCAATTTCTCCCTCTAATGTTTGGTTTTGTCTGTTAGTGTCCAGCTCAGCGGTTGCCGTTAGGAAAGTCACGAATTGAGACGGCAGGGGGTAAATTGAATAACGGAGTGAAAGTTCAGGTGTTCAATTGAAGTTTATTTAAGTTCAGGTGCCTATTTGACATTGGGTTCAAAGTTCAGGGGTTTTTTTGAATTTTTCCCAAACGAAAATTAGGTGAAACATTTTACCAAAAAATATTTTACCCCCAAACAAACAGAACCTTAAGATGGAAAGAATTTAATCTCTGATAAAAGATCAAGATAATGCAGAATTCAAAAATTACTTCTCGAAGAAGTTTTTTACATTCTCAATACAAATTTACAAGTTTTTTACATTCTCAATACAAATTTACAATCTACTCTTCTGCACATTATCCTCCAAACGCTTTTATTGTTATTCATATTCCATAACACTGTAATTTGCTACCAAAAATTCAAAACTTTTAGTAAAAAAATAATCGGAATCCAAACCCCCTACCAACGTAAAGGCCTAAACCTCCTGTTACCCCACCTCATCGCCTTCTCCACATCCTCAATCCCAACCGTCGAGCACGTAAACACCAACCTCTCCATCCGATTCCGCTCAATCGCAACCGCACACCGCACGCTCCCCCACCTGCACCCGCCCGCACCCAACTCACACGAGATCACTTCCTCCGCCCCTTCAGGATCATACAGATACACTACACTCCCCCCTACACAAACACTAAAATTCTCTCTCTTCAGTTTCGCAACCAACTCCAACGGCATCTCTCCAATCGGTCCTTCACACTCAAATGTGTCACAATTTACCCCCCACATTTTCACTCCTTTTAACCCATCAACGTCCCCGATCGACCCAATTAAGATCAGACGGTCGTTAGAAAACGCGATAACGGAGTAACAAATACGTGGGTCTGGACGTAAATCGAAAGGTCCAGACCAGGTTTTTGTGTCCGGCTCGAACGCGTGCGTCACACCGGATTGTTTCTCCGTTATAAAAAGCTTTGTGTTGTTAGTGGCGATGGAAAGCCACGTGGACGATGAGGAGTCCTTGAGATTTGGCGGCACGGAGCCGCATGTGCGGTCCCACGTGCGGGACTCGACGTCGTAGATCTCGACGGCGAGCGGATTGTCCTCGAAGTCGCAGCCGCCGCCGGCGATGATAACGCGGTGGCCGACGGTGGCGACGACCGGGTCGGACCGCCATGTAGTCGGAGGGGCGGCGTGGTGCCACGTGAGATGGAGGGGGTCGGAGGAGAAGGAGAGGCTCGATGGGGAGAGCGAGTAGAGGACGGTGGAGTGGGAGGAATGGAGGATGGACACGTGGCCGATCGAAGGTGGCGGGGTGATTTCGATCCACACGTGCGATCTCGGGTCGTAAGCGTGTGTGGTGGTGTGGTAAGGGGATCGGACTCTCTGCTTGTGGACGATGAGCCATTGATTGAGTTTGTTGTTAGTGGTGGTGGCAGACTGGTGGAGGGATGAGAATACGGCGGATTTCCAGGACTTGGACACGTGGGAGGCGGGGACGAGGTCAATGAGTGGCACGTGCGAGAGGATTGCTTCTAATATGTCCCCATGAAGTGGCGCTTCTTGGTCCTCAACCACCTCCACCTCCTTGCAGTTCTCGGTAGCCATTTTTTAAATGTTGGAAGATGGTTTTAGGAGGGATTTATGAGTTCGAGGCGTGCTATTGATTTGACCTTAAATTTTGCAAGTCGATTGGTTTTGGGTGAAGCAATCAATATCTTCGACTATACGAATATTTGAAGTGCCGTCTGGAATGAGCTTCTTTTTCACATGGGAAAATTTTGCTAGCGACGTTCGCTCCGAACTTACATGTAACTGAAAAGACGGAAGATATGGAGATTTGAGTTTTGTGTGGAGTTGGTGTAAAGATGATGCAAGGGTGTATAAAGTTGGTCTTCATTTATAGGGGAGGAGAAATGGAGGTTGGTAATGGTGGGTCGGACCCTAGTGATTTATTTCTAGTTTAAGCACAGTTCAAATTTAAGGGGAATTAATCTAAAATTGTGGATTTTCTTCTATTAGCTAGTTCATGTAAAGATGTATAGTGCATATGTTCAGTGAAGGATAATGCTATGGTGTCCCCGGTCATTTTAGGGACACCGTAATTTTTGGCATAACAAAACCCTTACAAGCATAACAAAAATCATTAGAAGTATAATAGAACCATAACATGGCATAACCACGGCATAACCAAAAACCAATCAAGGTATAACCAAAAATCAACCAAGGCATAACCAACCAAGTTATGCCTTATTATGGTTTTGGTTATGCTTATAATGGTTTTGGTTATGCTTGTAATGAATTTGGTTATGCTTATAATGGTTTTGTTATGCCAAAAGTTACGATGTCCCCAAAATGACCGGGGACACCGAAGTCATTCCCTTCAGTGAAAGCTAATTAAAACTAATTTGTCTCAAACGTAGTTCGAGGTTTGTGCAAGTTGACTTGGGACACCCTACATTATTTTAAAAAAAAACCTAGTTTGAGCCAATTCGGAAAGTAATGAACTTTAAATTATTCAAGTTCTTCTTTCAAACTAGTTTTCAACGAGGCGAACCAAAGTTGCGTTTGAAGAAAATTAGTACTACCTAGCTCCGTCCTTAAAAAAATAAATCTGGTTTGCAAAAGGCGAACTTATAAACAATCCTTTTTTGTCAGAAAAATTCCAGATTTCTTTCCTAGAGTTTTACTGGATAACAATAGGTTATTTCAATTTGTGAAAAAAAATTGAAAATTCTTTGACAAAAATGGATTAATAATTTTAAATCTCATTTTACGGACTGGATAATCTTTTTGGGACGAGAATAATAATTGGTTTTACAACAGCTAGCCTTATCCGAAATAGTATTTGGGTTGGTGAGTTGTTGTTCCATCTCTCTCATTGCTTTCTTTATAGGTGAGAAGGGATATTTACAATCTTAGACACCTCACCGGCCAGTTGATCTCTTTCCTTCGGCCGTGTATTAATTCACCGATTAAACACTTGAAAATTATTGCTAGGACCCGTTTGGGGGTAGTTAAGTCGATGAATTTATAGTCCTAGATAGATAAGACCTTTAGGCAATCAGAAAAAAACAGCAAAAGTCATACAGAACTGTTATGTCTGCTCACCAACTCCTGAAACGACTTAAGTTTGGTGTGGCCTAACTTTTCCGGGGGTTTTCGGGACGGTCGTTATTATTACTTTCTCTTAATTTTTATAAGACGACGAAAAAGTTGAAAAAAATTTGCATAAGATTGACGACAAATAAGACCAAAAATAAAGCTTAAAAGAAAATAATCAAAAATATTGTGCCAAAGCCCATGAAAGTTAGGCCAAACTCATCATAATTTGACAGCTGAATTCAAAAAATATTACGTTGGGATTTTGGTATAGGACAAGTGAAAGAAGAGAGAGAAAGTTAACAAAACAAATGAATTGAATGAAACTATTTTATTCCCCCTTTGTATGTGATGGAATGGAGATACTGTCAAGCATCACCTTGCAGAGTGAGTGCAAATCGAGCGACCGATTCAGTCATTCATCTCAGCAATCGACAGGAACTAGCCAAGGAATCTTATGATAAAGATAAGAGCTAGCCAAGGTCGGTAGGTAAAGAAAACGACATATGAAATGTGGGGTTGCACTTTTAAATGGATGCACAAGATGATCTTGAGGCCAACATGATCTTGACTTCCTCAGTTTGATATAACTACGTCGTCGTTTTGATTGCTTAATTAATTTTTTTTTTTTGTAATAACTCTTATAGACATTTTTGGAAATTGGAAGTGGTGAGTAATTTTAGCCTCCGTACGTCGACGTCGTTTTTAAGCTAACCCGAGGAATTTTACGGTCTATATATTTTTTAACTATAATAATAGTAATAAACTTGAGTGGACTATACATGACTAAAAATCCAAGATGGGAAAGAAAAAATATGGTTTGTAACATCATGTCATTGATCATCTATTTGTTTTGTAAGACTTAATTTATTTACTTGTTTGAATATTTATTTGTGGACGCACTTCTTAATGTGTTGAAGGAATTAAAATAGTTGCAAAGGTGAGAAAATCGAAAATTCTTTCAAAGTCTAGAAACTTGAGAGATCTCTTTGCCTGGCACTGACATTTGTGCCACTCATCAAAGAAGGTTTGGAAAAAAAAATTCACCCTGTTCAGGGTATGCGTAACAGCGTAATTCTAGTGGGTTTGAACCGAATTGAATGACTTGACACATATGATTGAAGTGGAGAGCGATAAAACTTGGGAGGACTATTTCAAGGTAATATTTTGGTTTGTATGTTGTTCAATGCCTCTTGTTTCAGTGAGATGCATGGGAGCAATATTAATGAACGGCAAACTAATCCATGTGTAGTGTTGCAGCTGCTACTGATACTTGGCCTGCTAGTCTTCTATAGTTGGCTTTGTTTTTGCTTGTTTTTTTCTTTTGGCTTTGGATTGAGGCTGAAGGTTTGGGTGTCAACATAGTATGTAACAAAGTACCTAAAGTAGAAATGTATGTAATTTTTTTTGTCATAATTTACGTAACAAAGTAGTATCTTCGTTACGTATCAAGCATGCAAGAGAAAAGAAAAGAAAAAATATATAGCATCTAAATCACTCATTTCGCAAATTGAATCTTTGTTTAAAACTGATAGAAAAGTTGTTGCAAGCCCTTAGAAACTCTACCGTAAGGCTGAGTTCTCCCAGATTTTTGTAAGGGTACTTATTTTGGTAATTCTTGTTTATCTTTTCGGTACAATTTTTAGGGTTAATCATTCTTACTGACTAAGAGAATCAACATAAAAATATAAACCAAAGTCGAATGATTTATTTTTTGATGGATTTATTTTTTTTTGTAAAATTGGTACCAATCAAATGATATTTACAATATCTTTAAAATAAGATGATTAATATAGTACTTTTTTTATATGGTAAAAAAAATGAGAATTTTTATTTTGAAGGGAAAGGGGTGAAGTTTGAGGGTTGGAGTGAATTTTTTTTAAAAAAATAGAGGTAGAAATAGAATATTGGGTTGTAGTTAGATTGTAACGCCCCGACTTTTCGGGAGTAAAATAAAATAATTTTCTTAAAAAAAATTTGCTAAATAAATATAATTTTCTAAAATAAGGTTTAGATATTACAAACTCAACATAGATTTGGTGATTCGAATACATTAACTTCAGAACCGACTCTACGCTTGATACCAATTCCAGGCATACTCGATCTTCGTTTCTGATATTCATTTCGCGTCGAACTGCACCCTCCTTGAATCCTGCGCCATCTGGCAAATTGATCGCCGAAGCAAACGATTTGCCAGGATACAGACGTATCCGTGAGTGATAAATCACCCAGTAGAATAATCCAACCCAACTACCCCTCTTACTTTACAGTTAGCAAACAACAGGATAATAATAATGCGAACAAGTAGAACAGAGTTTGATCCACATAAATCGGTTTATTTCTATCCATTAACTTGACGTGTAATCTAAGATCTCCTCCGCGGAGTCTTTCCTCCCCAACCGCTAGCTCTGCCCTGTCCCATGAGCTCACTTTCTTTTGTTGTCGCGGATTGCACCTCAGTTATGTACCTAGCGTGTATCCCTCTCATTACAACAAAAGGAAGCTTATCATGCCCGAATCATAACTAGGGTTCGCCTATCTTATGCACCACCACACAGTCATCACTGGGCTTACTTTGCCAGTTTCAATTCATCACTGGACTCTCGCCAGTTTCAATTCATCAATCACCACTGGGCTTACTTTGCCAGTTTCAAACCATCACATATCTCATCATATCTCAAAATCACGCCTGCAGGCATTCTAAAAATAAAAACTTTCAATTTCATCCATTACCTAACATCGTCTAGTATGAACTCTATTCGCAAACCACTCCATGTCTCTAGGGTCCAATCTAACAGATAAATCAAGCATTGGAGCAATATAGAATTAAATCAAATAATAAATAAAACAATTAACGAGCAATGCAATCACACAAATTTTTATGTACGGGCCGTTGCCCTTATTCACATGTGGCCACAATGTCAATAATGAAGTACAACTTTTATAAAAATTATAATAAAATATTTTCTAGGCTCTTATTAATTATTTCTAATTAATAAGATTAACTAAAAGCTAATAAAATGCATTAATTAGATAAAAAAATATTAGAATAATACTCATGACCTAATAAGAGTCCTAAAGGTCCTATACAAGCAGTTGAATGTCAAAAGTTAGGTCCGGAGGATCGAAGAGTTAAATTATAGGAAACGTTAATTAAAAAGACCGAAAGTGAAGTAATTAGACAATAAATAACTAATTGTAAAAAAAAATGTTGTGACTGACATCATTTCATATTTGGACAGTGAGGAGTCTAAATAGAATTATTCGAGCATTAATAATAATGTTTATAAGGTCGTAAAGTAATTTTGATTGGAATTACTTTAAAAATAACAATAAATAATTAATTAAATAAAAAAAATATTTAATTAGACAAGTTACTGTATTTGAGATGCAAGGAGTCTAAAAAAAATTAGTTGAGTGTTAAAATGCTAGTTTAAAGGTCGTAACTAATTTTTGTTTATAAACTTTGAACGATAACTAATAAATAATTTAATAAATAGATAATAAAATAAAAAATATATGACCCTAACAAGTTATGATCCTTGAGGTGTAAAAAGTCTCGGAAAAATAGTTCGGGGGTCGAAAACGGTGTTCGGGAGGTCGCAAAACACATTCGAACCAAAACAGTCCAAACCGCAAGGTTGGACCGGGTTGACCTTGCGGTGGAGACCTCTCCCGCAAAATCCGCGTCTGGTTGTTGCGGCCCGAACCTCGCGGCCGCAAGGTGCAATGCAGTTTCGGTTTTTTTGGTTTTTCGTGATGGTTTCGATGCATGGGTTCGTTCGGGACATAGGGTTAATCATAAAAACATTAAATATACTTAGAGGGAGGGTTGGAATGGATTATAATACCTCGATTGGATTGAATTGATTCTCAAACCGAAACTTTGAATTTGGAGAAGAGGAATTCGGTTTTGACCGAGGGGGGACCTTGGGATTGAATTGAGACTTTCTTGGGGATGCTTTGGATTGTAGAAAGTGATCGGGATGGTTGAATTGGGTTTCGGTGGGTCGTAGCTACGAAATCCACTTTTCTCTCTCTTCTTTTCTCTCACTAAAACTCCATGGATTGAAGCTTCAATCTCTCCGATTTTCCTCTCTATTCTGGACTAGTGGAGCGTGGGGAAATATGTGGTATGCCCTAGGGTCGGAGTAATGAGGTATTTATAGGTAAATTTTGAAGAGAGAGGAAAAGATTGAGTTTAACGAAAACTCTAACTCTTGGCTCCGAGATGGACGAGGTAGGAATAATTTCGTGATTAGGGAGGGGGTAGAGACTGATTAGGAAAAGGAGAGATTGTAGGGTTACATGCATGCAATTAACAAAAATTAAAAGTAGGATAATTAAGACTAAAATAATTTATTTGTATATATCTACTAGATAGATTATAATTAAGATAATTATTACAAATAATACTTTTTTAATGATATTATTAACTATAAAAAGTACAGGTCGTTATAGTTATAAGATGAATTAAAATTTTGCTAAACTAATTTTTAGTCACGAAAAATTAATCTAGGTTTTTGTTTAATCTAATCGCACTTTAAAATAGTTAATCGGTTACTATAGACTATTTGATTAAAAATAATTTCTTTATTCAAAAAAAATATATATATATATATATATATAGGGCAAAAATCCGGGTCGTTACATAGATTTCCTTCAAAATCACTTTTATAATAAATTACATTATTTTAATAGGGGAAATTGCAAATCAGTGGATAAAGGGGTAAATAATGCCCAAGTGATGGAGAGGTTTTTTCAAAATTGCATAAATATGGAAAGGAGGAAAAGAAAATCCCCATACATGGAACGGAGGGAAAAATATTCCCCATACATGGAATCGGTTCTCGGTTTCCTAAGTTGCTCCTTCTGTGAATTTATGTTACCCCTTCTATAAATCTAAGTTGCTCCTTCTATGAACCTAAGTTGCTCATTCTATGAATTTCTTGGGTATTCAATTTTTTGAGCATTTCTTTAATTTCCTTACCATTTCTATTATTTTTTGAGAAATTTGGGATCTGGGTTACTTGTAGATTTGCATGAAACGGACCAACTGAAATTCTCCATGCATGAAATGGAGAAAAAAAAAATTCAAAATATGAAGTCGATTTGTAGTCAAATCTAAATTTAAACCTAAGTTACTCCTTATATGAATTTTAAGTTCCTTCTTCTATGGATTTAAGTTGTCCCTTCTACGAACTTCATGAGTATTCAATTTTTTGAGCATTTTTTCAATCTACTTACCATTTATACGTAGTGTTATTTTTTGAGAAATTTGAGATCTGGTTTGCTTGCAGATTTGAGTTTTTAAAATACTTTGATACATACATCTTATTTTCTTTATTATTTTTCTTTCTAAAAAATTACCCAAAATACACTAATATTAAAGTACTTTAAAAACTCAAATCTGCAAGTAACTCAGATCTTAAATTTCAAAGAAAATAATATAAATGGTAAGTAGATTGAAAAAATGCTCAAAAAATTGAATACTCATGAAGTTCGTAGAAGGGGCAACTTAGATTCATAGAAGGGGCAACTTAAATCCATAGAAGAAGGAACTTAAATTCATATAAGGAGTAACTTAGGTTTAAATTCAGATTTGACTACAAATCGACTTCATGTTTTGAATTTTTTTTTCCTCCATTTCATGCATGGAGAATTTCAGTTGGTCCGTTTCATGCAAATCTACAAGTAACCCAGATCCCGAATTTCTCAAAAAATAATAGAAATGGTAAGGAAATTAAAGAAATTCTCAAAAAATTGAATACCCAATAAATTCATAGAATGGGCAACTTAGGTTCATAGAATGAGCAACTTAGATTCATAGAAAGGGTAACATAAATTCACAGAAGGAGCAACTTAGGAAACCCAGAACAGACTCCATGTATGGGGAATATTTTTCCCTCCGTTTCATGTATGGGGATTTTCTTTTCCTCCTTTCCATATTTATGCAATTTTGAAAAAACCTCTCCATCACTTGGACATTATTTACCCCTTTGTCCACTGATGTGCAATTTCCCCATTTTAATATTCTCAAATGAAGAAGTCGAGATAAAAATGAAGTATTAGGTCGGAGATGTTCTGAGCTTTAGTTGACTTTTTAAAATCCGTCAGAATCACAAGATTCAGAATATAAAAAAAAAAAATAGAAAAAAAATATCTGAAACAGAGAAGACTAAAACTCAAGTCATTTTTATTACAGCAAATTAGTCTAAAGTCCAAAAGAAGAGGTACCAAAGTAGATTTAGTCCAGCTTAAGTTTCAGTGATGTGTAAAGTCCATTAATGAAAATATTTTAGAGTTTAAGGTCCGTGAAAAGACCAAATTGCCTTTAATGAGACAAGGGCCTTGTTTGGCTAACACAAAAAATGTCTTTTTTCATTTAAATGATTTTAAATGAGACAAGGGCCTTGTTTGGCTAACACAAAATATGTCTTTTTTTGTGTTTTTTGATTTTGTTGCACTTTCATAGGGTACCCTAGGATTTTAGACACTTTCATAGGGTACCCTAAGGTTTTAGGCACTTTTATAGGGTTTTAGGGTTCATTTTCCTATTATAGGATTTTAGCGATTTAGGCACTTTCATAGTGTACCCTAGGGTTTTAGGCACTTTCATATATAGGGTACCTTAAAATTTTAGGCACTTTCATAGGGTACCCTACGGTTTTAGGCACTTTTATAGGGTTTTAGGGTTTATTTTTCTATTATAGGGTTTTAGCGGTTTAGGCACTTTCATAGGGTACCTTAGGGTTTTAGGCACTTTCATATATAGGATACCCTAAGATTTTAGGCACTTTCATAGGGTACCCTAGGGTTTTAGGCACTTTCAACGCCGGTCAACTTTGGTCAACGCCGGTCAACGCCGGTCAACTCCGGTCAACGCCAGTCAACGCCGGTCAACTCCGGTCAACGCCAGTCAACTCCGGTCAATGCCGGTCAACGTTAGTCAACGCCGGTCAACGTTGGTCAACGCCGGTCAACTTTGGGGGGGCTATTTGTAAATCTTGGACATAATGTCCTTTAGACTTTAAAGAAAAATATTTATGTCCTTATCATGATAAAAACTATTGTAGTATGTCCTCCTACTCAATTTACCCTTTTTATTATACCTAAATCCCAAAAGAGATTGAAATGACAAAAACTAGACCATTTCACAAAATGGGCTATTGGCATCATATAGTAAAAAATTCGAATTAGAGATGGGCAATTGATATTGGTGGCCGAGATATGACTGCTTCGGTGCTTCCTCCAGATCAAACAAGAGAACAGCAAAAAAGCCGGATCCTTTCAAAAGCCTTTGTAGACCATGTAACTACGTTGCTTCGTCAGAATTGAGAGTGATGAAATCAAAATCAATGACCTATATTTGATACTTCAGAGTCCAGACCTTGTTAGGTTGAATCCGTGTGGGTAGGTGCTTTTCCTTTATGTCTATGCGCGCATGTTAGATAATGCTTTAATCGAGTCCTCATTTAGAGTTTTTTTTTTCTTTTTATCCTCTAAACTATGCTTATTGTTTCTACTTAGTCCCTAAACTATTAATTTGATAATTTCATCCCCTCAACTATCATACCGTTATCTACTTAGTCAAATAGATAACAGAAATTAGAAATTTGGAAGGAAAAAATCAAGTAAGACCCTGTTTGAAACCCTGTAGAACAGATATTTGATTATGAGAGTTTTAGAGATAAAAATTAATTATGACTCTTTAGAATAATATAATCAGAAAAATAAGATTTTCACACCGCTTCAAACGCATTAAAAATTTGAGCACTTAATTTTTTTAGAAAGTTTATATACTAAAATTCAAAAACATATGGTTAAAAAATTAAGTGCTCAAATTTTCAATCTGTTGAAACTGGTGCGAAGGTTTTATTTTTCTGATCAATTTATCCTAAAGCGTCCAAATTAATTTTTATCTTTAAGGCTTTCATAATCAAGTATCTGCTCTATAGGGTCCCAAACAGACCTTACATGACATTTTCCGTCCAAATTCTGAACTTCCGTTATTTATTGGACTAAATAGGTAATGGTATGATAGTTGAGGGGATGAAATCGTCAAATTGATAATTTAGAGATTAAGTACAAAAAAAGGTGCATAGTTTAGGGTATAAAAAGGCCAAAAAAAAAAACTGCCCCATTTATGATGCTTAAGTTCTTAATCACAGTAGTTTCTCCTTGCGGATAAAAAAAAGAGAGAGTAGTTTCTCCTTGTAATCTCAGGACAAAACTACTAGAGAAATGAGCATATCATACTATACTAATCTGTACTTTTTTACTTACATTCAAGCTTTTTGTCTACTTTTAACATGTAATCTCTCCAACATCATTGGTAAAATAAACTTCTCGTTTAATAAATTCGCGATGACTGCCATTCATATAAGAGCATCCGCAATGTAATAATCAAAAGTGAATAATTAAAATTCGAAAATGATATGTGTACCGACCAAAAATGTAGGGAAATCGTACCGATCGCCGTCGGCGGCCTTCTCCGGCCACCGGACGGCCGATCCAATCCGTCCAAAAATTTTAAAAAAAAAAACCGAGGGGCCCCACGCGGGAATCAACGGCATCCGACGTGTGTAGGGTACTTGATCTAAACACTCTATTTTGCGTGGCCGGAGACGGCCGCGCGCGGCCGTCGGTATACCGTCGGTAGAAAACCAGTCGGTGCAAATAGCACCACTCATTAAAATTTAGCCACGTCAGCTTTTGATTATTCATTTAGAGCATCCACAGTGGTATAATCAAAACTAAAAAAAAAATTTCAAAAACTGTTTTTTTTTTTTTTTAACTTTTTCCCCGAAAACTTTTTTTTTTAAATCGAAGTTTTCAAAAAACTATTTTCTCTTTTTCTAATAACCTATTTTTATTAGTTTGAAACCTATTTAAAAAATTTTTTTTTCTATGTTCACAATTTTTAGATTTTTATAAATTGAAAATATAATGTGACAAGTTTTGGTTATTCAAATTTAATTGTATCATTGTGGACCTCTATATTGCTAATCCTTTAAATGCATAACTAAAAAATGATGTGGTAACTTTTGATTATTAATTTTTAGTTATTCCACTGTGGATGCTCTCAGAGGGTTACTAAAGTTAATAATGTGAAGTCACACATTATTCTTTTAATTATTCAAATACTCAAATTTGATTATTGGTTAGGAAGTTCCTAACTTTAATTATTACAATGTGAGCACTTTTTAAACACATATTGCTAACTTTAGCAATATTTTGATTTTAATTATTATATTGGGGATGTTCTAAGTATATACGCAGAATCTCCGTTTGACAAAAAACAAGAATCTCCATTTTTGAATAAGAAAAGGAAGATACTAGTCGTATATACTCATCGATATGATCATATGGGGGGAATCTGTGCAAAGATCCCCACAGTCCTTGGGTAACTTTAGTTTCAGGGAATTGATTTTCATATCTTATTTTATTATTAAATTGTACTCTTTTTTCGTTTGTAGTGATGTGAAATTATATGATTATCTTTTTTATGTGTAAAGGCAAAAATGTATGAAGGGTAATTTTATAATTATACATGAATAAAGACAAAAAAAAATGGAGACCACAAGTGCACAACATGGGTGTTGAGCACAATCTTAGCTGTTAAACCGCGCAATCGACGCTCGTCAATGAACGATTCTTTGTTGTCCATTTTTTAGATAAGATTCGAGTCATCAAATACATGAGCCGACGGCTCAGATAATACATAACACACAAGTTGTGCACAAGTGCACAACATGCCCCCCTCTTTCGGAAATCAATTTCCAAGTTTGGTCGCTCATTAGTATTATACTACGGCCAAAATCTAGGGCATGGGGGAGGGGAATCTGTGCAGAGATCCCCACAGTCCTTAAGCACGCGTTCCTCTTGCTGAGTCAACTCAACCTCCCGATTCCCAGTACTCTCTCTAACATTATTGTATGCCACCTCGTTTTTTACTATATTGCAAAATCTAGGGCAGATTTTAAGTACTCCTAGATGAACCCCTCCGTGTGAAATAACGTATATTTTAGAGGTGGCAATTCTAACCCATATTTCTTAACCCGCTCAAATCCGTCAACTTATAACCCAACCAATCCGCCCATATTGTGTAATGGGTTGATATGGGTTCAACACATGTCAACTCATATTTTTATGGGTTTAGATGGGTTGAGAGTGAGTTTAATATGGATTAAAATTAAAAATGGTTCACCACCCCCTTTTCTCTCTTGTCCGCACTGTCTCCCGACTTCTTTGATCGGACAACAATCATTCCAATTCATCCATCATTCCAAGACATACGGCTATGTTCGTTTGGAACATTTGATTTTATTTTGTTTTGTTTTTCAATCATTACCCTACTTCTTTTTCCAATCATTACTCTATTTTTCCAATTTTTACTTTCTCATCTCTCTCTATCTCTCTCCAATCATTACCCTTATTTCCAATCATTACCCTATTTCTCTTTTCTCCCACTACCAAAACTAAATTAAACTAAATACTCAACCAAACAAAGCAACAGTTCTTTCTATTATTTCTCTCTCTCCCTCTCTTTCTCTCTCCTTTCTTTTTTTCTTTTTGATCTGTTTCTCTCTCCTTTCTCGCTGGGACCAAAAGAACCAAAGGAGGAAAAAAAAAATGAAAAGTAAAAAGTACAGTACAATTATGAGACCCAATGACGTAGCTATTTGTGGGTCTCCCTTAGGGTAAAAGTACAAAAAAAAATTTATTTTTTCTATTATCTCGTCGAGACAAACTAATAGGGATAAAAAATTTATCGGAAAACAAACAAATACAAAAAAATTTGAATAGAAACAAAAAAAAAAAAAATCACTTGACTTTTTAATCCAAACCTAAGCGGTGACTTTGGCATACGCAACGAAGACCGAAACTATACAATCAGTGCAATCATCGCCCTTCAGACAATTCTCTAATGTGGCCTCTAACTCATCGTCGAAGCTACGTTACTGTTTGGAAAAGGGGAAAAAAAA
The DNA here is from genome assembly GCA_014282245.1 of Rhododendron simsii. Lineage (NCBI taxonomy): Eukaryota > Viridiplantae > Streptophyta > Magnoliopsida > Ericales > Ericaceae > Rhododendron > Rhododendron simsii. The sequence continues at coordinate 5,135,129 of CM024964.1, forward strand.
AACCCTAAAATTTTAAAGCTTTTTCAGTCTCTAATTGCTTCATTTTTATTCAAAACAAAATTGAATTTTAATCATAAAATTTTACTTTTTTGAGTCCTCGACAAATCAAAGAAGGGGGGGGTGGAGGAGGAAAACGGGTCGGGCGGGTTTGGCTTGACCCATATTTGACCCGACCTGTTTTGACCCCCATTTACTTTTTGACCCATATTTGACCCGCGACCCATTTCAACCCGCCTGTTTGCCACCTCTAGTATATTTTATCGGTCGCTTGGCGACCGGGCCCTAATAAACAAGTCACGTCTGCTTGGCAATGGCAAGATCATGCATGTTACCAATTAAAGTACTCCCTCCGTCCCAATATAAATATCTACTAAGAATTGTGGTGTGTTTGGGAGGTGGTGGTGGGGTCTGTGGGTGTGAGCAGGGCCGGCCCCGGGGTAAGCCCCGTAAGCCCGTCGGGTTGGGCAACTCCCCCGGCCAGGGCAACACAAAAAAAAAAAAAAAATTTCATGTAAATACAAATGTGTGTGTGTCACACACACACACACACACACACATACATACATACATACATACATATATATATATATATATATATTTGGACCTAAACAAAGCATAAAGGATTATGTTACTTTGTTGGTGAGTAGGCCATACTTAAGATTCCTCAAGTATACGTGCGGTCGGGTTCAAGTCCTCGTGCCAGCCTTGAGATTCCATTTTTCTAGTCTGTTCCTTTTAAATCTCTCTCTCTCTCTCTCTCTCTCTCTCTCCTCTTTTCGTTCACTGCACCCACTCTTCTCTCTGTTTTTTTAAAAATATATTTATGATTTGTTCGCATTTGTTTGTTGGTATACATTTTTTATTTTGGGAGATACTATACATCAACAATTAGGGTATGTTCCACTTACTAAAATAAGTATTTATTTTTTAAATTAAAGGTAATATATTGTGAAAGAATAACCTATCTCATAAAACAAAAATAAGTACTTAAAAAATAAGAATTTTAACGGAACGTGGCAAACTCCTCCAAAAAAAAGAAAAAACAACTACTCGCATTCGCATACTCACATAGTGATGTATGCAAATATGAAAAATATACATGTATATGTACATACTGTATACACAAAACTCACCAATTTAAAAAACTTCAATGAAAAAATTAACCATTTTTAAAGTCAGATTTGTATTTTTTCAAGTTGGTCCATAATATTTCTTTTTTCAATTTATCATTAAATATAGAACAATGATCAAATAAGAAAATAAAAAAATGAAAGTTAAAATAAATAGAAACCCATCATTTTTTTTCTCTGAATCGAATTATGCTAAATCATAAAGCATCATAAGCTAAATTCCATTCTAATTTTAATTTTTTTGATAGAATTCAAACTAAAAGCACATTGTGACCTTGATTTTTTTGCCTTGTATTTTTTAAAATTTTTTTATGACTTCATAATAAGTGGGCAACCAAGCTTGAGGTCGGGTTTGGGCAACCCAAATGTCGGGGCCGACACTGGTTGTGAGAGAGAGAAGGGGGGCAAAATTCAAGATTTAACAAAAAAACAAACCATGTTACCAATTCCATTATCAATTTAACAAAAGACAACTTTGGGAGTAAAATCAATTTTTTTTGAAAGTTTGAAAGTCTAATAGACATCGAGTAAAAAGTATGGGGGATATATTAAATTTTTCCCGTTAAGAGAAAAGGCTTCCATGTGATGTGAACGTGCGGTTTATGCAGTTCACTATTCTTTACTACTCCCCCCCCATAATCCTAATAAGTCTATTTAGATGTCTGCAAAGAAGTTAAGAACTAGCTCTTTGTGAATGGCTTCCGCCCTCTAATCACACGGTGGTGCGAATAACTGGGTCATTCAATTTAAACGCAACTCCAAACTTTCACGAATCAAGAGGAATCGGCGACCCGGACAATAGAAGGGTCTCGGGTTCTGGTCCAGAACCAAAGTGGGTGCGATGCTGTATGTAATGACTAATTCCGCGTTGTTTCAATTGATAAATGAATTACTTCATCCGTCCCAAATATCTTGTCCATTTTTTTAGCATGCATGTCATTTTTCAATTACTTACATCTGTGATGTATTTTTTGTGGTTTTAAAATTTTTGTATCAACTAAGATCCATATTGCATACTTACATAAAATATCTACTTTTCAAATATAAATATTTTTTTGACAAGTCCAAAATAGTAGTATATAAGTGGACAAGAATTTTGGGATGGAGGGAGTAGATATTAGTTATTTATGCAAAATTTGTCACCATTTTCATCATTATCTGATAAACTACAAAATATATAATCATCATTCATCATTGGATAAACTACATTACACACTATATGTGTGGACCTCATCTTTGATGTAAATGGGTATGTATGATCTACTTTTCTTTGACATCCTTTTGAAAGTCATACGTTTTTAGATTTTGGTCAAAATGCATTTGTTTTAGTTTCGTCCAAATTTTCTTAATTTCATAGGTGACAAAGAAAAGGGAAAAGATCGCACCTTCCATCTATTCTATAGGTAATACGTCACTCTTACCATTTTCTTGATCACTAGATCTTTGTTTTCTTCCTTTTGGGTCACTTCTTATGTTTAATTTGTTCATATATACTTTATGCTGTGTTACCTTGATTAATTTTTTTTCCCCTATGTGTAATATTTTACATTTATGGTACTCCCTCCGTCCCTTTTTTAGAGTCCGGTATTTCATTTTGGGATGACCCTTAATAAGTGTTCTTTTTGTAAAGTTAGTGAGTAAAAGTTGGTGCATTGTCTATTTTGTCCCTAAAAATAGATTCCATTTTAAAAAGTTAGTGAGTAAAAGTGTAATGATGATGGGTAAGTAGGAAAAGTTGATGTGAAATGTATAATGATGATGTTTTTTTAATAAGTTAGAATTACGAAGCAGGACACTTAAAAAGGGACGGATGGAGTATCTTATATGACTTTCATATATCGCATTGTTTTATAAGGCTATCCACAATGGCATAATCAAAAGTAATAGGTTTCTAAAGTTAATAACATTTGTGAAAAATATGACTCACAATAGTATAATCAAACTTAGCAACCTCCTTAGAAATTAATGATCAAATTTTGAGTTGTGGATAATCAAAATATGTTCCGTCTACTCATGTTCTCCATGATATTTATGTGTTCTTATGTATTTTCATGTTATGGAGGTGATTATCTACACTCGGGCCTATGGAAGGGTTCTGCCAGTTAATCCATAAGGTTGTGAAGTTGAGGAAAAAGTGAGTTTCTTTTCGATTATTTATTTCTTATAATTTCATTAATTTGGGCATTATTTTAGTCCTAGCAGCAACCCCCGTGCTATGCACAGGAATCGGAATAAAGGATTAAATTATAATACATGCTTTCATTATTTTCAACCATAAAAGAGTTTTTATTTCTTCAATTTTCATATAAAATGCGTAAAAAGGTTGAAATTTTGCCTTTTGTATAATGACGGTAGAGGTGTTGAGTTAACATGAATGTCTATTGATACTCGTAAATTTAAAATCGCGTTAACAATATGTATCTTACTTTCAAACCTTGCAATACATGTTTTGGCATGTTTAAACTCAAGAACCTCTATTTTTAATTACGTAAGAGCCTCGATAGAATTTTTTGTTATTTTTGTCAAGGTTGGTCAATTAGAATGAGATCAAGTTATGTATAAATAAATGAGTTTATTTCTCTCTTAAAATTTGCTTGTATACGATTCAAGTTGGGTAAAGAAATCGGAGAAAATTCCATATATGTAAAAGGCATCAAGGCCATCTCATATGTCTAGATAAAATAAATCAAAATAAATCAGGATTCATACACATACACTAGACCGGGAAAGTGATCAAGAGAGTCAAATAAAACATACAAAGATTAAGAAAGTACACTAAAAAAAAATATGATCCAAAAAATGGTACACTCTCTACACGTTTTCATTTGGAAATATTACGAAAAAGTGTAGCGAGTGTAGACGTGGGGAAAATTGCGAGGGAAAGTTTGAAAGTTTTTTTTCCTTATTAAGTGAAAAACAAATAGAATGATAGATGAATACTAGTTGATGAGGTGGATTTTAGTCTCATTTTTTATTTTTTTAAAAAAAGAGCATGACATGTGTGATACATGCGCTTAGTACATAACTATCATTGTGCCCGTTCGATGCATGAGATAAAAAGAAATATGAGTGAGAACTTTTTTTCCCCCACTTTCCAAAAACGGTTAAGGTCCTATCTAGTTCCAATCCCGTCCAGTTTGAATCATGTGGATCCATTCCGAGCCCATAACAATGACCGGAATAATACATTTTGTAAAAATCGTCAAGTACTTCAGAAGTGAAAAAAAAAAAAAAACATGTTCAATCATATGCCAATCAATGCCATATCAAAGCACTTTTATATTTAGACAAATTGGTACGATCCAATGTGCAAAGTGCATTTGCTTCGAACAAAAGTGTTTGGAAAAAAAATCGAATGGTCCTTGTAATTTAGTATTTGTATCAATTTGGTTCTTGCAGTTTGAATTGGCTCGATTTACACTCTGTAGTTTTCATTTTGTTCCAACCTGGTCCAATTACTAACTGCCGTTAGACTCCGTTAAACCCAAACAGGAATGGGCCCCTTTTCTAGGGTTAAAACAGTAATTTGTCATTCTCCTCTTGCCCTAATATACCTCGAAACCAAAATACTTAGCCTCATTGTTCCATTCTCCATTTTTTTCACAACTTCCATTCTCCATTTGTCTCACTTGGAATTTTACCTTCGACCAAAACGTGTCTCATTATCCTCCAGGTAAGGAGCGATAGGAATTAGGGTTTGGATAAGTGATCTGATTCCTATGGATTGCGACGTGGTTCTTGAAAAGAAAGGAAACATGCGGAGTTTTATGTTCTATAAAAGAGGTTCGGATATTTTTGAAAAATATTCGAATTTTAGAAAATGAAGTGGGTTTTATTTTAAAAAGGGACCAAGCTTTCATCAAGCTGCTTACATATCTCCGGATAAAAGAGAATCAGGTCCGGCATTGGCTCGGTCCACAAAAGGGGTTTTAAAAAAAACTTAAAAGTCTCCACCGGGCATAGAGTTTAGGTGTGCTTGGTCACCTTTTGAATATCGGAAGAATAGTTCAAGTATTTTAGAAAAAAGAACACGGGCCAGAGAACCCGGTTTTTAGAAAAGATTGACTCCGTTTTGCTTTTCAGGAAAAGGCTTTAGGTCTGCTAGAGTAAAGAAGAAAGGGTTCAGTAATTCACTAGAAAAGGAACCCATTTGTGTCTGCGGTTAACGGAGGCTAACGGCAGTTAGTTATTGAACCAAATTGGAACAAAATGGAAACTACAAAATGTAAATCGAGTCAATTCAAACTGCAAGGACCAAGTTGACATAAACATTAAACTACAGGGACTATTTCAGTTTTTTTTTCCAAAGTGTTTTGATATGGTATGAATTGGTATAAGATAAACATGATTTTTTTTCACGGCTGAAGTACTTGATGAGCTCCATAAAAGAACAGTTTGGGCCCACAAAATCCAAACTGGACAGGATTGGACAATACCCACACAGGACAAGATCTTAATTCCCAAAAAGTCCCACTAAAAATTCTCATCCCTCCCCATGTTCTGTCTTTCTCAATTTCTGAAAATTGAAAAATAAAATTTGAAAAATCTAGGATTAAGGATTTCAGGCGTCTGAGCCTAACTACGTTTGTTTGTTTATGGTATTTATAGAAATAAACATGGAAGGGACCCATCTCCGATCTCCTTGTGGGACTAGATGTCCTGTTCAAGCTATTTGTGAGCTCTTGTGGAGCTCACTTCATTGGTGGATCCGTTCAAGTTTTAGAATTTATTGCAACCATCAACCAAAACTAAAAATTATGTTTACCGGTTATCAACTAAGAACTTTTTGAAATCCATTTGTGAGTTCAAATTCGGTGTTAATTTTGTGCAACATAATTGTGTTTTGAAAACATATCGATCAATATCCGATAAACACATCTATCTACTTAAAACTCTCCCGTAACTTTGAAGGGGCAACGGAGCATTGATGGGGACATCGAAGAGCTTGCCCGTGGCTACATCTTCCGCTCAGGAATACGACGGTGCAATCCAAATTTTAGAACCAGGTACCGTTAACCATAGTTGTCAATGGCATGCCTAGGTGCAAGGTGAGGTGAGGCACACCACTAGCGCCTTGCTGGCCCTCAGGCGAGGCAATTTGAGAAAGGTGAGCAAAAAGTGACAATGCGAGAAAAGTGACCGGGCGCGAAAAAGCGCGCTTCTTTCAAATCAATCAAAAAAGCACGTTATCTTTCAAAAAAAGCGAGCTTATTTCAAAAAAGCGCACATAACACAATTATTTTCAGAAATAATTATCTCTTCGAATAGGTGTGCGGTGCGCCTCTTTCAAAAAAAAAAAACACATGCCTCACCTTGCGCCATCCGCCCTTGACAACTGTGGTGTTAACCTAACCAATAAGAAAAAGTTTGAATGCGTTACATGCATCCCTTTCCTGTTCAACAATAAATGTAATTAAGTTCACAAGCTTAGTTTTATAAATAGAAGAACAAGGCAGCGGGACATTGACGAGGAGACGGAAGAACTTGTTGGAGGCTTCTTCTTCCGATGAGGAAGACAAGGATGAGATCCAAATTTTAGTATCAGGTAGTTTAACCTAACCAATGAGAAAAAGTTTGAATGCGTTACATCCTTTTTCCTCGATCTTCAACAGTTAATGTAATCAAGTTCAAAGCTTGGTATAGAACAAGGCAGCCGAGCATTGTTGAGGAGACGTAAGAGCTTGTTCAAGGCTACTTCTTCCGACAAGGAACGCAAGGATGCGAGCCAAATTTCAAAACCAGGTAGTGTTAACCAAACCAATTAATAAGAAAGAGAGTTTGAATGCCTTGCATCCATTTCCTTTAAGATGTTGATTTTGGTGCTCCACTTTTGTACGCCAAAGGAGCTTCACTTTTAACGTGAAATTACTAGTGACTTCATATACAAAGTGGAGCGCCTATGCAACTTCATGTATAAAGTGAAGCGCCGTATAGAACAAGGGTGGAGAAGCATTGAGGAGGAGAACGGAAGAGCTTTTTCCAGGCTACTTCTTTCGCTAAGAAAACGAGTTAGTATTAACCTAACCAATAAGAAAGAGTTTGGATGCGTTACAAATCATCATTGGGCCAGTGGCCCCCACCGGGTGCTTCTTGCCTTCGCCTCTGATTGTCGATAATTTTATGATTTCCTTGTCAGATTTGTCAGCCAAGAAGTGTGTGCCATGCAACTCAATAGAGATGAGGGTCATGACAGAACAAGCAGCACATGAATTGATCTCACAGGTTCACATTTTAGATCCGAGTTTGGTATATTTATGTCGCTTCCTCCTTTTTTAGGTATTTATAATCTGGTTTCTTGTTTAGGTTCCTGAATGGGACTTGGTAAATGAAGGCGGTAGATTGAGGTTAAGCCGGTCATGGAAAGTCAAGACTTTCTTGAAAGGCTTGGAGTTCTTTCAGGCTGTTGCTAATGTTGCTGAAGCAGAAGGTATCTCACTAATCCAAGATCAAAACTCATCATCTAAATTGCTGATTCTCTTTTAACAGCTTGAGGTCTGGGTAGTCTTGAGGAACACATAATTTGAAAGCTGCATCAATCTCCAGCATGTTCATCTTAAGCAAAGTGCATCAAAACTTAAATGCTATGCCCACATTGGTGGTGTTAATGGTTGATCATAACTGAAGTAGTAAGTACTAAGAACGGATTCTTATAAATTTGTTATGCATCAGTCACTAATTTGAAGACAACAATACTATGGAGGAAGTTGAACAACCTTTGAACTTGCCTACCCTTGTTTGTTTCTACATGTATGGTTTCTTTCACTGACTAGTATTACTGCTTCTACTTCTATCTTTTGGTGGTTATTTTTTTCTTTCTTGTGCATCGGTTCTTTGGTTGAATTTTTGCAAAGTCTTTTGAGTGGAGTTTCTCGTGACTGAATATGCTGCCACAGTGTCAAATGTCGATGACTGAATAGCAATGTCATAGTTGGGAAGTAATCATTCAAAAAAATTTGCCATCCTCAAAGGGACATGAATTGAATTTGATTGTGCTGGTTTTTCATTCTGTTAAACTCTTTACGAGTTCATTGCTAGAGAAACTTTTAGCGAAGCCATTATTTCCCAGCCAGATAGAGATGATTAGTCAAATTGTGGGTGGTAGCCCTAAAAGAATGCTCAAGTGGATCTTGTTTTAGGATTTTTAGTTTAGACATGCTAAGATGTGACACGAAGATGCTTTAATATTTTGATGTCACATTTATTTCGGCTGGTGTTCTTTTGTGGAGTTGCACTATTCTGTTAGAATATGGAATTATCCATTTTCTGGGTGGGACTGGAGTAGTGTCTGTCAGATTAAACCCAATGATCCGTGAATGGAAAAAGTGCAACGATGGAGGTTTTTGGATAGAGCATATACAATAGGAGCGTGTGGCTTATGCATCCTGCTTTCCTTTCTTCTTCTTGTCAGATTCTGCAGGCTCCATACCTTTCTGCCTTAGTTCCGGAATCCTGTATTTTCATTATAATCTCTGTGATATGGCTGTTGTGGGGGTATTCCATCTATTGATCTCATTTCTCATAAGTGTTGCATAATTTCCAATCTCATGCATAGGAGAGAGACATTCTTCTTCCTTCTCCGGCGTGTGTATCATGAATCATTATTTTCCTGTACCTCACACACAAAATGAAGATATAATCTACATTCTTCAGTTTTCTGTTCAAGTAAGGTATCACCAATATAAAACACGATATTGTTTGTTGCAATGTTTATGCAATGGGCAATCTGCAGTGTGAATCAGTTTAGCTTTTCCCATGTTTACAAGTCCATTGAACAACGAGCCTATGTTGTGGTCCTTTCAAATTTTTGGGCTCAAATCTGATGAGATACCTCTTTGTAGGCTCACTGTCCTAACTTGGCCCATTTTTTGACGTTACTCTTTTGGCATAATCCGCATTCTGGTAAACTATGTCTTGTTGGTTATAGCACTAAGGAAATCAAGCCTTCATTACAGGTCATCATCCAGATCTTCATCTTGTTGAATGGAACAATGTCAAAATTGAGCTATGGACACATGCTGTTGGTAAGAATCATCTGTTTATTTCGCTAACCTTGCGCAATTCATGCTTTTATTTTTTTTTAGTTTATTTTTGTGACGATGTTGTTTCTTTCTAGGGCCTACTATTCTAATAGGTGAAAATACTACATTGCTATTAACTGTTAGAGATTTTCAAAATATAGTGTCGTCGTTTTTGGTTTTGGAAAATTTCCTTGTTTCCTTAGAATGCTTGTTTTCCTCTTTGTGGGCTTTGTCCCACATTGGATAGTTGAGAGATGTTGGAGTGGTGTATATTAGGAAACATTCCTAATATGAATAAACAATGATCTAGTGTGGTGTAGCCCTACGGTGCTTCGCATATCGGTAAAGCCGGTACGCACACCCGCGCGTGGCGTGGGCAGTGTGGCGTGGGCTGTGGCGCTTTAGCGGCGCACTTTGCACTTAGCTATTCAGTGTGACTGGTCGATCTAGACCATAGGATCTGATCCAATGGTCAGATTAGATCGGGTGTGTACCCATTCTCAATGGGTGCGTAGTGGCTTATAAATAGACCACTACTTGTCAGAATCCAGGGATACACACATATAATCTGAATTTCTCCCACATCTGCGTTCATTCTCGGTTCTGTTTTGCTGCAGAAAATAGAACACAGTGATTCTCGGTTCTTATATTCGTTCAAGCAGGTATTCTGTCCGTTTCGTTAGTGCAAACGAAAACGGAAAGAATTTCGAGTTCGGGCTTCGATTTATCTTGAAGGCAGATTTGTTGTAACCCTTTGCATACCAATTGGTGGGGGCAAATACTGTCTTTAGGAAAGCGACATCGTCGTGACTCGAAACGTATTACAGGTTTGGTGGAGATTTCGTCAACAGTTCCGATTGCAACGGCCAATTTTTCCAACATTAACTTGGACTACATTATTATAGTTAAAAAGATTGACGTTATAGTGTGTACAATCATGGGCACTACTACAACTCTAAAAGCCTGCCAGCTTAGCTATCGGACCTAAGAAGCACATACACGGATACGGAACATGGAATTTTGAAAAAAAGGCACATGGACAGCCAAAAAAAAGCAATTTTTTTTGTATGTTTGTTGTCATCCATATGGATGTCCAGAACAACACCAAAATATTGTAGTTTGCAATTCTTGCCTTTACGACATGGATATCAATACATGCACTTGGTTTCATCTCTTTGCTTGGTTGAAATTGATCGTCCAAGATCTCTTGCTCCTTCGCGGACTTAATCCTCAGATGGCACACAGCCAAACCCTATTTGTGTGTGAGTCTTTGACAGGTTCTTGCTTTTGTAGGCCTATTCGTGTATATTCATGTTTGTGTCAAAAGTGTTCGATCTAAACCCTTTAATTTTGTGTTGGATTCAAATCGTGTTAATGAGTCGTGTCTAAAATCCCACCCCTACCCCTAGATACAACGACCGATTAGGTGTGTCGGTATGAAGAGACAAACAACAATAATCCTAACATCATAACAAGTGCACAGTGGAATTTAAAATGATTGATTATTGGTTGTAAGCTCCGAATACCTTGAAAGATTTCATATGCCAGTGCGGTGAACTACCCCATTTGAGGCAATGAGGCGGACCGTCACAACCTGACTGGTTAGAGCATCTCCATCGTCACAGTCTTTACGCTTATAGTAGCGGTAAAATAGCATAGTGCAGCAGAAAACACTCACTCCAGTAGAGTAAGAGTACTATATCTCGTGCTAAGATAGTATTATGCTACTTTCGTACGTATTCCCTATCTAGCATAGAAATAGAATGTTATGTTTTATTATTACGCTTTTGAAAGAGAATAATAAAAGTGGAGTTGGACACCACAAATCGATATTAAGTGCTCTTTCGTTGTGCTAAAATAGAATAAAATGCTACACCAGTAGAGATGCTCTCACTGATTGGATATGAAAAAAGTAATTAAAAATGAGAAGCTGGAAAAAAAAAAATCAATAAACGTAAAATAAGACATCAAGAAAATTTGTTAACATATTTATACATATATTTTTGCAGAATCAAAATATCTTTGGGATCATTGTTCTTCTGGTTGCCTTCGTAGTAGACTCATTGTTTCAGTTGGTCAAAACTGTGTGAACGAGAATACATAAATGTATATGTTTGACTTGTTGTGCAGGTGGACTTACAGAAAACGATTTCATTCTTGCTGCTAAGATCAATCGGCTCAAGCTGCATGATCTCGTGCGTAGAAAAGCTTGCAAATGACTAATGGACAGAAGTACGCAAGGGCTAGCTCGATCAAAGCCTCGAATGTTAATAAGTACCACAACTCCGTGAAACTAAGTAGTCGCTCAGTCAATGGCATATAGATATCTTGTATGCAGTTCAACTCAATTTCCTTTCATCTCATCATTGTGCCTAAACATCTGTCAAACCAATTCCGGTTTCTTTCTTGTTCTTCTCGTAAACATTTCACAGCTAAAGATATGACTGATTCGTTATGCGCCATAGTCTGCCTGCAGCTTAGTATTTGGGTGTCCGTTTATTGTTTGAGCAGGCTGGCTTGGTTTGACATTTTGCCCAATGTACATTTTGCCTCTTTCATAGTGCAACTGAAGCTTGCTTGACCTGACCAATATTACCACTTACCACCTGTTTAGATAAAAATGGAAAAAGAACCGGAATTGTTTAGCCTCCCTCAAGCTCCTAGCATTTGATCTTAGGATCTTGGGTTGCTCGAAAGGTTAAGAAGTCCATGACTGCATCCATTTCAAGTTTTTCAAGTCTAAGATCAGCCCCACATAAGCCCAGTACCTCAATAAAGCGTGATTGAGAATTGGAAATTGATTGATACGCACCCACCAACCATCCACCTTTAACAAAAGGTAGACTTCCTATTTTAAGATTTTTACGCGGAAGTTTACCTAACGGTTTCGCTTTGGCAACTCTCATATAACTACACACAATTGTACAAAGTACAAACACTTCGCATGCACCCTCAGGGTCCTACACAGTGTGTGTGGGATGGGCGGGCTGTAGGGCGAGCGGGTGGTCCGGTCGTCTTTATTCTGTGCAATGGATTGATCTAGACCGTCCATTGCTCGGATAAAAATCCAAGCTGTCCGCGTCAAAATGGACGGCCGGATCGGCCACCCTACAGCCCCCTTGTAGTGCAGGATATCCAATTTTGGGTGGGGATACCCACATGAATGTGAATGTATGCATGTGATTGTCGAATACTAGAAGTTTTGCAATTGTATCCTGAATTTTTCGTTTCTTACCGAACCATCAGAATTTGATTCGGAAGGTCGTGAGTGACAAAAAAATGTCAACGGGAACACAATGTCGTTATTCATTTCAAATGTAGCGATTGTACATTTTAGGAACAAAAATGCCCCCACGGCACAACGGGGCCCGACTGGAATAATCAAACGAATGGACGTACTTTCTAGCATAATTAAGTGACAAGCTATATATATTAGACGCATAAGAGCAAGGTTAATCAAACATTAGTTACGTTACTCTGGGTCGGATAATTATTACATTTGATGAAAATAGGAAATCGGTGACGTACTAATTAACGTTTGTAACGTCTATCTCAAGATTCTATGCACAACGAGCTAAATAGGTAAGAACTAGATTCTTCAACAGATCAAGTCAGCTGTCACAACCAATGTTATTTCATTGTTGTGATTTGCTGAGGTCTCCGAAATCCTAATGGCTGGATGTGCAAAGGCCGAGAGAACAAAACCAGTTATTGACATTGAAAGAGTACATATTCTAAGAAACACAAACAAAAGAAAATGCAGACAGTGAGAAATTACATGATTAGGAGGGGGACTTTCATGCCTCATTGACCTGGAGAGGGTGCACTTCAGCTCACTAGTTCCGGTACCATGAATCTGCAAGCCCAATAATTACACCAAAGAATTGTGTTACCAATCTTTTGCCCCAGATTATTTCACACACTCACATGGACAAACAGACACCCGTGTAAGCAGAGAGAGAGAGAGAGAGAGAGAGAGAGAGAGAGAGAGAGAGAGAGCAATGAAACATGCAACTCGAAGAATAAGTTACCTATGCGAATGGATGGAATATGTGCAATCTTGTGCCAATCTTTGCCGCCCTTTTTGCATCTTTCCTTAAGATGAGGACAATCGACTATAGCCAACTGTTGAAGCGATGAAAGGTTACTCAGCCAATCCGGCAGAGATTTTAACCCCCCGAAATACCGAAGTTCCAAACTTGTCAAGGCAGGAAGGTGCTCAAGTTGATCAGGAAGAGACACGAAATCTTCCCACCCGTCATCGTACAAGGATAGAGTCTCCAGGGAGGTGAAATCGCAGCACAATGTTGCGGCACTTGTGGGGGGCCAGGGGAAATATGTTGACTCCTCTCTGAATCCTAGCCACAAACTTTGAAGGCTGGTGGTGCAAACCAGCCCCTTCTCCCAACAAGTCCGCAATATCGGACAATCTACAACCTCCAGATTCATGAGGGATGTGAGGCTGCGTAATGCATCTGGATTAGGCGTAGTTAGCTTCGGACAGTCATTCAGGCGTATATCTTCAAGGGTTGGTTGTAGCAGCTCCTCTGGCAAACTTGAAAGCTCGGCGCAACGCCGGATTTGAAGATTTTGAAGGGACGTCCATCCGTTGAATGCTGCTTTAGTGTTGTCGATTGAACCCATCAGGTTATAGCAATGGTATATATCTAATATCTTACGTAACGCTAGTTTTTGAAGCAGATTTGGCTAATAACCCAACCCATCCATTTCAACCATCGTCATATCTCTTATGCTTTGTTTGGAACATGGAAAAAGGAAGGAAAAGTTTCAAAATGTTATCTACCCTTGTTTGGATCGAGAGGAGTGGCAAAATAGAGTATCAACTATCAAGCATAGTGAAATTTTCGCTTTTTTTTTTCCTCACATTTTTCTTAATTTTTTTTCTCTTCCCTCTTTTTTCACAAGTTCCAAACAGAGCATTACCAATTTACTTCTTTTTTTCTTTTTTTTTTTAAACAAATCTTCCATTAAAGTACAATATCTTTAATATCTAATCTATCTCTACAAAGAACAATTTCGTTCACCCGTACTAACTTTACCTGCATTCTATGTTCTATATTGAGGGTCCTGATTTGATAATCGAAACTGCTCATTTTGACATAATTGATTTGTTAGGAGATCAAGAAAAATATTAGTTCAATAACTTCAATCAAGGATCCCTATTGTACTTGATCAAAAAATATAGTTCTTGGGTGTATGGCTGGATAGAGCAAAACTAGATTTTTCTTAATGATGGCTCATAATGCCACGAGAGAAGTACCGTCGGTGCCACAAAACTTTGGGTTATTTGACAATTTTACCCTCATTTAATCCTTTGTCAATTTCCTCCCTCTTTGACGCACTCTCTCAAAAAGGCATTTGTTCATCTCTCCAACCCAGATTCATTTCTCCCTCTAGGCCAAGTCTCATTCTTAATCAAAGCCTTTGAATTTAAATGGCTCTGAAATTAGAAGAGGAAGAGGCACGAGACTTTGGAAAATGAATTAAAGAAAGGATGATTCATTTCACCCGGCCAGATCCAGCCTTTTTTCTCTATTTCACACAGGATGATTCATAATTGCTCTCGCATGTATTTGCCGATATGTGCTAGACCTCATTTCTTGGAAAATAATGGTAAATACAGCAAAATGTAATAAGTGACGGCTCAATGCATAAGAACTGACCTGGGATGGTTATCAACTTGGGGCATGAGGTGATGTACAACTCCTGGAGAAGGGGAAAGAACTCCAGCGGACTCATGGCAAAAGCGGGCAATGATGATACGTCTGACCATTCTTCTAACTGAGGCATATCAAAAACATGGAATTCTCTCAATGCTGGAAATACTCTTGCTGTCGTTGCCGCACTACTACTGCAACTATCGAGAATGCCTTCATCTGGTCCATAAAATTGGGGACCAATACACTTCAAGTTATGCAACTTCCACATTTTGACTATCGCAAGATGCGGAAGGTGTCCGAGTGCAGGGACTTGCTCACATAACCTACAGTCATTTAATTCGATCTTCACCAAATATTGAAGCGAGTGGGCATCTTTACTCATCCATGATGCCAATCTTCTTCCTCCAAACTTCATCAGTCTTAATCCCTTAACATTCCGGTGAGGTTTGAGTCCCTCCAACACCTCCTCATGGTTATCGTTGGAGTTTCTAAGGTCTCCATCCCAATACAATGTCAACTCTTGAAGTTCATATTTTTCTGACATTTTAGCCTTCTCTGCTTCTTCCTTGTCTTTCACGTATTGTAGATCCCAAACCTCTAACCTACCTCTTAGCTTGCTTAAGTTACCCAACTCTTTGATTCTATGGCCACTCTTCTTGCCCACAACAAAGAATGGTAATGTTTGCAAAGATGTCAGCTCCCCTATCTTCATTGGCATCAATTTTCTAGTTTCATAATCATTTTCAAGATATAAATGTCTCAAGCTAACCAAGTTGTGGATATCTTTTGGAAGCTCTTCCAGAAACCTTGGTAGATTCAGTGTTTCCAAATTATAGAGCTTGGTAATAAAATTTGGGACTTTCCTAATAGAAGATCTAGAGATGTCAAGAAACCTTAAATGAATGAATTTGCATATTGACCTCGGCAACTTGGAGCCTGTTAACCACATGGCGCGAATACATTGAAAATTTTTGGTGTTCTCAGGGAGATCTCCCATTAAAAATAGTGACCTTAATTTTCTAGTGTTTTCTTCCGAAATATCTAAGCGTGTTTCTTCTCCAAGAAACAACGACAGATGTTCAACATCGGGATTATTCTTCACCTCACTAGCTTCCAAAGTCAAACAATTACCCTGTGAGACATGAAGTGCAAGATCATGTACAAGATCATGCATCTTGCAAGTCATGATATTGTTGTACTCGTCATATTCCACTTCTTGGAATAACGAATTGCGCAATAAAGTATTAAAATACTCATTGCCTAACTCTTCCATTTCCACCTTACTTCGTGAAGAAGGTTGGAGATATCCTAGACCCATCCAAAGTTGAATCAACTCATCCTTTCTAATGACTTTGTCCTTTGGAAAAATAGAACATAATGCAAAAGAAAGTTTCAAAGATGGTGATGGTAAATGGTCAAAACTAAGCCTCAATATTGGTAGAATTCCATTTTCATTTTCCAGTGATCTCCATATTTCACTCCTCTCGATGGACTCCCATTCTTTTTCATCCTGCTTCGAGTACAGTAAACCTCCTAATGAGTTTATCGCTAATGGCACACCCTTACACTTTTTTACTATTCTTAGACCAATATCCAATAAAGTTCGAGTTTCGCTTGGTCCTCTATTGGAAAATGCTCTTTTCCTAAACATTGTCCAACAATCAGCTTCCAATAGTGGTGTTAGCGGATGGGTGCACGACGGGAATGTTTGCATTGCTAATACGACTTCCATACTACGGGTAGTAACTAGAATTTTGCTTTCCTTAGAACCGCCTATTCCTACCAAAGAATTTCTTAGGTCCACCCATAAATCTGGCTTCGTGTTCCATACGTCATCTAATACAAGCAAATATTTTTTCCCATTTAGTTTTTGTCTAAGCTTTCTCACTACCCCTTCAATGTTGGGTGTCTCACACTTATCTCCAGTAAGAGATTGCACCATCTCATTCAATAACCTTCCTACCTTGAAATCATCAGACACACAAATCCAAATTCTCTCCTCACCAAAATTCTTCAAAACTTTTGCTTCTTTGTAAACTACCTGAGCAAGAGTTGTCTTTCCTAGCCCTGCCATTCCAACAATGGCAATGACAGGTAACTCACCTTCCACATCAGAGCCAAGTAACATATTGACCACTACCGAAACATCACCATCCCTCCCCACAACTAGTGTATCATCTATAAAAGGTAAAGTCATCTTGAATTCCCTAGGTTCAACAATAGCATGATTGAGTTGCTCAGCTGGTTTAAGACCGATATCATTTGCTGCTTTACAAATTCTGTCTAAGATTATATTGATGTCATTGACCTTATTAGTCATCTTGAAACGAAACAACAATGGATCAGAGAGCGCGAACAAATCACGCACCTTGTTCCTCTTCCGGTTTTGTACCTCAATCTTTCTTCGAAGAGCTTCATAGGCCAATTCATCCAGCACATTCTCAGCATGGCATATTGCTCCCTTGAGTTTCTTTAGCCACGCCATCATAGCATGTGATGTTATTTTCCTGTTCTCAGCGTCAAGTAACAAAGCATGAATGATTTCTAGCCTTTCGTGGAGTTTTTCGAGGTCTTTCTTGAACCCCCATGCCAGATTAATCGGATTGTTAATCTGATTGGTTGCTAGGGAAAGCAACCCATACAGGATTCCCTTGGCTACAGGGATGAGCAAAGCCTCGGCCATGGTTTTCTTATGAATTGGACTTGATGGAAAAATGCTTGGTGAACAATTAGCAAGATAAGAATACAAGAGCAAAGAGAAGAGGTGTTGTGATTACCACAGATCCAGGACAACTTTTTTCATGGGGGATGTCAATTCTGGCGTATTTAAATGTTTGACGTCTTGGAATTGCTAGCTATTTTAGCTTAATTATTTTCGTGAAAGCACAGCAATTATAGTTGACAATTCCACTTTCGCCATTGTCTGATTTCACTTTCGGCTAGTGGGGCATATGCCTTTTTGTGTCATTTTTTAACGTCTCTCACCAAGTTTGTGTCCGATCCTCTATGAGAATCTCTCTGTTGAAGTTTTCAACTCTTTGAATGAGTCAACATAAACTTTGGGCAGTAACTTTCCACGATAAAAACTTCAATATTATGCAAGTGGACTGGAGTGCAGTTAATATCTCTCTTATATTTCTATACTCTCATGCAGTTGATGCCTCCTGTTGAATTTTTGTGGCCGAAGATATAAATTTTTGTGATTACTTTTATGATTTTGTGGATTACTTTTACAAATTTTGTGGTAAAAAGACGGCTAAAAGTATTAAAAAAAAAGACAGCTCTATGTTACAAATTTTGTGGCTTACTTATACAAATTTTTTAACGCACTTTTACGATTTTTTGTGGTGTTATTTTTGAATTTTTGTGGTTCAAAATATGAATTTTGTAGCTTACTTTTTATGAAATTTTGTGGCTCAAAACACGGAGGGCACACCGTGCACCCTTTTTTGGGGTGTTTACTGTAGCTTATCTCTTAAATTTTTTTCAAGACCAAAGTTGGAAAACTAAAGTTGATTGTCCTAAAAAAAGTTTCGCCAAATTTCACAAAATGAGGTATGAAAAATTCAAAACATAGCATTTTTAAACACACTGTTGAATCATCTCGTTGCTACAACTAGTTGATTGTTTAAGAAATACAGTAGTTGATTGTCTAAGGTGCAATACCTCTCCTCTATACGCAACACATTACGATGTCTCCAGATCCAAATCTAAGACTGGCTCAGCTATTTATTAATCTTTGAAGCAAGAATACAGAAATTAAATGTGCCCCAGGCACGACGGCATTACAACGAAAAGCACGCATCTCAAATTAAGTTGGCACCCGCACTCTCCGACAATCAATCGTATACCACCCTGGGCCCAAGCAGACCAAAACAAGTAGGCAAGAAGCCGACAGAGAATAAAATGGAACAAAGTGAAACTGTTACAAAGGAGGACAAATCCCTCAATTTGACTCAATACATCAACAATCCTTATAACATCTCAACATATATACGACTCATCAAAACATTTGTACAACCAACAGTATCATCAGCAGCAGCAAGCCAACCATATTTTCAACAGAACAGCACTACCCTTCCAACAGATTTAGTTTCAGTGATAAGCAGCTCCAAATCCACTTCCATTTCCACCAGTAGATCAGCAGAAAAACCAGCGCTAAAAGCAGGCAGCACAAAACCAGCACTAAGAGCAGAAAAAACAGTGCTAAAACCAAACAGAAATAGCAGCCAAAGAACCAGTACTAAATGTTGACACACATTATTTCTAGCATCATTTCGGTGAGATCAGACACTGAAGTCCTAGATCAAAAGCTTCGCTTCAACCTATCTTTGAAAATATTGATTTCAATCAAGAAGCGCTCAAATCGCAAGCTTATCGATTTCTGGACAATTTGCAGATAACCAGCAGGCAAAACACTCTCAAACAATTTGAACAGAAATAAGGAATTCATACCTAAAGAAAATAAATATCTAGAAAAGTGTTAGAAAAACTATTTATGCACGAGAAAGACCTTTGAAATCCATGTCTTACCGTGAATTTGTTAGATAAACTTGGCATATTGCGCTGTCTCAAAGACTCGGGAATCAAAAACACCTAGAAATGGAGCACAAATTTGAGGAAAAAGAGAGAGAGAGAGAAGTCTCATAGCTATTTTGATCGCTAGTCTTACAATATTATGACATACTAGTGCACTTTAATTTGATTCTCAGGATGCGTTATTTACTGGACCTTGAGGATTTTCACTTTGTACGCTCGTTTGCAGAATTCGGGACCTAACGATGTTCGGTTTGGCACATGAATGGGAGAAGACGATTCCTCGCCTCTCCCTTTTCGGGGAATGGTTGTAATCACAAGCAAGTGATTGAACAAGTGGGGGGCCCCGAAAGCACATGCATCCGAAGACTGAAATTCACTGCCAACCCTATGTCTGGTCAAAATTCTGAGAGGCCGCATAGAGCTTACCTACGGCACCTGGCTTCCCCGGCGCATATTAGCTTAGCTGCGCTTAGTGCTCAGTGAATAGAAGAACGGGTTACTTAAACCATTTCAATCACAGGATTTAAATACACGTGGAGCTAAATAGTTAAGGACTACTTTCTTCAACAGAGTCCGCTGTCACAAGCCCTGTTGTTTCATTTTCGCGGAGGTCTCAGAATTCACAACAGCTGGATGTATACGACCAAGAGAACAGACCCGCTAAAACAGCCATTGATTGAGTACCTAGTCTAAGAAACACAAAAAAAAGATAATGCAAAAAGTGAGAAATTACATGACTGGCAGGGTACTTTCATGCTTTATCTGCATGGAGAGGGTACACGTCAGATCAGTAGAATGGATCCCATGAATCTGAAAGCCCAATAATCACAAAGGTCAGATAACATTTTCCATTGATTATTTCACACACGCACATGGAGATGAGAAACATAGACACCTGAGAGAGAGAGTGAGAGAGAGAGAGAGAGAGAGAGAGAGAGGCAAAGACAAGAACTCGAAGAATAAGTTACCTATTTGAATATATGCAATATGAGCAATCTTGTGCCAATCTTCGCCTCCCTCCTCGCATCTTTCCTCAAGAAGGGGACACTCATGTATTTCCAAGGATTGAAGTGATGAAAGGTTACCCAGCCACTCCGGCAGAGATTCCAATCCACTGAAATGCTGAAGTTTTAAACTTGTCAAGGCAGAGAGGTGCTCAAGTTGATCAGGCAGAGACCTGACCTCTGCCCATCCCACTAAAACTAGATACTTCAGGGATGTGAAATGGCACCATGGTGATGATGCAGCACTTGGGGAGGGCCAGGGGAAATATCTTAACTTCTCAGTGAATTCACCTATATGCAATGATTGAAGGTTGGTGGTGCAAACTAGTCCCTCCTCCCAACAACTCCATAAGATTGGACATTCTTCAACTGTCAGGTTCTTGAGGGATGTGAGGCTGCGTAATGCTTCTGGATCGGGCGTTTTTAACTTTGGACACCACTTTAGGCGTATATCTACAAGGGTTGGTTGTAGCAGCTCCTTAGGCAAACTTGAAAACTTGGGGCAACGTTCAATTTCAAGATGTTGAAGGGACATCAAGCCGTTGAATGCTGATACAGTTTCGTCAGTTGGACTCATCAGGTTATAGCAATGAGACCGATATTTCTAACTTCTCAAGTAACACTAGGTCTTGAAGCTGGTTTGGGAAATAACTAAGCTCATGCATTTCCTCTATTGTCAAATCTCTTATGCTTTGTTTGGAACATGGAGAAAGGAAGGGAAAAGAGGGAAAGTTTCAAAAAAAAGTCTTCCCTTGTTTGGATTCAGAATTAAGTGGAGAGAAAATGGCAAAATAGTGCATTAAGTAGAGTGTAATTTTCCCTTTATTTTTCTCACTTTTTTCTTCATAATTTTTTTTTGTTCACTTCCCGCTTTTTCCACAAGTTCCAAACAAAGCATTAGGGACTCACTGCCTTTTTTAGCAAATCTTCCATTAAAGTAGCAATATTTTCTCAATCCACATCTACCTCTATAGAGAGAAATTTTGTTCACCCTTGCCTTTGGTAAGGCTAACTTTACTTGCATTCTGTGAGCTATATTGCGGGTCCTGATTTGATGATCGAAACTGTTCATTGTGGTATAAATTGATTTGTTAAGAGATCAAGAAAAATATCAGTTCAATCGAGGATGAGTAAGTACTTGTTAAAAAAAATATAGTTCTTGGGTGTATAACTGGATAAAGCAAAATTTGATTTTTTTTTCATCGAGTACTTAACGATGTCCGATTAAACTGAATTTCCATGGCATCTTAACAAATTTATTCTTATACAATGAGTGATTTTGATTACCAAAATCAACCCGCGACATATCTCATAAAATGTGTCTAAAGTAACCCTCACTAAAGATGAGGGTGAACAAAAATTGCTCCCACATATATAAGCAGGGAAATGCTGTACCGCATTTCTTGGTAATTATGGTAAATACAGTACAATGTAACAAGTAATTGCTAAATGCATAACAAATCACCTGGGATGGTAATCAACTTGGGGCACTTCGAGATATCTAACTTCTGAAGACGGGGGAAGAACTCCAGTATTCTCGTGCCAACAACAGGCAATGATGATACGTCTGGCCATTCTTCTAGCTGAGGCATATCAAAAAGTTGGAATTCCCTCAATGATGGAAATATTCTTGCTGCTGCCCCACTGCTACTGCAATTATCAATAATGACTTCATCTGGTCCATAAAACTCGGGACCAATACGCTTCAAGTTATGCAAACGAACCATTTTGACAGTCGCAAGATGCGGAAGGTGTCCGAGCACAGGGACTTGCTCACATAATCTGAAGTCCTTTAATTCAATCTTCACCAAATTTAGAAGCAAAAGGGCATCTGTAGCACTCATCCATGACGCCAATCTTTTTCCTCCAAAATAATGAAGTATTAATCCCTTAACCTTCCGGTGAGGTTTGAGTCCCTCCAACACATCCTCATGGTTATCGTTGGAGTTTCTAAGGTCTCCATCCCAGTACAATGTCAACTCTTGAAGTTTAGATTTTTGAAATATTTTAGCCTTCTTTGCTTCTTCCTTGTCCTGCACATTTTGTAGATCCCGAACCACTAACCTACCTCTTAGCTTGGTTAAGTTACCCAACTCTTCGATTCTATGGCCACTCTTCTTGCCCACCACAAAGACGGGTAATGTTTGCAATGATGTCAACTGCCCTATATTCATTGGCATTAACTTTCTAGATCCATATGAGTTTCCAAGATATAAATGTCTCAAGCTAACCAAGTTGTGGATATCATTTGGAAGTTCTTCTAGATACCACGGTAGCTTTAGTGTTTCCAAATTGTAGAACTTGGTGATAAAATTTGGAACTTTCGTAATAGAAGATCTAGAGATGTCAAGAAACCTTAAATGTATGAACTTGCATATTGAACTTGGCAACTTGGAGTCTACTAAACACAAGGTGCGAATACATTGAAAATTTTTGGTGTTTTCGGGGAGATCTCCCGTTAAAAATAGTGACCTCAATTTTCCAATGTTTTCTTCCGAAATATCTAACCGTGTTTCTTCTCTAAGAAATAACGACAGATGTTCAACATCAGGATTATTCTTCACCTCACTAGCTTCCAAAGTCAAACAATTACCCTGTGAGACATGAAGTGCAAGATCGTGTACAAGATCATGCATCTTGCAACTTATGATATTGTTGTACTCGTCATACTCCACTTCTTGGAATAACGAATTGCGCAATAAAGTATTAAAATACTCATTGCCTAACTCTTCCATTTCCACCATACATCTTGAAGAAGGTTGAAGATATCCTAGACCCATCCAACGTTGAATCAACTCATCCTTGATAATGACTTCATCCTTTGAAAAAATAGAACAGTATGCAAAAGATCGTTTCAAAGATGGTGACGGTAAATGGTCGAAACTAAGCCTCAATATTGGTAGAATACCATTTTCATTTTCAAGTGAACTCCATATTTCACTCTTCTCGATGAACTCCCATTCTTGTTCATCCTGCTTCGAGTACAGTAAACCTCCTAATGAGTTTATCGCTAATGGTACACCCTTACACTTTTCTACCATTCTTCGACCAATATCCAATAAAATTTGAGTTTCTCTTGGTTCTCTATTGGAAAATGCTCTTTTCCTAAACATTGTCCAACAATCAGCTTCTGATAGTGTCGTCAACTGATGGGTGCATGACGGGGATGTTCGCATTGCTAATACAACTTCCATACTACGGGTAGTAACTAAAATTTTGCTTTCCTTAGAGCCACCTATTCCTACCAAAGAACTTCTCAAGTCTACCCATAAATCTGGCTTCGTGTTCCAAACGTCATCTAATACAAGCAAGTATTTTTTCCCATTTAGTTTTTGTCTAAGCTTTCTCACTACCCCTTCAATGCTATGAGTCTCAGACTTATCTCCCGTAAGAGATTGCTCCATATCATTCAATAGCCTTCCCACCTTGAAATCATCAGATACACGAATCCACATTCTTGCACAGAAATTCTTAATGACTTTTGCTTCTTTGTAAACTACCTGAGCAAGAGTTGTCTTTCCTAGCCCAAGCATTCCTACAATAGCAACGACAGGTAAATCATCCTCTACATAAGAACCAAGTAACATATCTACCACTACCTTAACATCACCATCCCTACCCACAACTTGTGTATGATCGATAAAAGGTTGACTCATCATGCACTCCCTAGGTTCAACAATAACATCATTGAGTTGCTCAGCTGGTCTAAGACCAACATCATTTGCTGCTTTACAAATTCTGTCTAACAATTGATTGATGTTATTGACCTTATTAGCCATCTTGAAATGAAATGACAGTGGATCAGAGTGGGTGAACAAATGGCGCACCTTGTCCCTCTTCCGGTCGTGAACCTCAATCTTTCTTCGAAGAGCTTCATAGGCCAATTCATCCAGCACATTCTCAGCATCGCAGATTGCAGCCTTGAGTTTCTTTAGCCATGCCATCATAGTATGTGAGATTATTTTCTGGTTCTCAGCATCATGTAGCAAAGCCTGAATAATTTCTAACCTTTCGTGGAGTTTTTCGAGGTCTTTCTTGAAACCCCATGCCAGGTTAATCTGACCGTTGATCTGATCTATTGCCAGGGGAAGCAACCCATTCAGGATTCCCTTGGCCGCGGAGATGAGCAGAGAAGGAATCATGGTTTCCTTATGTAAACAGAAATTGGGACTTGAAGGAAAAAATGTTTGGCGAATAATTAGCAGGATAAGAATATAAGAGAACAGAGAAGGGGTGTTTTGATTACAACAGATTGAGGACAACTACTACTCCTATCCTATCATATGGCGGCATATTTGAAGTCTTGATTATTTTTATGGTCAATGTCTTAGTCATTGCCGACTATTTAGCTTATTTTTGTTAATCAGGGAGAGTTGACCATATCTTTAATATCACATTAGAAGTTGATTGAATCTGGGGAAGAACACAACCCACAATGGGTTCAGATACTCTCTCTCAATGTTTCTCTGCCAATATGGTCCTTCAAAAACTCCAATCGAACAGCATCAGTAGTGAATCTTGTTTATCACAGTACGTAGCTTCTAATCGCAAATCCTGTTCGTGTAATGTGCAAGAGGTCGATTGTTTGGGGAAAAATGGTCACTTGGACCACCTTGTCCAGTTTTCTAAAGACTAAAAGCAAATCTTTTTCCTTTTTTTTTGGTTTGCCATTCGCTTCTCTAATATGAAATCTTAAAGGGAAAAATACAAATTGAAACCAGGGGGAGAAAAGAAAGCATACGTTTCGAGCAATCCACTGAGCTTGTCCTTCAGTTTAGACAACGTACCCACAGAAGCTCGGGCACCCTGGGTTATGATTTTTTAGGGCTTTGATTGATGTTGAGATGACGAAGAAGTGTATACTTCTAGAACGATGGGTCGCTCTTCTACGTGCAAAAACGTTTGAATAAATTATAAAAAGAAATTTTCAATATGTCACGTTCAATTTTTCATTTTGAAGTTATTTTAGAGATTGGTTGGATATGCTCTCAAAGGTCAAAATTAAGAAGTGAGGAAAGGCACAATGAAATGGGCCAATTTCTAAACAATGAATTGGGCTAATTTTTATGCGTACATGTAGATAGATATTTAACCTAGCGTATGGCATGTTCAATAAACGTGAATAAAAAATATCGAATCTTTTTTTTATTGCTTATGCGTCAATAGGTCGGCATGTATGGTGCTTCAATTTTACCTTTTTTTTGGCTAAAAATTAAGAAAAATTTCATGACAATAAAAAAAAAAGATAGAAAAAAAAAGTTGGTAATTACATTCTTATAATATATAGTATAGACTCTTTTTTTATAGAAAAAATACAAAGTCAAACAAAATTCCACCATAGCCCACTAACGTTCATCTTCCATTTGCTTTTGGTTTTCCCACTACAGTGAAATGAAAAACTCTCAAACTTCTCCTTGCATTCCATACATGGCACAAGTAATGCTATATCCATGCGTGGAACATTAAGACAAATATATAAACAAAGACCTCCAGATGGTGATTGCATCAAGAAATCAAGGTGACCGGCAACAGTAGCTATATATATTCTAGTGGTAACATGTTAGAGATAAGAACGAAACACCAATGCAAAAAGAAAAGATTTATGTATACAGATATACCTACACTAATTGAAAAGGGAAGGCTCTTGTGCACATAAAAAACATCAAAGAAGATTCTTGTGCTTCCGTACATGGCACGAGTAATGCTATACCCATGTGTAGCACCACGACAAATATATAAACAAAGACCTCTAGACGGTGATTGCATTAAGAAATCAAGGTGGCGGGCAACAGTAGCTATATATATTCTAGTGGTAACATGTTAGAGATAAGGATGAAACACCAATGTAAAAAGAAAAGATTTATGTATGCAGATATTCCTCACTAATTAAAAAGGGAAGGCTCTTGTGCACATAAAAAACATCAAAGAAGATTCTTGTGCTTCCGTACATGGCACGAGTACTGCATACCCATGTGTAGCACCAAGACAAATATATAAACAAAGACCTCCAGATGGTGATTGCATTAAGAAATCAAGGTGGCCGACAACAGTAGCTATATATATTCTAGAGGTAACATGTTAGAGATAAGGACGAAACACCAATGCAAAAAGAAAAGATTTATGTATACAGATATACGTACACTAGACCTACACTAGTTGAAAAGGGAAGACTCTTGTGCACATAAAACCATCAAAGAATATTCTTGTGCTTCCGTACATGGCACGAGTAATACTATACCCATGTGTAGAACACCAAGACAATTATATAAACAAAGACCTCCGGATGGTAATTGCATTAAGAAATCAAGCTGGCCGGCAACAATAGCTATATATTCTCTAATGATAACATGTTAGAGATAAGGAAGAAACATCAATGTGAAAAGAAAATATTTATGTATATAGATATACCTATACTAGTTAAAAAGAAAAGGCTCTTGTGCACATATACACAACAAAGTCCAACAACAGAAACGTCACATCAATTAGAATATATATGGCAAAATCCACGATAGAGTACAACCCATGTAAGAAACTCACATAATGGAAGAATATGGCAAAATCTTACTTACATGTTAGATAAAATTATTTTCCTCGATTTTTAGAACTTGAATCATTAATTTCTGAAATAAATGTTAAATAGTTTATACTATCTTGTTGCCTCAAGTATTTCTTGAACTTTACTAAACATTGTGCCAGCTGTTACCGTTTTCTAATCCGCTGAGCTTGTCCTTCAACGTACCCAGAGAGCTCGGCCACACTGGGTAAGATTAGGGCTTTGAATTTTAGAACGAAGGGGTACGTTCTCAATGAAACTTGAAAGATTGGATCAATCATTTATGCATGTCCAATGCCAATGGATATGATTTATTACAGAGGCCCTCAAAAAATTATTTAAAAATTAATGGTCGATTTGGATTATTTGTGTGGAATCCAAAAACAGGTCCACCAGCCGATGTATATTTTTTGTACAATTCGCTTTCGGTACCGCTATCATTATTGTAGATAAAATCATCAAAAAAAAAATTTATGCTTAATGCTTAGCACGAGAGTACAATGCTTGTTAATACCATCCCCATGGGTAGAAAGGAAAAACAACAAATACAAAAACAAAGACCTTCAGGTCAATTGGCGGTTGCATTAAAAAATCAAAGTCGTCGAGAGCAAGAACTATAATCTATAGGTAATTTGATGGAGATAAGGACAAAATACCAGTATATAAAAAGAAAAAGTTTATGTGTATCGATGTACCTACACTAGTTGAAAAATAGAAAGCTCTTGTGCACGTAAATACAACGAAGTTCAACAATGAAAATGCCAATCACACCCGGTAGAGTACAACTCATGCAAGAAACTCCATACTGGGAGGAATCTGGAGAGAAAAAAATCTTACATGTTTTATAAATAATTTTCCTCGATTTTTAGAACTTGAATCTTATATGTTCTTGAATCATTAAGAACTTGTTAATACCATCCCCATGCCTAGAAAAAAATTTACAAAAACAAAGGCCACCGGGTCAATTGGTGGTTGCATTAAAAAAATCAAGGTGGCCGAGAGCCGTAACTATATTCTATAGGGAGTATGATGGAAAAAATGACGAAAGGCCAGTATATAAAAAGAAGAGGTTTATGCGAAAAGAAAAGCTTTACGCATATAGATTATAGATGTACTTACACCAATTGAAAAGAGAAGACTCTTGTGCACACGTACAAAACATAGTCCAACCTATGTAGAGAAACTCACATAATGGAAGAATATGGCAAAATACAACCCATGTAAAGAAACTCACAAAATGGAAGAATATGTCAAAATCTTACATGTTTAGTAAAATTATGTATTTTACTCGATGTTTAGAACTTGAATCATTAATTTCTGAAATAAATGTTAAATAGTTTATATATATCTTGTTAATTGCCTCAAGTATTTGTTGAATTCACTAGAGCTCGGGCACACTGGGAAAGATTAGGGCTTTGATTTTGAGAAGGCAGGGGTAAGTTCTGAATGAAATTTGAAAGATTTGATCAACCACTTACGCATATCCAATTGACCAATAGATCTGATTTTTTGCAAGGATATCCTTAGGCAACATTGACTAGGAGAAAAACTTGTTTATGGTGAGACTGAATTATCCTTTTTATTTTTTCCTCTATGCTATCTTTTGAACTCCTTTTATTTTTCAAGGTCTTTCAACTTCTGCGAGTTTAACCCAAAAAAAAAAAACCCCTCCTACGGTGACTCCATATCAGCCACCGAAATGGTAAAAGCAAGTTGTTGTTTATTCCGATGAACTCTAAGCAAGAAAAAGAAAGGAGGAAAAGGGCTAGAGAGGCTAAAACCGTTGACGCTTGGAAAAATAAATGAAAGAGTATGTAGCACTTCTTTATTTTAATAACTAAATATTTATACATTCCAAAACAAGCTATTGATTTTTTTATTGTTTGGGCAAATGTTATATTTTTTGAAACTTTTTTTATATTTAGTCTTCTTTTACTTTTATATTTCTCTCATCAAAACAAAATAGTGAAGTAAATTCTCCTGATCAAAAGTTCCAAAAAAAAATCACGAAAGCCAAAGAATAAATAAACTATTAGTCAAGAAAGTCCAAACAGACTCTTAATTAGCATACTAATAATTTTAAAAAAGAGGAATGTTACCGATTGAAACTTTGTAAGGGAGAAAGTATTTAAGTTTGATTCAATAGCCTCTCTTCTTCTTCTTTTTTCTGATTTATATGTGATAATTAAGTTTGCTGAAATTATATTCCAAAAATTCTCGAGAGAACACGAGCAAACATTTTTTTTCAAATAAGTTTTGTGTTTATTTGATAAATACCCGAACACGTGCCACACCTCCCAAATTGACACGTGGAACGAGAGGAAAGAAACGACTCGGGCCCACTCGAAGTGGGGGGCCGTTCAACCGCTGGACTACTAGACGACGGGGTCCAACCGGGAGGGCAATTGGTTGGACGGGAGGGGACGGCCGGACGAGAATGGAGATGTAAGGTATAAACCATCGTAGAGTGATGTATAAACCACCGCAACAACACTACTCTTGCATATAGTGAGGTTCGAACCCAATACCTCTCAGTTAGGTAAACGGCCCTAGTCGAGTAAATACAAGACACCTCACGACAATAAATATGAAATTTCTTTTTTCTTATTGATGGTTAACTACTTCCTATCCAAACTAGCGGTCTATTTCTTCTTCTCCTTCTTCCCCTTCTTATTCTCATCAGTTTTCTTTCACATTCTCCACTAATGAATATTAGAACTCTGCATGTTAGTTCTTCCTGTGGCTGGACCAATATTCGGCGACAAGCTTAGAGAACGACGAATCAGTTTCCATAAGCTTTGAAGGCTCATCATATTCCACAAGTTCCCCTGCAAAGTCACAAGATGCACAAACTAGCTTCATTTGACTAATCCAACACTGCCTTAGTGGCAGCTTCAGGAATTTGTGGTAAGGTGTTCAGAAGCTACATTAACTCTATTAGCTTATTTATTAACCAATAATATATGTACAAAATTTCATAAATTTGTATAAATAGTGTGGTCAAAAAGCATAACCGCTATTCTACAAAAATTAACTACGAGGCGAAATGAGAACTGAAAAATATACTATATTTATTTTACAAAAATTTATTTTTTGTTGAAAGTTGTCGTATTGCTTACTAGACAGTGTTTCGAGAATGTAGGGGATAAAATTTTACAATTGTACTTGACGAGTTCTCATATTTTGTGTCAACGTTTAACAAACATGTTAATCTACTAAAACCCTTTTAAAAGAAATAATAGCGAGTGTGTTAGGTCTGATCTTCTAAAAAATATGTTATATTTTAGGATGACATGATGAAGTTTTTTATCGTAGTCTTTAAATTCAAAGGAACAGTATTCAAGTTAACAGGTAGTTGAATTTTTTTAAAACTTATGTCCATAATTCTATAAGCTAACTAAATAAAAAATAAATAAAGAAAGAAATAGTTATTGTCATGAATACAAAATTAACACATTTAGACCATCAACAATAAAAATGGAGAGAGAACGCAGAGCATAATTCTTACCCTATAGATTCTTTTTTTTTCCTTACTTTTTTTCAAATTTTTTTCATTATGATTGTGAGTTTTATTTGAAGCAATGTGCTAGGTGTTCAAATAAAAATTACTTGAATTGATGGGTTGCAATTGAGTTGTGGTTGAGTGTTTAATTGATTTTAGATTGGGTGTCCAATTCTTTATTTCTTTTTGGGTTAGCTGTTCAAGATTATTAGAATTGAGTGTTCATTAACATTTGGGTTAAGTGTTCAAAGTAAGGTTAGCCCAAAAATTTTACATGTATTCTAAGCAAAAAAATTAAAAAATTTTGGGTGTTCAATTGTCCATGGAACCACAAAAGTAGAGCCACCTTGCCGCCTCACTGCCTCACAGCCATTTCAAATAGTAGTACACGAGTTTCCCGCATGGTAAACAGATAACTAGGAGAAAAAAGCATAACGAAAGTCTATAGATACAAGGGTTTGGTCCCGGACCTCCAGGTGCTTAGAAGGTAACCTTGGCACTCGGTTATCAGAAAAAGAAAGTCTACGAAATAACAATGTGTTTGGTTACAAAATGGCTCAAAGACTGAGCGCAGGCGTGCATGCCACGACTTGTCGCGTCCAACGTAAGGATTGGATGTCTCTTTTCTGACTTCGTAACTGTACAAGTGAATGTGCTGCAAACCTAAGGGCTAGATGCAGTGATGGTTCGTGGTTTTGCCACAACGAGCGTGGATTTAGCTATTTTCTCACCGTGTAGGAAAGAGAGCAACGTAAGTTAAAGACAAACTTTATTATGTAGGAATAATAAAGTTAGGTACAAGGAAGAGTAAAACCCAAATTACTTGATAAAGTAATTGAGTGAATGGAGGAAAAGTAAATATAGTTGCTTTGCTGAGAAGACCTTGGTTTAAGCACTGGGCTTGATTGGTATGAAAATCCTTTTTTTTTTTCTTGTGAACTTGTATTTATAGGCAAAGAGTATCCACGATTCTGCATGTAAGGGTACTCGTTGACCACCTCTTGTGATGCCAAGTGTCCTTTGTAACTTCCATTTCATGGAACCATGGGGTAGTGGGCGGTTTTGAAAGTAAATAAAATTTACCCACATGCCCATTCCTGATTATGGGCAGTTAGAAAGATAATGTGCCTCCTATACTTCCTTTTTTTTTTTGGGGGTTTGAAAGCACCATTGGCCTTTGACCTAGTCAAATGGCCTTTTAATAAATAATAATAAATTAACCCACGTCCATTTTTCATGGGATGGTTCCAGAAGATTAATCTATGTAGCAATGGGCTTAAAAATAGAAGGCCTTGCTCTCATCATACAAACCGGATGGGCCTCAATTTTGCTAGTAAATAATATGACCCATAGCCCATAATTTCAAGTTATATCCAGATTAAGCTAAAATTAACCGGGCCTAGTTAACATTGATTTGGCCCATTAAATTTAATTCAATTCATTCCTGTTTTGAGGCCCATTTAATTAAATTTCAATTAAATGGCGTCCCAGCGCTCATCAAAGATTGGGTGTAAAAAACGGGGGTAAACACAATGGACCTCAGAGTACTGCTGTTTTGGCAGCAGTACATAGATTTGGGTTGAAGCCCACAGTCGTTTGGGAAGAACATGGTGCTATTGAAGCGGCCGTATGTGGTTCGTTTTTATGTTGTATCTATCTATAGATGTTCGCGGAAAAAATAAAGAAGCCTTCGCGTATTCCTTAAATATGAGGAAAACAAGCATACCGAAAGAAAGAACCATGACCATGTCGCTGTCGGTGACGGTTGGAACTCTGTGAGCCACAGTTATCACAGTGCAACCTGAGAATTCCTCCCTATCTGTAGAATTGCGTCAGTCGCCGAGTCAATGGAGGCGGTAGCTTCATCTAGAACTAGAATTCTATTTCTTTTCAGAAGGACTCTCCCAAAACAAAAGAGCTGTCGTTACCCTGCACTCCAGTTCTCACCTCATCACTCACTGCAAACATAGACCAAAAGGACATGGTCTTCAGTTGTTAACTATAGACATGTCCTTAACAAATCTAGGTTTGTGTGTGAAACAAAATTACACTGAACAATGAACAATGAACTCATTCCAACCTTTAAGGTTCATTTTGCATCATTGTCCCGAAAAAGACGGGTCAAAAATTATTTCGACGGTTTATTTGAGTCATTCTTCATTTAAATTTCTTCACAAGATTTTGAATGGTACTTGCCTGAAGAATCTAGCAAGTTGGGAAGACTGCTGATGGTAGCCTTGAGTTGGCACTTCTCTAGAGCCTGAAAATAAAAAATTGTTCGGATTGTTAACACGTACATTATACAAAAGATTGATCAAAATCTACAGAACCGCATAATTGACAAGGCAAATGTCATCAATGAGATAACATGGAGACTACTTAGAATTTATTGGCTCTACCTTCCATAGCTCATCATCAGAATAAAGGCCTGAAGGATCCAAGTTTGTTCGAACGCTTCCCTTGAAAAGTGTTGGCTCCTGAGGAATGATGCTAAGTTTCATTCTCGGATCCTTGAGACCTATGGAGCAAATGTCAAGCGCATCAATAAGAATTTTCCCACTTTCCGGCTCTACCAAGCGAAATAAAGCACTTATGAGGGTTGTTTTGCCACTTCCGGTCCTTCCAACAACTCCTACTCTAGCCCCTTCTCTGAAAGTGCAAGTGATTCCCCCTTTTTCCCAAAAAGGAAATAAGGGGACTTTTGCCTGTAATTCTTAATCTAAAAAAAGAAATTGAACGGGGAGTAAGGGAAACCACAAGGAATTTGAGTAGCTTTTACATTAATTAGGAAGGGTTTTAGAAGCAATTTCCGGTAAACAAGGAGATAAGTGGGTTTAAACTTTAAACCCTTCCCCATTTCTGAAAGCTTTTTACCATCTCCCAAAAATTGGGGAGGAAGGGTTTAATTAATCCATGGCCTTGACACCATTTCCAATTGGTTTTAGAACCGAGGGATCAGGTTAACAAATCAGGGGGACATTTCCCTCCCCATGAAGACATCTAAAACGTTTCACCAACTACTATCTCCATACTCATCAAAACCACTTCTTCTTGCATTTGCGTGAAGCTCATCAAATCAAAAACATATTATATGGAATATGGACATATAGGAATACCCGTATTATTATATATGCAGGTATAAAGTTCTCTTACCTTGAGATCCTGTAACTCTATCTTCCCTTCGGAAGGCCATGAAAATGGTGGCCTTTTGTCCTCCACAATTGCTGGAGGCTCGGGAGGTATGTTCATGAACTGTTTGATCCGTTCCACCGAAATGATATAATTACAAAGGCTGCTGTACCATTGAGTAAAAAACACTAGGGCAAAGGTCAGAACCAGAGCATAAGAAAGGGAAAGTCCAACAAGACCTGCAAAAAATGTTCACATTTGAAGAATGTGAAAACAGCGATGCTAATTGATATACTTGAATTGTTGTAGTGGATGGTACTAGTTTACCTGGAGCCATACCCCCCTTTGGAAGAAAAATCAGGAGGAACGCAGCAGTGAATAAAGTCAGATTTTGAAGCGCTTCCACTCTTAAATTTAACCACTCCAAGGACGCATTGGAGTAAAGGAAAAGTTTTGCATCTGTGTCGATGAGCTTTAGGTAGTTCTGGAAGAACCTCTCTGCCATGTTAAATTCTCTTATAGTTCCCACTCCAAGTGATGTCTCTGCTGCATCAGTTCCCTGGCAGAAGCTATATAATATCCCTGCAGTCAAATAAATGAACAATACATTTGTATCGTACTAAACCTTCTCCCCTCAATCAATGAAGACTACAATGGATACTATAATGAAGTGAAAACAGACCCACCTGAACATAACTAGAAGCCACTGTAGCAAAGGCTGCTACAATGAGAACTTGCCATGTTACAGAGGCCATAATGATGACAATAATTAGAACCTCTAGCGCAGAAGCATAAACAAAGGCAATGGCAATAGGTATGTCAAAATCCAATGTGCTCAAATCAGATGAAGCCTGAAAACCAATAACGGAGAGCATGCAAAATGAGCATCTGTTCATAGCATATATTACACCTCACAGAGTGCATAAAGCACAATGGCAACAAAGAGACTCTTACTCTGGTCAAAATCCGCCCGACTGGGGTAGAATCAAAGAAGAGCATGGGGGCAGTGAAAATGGAGTCGATGAAGGACGAGAAGAAGGATTTAGAAGGTTTTAATCCCAGAAGAGCAGTTAAATAAGCCCTCAGATACACAAAGACAGCACTTATTGTTGAAATTATGGTGTAAACTCCAATGAAGATGCCACTGCTAATATTAGGTATTTGAATGGCAAATGCTAACCAATAACTTGAGGCAGCCTGAAGAGTAAGAAAACCAATATGGGATAGTATGCTCAAAGAGAGAATAGGTAAACCCTTTGCGATCACGATATAATCAAAAATTGGCTTCCACCCAACATTGCCTATTTCCTTCTCTTCTTCTTCTGTTAGCTGCACACCAGACAGACCTTTGACAGAAGTATCCCCCTCACTATTTTCTTTAGTAAGGTAATGCCCTTTTGTCTCTTCCACCCTATCAATGTTTCCCTTCGAGGAGTTTTTGGTATTTTCGTTAATTTCAGGATCCATAGCCGTAGCTGCATTTTTGTGAGCATTCACAAGCTGTTCAAATGCTGTCCCTGTCGTCAAGAGTTCCTCATAGCTTCCTGACTGAGTAACTTCTCCACCTTGTATGACCTAGAAAAGGGAAAAAAATAAACGTATTGATAGGAGCGTAAATACGACAATTTACACCATCTAATTTAGACTTGTTATGTCCATTTAGTGCACTACTTGAATTTGATACTTGTTAATTGCATTTCACGATTCTCGGAACATGTGGATAACATTTGGAGATATAAGGGTATCCAAGCTTGGGGGTTACTACATGCTGCCAAATAAGGTCGATCAAATAAATCAAGTGGCAAGGCGTATTAACCCGAGTTGTGGGTCGAAATTATCATGGGTCATCAAGTAGAGAAGCACCCAATCTAATTTCCATGAGGTCAAAGTTTACAGCATAAAAGCCGTATACGTTGCACGTGGTTTTTGGCCGGAAATTGGGCCCACTAATTACAAATTTTCAATTAGAAGGAATGGAAGGGAAATCTCGTATTATAAAAGGGAAGCAAGGAGGGTTTCCGAGGGGATCACTTTTCCCACGCAGCCAGAGGCCACGGGAGTGGCCTCGACCGGAGCAAAACCTGAAAGAAAAATGGATAGTAATGCTAGAGTATCCCCTCCTGTATGATGGATACCGTATCTATATAATAAGGGAGGACTGGATTTGAATCCCAAAGACAACCAACGGTCAGATTTGTCTCCTACATAAATCTAGACCGTTGGTTGTTCAAGGGTTATCATCATTGTATTTTGGTAACCGACTAATCAAAAAAAAAAAGATCCCTGAGATTGATTCCCTGTGATTCAGGGATTTAATTTTTTACCACATTTACCAAATATTGACATTTAAACTTCTTTTGATTATCACATAAATTGGGAAACAATGCTTACAGCCACATTTCCGAGTAAGAATGGATCCCTGTGATCCAGGGAATTAATGCCGAAATTAGGGTGGTTTTCAAACGTTTTTTTTTTGCTCTACAATATGACAGGGAGGTGTTTAAATCCAAAAGACAACCAACGCTTAAGATTTGTCCCCTCCTTCTGCATAAATCTCCGCCCTCCATTCTATATTCCTTTTTTACTCTCTCTCTCTCTCTCTCTCTCGCAATTTGTCCTCTCTCTCTCTCTCTCTCTCTCTCTCTCTCTCTCTCTCTCTCTCTCTCTCTCTCTCTCTCTCTCTCTCGCAATGTGTTACCTGTTAAAAAAAAAACCCTATTCGATTCAAGGTGCCAATCGAAGCTAAAAAAAATCCCTATGGAAATTTCGACGGAAGAACCGACAGAGAAATTGTGATGTGTTACGGGGGAAGCCATGGAGAAATGCCAATCGGTGTGTTGAAAATCCTAATTATAAAGATTTCGTGGATTTTTTTTATCTTATCAGACTTTATTGTATATACAGGTTTGTGTTCAATAACTCTGATTTTGAAGGTGAGTTCTCCCTCTTTCTTTCTCTCACACACACATTCATACCAACACAAATTCGCTGACTTTTTTTTTTTATAGGCAAAATTTTATTAAAAACGGGGAGAGGGGAAAGGGAAATCCAATAAAAAGTTGAACCTTACATCAAACTTGCTGACTCTTTGCTTGATTGAATTTTTATAGATAAGTCTAAGTCAATTTGACAGATAATTCTAATATAATCATTTTGCAATTTTCGGAGAAAAAAAAATGGTCTACTTTTGTATTGCATTAGTATAGCTTTGTTCCCATTAGTTCGTAATGGCCAAATCTCCATAAGTAGTTTATGGGTAATATGTTCGTGTATTTTACAATGCCCGACAATTACAGAGCACGGATTTTGATATTGAGGATTGGAGCTTATACGGTTAATGTTAATTTGAATATAATAGACCTGTGCATTTTAGATATTGAATAGAGCTAGCTACTTTGTTTTTTTCCTCTTTTGAAAATGTTGCAGGTTTCAAACTTCCGCACAAACCGAGAACCAAAATTCAATCCGAGACAAAGTCAGGTAAGGAAAAAAAATGTTTGAACAATTCAATTCTTTCTATAATCTACAACTTTAATTCATTTTCTCCTTTTTTTAACTAATATGGGTTAGTGAATTTTAGACCGGTTAAGTGAATCAACTCAAGACAAGTAGCATCTCCATTACCTTTTAGCTTTTGTCTTGAGATTTGAAAGTGAGGCTTGGGTGTTAATTTGTAGATGTTGATTAAGGCGTTTTCCCCCTGCATGATAATTATTCTGGAGTTGCAAGAGGTTCACATTTTCTAACACTCTAACAATCTACGTTGATTCTACCATTGTAGGGGTAACATGGGAAGAGTGGAAGTGCTTTTGGTGGATGATCCGCATTCCACCACCGATCTTTCATGCAAAGCTCCTATTCTTATGAAATTGTGTTGGTATGATCAGAGATCCCTTTAGGTAAGCTGTTCTCCTAACTTCTTTTTTTTTGTTTTTTTTAATGATATTATTAGTATGGCTTTGGTTGTTAATGTTGACATACTCTGGCTTTGAGTTAATGTAAGTGTTACCGACAAAATTTGTTGCAGTGCTTAAAGCTCAGTCGAACCATGCTTTCATTTTGGAAATGCGAAGCAAGGATTACAAGTGTAAAAGTTGTTGTACTCCCTCCGTTCCAAAATGACTGTCCCGTTCGGTCTCCAAGAAAAATTTTAAATTGTTAATATCTTTCAATCTACAATGTTTTTAAATATTTTAAAAACTTTGTATAATAGAACTAATTGAGATCTATCAAATAAGATCCATATTGTACACAAAATTCATTATAGATTGAAAGATATTAACAATTTAAAATTTGCATTGAAGACCGAACGGGACAGTCATTTTGGAACGGAGGGAGTAACTGATAAAAGAAATCTTCTTTGATGTAGTTCTGTTAACTTTGGGTTCCTAATGTACTCAAAGGTACTTTATTTTTGGGTTTCTTTGTTAAGAGTATTGATTATACCATGGGTTTTGTTTGTTACATGCAGATGTTGTTATTTAGATAATTGACTTCTATGCTAGGCTTTACATCTTTTTAATTCATTGAATCCCTTATTTGCTGATTCAAGTTAAACAGGTCAATGAATATGATTTGGTTATTGTTTTTTGCATAATTGGATTCGTTGAGCAAGAGTTGATATATTGCATGTGAGTCCATAATTTATTTGTATGTGCTGATCGTTTGAGCCGTGCCTTCAGGCACGGGCATTCGCTAGTCCTCTTATAACATAATCACTCGAAAGTATAACATTAAATAAGTCAAAGGCATAGCACACTTTTTCAAAAATGACATAACATTTTTATTATTATTATTATCTCTATATTATATGGGAGTGCGGTTTTTGAAAACCATATATCTTCGACCATAGGATCGATACACATTTTTTCTACGGTTGAGATTACAGGGTGGTAGGGCTACCGATAAATTTGGAAAGAATCTATGTCTATATGGTACGAGATTAAAATTATTATGCAGTTTTAATGCAATGACTGAAGATTTCGAAAAGGAAACGTAATTCATCCGTCCAACTAATGAAACGTAATTAATCCATCCAAAAAGGAATTGCAATGACTGAAGATTTCTTTGCATAACATGTCCAACTAATTCATTTCAAACTCAATTTTCATCCGTTCAACTATTGATGCGTGATTGATGGATTTTAAAAGGGAAAGACAAATTAACATATATAGATAAGCATTGTAACTTTTGATTGCCCGATAGGAAAAACCATCTATGTTGATCCTATTGATTGAGGCGTGAATGGTGGGGATGAAGGAAAGCCTAATTTGTTTTCCGAAAAAGAAGAAAAGCTAATTTGATATTTGTGGTAATAACGAGTAAATTATTAGGTAAAAATCAAATGATTTACAGGATAATTACATGGTTTCCTTTTACAAAATTACACGATAATTACATGGTTTCCTTTTACACAAAAGAAGTTACTCCAATTGGGTAATCTATCAATCAACCCAACCTAGCTGACTGGAGATCCCAAGATCTAGGTTCAATGGGACAACCAAGTTGTATGAGACTTATTCCAATCTAGGAGTATCCCTGAGGAGATATCTCTCCAACTTATTCCTATGGTGAAACAGTTCTGTCAGCTACGTACGTAACAGGTTAAGCTTTGCTTTTAATGATTCTCATACTATGGAATTTCCAAGTGGGGTATAGCAGAATGCTCCTAATGAGAATCACCTATGTGCGTGTGAAGTGGGCCGCTTCTATGAGAATTTTAAGGCTGAATTCTCTAAACCACTCTCTAAAACCAGGCAATGTTTCAGGGCCAAAGTGGACACAACCGTAAGAACCAAATTGTGTTTGGAAGTGATTAATACAGGGAAAGGGAATAGAGAGGTACGTAGTTCACTATTAATGCTTGAAGTGGACAGGTAGTGTAAACTCATAGTTGGTAATGTTTTCTTTGATGGTTTGTGGAAAGGTAGAAGTTCAAAACCAACGTTTTTTTTTTGTACCATTGACTTAATTTTCTAACTTCTGAGTTTGAGGTTTTCGACACATAATCAGCCAACTATGATAGCAATTCAATGGATAGTGTTGTAAGCATATGACCTTGATATGGATGACGAATATCTGCAGATAGAGAATCAGAATTTGGTGGAGGGTAACATTTAGAGATGGAGTTATTAATCGGGACCACAGGGACAATGAGTTCTCTTCTCAAATACAGGTCATACTTTCATATATCAAGCAATTGTTTTATTTTCTAAACTTTGTTAGTGCTTTGTGATGTAGAGAGATGTGAGGAGAAACCAATTTCATGTGTAAAAGGTACAAAGGCTTTTCTGAAATCTGTATTTTTTTCAAAAGTGGTTTAAGTTGTCTTTGAGTTTGGCATTCTCCGAAACCATTTTTCCACCATTTTTCATGTAAAGTCTTGGTGTATCCTTTCACCTTGCTTTTATTGTAGCATCTCAACTTTGACTGTTATTGTTAAATTGCTCTTGTTATGTTCGGCATCTTCATTTGGCCCTTATAAAACCATCTTCCAACCAAAAGACTTAAAAGCCACATTTTGGCAAACAGTTGGTGTGCGGAGTTATGGTCTACAGAGTCGTCGATATCGGTGGATGGTGTCATTGGAAGGGGGAACGTGTTTGCAAATAAACCATAAACCATCTTCCAACCAAAAGACTTAAAAGCCACATGTTTGCAACAAGTTTGTTAATTGGGAATGGGTCGGCTAGATTTATGATGTTTTTGTAGATTCTCACACTACTACAATAAACCATAAAGATCACAGCTATTAATCGTAATTGTAAGTTTTTCACTTCTCCTGCTACCGTGATGGATTTGGGTGTGACTGTAAGTCACTCTCGTTTATCACGGTTATAAACCGTGATTGATAGAGAGAAACAATCACGGCCAAAAGGCTTGGTCGTTTCTCTTCTATCACTGTTATAAGCCATGACTGTTTCTTTTGGGCGTGATCGTTTCTCCTTTTTGGGTGTGATTATAAATTCAATACTTTAGATCACGGTAATAAACGTGATTAAAAGTTTAAAGTGATTGTCACTTTAGATCACAGTTCATAACCGTGACTGAAAGTTCAAAATGATGACACCATAAACTGAGATGGAAACCATTGCGAGTGATCTTTTCTTTGTATCTACTGGACCATTTTTCCTTGTCATTACCAAGTTTCGAACTCATGCACCCTTGGTTAATTTCTCAAGCCCTTACTACTAAGTTAGCTAAGAACTTCTGTTACATAAGTAAAACAAAAATATTTATACTTACTTCCTAAAGTGGAAAAATATTTTTTTTTTCCCTTAAAATTTACTGAATTTTTTAAATTGCAAAAATCAAACCTATTAACAGTCCAGACCTCGACACGAAAGCATGTTTAAGTGATCGTAAGTGTACTAAAATTTGCTTCATAAAACAGTAAGCATGCAGTGAAGTTTAGAAAGGAAGAAGTCAAATCCATGAAATTAGTGAAGTGAACCATAACGAATTGTGCATGTATAAATTAGTGCTCCATCTATTTTGCACATATGGTTGTGTGAGGTCTTGAATGTTTTACGTGGTGTTTAGGCCTCCGTTGTTATTGTTTTATCTCATCTTTGAGGATTGCTTACCATTCTCTGTTTTTTTTTATTATTATCAATGAAATATCCTATCATTTGACACAAAAAAAATGATGCACAATGTATATATAACCCTTTCGGGTGTTTTTTTCGTTCTTCGATTTTCTTTTCCTTAATCAGGGGCTGAGATGTGCTTCGGTTGTCATTTTTCAATTTTTTGTTGGATCACATATACAATTTGCTAAAGCTCTTCCCCTCAACCACCACATGCATTTCCCTTTCATTCTTTTCTTGTTCAATCTTTTTTTATTATACGTGAATATGAAGACAAGGTACTTCACATACCCACAGGAGATTGAACACAACAAAGGATCTCACCGCATCTATGTGGGGCTAAGATTTAGTTGTCACTTTTCACTGCTTAATTTGAGTATCAAAGAGTAAGTTTAACCTCACCAACCAATCACGAAGGCTTAACCCAACTAGTGAGTTGAAAAATTCAAGTATTTACCCATTAAATTAGCCACTCAGCTGTTCGGTTTCTGAAGCTTGATTCGATTTGTTTACGCTTCAATAAGGTTTTTTTATGAGGGTAATAGTTTTGTAAATGATGAGAGATCGGTTGTCATTTCCCAAACTTTATTTTTCCTAAATGGGTAGGCTTTTTATCTCGCCGCAAAAGTGAGATCATTTATCTCACTTTTTTTCGCGTTAAAATTTTTTATTATGCCACAATGGTGGGATCTTTTCTCTTTTATCTCGCCACAAGAGTGAGATCTTTTATCTTATTTTTTTCCGTCCTAAAATCTTTTATCACGTCATAAAGGTAAGGTCTTTTTTTTTATCACGCCATAAGGGTGAAGTCTTTTCTCTTTTATCTCGCCACAAGAGCGAGATCTTTTATTTCATTTTTTCCGCCATAAAATCTTTTATCACGCCGCAAGGGTGGAGTTATTTTTCTTTTATCTCACCGCAAGAGCGAGGTCTTTTATTCCACACTAAAACTCACTTTTTATCTCATCTTTAGACTTAAACAGAGATAAAAAAAATTTAAGCACCACTTTTTATTATACTTTCGCTGAAAACCGTAATCTTTGTGAATCTCCTTAGTGTGACGCATATCTATTATTATAGTAGTGTCAAGCTTCTGATCTTATGCGATTTACGAATAGTTGAAATGACGTAATCGCTTTCTCTATCATCTATTGAATGATATCAATGGTTTGGACTGCCCTCTTTGATAAGTTTTTTAAATCATACATAGATTAAATTAAATAGATTGAGTATACTGAATAGTTCTTTGTTTTTTGTTTAGGCTATGACTTGAGCATGGCTCTCTGTGAGGACACACCGAATGCAAGAAAAATGGTACGAGACCATAACTTTTGTCATTTTATTATTGTTCATTATATAGTAGATAATGAGGTTTCAGGTCAAATGCACAGGAGTACATGATGCCCACCACTACTACCACTCCACTTGCTATTATTTATCTTTTCCATTTTGTTTTTTCTTTTATCTTTTTATATCTATGATTCAGATAGAATACTATTTTTTGAAGGATGTTCTTCATGCTTTAATTGTTGTTCAATCTTGGAAATTTCCAAAGAGTTTTTTTCTTACCAACAATCATCTATTTTAACATTTGTTTTTTTTGTTTACAATCCTTACAGATACAATGTTTGGATAGGGTGCATTAAAGGGCGAATTTCTTGAGGACATATAAGACAGTTGCATTTGCGACTGAAGCACATAAAGTCTAAGGAGCAAATAAATAAACTTTGAACTCTCATATCTGAGATTTATTTCATGTTACAATTCAAAAACATTGAAACAGAGCACATGCGGTATTCACCATAAATTAATACTATGATGAATACTTCTTTTATTTTGCACAATTTATTTCAAATAAGTATAAGCATGGCAATCTTACAATTTTATTCTATGTACATTACGAATCTTCTTGACGGTTGAAAGCAGAAGGGTTTCACACTTATAGGTTGTATGATTTAGATGTAGTGTTTTAGGGAGTATTTTGTGAGCAGAGACGTGAGAGAGGCAGAGAGCCATGCGACATTATCTTCTTTTTATTTTTATTTTTTTTTACAAATCCTATCCGAAATGCAGGTGTATCTTTGATGTTTTGATATTTTTGTTAAACTCCCGTGCATAGCATGGGTTTGTTGCAAGTGCTTTTTTAACCAAATTAAAGAAATGATACATAAATGATTTAAGGATTTTTATCAAAACATCGGTTAGTGTTGTTTTATGTCATGTCAATTATATGATTCCGTGCATAGCACGGGCTTTATGCTAATATAAAAATTAAGCATAGGTCTGCATAACCAAAAGAATGATCATAAAGGCACAAACAAAATTAAGTTTATCGTAAGATAAGTGTGCCCTTATGACACCAAATTCGTAGTCTCAACTGATGAAAGATGTTCAAATCTGATTTGCCCCATGCCTCGATTATATTCAAGACTTCCTCCTAAAAACAATAGATAAACAAAAACATGACGCGTCCTTTGTGTACAACTTGTGAAAAGAAAAAAGAAATGAGTATTGACACATAGCACATAAAAATACAATAAAATGCAGACTGCAGTTTCATGATCTATTGACATAATCCAAAAAACTACGATTCATAATTTAAAATGCAAA
This sequence comes from Rhododendron simsii, assembly GCA_014282245.1. NCBI lineage: Eukaryota > Viridiplantae > Streptophyta > Magnoliopsida > Ericales > Ericaceae > Rhododendron > Rhododendron simsii. Next base: position 5,178,884 of record CM024964.1, read on the forward strand.
AGGCCAAAAAAAAAAAAATTAAAAAAATTTCAAAATTAAAATATTCACAATTAGATCAAAATGCAAAACGTGATCGATAAAAATAAGAAAAACAAAAATAAAAACCACATCGATCGTCCAAACATGTTTTGAACAATTCGAATTTATTCTCTCTCTTTCCTCACTCCACCACTCTATCTCCTATTTTTTTTCTCTCAAAAATTCAAACTGTCCAAATTTAGGATTGTTGACAACAGGCGACCGGGTACCATGGTGCCTGCCGGTGCTCAAAGAATTCTCATTTTCAAAATATCCAAACAAAGTGCTACGTCGTCTTCGTCAACTTTCTCGTTCTCTAGAAGAAACGGCTTCGTCAACTTTCTCTTTCTCTAGAAGAAAGAAACGTCTTCGTCATCTTTCTTTCACTTGACGAAAACCACAGCTCACGGCCCCACTGTATATATCCTCCATGGTTTTTGAAATCTAACCGCCCGCAGTATCTTCCATGGTTCACACTTTGGTCTTCCGTCAATTGTATAGAAATATGGAGTACTTTTTTTTTTAGCGTCAAATATCGTGTACTTTGATACTCCCTCCGTTTCAATTTAATTGTCTCTTATTCTATTTTAACCTGTTAAAAAATGAGTTATATCTTTAAATCCGTAATAAATTTTATATCGAATATTGATCTTATTTGATAAATCTCGATTCGTTCTATTATATAATATTTTTGAAATCACATAAAACATTATAAATTACAAGATATAATCAATTGAAAAGTAGTACAAACGCTCAAAAAGAGCAATTAAATTGGGATGGAGGGAATAATAAAAAAAAATGGGAAAATTAATCACAAGGACGGTAAAATAATTTTCATTGAGGGAAGGACGTCAGCAAAATTGTTTTTAATGGAGATTCTTCAATTTTTTGAATTTTTTAGACATACTAACTCATAAAGCCAAAACATTTTTAGGCACTTTCGTAGAGTTTTAGGATGCGCTTTCCTATTATAGGGTTTTAGTAGTTTAGGCTATTTCATAAAGTACTCTAGGATTTTAGACACTTTTATATATAAGGTACCCTAGAATTTTAGACATTTTCGTAGCGTTGTATTTTAAATACTTCCATAGAGTACTCTAGAATTTTAAGCATTTTCAAATATGACAAATGCTAACCGGTGCAATGAAGCACCTCTTATGTGGGCCCGTAGGTTATGATAAGTGACCCCCTGCAGGTTGTAGGTTAAAGAATTGAAATTTAAGTCAAATTACAAATTGACAATGCTAAAAACCACACCGTTGTGGTGCTTGACATCGAATCATGTGTCAGACAATACAATTCCATCCACATATTCCATTGATATTACACTTATCTCCCTTCTGTAAGTAACTTTTTGTTCTTCACCTGTCCCAATTTAAGGCCCATTTCGCTTTCTCAAATACTATAAAATTTAAAAATAATGATATATTTTCAACCATAAAAATAATGGATTTACAAAAATAATTTTTTAATTTTTTTTTGCAGGAGTTGATAAATCTCATCGAAATCTATTAAATAAATTCCATATTGCATTTTTTTTTATTTCAGTAAGCCTACTATTTTTAAGCTTGAAAATTATAAATATGTAATTATTTTTTAAAGACCCAATCCAGAACGGGGCATAAATCCTTCCACAATCACCGCCGATGGTGGGACCCATCGTCAACCAACGGTCATGCAAGGCCCAGTCTAGATCCTACACAGAAAATCAAAGTCATTCAATTTTAAAAAAAATGAGTGATCCTGTAATCTAAATGAAAAATGAGAAGATTGAATCGGGTATTTATACATATTGGATTGAGCTGGTTTTCACAAGTCTGCTCAATTTTTTTTTTAAATTATTGAACGGTTTGGATTTTTCGTGCGAAACCAGGAGTGAACCCCATGTGTCCGTCGGTGATAATCCGTCCTACCACTGTCTATGATCCTCTCTTTTTTTATTCTCAGGCTTCAACTAACCCTAACCATAACATTTCACATCTTGCCACCTCCGCCTCTATGATCCTCCCTTTTTTATTCTCAGGCATCAACAAACCGTAACCATAACAGTTCACATACTGCCACCACCTCCGCCTCTATGATCCTTTCTTTTTTTATTCCCGGGCCTCAACAAATTTTCATCCACTTTTCTGAATAAATAGTTATCAATTTTCATACTGAATTATTGGAATAATGTGCTCCATCTTTTAATCTGATTGTAGTTAATACTTTCAGGATGAAAATAAAATAGAAGCACATCTATCTTATTTATCAAGCATGTGTACACTCTTTTTCTTTCAAAAAAAAACTACAAAATCATATGAAGTCCCACATCAATCATTAATGTACATTCATATCTTCCCTCCTTTTAGTCTCAAACTTTCAATTTTTTCCTCACATTCAAATCTATCTCTCAAGATATTTTGTTATTTAACATTAATTTATAGAGGTAAATGCCACTGCGTTTTTTCTGTGTTTCTTTGCATAGCACGTGTACCTCGCTTGTATATTCTATTTCACAGTTATTTCTAAAAATTTCTGGAAAGCATTTCATTTAAGTAGGTCAATTAGTTTATTTTTTTTCTTTTTATAAACCCCAACGGGGTTAACCTAGTGGTCAGAACTTGAGACTTAGAGGTTTGCTCACTCTCGAGTTTCCAAGTGTTCTAATATTATATTACTTTGTTAACCACCAACTCATCCAAAAACTTAAGCTATTAGAGCATCCACAGTGGAATAAGCAAAAGTGAATAATCAAAACATGCCACATCAGATTTTGATTATCCATTTAGAAGTTGTTAAAGTTAGCAATATCAAGTCTCACATTGGTTATTTTTTGCTCATAATCAAAACTAATGGGATCATTGCTTCCTTCCATGAGTTTTCTCTAAATTTTTCCCCTTCATTTCACGAAAATCTTTTGAAAAACTAGTTTTTGATAAACTAGTTTATGTTAAAAATAGTTTTTATAAAAAAATATTTGTTTTTGAAAAAATAAAGTTAATTAAACAGTTTTTGGAAGAAAAAAAATCAGTTTAAGTTAAAAATAGTTAGATAAAAAAATAGTTAATGAAAAAGAATGTGTAATAAAACAGCTTTGTGTAAATACAATTTTTTTTAAAAAAAGTTTTAAAAAAATTGAAGAAACAGTCTTTATAAAAAAAATTTAAAAAAAGAGTTCATAGAAAGACAGTTTTTTTTTTTAGAAAAAGTTTCTGAAAAGAATAGTAAGAATTTTTTTTTATAATTATTTTTTGAAAACATTGTTGAGAGAGAGAGAGAGAGATTTTTGTGTAATGATAGGTGTACTTGATTGAGAAGATATAGAAATCACTAAATTTGGTTATTGGCTAAAGGTTGCTAGTTTTGATTATTTAAAAGCCAAAATTTGATGAGTTGCTAAGAGGTTGTTAAGTTTGGTTATTCCAATGTGAGCACTTTTTTGAATAAATATTGTTAACTTTAACAACTTTTTGTTTTGCTTATTCCACTGTGGATGCTCTTAGAGAGATGTGCAATTTTATTATTTATATTCTCAATATAGTCGAGGTGCGCGTAAACTGACCCGAACACTTAATTATCAAAAAAGAAATAAAAATCCTTTATCAAGTGACGGGGGTAAATATAAAATGTGTCTCTGATGTTGTTTGAGAGGAGAAGAGGAAAAAGTAGATGGGGTATAAATGAAAAATGAGAAACACAACATATGAGTTAAAACTGTTATTTTGGGAGTAGTACGAAACAGCAATGATGATTTTGTAAACTGGGTCGAAGTACTAAAACGCAAGAAATAAATGAGTAAGTTAACAATTTGATTGTGACAATATATGTTATAATTTCTTAAGAAGTGCCTAGTAGCATCAGCTAGCACAACCGTTACATTTATCCTTATGTGAATTTCTAATTAAGATTGTTCAACTAAATAAGTCAAATGATTTATTTTTTTATTTTTATTTAAATTTTTTTTCATTTTTTAGTTTTTCGTCAATTTTTTGAAAATTATTGCTTCATTATGATTAAAGGAATTTAAAAAGTAAAAAATCATGATCTTTTGAATAAAGACGAAAAAATTGGCTTATTGGTTTATTTTTGTCTTTATTCAAAAAAATTAGGTTTCGATCGAAATTTTTAACTTTTTATATTTCTCTCGTCATGACAAAACAATAATTTCTAAAAAATTGACAAAAAATTAATAAATACAAAAAAAAAATTAAATAAGGACAAAAAAATAAAGAGTAAGGATGATACTATAGTATCCCCGGTCATTTTGGAGACACCGTAATTTTTGACATAATTTTACCATTAGGAGCATAACTAAAATCAATTACAAGCATAACAAAACCCAAACAATGCATAACCAAGAAATATTCAAAAAACCAATCAAGGCTTAACTAAACCCAACCAAGGCATAACAAATACGTTATGCCTTGCTATGATTTTGGTTATGCCTTGTTATGGTTCTGTTATGTTTGTAATGAGTTTTGGTTATACTCATAATGATTTTATTATGCCAAAAGTTACTGTATCCCCAAAATGACCGGAGACACCTAAGTCATTCCCTTCAGGTTTTTTTTGTCCCAACAACCCTCCTCTCTCTCCCTCTCAGTGCTCTCACACACACAGAGACTTTTTGTTAACCTTTCTCGCTTTAAATACCCCCTCTCTGACACAAACGCAGTTATACTCTCTGCTGCCCTTGCATGCTTGGATTTCTGTTGGTTCCATTGGTTTCACCGTCTCAAAGCCTCCTTCAGCCTAATGGGCGGTACTTCCCTCCCTCCCTCCAATTCCCAATTTCCTTTTTTGCTAGTACAGTACTTCTTCCATCCATATTTAATTATTCATTACGGTATCGTGTGCATTTTAGCGATTTATATTTTTGACATATATTGCTAAAAATATGTAATATGAATTCTTTTTTACATATTTCAATTTTTTCTGTAAGACAATGATTTTAAAAAAATAGAACATAATATATGTTGAGAGATATAAATTTTTAAAAATGCACGTAAAATCGTAATGGACAATTAAATAGGAACGAAAGGAAAATTTAGTTTTCCTTCGGGAAGTTATTTTTATTATTTTGTTTGGAGGAAACAACGTACGGTGTACTACCCTGCGTCCTTTTTCATGCTAGACAGAACGTGTCAATGTTGATTTTGCGAGCACCTGAACACATGTGGTTTAAATCGCAAGAATTCAATATTTTTTTCGCTAAATTTAGATTGATTTAAAGGGGGGCAAGAAATTGTTCAGAACTTCAGAATGCTTTGCGCTTGATAACAACTTTTGTCCATGTGACTCTCATGATATCTCTTGGGATCAATGATTCTTTTGTTTCTTACGGTGTATTAATTGGAATACGTATGGTGTATTAATTTTTGTAGGCAAATGCTAACCAGTGCATCATAGCACCTCTTATGTGGGCCTATTGAACTGGATAATGATCATTGTCTAAGTGTCTTATTGATCAAGGTTTTTCAGGAAATGCAAAAGTTCTTCTATGCCTTGATTGAATCAACTTTCTGAAATGACGTTTTTAGCCCTTCTTATGAGTATTTCTTGTGTTGGCTAGGAAAAGTTCTCTCTCTCCTATTTAAACCCCATAAGCTGATCTTTTTATCTTCTTCTTTTTTTAAATCTGGTACTATCTTTCTTTAGTTTCAGTCTTTGTTCAACTTTTTTTTGTCAGGAAATAGAACACAAAATCGATCAAGCCCTTATCGATCTCTACTAAGCTAACTTTTTTTTAGGGATTTTTTAAAAAAAAATTCAAAATAAATTGATTGGCACCGATTATTCATGTATTCAAATTGAATTTCACACAATCTAGTGTATATGTGGTGTGCAAAAGTCCATTCTTTCGAACTTTTTTTTTTATCTAAGATTATTTTTGGTAATTTTTACTTTTTGTAATTTTTTTTTTTCTATTTTTATAATTTTTTAGGTTATGAAAATCATAACTTTGAGCATTGAATCATTTATCTCAACGAGTTGAATCAAAAAAATACAATATGTATTGTTATGTTAGCCAATTTTTTTTGTTTGGAAAAAAGAATTTAATTTTAGAAGACGATACTTTGACAAAAAAAGACAACTGTATTGTATTGCTTTTCATGTTAAGGGAATTTTTTTTTGCTTTTGGTCAAAAAACAATTATACTTTTTAGACCACTATCATCGAGACGGGTGATTAATCCAAAAATTATAAGTAATTGATTTTCACTAAACTACTCATCAACTTTTCAATTTCGTCTCCATGAATTTAGAAAACATACATATTCATATCTGTTTGAACTGATTTTTTACAAGATCTATAAATATTATTTTAAAATTTATAAGTATTTTTTTGCATTTTCATGAAACTCGAAGTGAACCCCACTAGCCGTGCAGTGGACACATACACCTACTGAGGTGGTCCTAGCATTTCTATTTTTCTAGCTTAAGTGGCGTTCCACTTTTAGAAAAAAAAAAGGTAATTTCAAGGTCAAAAATCATGTGTTGACGTAAATAATTTTCTCATCAGTATGGATCTTATTTGATAGATCTCGTTGAAATCTTTTAAACAGTGCAAAAAAAAAATTTAAAAAATTATTTTTTATTTTATTATATTTAAATTTAAAATTACTTTCTTTTTGAAAAAAAAAAAATTTTTTAGAGAAAACAGAACGGGCCTTAAACCCGATCTGTAAAGGGCCAGGGCAGTTTATCTTTCTGGTGCTCGACTTAAAATGATTAGGGTTAAATTTGTCATTTTGCAAAAAACAAAGGACAGACATAATGATTGTATTCGATCTTCGAGAAGAGAATTCATTGTTCGAGAAGAGAAAACATAAGCGTACCTTGGATTGGAAATATAATAATAAAATACTATATTTAAACGGTGCACGCATGCACCCTTTAGCCAGACCGTATACCCTTGCGGCTTTCCAGTGCCTTGGTCGGGGGAAGAGAAGAAGAGTCTGTATTTACAGAGCTGGCTTTGAGCTAAGCCGGACGAGACCACCGACTTAAGCCCCTGAATTTTGGCTCAAAATTAGGGCCCCGGATAGGTATAGTAAGGTGTGTAATTGATGAGCAATCTAGTCTCGTAGAAAATTTTAATTTTGCTATTCAATAGATACATGATTCAAGTTCTAGGGGCTTCTCTTTTCCTTATGAGAATATTTTTTTTCTCGTGTCAATTTCACCTTAGACCCTGAGAATCTTAAAGCCGACAATGCATATTTGATTCAACTAAGACATGACATAAATATATTTTTTCTTCTATTCGAGCTCTAGTGGATCGAGTTTCGATTTTCATTAAATGATTTGAATGTCACCATGCTTATATCAAACAATTTACATCATGTTTCGTTTCCGCTTATTTGAAAACAAGTAATCATAGGATGCGTACCGAATTCGGATACATGAATATTTCATAGGCATGGTTAAAATCATACAATGCAGGATGGTATCCTGCAATTCATATCGTCTCCTTCCAAAAATAATATGTATCGAACCCATATCTTTTTTGTATAGAAATCATATGATATGGCGACGTATCCTTAGATATAATGTTGTATCCTACAATTATTTATAGAGAGCAAATCATACCATATTTTAAGAAGTGAAACACCAAGGTCTCATTTGATAAGTAAGTAAGATGTGGTGGGATTAGTAATGATATGAAATTAGGATTGAGATTGGTAATGTAATGAGATTCCTAATGAGAAGGTCAATCCTATGTGTATGTTTGTTTTGCATAGGGTTAGTAGAGAGAATTGTTGTTTGCATGTTTGTTTTACATAGGATAGGACTGGATTGAAAGTATCTATTTCCATTTTTACCCTTATACAAACAAGGGTTATAAAAAGTACCTGATTATTATAAAAATGCTCCATCTTTAAATAAAATATGGAGAAACAAACAAAGAATAAAATTTAAAAATTATTAACCCAAAAATCTGGTATTATTTTCATTACATTAACTTGCTCTTTTCTTTTCTTTTTTCTTCTCATATTGCATATTATTTTCTATCCTTTCTCTCTTTAAAACTAAGTATGAGAAAATTGTTTCACTTTTTTTTTCTTTTCTTTGTAGGCCATTTTGTTTAAAAGTCTAGATGAGATTGGATTATGACCATAATTTCCTCAATGACCCTCAACCATATGATTAAAATAGAATTCATTAATTATTTCGATTTTTTTTTATTTTTCTTTTTTTCATCGAACAATATTATTTTAGTTGTGGTTTGCTTTCTTAAGAAAAAGATACGTTATCAAAACAACAATGATACCGCCACACCACACGGCCGCCGCACGCCTGCAAATTCAAGAAACATATTTATCGATATCTGTTGGAGATGATTTTTTACAGAACCCTATAAAATATCGTTTAGAAATTTATGAATATTTTTCTGTATTTTTGTGGAGCCCGGAGTGGACCCAATAGGCGTACAGTGGTCGTGCGGTGCAGTGACCTTAGACATTCAGTTATAAAAATAACATGGGCAATGAGGTAATTTGGCATTAGAAACCATGAGATATAATTACTAATACCTAGTCCAACATGGCATTGTGAATCTCATGTAAGTGTGAGATTGCTAATCCCTTGTGATTAATAATCCTTTCCTCCTTTGTGAAACCAAACAAAGTATTAATGACCCCGTAGGATTAATAATCTCATCCTAAGGGACACACTTATCAAACATGCCCCAAATGCGTTATGATCTTTTCATCTAATTATTGTTGTATCCAAATCATTTTAAAGAAAACCCAAACTCAAAACTCGAATGAAAGAAAGAAAGTATTTCGATTGTTTTGCGTGAATCAGACAAGGGTTCCTTTTTTCTTCCCTTAACTTAGGCATCAAAAAGCTTCAATGTGATATAGATCTTACCTGAGAGACTTGGATTTTTCTTCATCCTAAAAACATTTTTTTTCATATACAAAACACTTACTATTTTCAAATATACACCAAATTTTTAGATTATATTTAGGTATAATATTATGTTATAGTATATTAGCTTCTGTTAACGTATCTTATGATATGCGATACGTATTTCAATACAATTCATTAAATAAATGTAAAATTACATAGAGACCTCATCATCTATACATTTTGGACACAAACACCCTCTGCCCTTTAAAAATGCTCAAATGCACCCTGGTTCATTAAATAAATATGAAATTACTTAGAGACCCCATCATCCATATATTTTGAACACAAATATCCTCTGACCTTTAATGCTCAAATGCACCCATCGTCAACGAAGTTAACAGAATGAATGAAACGACAAATATACCCTTCTTATATTTACACAGAGCAAAACTCATCTCCGTCATCTCATCTTTCCTCCAACCGCTGCCATTGTCGATCGCCGGCGACGAAAACTCGCCATTAAAACCGATCAAGAGCAACCACGAGCAACACCGACAACCAACCAAGACCCACCGTTAAATTCAACCGACCAAGATCCACCATTAAATTCGACCAAGACCCACCACCAGGAACAAGTTAATTTTTGCCATTAAAACCTAGCCAACGGTGAGGAAGGGCGCTCCTTTGCCGCCGCCTGCCACCATTACCACCAGTTCCTCCTTTGCCGCCGCCTGCGACGGCTCTCGTTCTCGTCACTCTCATAATTCCAGACGCCAGTTGTACAAATTTGTACAACTTCATTTTAGATCGGGTTCAAAACGGGTAATCCGCTCGGAGCTCCGACTTGCGCTTCTTCTTTTGTTGAAAATTAACAGTCTCGTCCATCAGCTCCGAGATCTGATCTGGCACACACATCTCATCCACTCTCTCACTAATAGAGAGAGAGAGAGAGAGAGATGTAATTAGGCGAGTGCCGCTCTGCAAGCTTTCGCTCTTCTACAGATGGTAATGCAACCTGCTATCTGTACCCCCTTCCATGGCTGCTGCCGTAAGAGAGAGAGAGAGAGAGAGAGTCACGACTGTGTGATATGGGCAGAATCAAGAATGAGGTTTGAAAGGGAAGAAACATGTATGTATTGGTGTTAAGGGCATTTTTGTCTAATAAATATCAAAACTAGTGACATGTGCCTTTGCAACAAATGGTTCGAAATGGAAGAATGTCACTTGGGTAACGATAATACATGAGGGGGTGCGTTTGGACATTTTTAAAGGTTAGGGGCTTCGTGTTCAAAACGTATAGATGAAGTGTTCTCAGTGTAATTTTACCTTAAATAAAATAAACGATGCACGTTTCGTATCCCAATTCGCGAGATTTCTATATAAAAACAATACGGGGTGGGATATTTATAGGTTTTTGGAAGTAGATGATACGATTCTACATATAGATCCTCATATCATAGATTTTGAACAACTGTGCCCTTGACTAATATTGCCTCTACTGCACATCGTTTTTTTGTTGTATCAGGTGCTGTAAACCTTCAGAAATGCTATGTAACCCTGAACTTGTATTAGTAATAAATTCAGGAAGTTAGTTCGATGGTGTAGATTTGAGTTAGTTGGTGTGTGACATACCTTGAATGAATATGGTCCATGGACTATTGGGTTGAAATTCTGGAAAAAGAATAATCTCCTGGATTTGTAGCATAGGAATTGATGCTTAAAGTTACAGCTATCAAATCGTGAATCGAATCGAAAAAGGCCTTTTGCGAAACGTGAATTGAATCAAATTGTGAGCTGCTCGGATTTGGTGATGATTTCAGATGAACATTGAAAAGTCTTTTTCTGTTTGCGGACAATATAAATATGTAGTGCAAACGCATATTTTATTTAGATTCCGATCAATAAAAAGATAGTCTCAAAAGAATGGATGATTGTGTGGTCTTATAGCAAAGGCACTTGCAATAGGAATACCGTTTGGAGCTTGAAACATGAATGGCTTCAATAGAATTAGGCAGTTAGTAGGTTATTAGGATGTGCATGGACATCTATTGGGTTCTGCAAAAAAACTTAGAAGGCAAAGTTTTAGTAGGCCCTTTTAGTGGTCATTCTGTAGTTTTGAAAGGCAGTTCCTTTTTCTGAATTGATGTGTGAGTACATGGTCTTCAGTGTGTTCCAGTGACTCATGTTTATTTGCCTAATAAGTTTTAATTTGGACTTGAATTTTGATTGTTGGGAAGGCTCTATCTATTAGTTTTAGCGGAGGGGACGTATAGATCATGTTATTTGTTTCGCGAGCCTATAAAACTAAGAGTGTAAATGCCAGGAAGCATATTAGGAACCTTATATTTTGTTCTCTATTGGTGGTAGTAAGGTACTATGTTCATGGGAAGTATGAGTTGCGTAGCGAGGGAGGAATGGTGGAATGTATGACGGTTGCCTTACAGTTGGTGAGGCGGGCAAGGACAGTGTGCTCATTTTGGAACTCTCATTCTCCTTTTAGTGAAGCGCTGAAGCTTTAATATTCTTAGAATTTCCTCTGTTGAAGTTCCTCTTGGACAATGGGCCATAAACTGGAAGGTATGAGTGATCTTTGTAGAAAAACAGACCTGCGTGGCTACTTGCGAAGCTCATAGGTTTTAGAACATAAATATGTTTGAAACCGTCTTGTGGGAAATTAGGCAATACCTTGTTAATGTTGCTGCCTATCTAAGTTTCCACGCCTGGCTTCCACTACTTTTAGTGATGGTTGTGGAATTGGAAAAACTAAGAAAAGATGAGGAAAAAGAGGATAGGATTTGCAATTGGTAACAACTTGGTTATATACTTATTTGTAATTGGCTCTAAGTCAGTAATTTACACCACAGGTTGGGGCAACTATTAAACACAACTTCAAGTCAACTATCATGAGTGGAGTCAGGAACATATTGAGGTATCTATTATTCATTTTAAGATAGTCCCCCATGAGTTTTCATGTATTAAAAGGTTTGCATGATTGTTGGGTTAAAACTAGGAATCACAAATGAAGTAAGTCGGGTGCTTAGTATAACTTTAGAAGGGATAATTTGTACTAGTTTCTGAAGTCTGTAGGTCCAAGTGCAGCTCCCAAATCATTCACTGGGGATAGTGGACCTTCTTGCCTTCGCCTCTGTTTGTCGGTAATTTCATGATTTCCTTGTCAGATTTGTCATCCAAGAAGTGTGTGCCATGCAACTCAAAAGAGATGAGGGCCATGACAGAACAAGCAGCAAATGAATTGATCCCACAGGTTTTCTTTTTAGATCCAAGTTTGGTATATTTATGTCGCTTCCTCCTTTTTAGGTATTTACTAATCTGGTTTCTTGCTTAGGTTCCTGAATGGACCTTGGTAAATGAAAGTGGTAGATTGAGGTTAAGTCGGTCATGGAAAGTCAAGACTTACTTGAAAGGTTTGGAGTTCTTTCAGGCTGTTGCTAATGTTGCTGAAGCAGAAGGTATCTCACTAATCTCAGATCAAAACTCATCTAAATTGCCGATACTCTTTTAAGAGCTTGAGGTCTAGGTAGTCTTGAGGAACACATATTCTGAAGTTGCATCTCCAGCATGTTCATCTTAAGCAAAGTGCATCAAAAGTTAATGTTATGCCCACATTGGTGTTAATGGTTGATCATGAACTTAATTAAGTACTAAGAATGGATTCTTTTAAATTTGTTATGCATCAATCACTAATTTGAAGACAACAATACTATGGAGGAAGTTGAACAACCTTTGAACTTGCCTACCCTTGTTTGTTTCTACATGTATGGTTTCATTCACTGTCTAGAATTACTGCTTCTACTGCTATACTCGCCATTCCATCTAGAGGAAGGAGGTAATACGCATGATAGAAAATTCTAGCATGATCTGCTTACTAACCCATTAACTCAGTAAGCACATGTACGGCATGATAGTTACTTAAACTGGCTTAATTCAGTATCTTTCTCTCAATTAACTCTACCTGTGGCTGTATCCTCTTGTGTATTCATGTAGACTGTTGCCTATGTTACCTTCGGTCTTCCCTGCAGTGCCTCCATTGGGATAAAATCGGCTCTATATAAGTGGATCCTGTAGCTCTCAACAACAAGACTCACAAGATCTTAGTCAAGTTTCCCTCTCATTGTTTCCAGTTGATACTCCTATGTGGTCTAAAAAATAATATCTTTTGGTGGTTATTTTTTCTTTTCTTGTGCATTGTTTTTGGGTTGTATATTTATGCAAAGTCTTTTGAGTGGAGTTTCTCGTGACTGAATATGCTGCCACAGTGGATTTGCTCTTTCGAGAAATGCAACCACATTGAAGTGTCAATGACTGAATAGCAATGTCATAGTTGGGAAGTTATCATTCAAAATTTTTGCCATCCTCAAAGAGACATGAATTGAATTTGATTGTGCTGGTTTTTCATTCTGTTAAAACTCTATACGGTGTTCATTGCTAAAGAAACTTTAGTGAAGCCATTATTTCCCAGCCAGATGGAGATGATTAGTCAAATTGTGGGTGGTAGACCTAAAAGAATGCTCAAGTGGATCTTGTTTTAGGATTTTTAGGTTTAGACATGCTAAGATGTGACACGAAGATGCTTTAATATTTTGATGTTACATTTAATTTAGTTGGTGTTCTTTTGTGGAGTTGCACTATTCTGTTAGAATATGGAATTATTCATTTTCTGGGTGGGACTGGAGTAGTGTCTGTCAGATTAAACCCAATGATCCATGAATGGAAAGAGTGCAATGATGGAGGTTTTTGGATAGAGCATATACAATAGGAGCTTGTGGCTTATGCATACTGCTTTCCTTTTTCTTCTTCTTCTAGGATTCTGCAGGATCCACACCTTTCTGCACAGGATCCACACCTTTCTGCCTTAGTTCCGGAATCCCCTATTTTCATTATAATCTCCGTGATATAGATGTTGTGGGGTATTCCATCTATTGACCTCATTTCTCGCAATCTCATGCTTAGGAAAGAGACATTCCTTCTTCCTTCTCCGGCATGTATATTATGAATCATTACTTTCCTGTACCTCACACCACAAAATGAAGATCTAATATACATTCTTCAGTTTTTTCGTCAAGTAAGGCATCACCAATATAAAACACATTGTTTGTTGTAATGTTTATGCAATGGGCAATCTGCTGTGTGAATCAGTTTAGGTTTTCCCATGTTTACAAGTCCATTGAACAACGAGCCTATGTTGCTGTCCTTTCAAATTTGTGGGCTCAAATCTGATGAGATACCTCTTTGTAGGCTCACTGTCCTAACTTGGTCCACTTTTTGACATTATTCTTTTGGCGTAATCCGCATTCTGGTAAACTATGTTTCGTTGGTTATAGCCCTAAGGAAATCAAGCCTTTCTTTACAGGTCATCATCCAGATCTTCATCTTGCTGAATGGAACAAAGTCAAAATTGAGATATGGACACATGCTGTTGGTAAGAATCATCTGTTTATTGAGCTAACCTTCATGCTTTTATTTTTTTAGTTTATTTTTGTGATGATGTTGTTTCTTTCGAGGGCCTAGAATATTAATAGGTGAAAATAATACATTGATATTAACTTGGACTACATTATAGTTATAAAGATCGGCTTTAGAGTGTGTACAATCATTAACTTGGACTACATTATAGTTATAAAGATCGGCGATAGAGTGCGTACAATCATGGGCACTACTACAACTCTGAAAGCCTGCCAGCGTAGTTCTTGGAGTATTATGATCTAAGAAGCTCATACACGGATACAGAACATGGAATTCTGAAAAAATGGCACATGGACAGCGCACACACACACACACACAAAAAAAAAGCAGATTTTTTTGTACACACTATAAATAGCAACGACAAAGGAGTAGGGGATCAGACTTCGTGAACTAGAACTCTATCTATACTCTCTCACCCTCAATACACTTGGTTTCATCTCTTTGCTTGGTTGAAATTGATCGACCAAGATCTCTTGCTCCTTTGCTGACTTAATCCTTAGATGGCACTCAGCCAAACCCTATTTGTGTGCGAGTCTCTGACTGGTTCCTGCTTTTGTAGGCCTATTCCTGTTATATTCATGTTTGTGGCAAAAGTGTTCGACCTAAACCCTCTAATTTCGTAATGGGTCGTGTCTGAAATTCCAACCCTACCCCTAGATCCAACGACCGATTAGGTGTGTCGGTATGAAGAGGCAGACAACAATTCTGACATCATAATAAGTGCACAGGTGTGGAATTTAAAATGATCAAATTAGAGGTTGTTAGCTCCAAACACCTTGAAAGATTTGATATATGCTAGTGTGGTGGACTACCTCATTTGAGGCAATGAGGCAAACCGTCACAACTTGACTAGTTAGAGCATCTCCATCGTCGCAATCTTTGCGTTTAGCAGTGGTAAAATAGCATAGGGCAACAGAAAACACTCACCCCAGTAGAGTACTGTATTCGTGCTAAGATAGTATTTTCCATTCCCTACTTAGCATAGAAAATAGCATGTTATGTTTTATTACTACACTTTTGAAATAGAATAATAAGGGTGAAGTTGGACACCACAAATCGATATTAAGTGCTTATTCGTTGTGCTAAAATAGAATAAAATGTTACACCAGTAGAGAGATACTCTGACTAATTGGATATGAAAAAAGTAATTAAAAATGAGAAGCTGGAAAAAGAATCAATAAACATGAAATAAGCCATCTAGAAATTTGTCAACATATTTATACTTGTATATTTTCGCAGAATTAAAATATCTTTGGTATCATTGTTCTTCCAGTTGCCTTCGTAGTAGACTCATTGTTTCAGTTGGTCAAAACTCTGTGAACTAGTATTCATAAATGTACATGTTTGACTTGTGCAGGTGGAGTTACAGAAAGCGATTTCATTATTGCTGCTAAGATCAATCGGCTCAACCTGCATGATCTCGTGCGTAGATAAGCTTGCAAATGACTCTGTGAAACTAAGTAGTCTCTCAGTCAATGGCAATAAATCTGTATGGACAGACATCTTATATGCAGTTGAACTCAATTTCCTTTCATCTCATCATTGTGCCTGAACATCTGTATGGACAGACAACCGGCTCAACCTGCATGATCTTGTGCGTAGATAAACTTGCAAATAACTCTGTGAAACTAAGTAGTCTCTCAGTCAATGGCAATAAATCTGTATGGACAGACATTTTATATGCAGTTGAACTCGATTTCCTTTCATCTCATCATTGCGCCTGAACATCTGCACGGATAGACAACCGCAATTGTTTATCCTCCCTCAAGCTCCTAGCATTTGATCTTAGGGTCTTGGTTGCTCGAAAGGTTAAGAAGTCATGCCTGCATTCATTGCAAGTTTTTCAAGTCTAAGATCAGCCCCCCATAAGCCCAGTACCTCAATAAAGCATGGTTGAGAATTGGAAACTGATAGATACGCACCCACCAACCATATATCCACATTAGACTTCCCATTTTAAGATTTTTACACGGAAGTCTACCAAACGGTTTTGCTTTGGCAACTCTAATACAACTGAAAAATCAGGATCCGTAAAAAAAAAACCCTATCAGTATGAGTGCGAATCACAAAATAATACTACCAGCAAAAACTACGCAAAGTAATCAATCGCACAACGCAGAGATATACATGGAAAACCCCAAAATGGATAAAAACTAAGGGAAGGAATCAAATTACTATAATCATATATCGTACGGTTACAGATATACCTATTCAAACGATGTAAATCCTCACAACGTTCTAAGTACTACCTCCCGAGTCACACACGTACACGTACCGCACTCAGCGATCTTGATCGCCAACAACCTTGAGTCCACAAGTCCTCCATAGACCTAATAAAAATAGCTTCCAAAAATACCTATTGCTTCAATTTCCCTGCTACAGCTTCTGCTCCCTTTTTTTTCTTATTACTAGGTGCATCGCGACGTGCAAGGCACGTCTGTCGTGCCCGTTGTGGAGATCGATTTTGAAGTATTTGGACTGAAAGTTTATGCCAAAAGGTTAGCTATCCAACAACAGTGATATGAGGTATGTGCACACACATGCTACAGATTCAAAAAATTGTGTGCCAAATTCCAGGACTAGATCAGTGGGTGTGTTTTTGCATTGGAAAACTCAGGTTAACAAAGTAGTGCTTGCAATTTTCTTAGGGTTCACCATATGCTAAAAATTATTTGTCTAACAATAGAGTTTTCCAACTCACTTCAACCACAAGAAAAAGAAAAATAAACTTCAGTCATTGAACCTACGGAGATGCACAAGCACACTTCACAGATTTGATTATAAGGTGACCAAAACTTGCCTCAACAAACTTTTGAGCCTTACATAATGAAAAGAACTGCTAAACTGCGGTACACAGTCGCGCAGTTTTATATTTAAAAGAGTGTCCAGGAGAATCTTTCCCATGGTAAATACTAACATGACACTCCTTTTCCCAAGCTAATCACATTAGTTAAAACTAAAATTGAGTACCTTAGGAAGTTTGATGAGTCCATGTTTTGAAACTTTACAAAAGCCTCCAACTCTGTCATAGCATAATCAACTGTCTCTTTGGCCCCAGCATATAGTGGTTGGAATTTTCCCCCTTCACGTGCAACCGCATTTGAGGTTTGTCACGTGTGGCCATTTTTTTAGTCTTATCATCGTGCAACCTTTTTGTTGATTTGTCATCGTGGAGTGTGAATTGAGAATTTTTTAAAATGTGAGGTAGAATATGCCCCGCTCTAATATCATGTAGAAACTTTATGTCTATCTCAAAGCCAATTGTCGGCAATGGCCGAGACAAATTAAAGATTGTGATCCCACAACGGGTACCAACTCCAGAACCCGTCCTTATGGATTGCACAGAACCTTTTTCCAAATCTATCTGTTCATTTCCAATTCTTAGGTGCCATACGAGATTATTCTTAGCAGTGAATAATCTCTCGCCAAGCCTGACACTTGGTTAACCACCGGGTATTTCGACACAGTGAACAATAACATAGGATTAGGAACTAGTTTCATTTGTTGAGAGTGGAGAACTTTCCCAATTAATATCAATGTCAAAAATACATTTCCGATTTCCCAAATCCAGACTTGTAGGGTACACTTATGGTGGTACCGGGACTTAGTTTTTTTTTTTTGAAGGAAAAAAAAAAAACAAAAAAAACTAAGTCCCGGTACTTAGTTGCGAAACAGGAAAATGCAATTATGATGGTACCAAGATGCACACCAGAAACTTGCCATGGAAATAGAAAAAAGAAAAGAAAAAAAACTCATAACAACAAGAAGATTGATGAGTTTACACGGCTGCAGTGATGTACTCAATTGCCTGTTTGCATATATGCCGGCAATTGTTGCCTCAAGTCCATAAACCTGCAACAAAATGTAGAAATGAGATAACTCGATATATTCTTTATTCCTCATACAAGAAGTTGACAACATTTCTACATCAGATGTTTACATCGCGGAAACTAACTAGGAAACATGTTGCAAAAGTAAAATGGGAAATGGGAAACGCTAGGTGATACAAGGTCAAATAGGATATCCATCGCAAAAGATCGCTCATATGACATTGAAAACGACAGTATGTGCTATAGCGTTTTCACGTTCAATTAAATATTAATGGTATATCCTTTTTCAAAAAAGCTTATTAAAAATGTTATTTATTCTAGGGAAAACTAGCAAAAATGATGAGAAGTGAATCTCTCGAGAGTTTGAACATGTTTCAAGAGTTTTGACAAGTTTCTTTAGGATTTGTAATAGTTTTGGAAACCTCTCAAAATGGTATAAAAAGCACTGGGAAATGTCATGAATTAAGACATAGCTTGTTCTACTTTTCTTTGAACAACAAATAAAAGGAATTTATAAATCTTTGAAACAATGATTATAAAAATTAAACGGATCACGAGCACAATGGCATCACAAAAAGAAAGTATCCCAAACAAAGTTGTCACCCTAACTCCTCGACAACCATATGCCACCCTTGACCCCAACAAAAATGGTACGCGGTTGCCAAAAATCAACCAAAAAGAGAAAGAAAACAAATACCAAACAGGCCTGCTAGAAACAAAGCACCAGTACCACCAATTTCCAATGTAGAACAGAAAA
This sequence comes from Rhododendron simsii, assembly GCA_014282245.1. Classification (NCBI taxonomy): domain Eukaryota; kingdom Viridiplantae; phylum Streptophyta; class Magnoliopsida; order Ericales; family Ericaceae; genus Rhododendron; species Rhododendron simsii. Next base: position 5,197,813 of record CM024964.1, read on the forward strand.
TACCATACCAGCTATGGATCATTTGCAGAAACCAGAAAACACCAGCAGCAATAGAAAACAGGAAAAAACAGCAGCAGCAACAGTGCTAGAAAACCCCGGGGAAAAAAGAAAAAAAAAAAAAAAAAGGCACCACGCAGCATCAACACCAACAGTCGCAGTAGCGAAAAAACAACTTTAGCAACAACATCAGCAGTAAAAATATTGGCTTTTTTACCTTTTTGGTCCCCAAAGTATTAGCGAGCTGCCAATTTCGTCTCCAAAGTAAACATTTAACTAATTTCGTCCCCAGTGTTTAAAATGTGTGTCTAAATGGTCCCTAACCCTAACACCGTTTAGTGTTTTCCGTCAAAAAGGAGGGCATTATTGGTATTTCACGTTGGCCCGTAGCATGTCTAACATTTTCTCCTCAAATCTCAATCTTCTCCTCCCTCCACAAGAACACACAGACACACAGAAACTCAATCAAATCTTCTAAGGCTACAACTAATTACCAAACCCTAACAACGAAAACCACCACACGACCACCCACAAACCCCTCTCCGTAACCCTCTCAATATCGCCGCCGCAATCTCTAACCTCCCTCAACGAACTCAAAAACCTCACTTCCCTTCCCCAAACCCAGGTTTCGAAGATAAACGATGCTTGATCAGAGTCGGCGCTGGGACTGCAATAGTCTGTTTAGTGATGCGGCAGGCCAGCTCGGGGACTCGGTGAGGGCGGTGGAGGTGGGTCCGGGGGAGATGGTTTTGGGACTTGAACGCTGGATTAGTGCGGCGATGAAGTGTGAAGAGATGTGTTTGGATGGGCTGGAGGAGGTGGGGTCGACGGGCATGGGTGAGGAGAGGGAGAGAGTGCAGAGGTCCAAAGATTATTTGAGCAACAACCTAGCGACTTTCAAAAATATACAGACCCTGCTTCACAAGTGCCATCTCAATTTGCACTGATACAAGTTTTGACATAAGCACTGTTATTTGTATATGAAGTTTTTGTTTCTTGTTCTGCATGGTCTGTGTTGTGGTTCTTGGTTAAAGTCCCTTATAAAATTCATGATGTTACCGTAATGGGAAATTAGAAATACAAGTGATGTACTTTGGTGGGAGGAAGTCGGAGAGGGTGAGGATTAAGGTTTGGGGTTTGAAGAAGATGAATATATGTGAAATATCAAGAAAGCCCCCCATATGGACGGAAAGATTTAACGGCATTAGGGTGAGGGACCATTTAAACACACAATTTAAACGTTGGGGACGAAATTGGTTAAATGTTTACATTGGGAACGAAATTGGCAGTTCGCTGATACTTTGGGGACCAAAAAGGTAAAAAAGCCGTAAAAATATCAACAGCATCACCCAGAACCATCTTTTTGCAACCGAAACACCAGCAATACAAGCTCATACACCATCTGAACTCTTTAGCTGCAACCTTCAGGACCCCCTGATATAATTCCCCCTTCTAAAGAACCTCTCACCCCCAAGAATTCGAAATACACAGCACAAGTAATAACTATGAACAAGCAACACCAACTCCATAGCATAGCGTCTCTACAAGAACATTGAGTTCATGACTGAGTACCATAGGAATATGCGCAACCACAAAGGTATAGTTACATGCGGATATACGTTCACAAAATGAGGTATGAAAAATTCAAAACATAGCATTTCCTAAAACACTGGTAAACCATCTCATTGCTACTAATAGTTAATTGTGTATGGTGCCCCACCTTTATGCGCAACAGGTAAAAGTGTCTTTGGAGATATTATGAGCTAACGCAACCGAGCTACAAAGACTTGAGAAGGGCTAATTGATAATTTATCGATTGGTTTTGTAACAACCCCGATTTTTAACGAATAAAAATCTCGTTGTTATTGCGTGAATTTTCTTAAATTCTTGAAATTTGTCAAAATTTCGTTTTTGGCCCTTGAAAATTTTTTCTTGACGCTTTAGTCCGCTTAATAAGCCTAACTAGTTTTTGACCATCTAGTTGGAGAAACCGAGCTAGCAAGCTACCTAGTTACTTTTACCTAACAGTAAAAGGACCGTTTTGCCCCCCTTAGACACTTTGAACCTTTTGAACCCTAGACTAAAGTATTGAATATTCTTTTTCTTTTAATTATTTTGGTTTTAATCTTTGTCCATTGGACAATAAATGTTAGGGAACCTATTATCCATTGGATAATAGAACCCCAATTGTTTTTATTAAATGAATGCTTGGTCAAAGTACTAAGAATATTAGGAAAAATACTTTTTAATTACTTTAAAGTACTTTTTGAATTATTTTAGTAAATAAAAGTAACCTAATAACTATTATCCATTGGATAATAGAAGTTAGGGGAATTATTACCCAATGGGTAAAAGGCTTAGTCTTTCAAAGGACAATGGGATTTGTTAATCTAATCTTTTCTTTTAAGCCCATGTGACAAAGTACCCCTATTTTATTTGTTTGCTTCCATTTTATGTACATATGTATATATATATTGTACTTTTGAAAGCTAGAGAGGGAGAGAGAGGAGAGAGAGCCGTGGGAGAGAGAGGGAGAGAGGGGGGGGCCGGTTGGGAGAGAGATGTGGAGGGAGATTTGACTAGTACTTGATCCTTGATCTTGTTGTACTTGAAATCCTTGGTGTACCTTCCTTCCTAGCTAAGGAACTAACCCTCCATTAACCTCCATTGTCCTTCTATTATTGTTTAAACAAGAATCTTGTACCAATTATTCTCCTTGCCCACCAAGTCTCCCAAGAAGGACAAGCTAGCCATGCAAGCCTAGGGATTTGCCTTGATCTTTCTAGGATTCTTGCCATGTGTCAAAAATTGAGGAAAGAAGAGAGAAAGGGGGGCCGGTCTTAGAGAGGGAGAGGGAGCTCAAGGTTTGCCTATAAATAGAGCCATTCTCTTGCCATTTGAACTCACCCCTCAAGCATTTGCTCTTCCTTCTCTCTAGAAAATCATTTCCAGTTTCTGGGCAGTCTACTGTCCCGTCGGAAATCCCCCGTTTTCTCCTTCTTAGAGTAGTTTTTAGAACCAACTTCCTTCTGGAAAGTTGTAGAGAATTTCGAGAGCTTCAAGTTAGGCTCAAGAATCACCCCAATCGGTCAAGAAATGACCAAGATATCGTCATCCGAAGTTCAGTAAAAATCTGGGATTTTTATTTCCAGACAGCTTACTGTCACTTCTTTTATCCCAATTTTTTTCCTACTTCAATTAGTTTCTAGGACCAACTTTCTTCACGAAAGTTGTAGAGAATTTCTTGAGCTTCGATTTGGACCCAAGAACGACGCTATTCGGCCAAGGATTGACCGAGCTATTGCCGTCCGAAGTTCGGTCCAGATTCGGGAGAAATTCCACCTAGCTTATTCGGCCCCGACTAGTTTCGGATTAAGGTAGTGATCCTTACCTATTCTCAAGTAGTTATCCTTACCTATTTTTCAAGTATAAAGTAATTTTAACATTTCAACTCTATGTATTGTATAAGTTGTATGACGTTTTGGAAGTAACTTTGATTGTTCTACTAAAGTAAGATAAGGTTATCTTTTGAAATTGAAAATGCATGTTTTACTTACAAGATGTTCAAGCATGCTATGTACCTAGAGTTGGAAGGTCTTGTTGTGTTAATTTCAAGGCTTGATTGAATGCATGTTTGTATGTAAAGTCCCACACGCGGAGTCTTATATGAGAACGTGACACGAAAACCGAGGAAGTTAGAAACATGGCACCTAGGGTGTGTTTAACAAGAGAAATGTGTTTTGAAACCGTGATGTGGCCGGACTTGGTAGCCCATTGCGTGGGTTGTGAAAACCACAAAGTGGCCGGACTTGGTAGCCCTTTGTGAAGATTGCCAATAAGGCCGAACATTAGAGCATCTCCAATGCATCTTCCATTTCTCTATTTCTCCATTTGAGAGGATCATTTTTGGAGGAAATACCAATCCAACCCATCCTCTATTTTCTCCTCCATTTGAGAGTATCAAGTTTGGTACTCCAAATATGGAGGATAGACAAAAAAATAGAGGATCTCCTCCATTTCACTATTCACCCTCACCAAATCCCATTTTGTTCATCAAATTAGTTTTGATACACGAATCCTTTATAAAATTGGTACCAATCAAAAGATATGTACAATATCTTCAAAATAAGACCCATATTGAGTATTTTTTTAATGAAGTTAGAAAAATAAAAATTTGAGTTTTGGAGGGAAAGTGGGGAAGTTTGAGATTTGGGATGAGTTTTTAAAGAAATAAAAGTAGAAATAGAGTATTGGGTTGGAGTTAGATTTCCTACAAAATCACTTTTGCAATAAAATATGTTATTTTGATACTCTCAAATGAAGAAATGAAGGCAAAAATGAAGTATTGGATTGGAGATGCTCTTATAGCGTCAATCTCAGATTCTAATTAAGACTGGCTCAACTATTTTGCATTATTTCTAGCATCATTTCTATGGGATCAGTGATAAGCACCCGGAAACGTAATGAGAGGGTGCGCTAGTGTCTAGGTTTAGTTTAATTTACTCATTAATTAGTTGTTTTTAACTTAGTTGTCTCGTAGAGTGTGTTTGTTTTGTTTTGTAGGTAAATCGCCTAATAAAAGCTTTTAAAGGCCAAGGCGCAGCTCAGGCAGAGCTCAGGCAAAAGTTACCCGACGTCAAGGTTGAGCTGAGCCAAAGCGAGAAGTTCAGCCCGGGCAGAAGAAGCCATGGCCAAGGCAGAAGAGCAAAGACAAGGCCACAGCTCGAGCAGAAACTTTCCAGCCAAGGCAGAAGCAGATCGAAAGCCAAAGCCAAGGCGTGGCCAAGCTGTGGCCCGGGCAGAATCAAGCGTAGCCAAGCTATGGCCAAGGAGTGGCCAAGCCGTGGCCAAGGGCTGAACAACTTTCAAAGCTTCAGAACTGATAAGACGGGGCGATCGATTGAAGCTCAAAGATCCAATCGGTACCGAGAGTTTAGCCCCGGCCCGTACTTAACCCCTTCGCGATCGATTGGAGCCTATTTGTTCAATCGGTACCGACGGCCTATCTTAGTAATGTAAGGCCTGGCTATCGGTACCGAGGCCATTATTGAAGCATCTTCGAAGCATCTTTAGGGTATATTCCGAGCGGGGAATAAAAAGGCGTGATGTAATGATAATGACAGAACGTTTTTGCACATTTTTTCTAGATCTAGCTTAGATTCAATTTGCTTTTTGGGTATTGTTCTTACTTGTTCTTCATTTCCAGCTCTTGAATACTTTAATTTCTGCCTTATTTAGTTAGTTTTTGACATAGTCGCTTTAATTAAAGTTGTTTCTTAGTTCCCGATCTATCTTTTAAGCTAGTTTTCTTCTAGTCTTGCATTTCAATTATGTTTAGTAGATTTCTGCTTGCTCTTATCTCTCTAGATATGTGTGAGTAGTTTCAAGGGTTAGGTCATGGGATGATTAGCATCCCATGGCTTGGGGAAAAATTGGATTTTTTCACCAATAAAGCTTCAATTTTTAGATTTGAAAATCAAAGTGGGGTTCGGATTCGTTTGGTATATCGTCGAGGTGTTAACCTCTTTGATCATGTGTAGGTGAGAGCCTCGCCTACTCACCACACATGATGCTTGGAGCTCTGACGCTCGAGGTGGTTATCGAATGAATTCTAGAGCTAGCTTAATAATCGAATCTCTTTTTCCCGGTTTAGATACCTACAATTGTGTATTTTAAATCGCGTAAATTGGTGAAAAGTGCAATTCAACCCGAGTCATGAATGCTAGGATTCCTAGACCTACCCCTATATTTTCCTAGTTAATTAATTCTTAATTTAGCCATTTTAATTCTACCGTTCAAAGTAAAACCAAGTTGACTGGCTAAAAGTCGAAAACCCTACTTGCATCTAACAATCCGAGGCGAGCCATGAACTAATTCCCTTGGGTACAATCCCGGACTTCTCCGGTTTATTATGCTTCAACCGACTGATTAGCCCTACGCTTGGGGCAATTCTTCTATACACGGAAGATAGCGAAGCAATCAGACACTGATGTCCTAGATCAAAAGCCTTACCTTTACGAATATTGATTTCAATCACGAAGCGCACGCTCAGATCCCAAGCTTATCAATTTACGGACAATTTGCAGTCAACCAACAAGCAAACATTCTCAAAACAATTTTAGTAGAGACAAAGTATTCATGGCTAAAGCAAATGAATGTTGAGAAAACCGTCGACAAAATGTCTCTGTGTGAATAAGACCTTTGAGAACCCAAGTCTTACCATGAATTTGGACAGACTTAGCATATTGCACTGTCTCAGAGACTTGGGAAACAAAAACACCTTGAAACGGTTCAAAAAGATAAAAGATAAAGGAGTCTCATTGGTTTTTTTTTTTTTATTTTAATCGGCCTCATAGCTAATTGGTTAATTTTCTACTCCTGGAAATTATATAAGCAAAGAAGTACTAATGCACTTTAATTTGGTTCTTAGGATGCGACTTAGGCTGGACCTTGATCATTTTCAGTTAGTACATTGAGTGCTCAGCAAACAGGGGAACAGGTTACTAAAACCATTTCAAACATATGATTTAAATACATAAGGAGCTGAATAGTTTAGAACTAGATTATTCAACAGCCTCTCAGAACCACTGCCATTTCATTGTTGCGAAGGTCTCCGTAATCCCAACAGTTGGATGTGCAAGACTGAGAAAACAAAACCATTTATTGACTAATAAGTGCCAAAATATTTATACCTGATGATTATTTTAGTTACCTGATGATTATTTTGTTCTTTTGTGTATATGTTGCTCGAGCTCATTGTCCATGATTTTGGATAAAAACATAAGTTAAAAGAAGATTTGGGGTTAAAGTGCAAAGGGCTTGAGAGTTGTACATTAATTTATCACCTCGAAAGTCCAAGGGGCGTTTATGTTATTAGTGCATTAAAGCCCTATATACTTCTACATAAGTCAGTGAACGACCGACTTCGGAGGCAGCTTTTGGACAGGAAAAAGGCCGTGGAATTGGTTCCGGACGGGGAACAGTTGAAGCAAGACGGAGGCAGAGAAGTCTTTCGAATATGAAGACTTTGATTCTCTCCAACCCATGAGCAATTAATCATCTTTCTTAGAGGGTAGATGAAACCCTAACCAAGTACCTCCATATGTTTTTATGTTAATTTTGGATTTCGATTACCGAAACGATGGCTGTATAATGTTGAGACTTGTTTTTATTATTTGAACTTGTTTTTCCAATCTAGTTATGCAACGATATTCTTTGTGCATGCAATTGAGGGTTAGGATAATCTATGCCTAGGGAAGACGTGTCGCCCCTAAATTAATTAGTTATAAAATCGAAGATGATTTGTGCCAACCAAAGATAGGTTATGCCCGGTTTTCAATTACGTGCTATTTTCTCGGCGATATCGTTAGGGTTTATAGCTTCGGCCGAATCATTGTCGCTCGGTAATTGGTTTCCTAAAATTAATGTAATTGCTTGTTATGAAGTTATATATGGTAGATTTGAAACCCTAAGACCTTTTTTCATATGTGAATTTAACATCTCTCTTGCTTGCTTTCTACCCAAACTCCAATCATACTTTCTTGAGTCGAATTTAAGAATTGATTTTAAAAATAAATAACTTAGGCTTTGTTCGGTTGCCATTTCCGTTTAGTTTTAGTTTTGAAAACCAATCATTACCCTACTTCTTTCCCCAATCATTACCCTATTTTTTCAATTATTACTTTCTCATCTCTCTCTATCTCTCTCCAATCATTACCCCTATTTTCAATCATTACTTTATTTCTCTCTCCACCCACTACCAAAACTAAACTAAACTAAACTCCCAACCAAACACAACCTTAGCCTCTTAATCTCCGTGGTACGATAACTTGGCTTAAACTCCTATTCTATTTGAATTGAGGTTTTCACTCAATTTTAATAATTTATTTTTGGTGTGAAAAACGACCTACCATGAACATTGAAAGAGTACGTAGTCTAAGAAACATAAACAAAAGAAAATGCATAAAAGTGAGAGATTACATGATTAGCAGGCGACTATCATCCCTTGTCCGCATGGAGTGGGTGCACTTCAGCTCACAAGTCTCGATACCATGAATCTGCAAGCCCAAAATTTACACCAAAGAATTAGGTTACCGAACTTTTGCCACAGATTATCTCACACACGCACATGGACAACAGAAACATGTAATATTCCGAGAGAGAGAGAGAGAGAGAGAGAGGGAGGGAGGGAGGGAGGGAGGGAGGGAGGGAGGGGGAGGGAGAGAGGGAGGGAGGGAGAAGAAGAAGAAGAAATCAATGAAACATGCAACTGAAGAATAAGTTACCTATGACAATGGATGGAATATGAGTAATCTTGTGCCAATCATCGCCTCCCTCTTTGCATCTTTCAGATAGATCAGGACAATCAGCTATTCTCAAACGTTCAAGAGATGAAAGGTTACCGAACCAATCCGGCAGAGATTTCAACCCGTAGAAAAACCGAAGTTCCAAACTTGTCAAGGCAGGAAGGTGCTCAAGTTGATCAGGCAGAAACTCGAAACAATCTTCCGATCCATCATCAAATAAGGACAGAATCTCCAGGGAGGGGAAATGGCACCACGGCGTTGCGGCACTTTCCGCGGGCCAAGGGAAATATGTTGACTCCTCTCTGCATCTACCTATATGCAAACTTTGAAGGCTGGTGGTGCAAACCTGCCCCTCCTCCCAATAAGTCCGCAATATCGAACAATCTACAGCTTCCAGATTCTTGATGGATGTGAGGCTGCGTAATGCATCTGAATTAGGCGTAGTTAACTTCGGACAGCCATTCAGGAGTATATCTTCAAGAGTTGGTTGTAGCAGCTCCTTCGGCAAACTTAAAAGCTCAGGGCAATGTCGAATATAAAGATGTTGAAGGGATGTCCATCCGTTGAATGCTGCTTCAATTTTGTAGATTCAAACCATCAGGTTATAACAATGATATATTTCTAGTATATTACGTAATGCCAGGTTTTGAAGCTGGTCTGGCAAATAATCCAGCCTAATGAGCCCATCCATTTCCACCATTGTCATATATCCTATGTTTTGTTTAGAACATGGAGAAATGAAGGGGAATAGAAGGGAAACAAATAGAGTATCAAGCACGGTGAAATTTTCCCTATATTTTTCTCACAATTTTCTTCGTAATTTTTTTCTCTTCCCTCTTTTTTCACAATTAGATTCAAACAGATCATTAAGAATTCACTGTTTTTTTAGCAAATCTTTCATTAAAATACAATATCCACATCCATCTCTACAAAGAACAATTTCGTTCACCCTTGTCTTGGGTAAGGGTAACTTTACCTGCATTCTATGTGCTATATTGAAGGTCCTGATTTGATAATCGAAACTACTCAATCTAACATAATTGATTTGTTAGGTGATCAAGAAAAACATCAGTTCAATTGAGGATCCGTAAGTACTTGATGAAAAAATAAAGTTCTTGGGAGTATAGATGGATAGAGCAAAACTAGATTTTTTTTATTGGTGGCTGATAATGCCACGAGAAGTAATAATGAGTATTGTTGGTGCCACAAAACTTTGGGTTATGAGACAATTTTACCCTCATATTAATCTTTTCTCAATTTCCTCACTCTTTGACGCACTCTCTCAAAAAAAAAGCATTTGTTCATCTCTCCAACCCAGATTCATTTCTCCCTCTACCCAGATACCTTTTTTCTCTTTTCCATTTGCGTCCCCATTAAAAGTTGAAAGCAAACAAAATTGGTAGGGAAAATTGTTTGGGTTTGTCAAGATAAGATCAGAGAGGAGACTGTGTTTCTTTGCATGCAAGAACGCGAACAAGAAGAGAACCAGGAAGGAAGAAGTTTGATGGGAAGACGCATTGATGGGGTTTCTTTGCCACCGCCCAGGATGGTTATAGGCGGGTGGTTGAAGTTAGAGAAGAAAGAATCTGGGGAGAGGAGAGATAATCAATAACAAAAAGGGAAAGGGATGTAGCTTTGAGGACAAATATGTAACTTTATTATATATAAAAGCCAATAAAGTTTCGTGGCACGAACTATTTCTTCTCGTGGCATTATCAACCCCTTGTTTTAATCAAGTACGTACCGAAATTAAACTGAAGTTTTGCATAAGAAATTTAATTATACAAAACGAGCGACTTTAATTACAGAAAACAAAACAAGCAACAATCCATGTTTTAAAATGTTTGTAAATTTACCCTCACTTATAAAGGTGAGGAAGAAACATAATTGCTCTCACATATATGAGCCGAGACGCGCTATACCTCATTTCTTGGAAAATAATGGTAAATACAATGCAATGTAATAAGTAACTGCTCAATGCAAAATTATTGACCTGGGATGGTTATCAACTTGGGGCATGTTGTGATGTATAACTCTTCAAGACGGGGAAAGAACTCCACCATATTCATGGCAAAAGCGGGCAACGATGATACGTCTGACCATTCTTCTAGCTGAGGCATATCAAAAAGATGGAATTCCCTCAATGCTGGAAATACTCTTGTTGTCGTTGCCCCACTACTACTGCAACTATCAAGAATGCCTTCATCTGGTCCATAAAATTCGGCACCAATACGCTTCAAGTTACGCAAATAACACATTTTGACTGTTGCAAGATGCGGAAGGTGTCCGAGTGCAGGGACTTTCTCACATAACCTGCAGTCATTTAATTCAATCTTCACCAAATATTGAAGCGAGTGGGCATCTTTACTCATCCATGATGGCAATCTTCTTCCTCCAAACTTCATTAGTTTTAATCCCTTAACATTCCGGTGAGGTTTGAGTCCCTCCAACACATCCTCATGGTTATCATTGGAGTTTCTAAGGTCTCCATCCCAATACAATGTCAACTCTTGAAGTTTATATTTTTCTGACATTTTAGCCTTCTCTGCTTCGTCCTTGTCTTTCACGTATTGTAGATCCCAAACCTCTAAACTACCTTTTAGCTTGCTTAAGTTACCCAATTCTTCGATTTTGTGGCCACTCTTCTTGCCCACAACAAAGAATGGTAATGTTTGCAAAGATGTCAACTCCCCAATCTTCATTGGCATCAATTTTCTAGTTTCATAATCATTTTCAAGATACAAATGTCTCAAGCTAACCAAGTTGTGGATATTTTTTGGAAACTCTTCTATAGACCTTGGTAGATTCAGTGTTTCCAAATTGTAGAGCTTGGTGATAAAATTTGGGACTTTCCTAATAGAAGATCTAGAGATGTCAAGAAACCTTAAATGTATGAACTTGCATATTGAACTCGGAAACTTGGAGCCAGTTAACCGTAGGGCACGAATACATTGAATTTTTTTGGTGTTCTCAGGAAGATCTCCCGTTAAAAACAGTGTCCTCAATTTTCCAAAATTTTCTTCTAAAATATCTAACCGTATTTCTTCCCCAAGAAACAACGACAAATGTTCAACATCGGGATTATTCTTCACCTCACTAGCTTCCAAAGTCAAACAATTACCCTGTGAGACATAAAGTGCAAGATCATGTACAAGATCATGCATCTTGCAACTCGTGATATTGTTGTACTCATCATATTTCTCTTCCTGGAATAATGAATTGCGCAATAAAATATTAAAGTACTCATTGCCTAATTCTTCCATTTCCACCTTACCTCGTGAAGAAGGTTGGAGATATCCTAGACCCATCCAAAGTTGAATCAACTCATCCTTTCTAATGACGTTGTCCTTTGGAAAAATAGAACATAATGCAAAAGATCGTTTCAAAGATGGTGATGGCAAATGGTCAAAACTAAGCCTCAATATTGGTAGAATTCCATTTTCATTTTCGAGTGAACTCCATATTTCACTCTTCTCAATGGACTCCCATTCTTGTTCATCTTGCTTCGAGTACAGTAAACCTCCTAATGACTTTATTGCTAATGGCACACCCTTACACTTTTCTACCATTCTTTGACCAATATCTATTAAAGTTTGAGTTTCGGTTGGTCCTCTATTGGAAAATGCTATTTTCTTAAACATTGTCCAACAATCAGCTTTCGATAGTGGTGTCAGCCGATGGGTGCATGACGGGAATGTTCGCATTGCTTCTACGACTTCCATACTACGGGTAGTAACTAAAATTTTGCTCTCCTTAGAGCCACCTATTTCTACCAAAGAATTTCTGAGGTTTTCCCATAAATTTGGCTTCGTGTTCCACACGTCATCTAATACAAGCAAGTATTTTTTCCCATTTAGTTTTTGTCTAAGCATTCTCATTATCGCTTCAATGTTGGGTGTCTCACACTTATCTCCGGGAAGAGATTGCACCATCTCATTCAATAGCCTTCCTACCTTGAAATCATCAGACACACAAATCCAAACTCTCTCCTCACTGAAATTCTTCAAGACTTTTTGTTCTTTGTAAACTATCTGAGCAAGAGTTGTCTTTCCTAGCCCAGCCATTCCTACAAAGGCAATGACAGGTAACTCACCTTCCACATTAGAGTCAAGTAACATATCAACCACTACCTTAACATCACCATCCCTCCCCACAACTTGGGTATCGCCTATAAAGGGTAAAGTCGTCCTGAATTCCCTAGATTCAACAATAGCATCATTGAGTTGCTCAGCTGGTTTAAGACCGACATCATTTGCTGCTTTACAAATTCTGTCTAACAGTTCATTGATGCCATTGACCTTATTAGCCATCTTGAAACGAAACGACAATAGATCAGAGAGGGTGAACATATTACGCACCTTGTTCCTCTTCCGGTTATGTGCCTCTATCTTTCTTCGAAGACCTTCATAGGCCAATTCATCCAGCACATTCTCAGCATGGCATATTGCATCCTTGAGTTTCTTTAGCCAAGTCATCATAGTATGTGACGTTATTTTCCGGTTCTCAACATCAAGTAACAAAGCCTGAATGATTTCTAACCTTTCGCAGAGTTTTTCGAGGTCTTTCTTGAAACCCCATGCCAGGTTAATCTGATTATTAATCTGATTGGTTGCTAGGGAAAGCAACTCTTTCAGGATTCCCTTGGCTGTAAGGAGGAGCAAAGCCTCGGCCATGTGTTTCTTATGAATTGGGACTTGATGAACAATTAGCAAGATAAGAGTACAAGAGCCAAGAGAAGGGGTGTTGTGATTACCACAGATCGAGGACAACTACTCCTATCATATAGCCGCGGATTTGAACTCTAGATTATATTCTGGTTGATGTCTTGGTCATTGCCGGCTATTAATTTATATATGAGGTCGATTGCTTTCGTGCAATGTGCAAGCTTATGTATGAGGTCACTGCAAACTTATTCGTGCAATGTGCAAGAGGTCACTGCAATCAACATTTAACAAATAAGCTTGCTTCGTTTTCAAAATAAACACAAAACTTATATGTGAGGTCACTGCAAGCTTATTCGTGCAATGTGCAAGAGGTCACTTGGACCAACTTGTCCAGTTTTCTTGGACTAAAAGCAAATTTTTTTTTTTTTGGTCATATTCGCTTCTCTTATATGACCTTGCGCAACGATAAAGTTGCTCCATTGTGACCTAGAGATCACGGGTTCGAGTTGGGGAAACGGCCTCTCTGCTTGCAGGGGTAAGGCTGCGTACATCAACTCTTCTCCAGACCCCGCAATGGTGAGAGCCTCGTGTACTAAATTTGCCCTTTTAAAGGAAAAAATACAAATTGAAACCAGGGGGAGAAAAGAAAGCATATGTTTTGAGCAACCACACCTTATTAGCTGCTAAACCCTATTTTGTCTGATCACATTCAGGAACTTCAATCCACTGAGGTTGTCCTTCCACACACCGAATTCTTTAGTTTAGACAATGTACCTAGAGAAGCTCGAGCACACTAAGAAGTGAGACAGAGGCCCAATTAATTGGGCCAATTTCTAAACTGTATACATCACTGCCTTGTACGTTTGGGGACTCAAAATTCTTGGACACGGTCTTTAATGAATTTTTTCTCTCTATTTTTCTCCAGGTACCAAATAGTGAGCCTAAGCCTATCTCAGACGTCTATCTCAGCAATTAATGGTTCGGATTTGGAAGAATATTTCCATGGAAGAGATTATTTTAAATCCGAACTGTTGAAAATATTTTTGGACGGCTGTGATGACTCACTACAACCGTAGTGACTTTGATTACTACATGATCCTGGATCTTTACATGTAGATACTAAAATATTGAACACGTTAATGGAACACAATACACTCCTTTTTTCAGGGAAAAAATTACTAAGTCATACAAAATTCCACCATAGCCACTAAACTTCATCTCCCACTTGTTCTTTTGATTTTCCCACCTTAGAGTGAAATGAGAAGCTCTCAACCGTCCCCTTGTATTTTCCCTCACGTTTAACTTTCCAAAAAATCGATTACAGATATTTAAAAAATAATAATGATAATTTCATACCCATGTGTAGAACACCAAGACAGATATATATAAACAAAGACCTCCGGATCAATTGATAATTGCATTAAAAAATCAAGGTGGCCGGCAGCAGTAACTATATATATTCTAGTGGTAACATGTTGCAGATAAGGACGAAACACCAACACGAGAAGAAAAGATTTAGTTTCAGTGATAAGCAGCTCCAGTTCCACTTCCATTTCCACCAGTAGATCAGCAGATAAACCAGCACAAAACCAGCACCAAGAGCAGGAAAAAAAAAAGTGCTAAAACCAAACAGAAATAGCAGCCACAGAACCAGTACTAAATATTGATTTCAATCAAAAGCTTCACTTCGACCTACACAAATATTGATTTCAATCAAGAAGTGCTCAAATCACAAGCTTATCTATTTCTGGACAATTTGCAGCTAACCAGCAGGCAAACATTCTCAAACAATTTGAACAGAGACAAAGAATTCATGTCTAAAGAAAATAAATATTTAGCAAAGTGTGAGGAAAACTATTTATGCACGAGAAAGGCCTTTGAAATCCAAGTCCTACCGTGAATTTGTTAGATAGACTTGGCATATTGCGCTGTCTCAAAGACTGGACCTTGAGGATTTTCACTTTGTACACTGAGTGCTCGGTGAATAGAAGAACAGGTTACTTAAACCATTTCAATCACAGGATTTAAGTATATGTGGAGCTAAATAGATAAGGACGATTTTCTTCAACAGAGTCCACTGTCACAAGCCCTGTTGTTTCATTTTCGCGGAGGTCTCAAAAATCACAACGGCTGGATGTATATGACCAAGAGAACAGACCCACTAAAACTGCCATTGAAAGAGTACCTAGTCTAAGAAACACAAACAAAAGATAATCAAAAAAGTGAGAAATTACATGATTGGCAGGGTACTTTCATGCTTTATCTGCATGGAGAGGGTACACTTCAGCTCAGTAAAATCGATCCCACAAATCTGAAAGCCCAATAATCACAAAGGTCAGATAACAATTTCATTGATTATTTCACACACGCACATGGAGAAGAGAAACATAGACACCTGTTTGAGTAATCCAAGAGAGAGAGTGAGAGAGAGGCAAAGAGAAGAACTTGAAGAATAAGTTACCTATTTGAATAGATGGAATATGAGCAATCTTGTGCCAATCTTCGCCTCCCTCTTCGCATCTTTCCTCAAGAAGGGGACACTTATGTATTTCCAAGGATTGAAGTGATGAAAGTTTACCCAGCCACTCCGGCAGAGATTCCAATCCACTGAAATGGTGAAGTTTTAAACTTGTCAAGGCAGAGAGGTGCTCAAGTTAATTGATCAAGCAGAAACCTGACAGTGAATTCACCCATATGCAATGATTGAAATGGCACCATGGTGATGATGCAGCACTTGGGGAGGGCCAGGGGAAATATCTTAACTTGTCAGTGAATTCACCGATATGCAATGATTGAAGGTTGGTGGTGCAAATCAGCCCCTTCTCCTAATAACTCCATAATATTGGACATTCTTCAACTGTCAGGTTCTCGAGGGATGTGAGGATGCGTAATGCTTCTGGAATGGGCGTTTTAACTTTGGACACCACTTTAGGCGTATATCTACAAGGGTTGGTTGTAGCAGCTCCTCAGACAAACTTGAAAACTCAGGGCAACATTCAATTTCAAGATGTTGAAGGGACGTCAAGCCATTGAATGCTGCTTCAATTTCGTTAATTGGACTCATCAGGTTATAGCAATGAGATATTTCTAACTTCTCAAGTAACGCTAGGCTTTGAAGCTGGTTTGGGAAATTATTCAGCTCATCCATTTCCCCTCTTGGCTGTTGTCATATCTCTTATGCTTTGTTTGGATCATGGAGAAAGTTTGGATCATAGAGAAAGGAAGGGAAAAGAAGGGAAAGTTTCAAAATTCTCTTCCCTCGTGTGGATTCAGAAGAAAGTGGAGAGAAAATGGCAAAATAGTGTATCAAGTAGAGTGTAATTTTTCCTTAATTTTCCTCATACTTTTTTTCTTAATTATTTTTTATTCCCTTCCCGCTTTTTCCTCAAGTTCCAAACAGAGCATTAGGGACTCACTACTTTTTTTAGTCAAATCTTCCATTAAAGTACAATATTTTCTCAATCCACATCTACCTCTACGGAAAGCGATTTTGTTTACCTTTGCCTTCAGCAAGGGTAACTTTACCTGCATTCAGTGGTGATATTATATTTGTAATAGCAACAACCTGCGTGACTAAGGCAAGTGGCATTAGATGAGAAACTGTTTTTTTCTGGTAACTGAGTAGATGAGAAACTTGCTCCTTCCTCTCCTTCTTAGAGATTTTTTTTTTCTTATCTTTATTAATTTTTGAAGTCATAATAAGAAACTAGGATCAAGACTCAATCATCAAGTTATATCATAAGCATATTTGTACCTAGGAGCCAAAAGATCGGCTTTTAATTATCATATGGCTAATGGGTTTTTGAAATTATGACGAAGTACACTACCGTGCAACATATCTTGTACGTTAGGGCACACCATTGCACGAGACTCCCAGATTGCTAGGTACGGGTGGTTAATATGATTCACTTTTAGCACTGCCCGTGGAGAGGCCGTTTCCATGCACTGTGAGATTACTTAAATGTATAAAAAGCACAGGGAAATGTCATGAATAAAGACATAGCTTGCTCTACTTTTCTATGAACAGCAAATAAAAGGAATTTATCAATCTTTGAAACAATGATCACAAAAAGTAAACGGATCAAGAGCACAACGGCATCACAAGAGGAAAGCATCCCAAACAAAGTTGTTAGCCTACCATATGCCACCCTTGACCCCAACAATAACGGTACGTGGTTGCCAGAAACCAACCAAAAAGAGAACTATAACAAGGACCAAAACATACAGAATACACAAGAAAAAAATAGCCACAAATCTCAATTGCACCTAACAACACCAGAGCCCATTGATAATCCCAAAACCTCTGCCGTCAGCGTCTTCACGGCATGAACTGGCCTGCCAGAAACAAAGTAGCACCACCAGTTTTCAATGTAGAACAGACCAGACCAGCTACAGATCATTTGCAGAAACCAGAAAACACCAGCAGCAAAAGCAGCAACAGAAAACAAAAAAATCAGCAGCAGCAACAGCGCCACAAAAACCAGGAAAGAGAGAAAAAAACAGCACCTCGCAGCATCAACACCAACAGACTCGCAGCAGTGAAAAAACATCAACTTTAGCAACAACATCATCAGCAAAAACATCAACAGCATCACCCCAGAACCATCCCTTCGCAACCAAAAAACCAGCAGCACAAGCTCATACACCATCTGAACTCCTTAGCTGCAACCTTCAGGACCCTCAAATGCAGCAGGAGTAGTCTCTAGACCTTCTGATATAATTCCCCCGACTAAACAACCTCTCACTCCCGAGAATTCAAAATACGCAGCACCAATAACAAATATCAACAAGCAACACCAACTCTATAGCATAGCTTCTCGACAAGAACATTGAGTTCATGACTGAGTACCATAGAAATATGCGCAACCACAAAGGTATAGTTACATGCGGATATAAGTTCACAAAATGAGTTATGAAAAATTCAAAAACATAGAATTTCCTAAAACACTGGTAAACAATCTCATCGCTATTAATAGTGAATTGTGTATGGTACCCCTCTTTATGCGCAACACGTAAAAATGTCTTTGGAGATATTATGAGCTAACGGCGACCGAGCTACAAAGACTTGAGAAGGGCAAATTGAGAAATTATTGATTGGTTTGTTGAAAAGGGGAAATCGATGACGTACTAACATTATAGCGTCAATCTCAAGATTCTAAGACTGGCTCAACTATTTTGCATTATTTCTAGCATCATTCCTGTGGAATCAGACACTGATGTCCTAGATCAAAAGCCTCACCTTCACTTATCCCAAGCTTACCAATTTATAGACAATTTGCAGTCAACCAGCAAGCAAACATTCTAAGTCTTGCCATGAATTTGGATAGCATATTGCACTGCCTCAGACAATTGGGAATCAAAAACCCCTTGAAACGATTCAAAAAGAGAGAAGAAAAAGAAGTCTCGTAGCTAATTGGTTTGCTAGTCTTGGAAATTATATATGCAAAGAAGTACTAGTGCACTTTAATTTGATTCTTAGGATGCGACTTCGGCAGGACCTTGATCATTTTCAGTTAGTACACTGAGTGCTCAGCGAACAGGGGAACAGGTTACTAAAACCATTCAATCACCGGATTTAAATACACAACGAGCTAAAGAGTTAAGAACTAGATTCTTCAACAGAGTCCGCTGTCACAACCACTGTTATTTCATTGTTGCGAAGGTCTCTGAAATCCTAACGGCTGGATGTGCAAGACCGGGAGAAAAAAACCACTTATTGACATTAAAAGAGAACATAGTCTAATAAACACAAACAAAAGAAAATGTAGAAAGTGAAAAATTACATGATTAGCAGGGACTTTCAAGCCTTATCCGCATGGAGAGAGTGCACTTCAAATCCCTAGTACCAGTACCATTAAACTGCAAGCCAAATAATTACACCAAAGAATTAGGTTACCGAACTTTTGCCACGGATTATTTCACACACGCGCATGGATAAGAGAAACATAGACACCGGTGTAAGTAATCCAAACTCACACACACACAGGAGAGAGAGAGAGAGAGAGAGAGAGAGAGAGAGAGAGATGACCTTTGCTTCTTTTTGTAATCAGAGAGAGATCAGAGATGACCATAGCTTTAATCACTCCGCTTGGTTCACCATTTTGAGAGTAACTTTTACTCTCGGCACAGTTTTCAATAAATTTCTCTCTATATCTCTCTCCACTCATTACCACTTAACTCTCAAAAATAACTTTTCAAAACTTCAACCAAACAAAGTGAATATCTCTTAGAAGTTGGATCTGGTGAAGAACACAACCCACAATGGGTTCAGATCGTCTCTCTCTCTCATCAATGTTTCTCTCCCCCAATATCGTCCTTCGAAAACTCCGACCCCACAGTATGAGTGAATCTTGCTCATCAAAGTAGATTTTGAAAGCAAACCCTACTACTGTAACCTTATTCATACAATGTACCTAGAGGTCTATATAAGAGTTTTTCAACCAAAAAAAAAGCTGTGGCTAGTGATGAAGTTGTGCTACAGATTTTGAGCTCTATAAGAGACTTCCTTAGTTGTTTGAGAAGGGTGAAGGCTTCCACAGCAAATAAAGGTCTGTGTGCTAACTGGAGGCCGGTTGAACACTACATTTTGCAGCAGGTGAGTGGTGCATATGGATGATGGTGCTATTGGAAATTTACGGAATTTCAGGTGAATGAAACCGGGACTTTGGAGGGTCTCCCGAGGCAACCGGTCCCGGGTTCGTCGAACCTGGACGCACCACAATCAATAGACGTATTGATTGTGGAAATTCGTAACCTTCCTCATCATGGTGATTAATCCCGTAACCTCCCTATTGATTGACTGAATTCATTGGCTGAATTCAAATCAGCAATGAATGGCAGAATTCATTGCAAGAGTTATTCAGCCCTCCTCCTGCCTATAAATTGGTGCATCTCGTATTGAAGCAGCACAGCAAAAGCAGAGCAGTCCAATACATTCTGTAAAATTCGTTCTTGAGAGAGAGAGGCAGGCGGTAGTCAGTTCGCCAAGGCGGTCGACGGCGGTGTTCCGGCGGCTTGCGGTTTAGCCGAGCCAACCCTGGGAGAAAGGCGCCGACAGAACCTACAACACCCACGGTAGGCGGCGAACATTTCTTAAGGAGACCGTGGTACCACACGGGACTCGGTTCATCGATTCTAGTATTCTGTCCATATCTCGTTCTTGTAATTCTGATTTGCAATTGTATTTGTTTCTATTATGTAATTGTCAAATTATCAATGAAACTGTTTTTCTGGAATTTCTGTGTATGCCGAGATTTTTTCCAACAGGTGCTTGGTTGAATTTGTAGTTGTGTTCCCTGGATAGGAGTTGGTTTTAGATTTGATTTGTATAGTTTATCAATTATTTTCCTCTTCTTCATAGTTTGTAATTCTCCTTCGAAAGGAGTATAGTTGTATAGTCAGGAGAGTCCCTTTGATATTGTTTGTTTGGTTGGAGCTTTTCAATAGAATCGTACTTATGAAAAATAAAATAAAATTTGTACCTAGAGGTCGATTGTTTGGGGAAAATTGTCACTTAGAGTGGTGAGGATTTACTACGGAGAGGTCCTATTGTCAATAATTCGCCTCTCCAAAATGGGATTTTTAAAATGAATAATTTGAAAACAGGGGAGAAAAGAAAGCATGTTTCGAGCAACCACAATGTTGGCATGGTGTTCAAGGCATGAGTCATAAAGAATCGGTTTGGTTTTGAGATTTTGGATTTGAATTTAAAGGCATGAGTCATAAAGACAACGGTTCGTTTTGGAATTTTGGATTTGAATTTATAAGTAATGAGTGTAGTGAGAACGAGAGTAATAATTGAAAATATAGTTAATAATTGAGAAGAGATAGAGAAAAAAATGAAAGTAATAATTTGAGAGAAATAGGATAATTATTACGATCTAAAATCCAAAACCTTAAACGAGGGGAATGAAAGGTTTGCGAAAAATTACTAGCCGCCCGGCTTGAGGGGGTTGGTCTTGTTCTAACCTTTTCTTGTCTTATCATTCCTTTGTAATAAGTCCTTCGTGCGTGGATAAGATATTAAAGCATGTAATTGATGTTCATACATACTGATGTAGATATGCTTTGTTACTTTTTGTATTTTAATGTTCAATACATCTCTATTATAAAACAGAAAGGTGTAGAGCCAAGTTGTTAGAACGGCTTAGATTCATTTGATCTAAAGGCTGTAATGCATCCTCCAACTTCCGGTTAAGTGCCCATGATTTTCACCTAAATCACACAACTGTCATCCCCTTCCAACAGGGATGCGTAGTGCCGTAGATACAGATTAGCGCTAGTTTTATTATATCACTCTGGTTCCCTTAAGGGATCCCAAATTTTTCAATTTGTGTGGGACTCGCGTTTGAGCTGTTGGATCTAATCCAATGGTTGGAAAAGAAAAGAGAATCTTGCGAATCTTAAAGGGGAGATGGGTCAGGTATTAAACACGATATATACTAAGAGTCCTTCTACCACCACACCCACTTACACACTCATTTACACACCCACACTCACAACAAGGGTGGAGCCCGCACACACTACACATCCAGTGTGTGTGGGCCCCACCCTTATTATGAATGTGAATGTGTGAATGGGTGTGTAATTGGATGTGGTGTTAGAATTATTGATATACTAAATATTAAACACGCTAATGGCACACGACAATTGTTCAAGCTCTTAGGCGACGAAAGACTTACGCGGATGTGAAACGCGATTGTGACAGGTTAGTTCATCTCCACGGATTAAAAAAAAAAACTAAAGTTCATCTCCCACTTGCTTTTGATGTTCCCACATCAGAGTGAAATGAAAAGCTCTCAAACGACGTCCCCTTGCATTTTCCCTCAAGCTAAACTTTCTAACAAACAAATTGAACATCGATGAGAGATAAAAACATCAAAGAATGTTCTTGTGCTTCCATAGATGGCACGAGTAGTACCACACCCATGTGTAGAACACCAAGACAAACATATAAACAGACCTCTAGATCAATTGGTGGTTGCATTATAAAATCAAGGCGACCGGTAGTAGTACGTAGCTGCAATGTTTTAAAATCCGGACCGGCCGGTTGAACCGTCAACCGGCCCTTACTCCGGTCCGGATAAACCCCAGAACCGTTATAATTTCAGAACCAGCCTTATTAATAAGTGAAACCATTCCGAACCGGTGGTCCAACCGGCAACCCACCAAAACCGGAGGCGGGTCACTCGAACGGTTGGGTAAATTTTTAACTATTTGTTGATTTGAGAAAGGCTCGGATGTTGCTATCCACACAGATTTCTGTGCATAGATGGGACCCACTAAGGGTCCCATGCAAATAATCCGAACCGTTCATTAAATGTAAAATATTTTTTCATGAGTATAAGAAAAAAATCAACTCAATCCGATACTTATAGAGGCTCGATCCAATTATCTGACTTTTCATTAGGCTTTCAGGATAATGAAAAGTTAGACAATAGGATCGAGCATTTATATGTATCAGATTGAGCTGATTTTTAATGGGGGCCCTTGAAAAAATATTTTACATTTAACAAACGGTTTGGATTGTTTGTGTGGGACCCTTAGTGGGCCCCACATAATGATTTGTGCATGACATGTGTATGAAAAGTCTGCTTGAAAAAACAGCAGGACAAGCAAACCTTTGGGTAAAGCCAAGTTTAGCCAATTCTTCCCATTTCATACATGTTATTCTTAGCTTATTTTACCCCTGTATTATTTTATGTAATAATTTTATTTTGTCCATATTAAAATATATATATTTATGACATAAATATGACGTCATGGTTCGATAGCGGTTGAACCGGTGACCCATCCACCCTATCGCTTTTCCGGTTCATCCACCGGTCCGGGTTTCAAAACATTGCATAGCTGTATTCTAGTAGTAACGTGTTGGAGATAAGGACGAAACACCAATATGAAAAGAAAAGATTTATATATATAGATCTACTTACACCAGTTGAAAAGGAAAGGCTCTGGTGCACATGTACAAAACAAAGTCCAACAATGGAAATGTCAAACAACCCCTGTAAAGAAACTCACATAATGGAAGAATATGGCACATGATTAGTAAAATTATTTTCCTCGATTTTTAAAACTTGAATCATTAATTTCTGAAATAAATGTCAAAAAAGTTTTTGCCTCAAGTATTTGTTGAACTTCGTTTCAGAAGTATTTGTTGAACTTACTAAAATTGTGCCAGCAGTACCGTTGCATGTAATTCCTCTGTTTACTTCTTTGATTCAATTGAGAGATCTCAAATATAGAATCTAGTGTATTTGTTCATGGTTTTGTTACTTTTGTATTCTGCATGTCTGTGTTAGACCATCGTATTTTATTTGCAGAATACATCACTATTGTATACTCTTTTGTAGTCTTATGGCACAAGTATTTGTTATCCCCTCCTTAAATCGAAATACCCAAATAAAAAATTTGCTTTTCGGCAGTGATACATACACGGAGTATGTTTTATATGTCAATTCTAGATGTGAAAATATGTCCTAGGTGAGAGTGAGAATTTTTCCAGTATACTATTTTGGATTTTGGTGACGCACGTGCTGCAATGACCGGGACAGAAGATTGTGATCCCACAACTAACTCCAGAATCCGTCCTTATGGATTGCACAGAATTAACCTTTTTCCAATCTCTCTGTTCATTTCCAGTTCTGAGGTGCAATGCGAAATTTCTAAGGCTCTGATAATTATTATGATGCAAAATCTGTCTTCTCCTTGTTGGGAAATAAGTTCAAAAAGTGGACCGGCCTATAAAGTCCTCTTGTGATTATAATGCTGCTTTGGTGAATCACATGGCCCAACTAATGGGCGAAAAGGTCCGAGCGGAAAAAGTACCCACACATTTTTGTGCGAGAGAGGAGCAATGCCTTAGATATAGCAGTGAACAGGCTCTCACCAAGCCGACACTTTGTTAACCACCGGGTATTTCGACACAGTGAAAAATAACGTAGGATAGGAACTAGTTTCATTTGTTGAGAGTGAAGAGCATTGGAGTACTTCCCAATCAATATCAATGTCAAAAATACATTTCCGATTTCCCAAATCCAGACGTGTAGGATACACTTATGGTGGTACCGGGACTTAGTTGTGAAACAGGAAAATGCAATTATGATGGGTACTAATACTAAGACTCGTGCACACCAGAAACTTGCCATGGAAAAAGAAAAAAAGTCATAACAAGAAGAAGATTGATAAGTTTACGCAGCTGCAGTGATGCACTCAATTGCCTGTTTGCATATGCCAGTCATTGTTGCCTCAGGTCCATAAACCTGCAATAGAATGTAGAAATGCGATAATTCCTCATACAAGAAGTTGACAACATTTTCTACGTCAGATGTTTACATCGCGGAAAGCTGAAGCAGGAAATAAACGGGGAAACATGTTGCCAAAGTTAAATGGGAAATGGGAAACGCAAGGTGAAACAAGGTCAAATAGGATATCCATCGCAAAAAATGGCTCATGGCACTGAAAACAACAGTATATGCTATAACTTTTTCACATTCAATTAGACATTAATGATATATTCTTTTTCAAATAAGTATATTACAAATGTTATTTAATCTAGGAAAAACTAGCAAAAAGCATGAGAAGCGAGTTTCTCAAGAGTTTGCACAACATGTTTCAAGAGTTTTGACAAGTTTCTTTATGATTTGTAATAGTTTTGGAACAATAATTCTATAGGTACCGACCCTCCCCCTACCGAAATAGTACCGTTGGCCGCACCGGGCTGTCTCCAGCCACTGGACGGCCGATCCGAGCTGTCCAAAAATTCTATATAAAAAACCAAGGGGGCCTACGCGGGAATCAACGGCATTTGATATTTGTAGGGTGTTTGATCCAAACACCCTATTTTTTGTGTATATAAGCTTTTTTTAAAGAATTTTTGGATGGATCGGCCGTCCGGTGGCCTAAGACGGCCCGGCGCGGCCGTCGGTACGATTTCGGTAGGGGGAGGGTCGGTACCCATAGCAGCACTCATTTTGGAAACGTCTCAAAAAAGTTTCTCAAAAGTATACCTTAATTTTTCATGAGAATTTTATCTTTGTTCCTAAAATGACAAGGAAGTGATTTCCCTCTGAAAGAGAGTTTCCGGGTAAATATGGTTATAACACCATCAGAAGCAACTTTTCATACTTAGGAGGTGTGGATTAGTACCTGAAGAGGGATACCGATTTCCTCTCCGAGTGTCCGCATTTTCGCGAGTCCCCTTTGGTAATTCGGACCTCCTCTCCTAACATATATATGCATCCTTGCAGCTTTAAGCTTGGACTCCTGTTTCAAAAACACCAGACTCAGTTATTATAGCTCACGGTGAAAGGATGACCTTTAGAATAAGCAGAGCTTGATAATATATGAGCTCACCTTTTCCTTCAATGCTCTAATTATGCCATTAAACGTAGCCGCAACATCAGTGAAGTTCGCAATTCCTCCTCCTATCACAAGGGCCCTCTTTTGGCCATCAGGATCTGCAGTTGCACACTGTACGGTATTCACGAGATTAAATCCAAAGTTATACAGTAGAAAAAGAACAAAATTTCAGAAGTTCTAACAATCTATTAGGGCATCTCCAATGGTGCCAAATCCATTTTTCCCTCAACCCATCAGGACCTGGATCACTTGGATAACTTCATGGAGATTCAAACATTATAAATAACACTGCTCAATTGCTCATGCGGTAAAAAATTGGCTTTGACGTTCTTTTTGGCCTAAGAAACGCCAAAGCCAATTTTTGGCTCGGCAATTCACAAGCCAGTACAGGTCTTACCAAATTATGGCTTTTTGGTAAGAGAAATGGCTGCCAATGTGATGCTCTTCGGCATACTAAAGGAAGCAGTGTTGTCTTTGTTATTTTGTGCGAGATAGTATACTACTAATTTGGCCCGATTTTGTTGCACAATATTGAATTTGAAAGTAGTTCTTACATCGATTACAACTCTGGCATACTGCAACACCTCCTCTTCATTGGGTGCTCCGCTGTATTCAGCATAGTTCCCAAGCTCAGAAGCAAAGCCAAGATCCCCAACCTGGTCAAGAAAACTAGTTAGATATATGAAGCAAGCCAAATTACTATCTTAATCTATAGCAAAGCTTGAAAACCGTACTGTATCTGCGTAGATGACACTAGCACCTCCTCCAGCTACCATTGTCCAGATTCGCCCCTTCGGGTTCAAAACTGTGAACTTCAATGATGCACTTGTCTGGAAGAAATAACAGATCCGGACGTCAAATAACGTTGTTTTGTGTGAGGTCATAGGGTTGAAAATAGACAGCATGAGATTTAATTAGCTGTCACAAGACTCCCAAATCAGAAGCCCACCCAATCAGAGGAAAAGGGCCACCAAAAACGTAGGATTTTGCAACAGAAATTTCAAGTTTCAAAGGAATAAACCCACAGCTCTTGGATTTCACCAGATAACAACACTAGGATTGAAGAAGAGTTGGGGGAAAAAAACCCTCTAATCTGACATTTTTCATGAAGGTAGGATTTATCAGCGGATGAAAACAGATAGCGGAGGCAGTAGTGATGCATCAATTTGTACCTTTTCGTCTAGCCCATGAATAAAGCTCTCAGTAGGACTCATAACTCTTCCAAACGGCATAGGAAATTCGATGTTACCCCACCTACAAAATAAAATAGAACTTTGATGATGACACCAGAGTAGAAAAGGCATCGTATAGAATCCCATGATTTCTGTCCTTCAAAAGGACAATAAAACTCAAATTAGAACATACTTCTTAAAGTTCTTGAAGGCCGCAGTATCATCAAGTTCCCCTCTCATATCCAAAGGATAAGGCTTTCCGTTCACCAACGTGAAGGGATTCATCTCCATGAAAGTGAAATCCAGATCTGACAAATAGAAAATAGTCGGCAAAAGTGAACTATTATTTGTTGTTCATGTTGACTGGGACCCGGGTAACTCTAAAACAGAAAATATTTATTGTAGAATCTCAGCATACCTAAAAATAGAGCAAAAACCTGTTTAATGAACTCCTCAATTTCACCTTTGATCTGAATGGAAGAACAGGCATCATGTTACATGAACAGGATACGAAGTGTCTATACCAAACAAAGAGGAATCTAACATAATTATGTAATACTATGCCCACAAATTACCTCCAAGGGAAGGGTTGCAACAAGTGGAGCACATGTCTCTGATGTGAAGGCCACCCCTGTCGGGACAAATATGGTTTTAACCTAGACAAAGCAGATATATCTTCAGTAATTAGTAGGGGTATGAAATAAATAAAACCAGATAAAAGAAACCGTTTAGATTTAGAAAGAGGACTTCATTGGCTTGTAGAAATAAAGAGTAGATATCTCATTCATAATTACCTTGTCCCAGTTCTCTTCAATTTCAATTCCTCCACATTCAGAAAAACTAACGCTACACCCAAGTCGATCGGACACAATATTGAGGTAAAACTCTTCATTGTGAGGGACGAAAGGTTCAACAATAAAAGTTGTTATGGGTCCTTTGCATCCTCCCATCTCAACCTGTTGATCAAAATAAATGGAAACAAGTAGAACATTAATGAAAGACATGTACAAAAACAGTTGTTATTGATACTTGCTGTAAAGAAAGGAAGATTTCAACTACCTCTTTTCCAAGTCGCTCTTTGACAAAAACAGCAACTGCAGCCAAATCAAGATTCAAGGCAACTAACCCACTCTTTCCACGCTTCCCAAACAACATATCGGGTTTCACAACCAGTTTCTCTGATGAGAGCCAAGGCTCCTTCTCCACTAGCTCATTGACATCAGTTGATTCTGTAATCTGATGCAGAAGAAGAAAACAAATCTCAATTAACCCTCTTTATATCCAGAAAGATTAATTCAAGCACCTTCTGCACTTCTTATGAAGAAACTTTAAATCCATCTCAAAACCAATTGGCAATGAGTGGAGAGGTCCCGAATGTTATTAAGTGATCACCCATTCCACACCCAAGCAATGTGGGACTTTATTTTTCTTAACATCCCCCCTCACGTGCAGCCGCGTTTGAGGTCTGTCACGTGTGGCCACTTTTGGGTCCTATCATCGTGCAGCCTTTTTGCTGGTCTGTCATCGTGGGGTGTGGGTTGTAAATTTTATAAAATGTGGAGTGGAACGGGCCCTGCTCTGATACCATGTAGAAACTTTATATCCATCTCAAAACCAATTGACAATGAGTGGAGAGGTCCCAAATGTTATTAAGTGATCGCCCATTTCACTCCCAAGCAATGTGGGACTCTATTATCTTAACATCCCCCCTCACGTGCAGCCGCGTTTGAGGTCTCTCACGTGTGGCCACTTTTGGGTCCTATCATCGTGCAGCCTTTTTGCTGGTCTGTCATCGTGGGGTGTGGATTGTGAATTTTATAAAATGTGGGGTGAAACGGGCCCCGCTCTGATACCATGAAGAAACTTTAAATCCATCTCAAAACCAATTGGCAATGAGTGGAGAGGTCCCGAATGTTATTAAGTGATCACCCATTCCACACCCAAGCAATGTGGGACTTTATTTTTCTTAACATCTTATGTGAAAAAAAAGGGGAAACGCAAAGCTACAAAGGATTTGCATGTTACTAGTAGTTATGAGTACTGATCAGACCAAATTAGCAACGGTTCCAAACAATCAAGCATGCCACAGAATATTAGGAAAAGACATTAGATGGTTTTAAACATTGCACACAATAGGAGTTTATCTTGCCAACATGCAAGGGATTAATTGTAATTCTTAGCGACACTATCATACTTTGAAAAATGTAATGTTTCTTCCTTTTAGGATGTTACTCTTAATAGTGCCTCAATGGTCTTAATTGACACTTGCGCAATCTTTCCATAATTGTGCCAAGGTCCAGTTTCGATTGCAACACGCCCAAAATTCGGTTGATGCCTCCCGGACACAGATCTCTATATCAGAAAGTGTCGAGTTTCTCCAGACCAACTAAAAGTCAAGTTTAAGACGACCATGTAGTAATATCAAGACCAAACTTCAACGCAACAACCCATAACACGTAACTTAACCACAATTATTGAAGAAATCATGCACAGAGGTCAAAACTCTCTCGACCTTTAAACATAGGCTTAGAATTTTTAGATTACATGGTCAGACCAGACCTTGTAACATTCAATTCCATTTCCCAGTTACCACCCAATAGCTGAAACAATAGGTCTCTCAAGTGATTGTTGGGAGTAATACCCAAGAACTTGGAACTGTTACTTGGGCCGATGACGACCATCATAAATCTTGGTGTCTCTTGTGTATAATTGTCCTTCATGTCTTACCTGTGTTATTGTTGTGTTCTTGACAGCACTTGGGAAAGTCTTTCTCCAACAATTACCCCAAATGGTAACGAATGCAAAGTAGGATTTACCTAAACCAACATAAACCTAATTTCTAGTAGTTGTAGCAAATAGAATTATCTTTCCATTGACTGAAAGCTCGTGCACATTCTTTTTGGATAAATAAGGTACCCGGGCTAACTTACTTGCACCTCGACTAGCAGGGACCCGATTAAAAATGTGACAATACCCCATATAGACTGGCCTATAAGAGTTGATAGCATAAAGGAGATTTCAAACTGAGATCTAATAGGGAGCAAACTCCGGCCATTGAACACCACACCAAGCCTGTTGGTTAAGTTTGTGCAAAATTAGCACCAAATAATTCACGTGAAGAAATGTTTGTAAGACCCGCACTTGCGACAAGTCCAACAGGGACAATTACCGGAGAGGATCACTCCCATAATTGAACAAATGATAGCCCGACTTTCCGTTTTTCGAAAATAAGGACCTGGGTTCATTCTAAATTTATAATCCTAGGTCCGGTTTCCCACCTCCTAGGTTGGATAACTTGGATTTTTTGCATCCACTAAAAAAAAGAACAGAATCCATTTCCAAGACCACACTCAATTCCAGAAACTCAATCAATCACAGGGGATTCATGAAATAAATCTGCAAAGAAATAAAGCCAAAATGAAAGAAATTTGCACGCACTTGTGCCGATTTAATTCCCAATTCCTTTCCAGCGAGCCTCTTGTAGTGTTCCTTCAACAATCTCTTGGAATCATACTCTCTGATCTTCTTCCTTGCCATTTCTCTTCAACCTGTACAGAAAAAAAACCCCACCCAAACCTCCAAGACTTAAAATTTCAACTCAGACCCACATACCCAGATCACAAGATTGAACAACAAACAATGATTTTCCTCAAAACAAACAAAACCCAAATCATATCAGCAAACACAAAGCATAATGACACTCTCAAACTACAAAATATATCTATATACATACATATTTAGAGCGAAACACAAAGATTTAATGTACAGATTCAACCAAAAAAATTGTATAGATTTATCAACAGCGTGCAAGAGAGATCTGGGCTTGGAATTAAAGAAAAAATGAATAAATTTGAGAAATTAATTACCGTTCGAAAGAGAGGGGGAGAGTGGGAGGAGGCTTTGAGCACTTGTGAGAGAGATACAAGTACAACACCAACCAAAATCCCCACAGCTTTGATGGGTCTATTTATAATTGAGTATTTTGGGGTTTTCCATCATTATTTTACGTAACAAAATCACAAAATTGACCTCATTTGTTGAATATATATTAGAGAAATATGCATGTATCTATATATCACATATCTAAAGCATGTAGAAATTCCGCGGGAAGGTATGAACATGCACATGCGCAGACCTACCTACCCATAAATGACCAACCGGTAAAACTGCACCTTCTTAATTGTTTTTTTTTTTTTTAATTTAGAGCACAGCTACTAAATGAATCAACCAGCTCGAACTCGGCTCGACCTTTGACTTTTTCAAACTCGTTTAAAAAAAATATAAGCCAAACTCAATCACTTTTTTTGTTTATTTATGAATTCAAACCAAGCTTGAGCATATGAAATGTTTGACTTGATAAGTTCATGAACAAATGAGTCATTCCATAAATACTACAAATCTAGAGTTATATTAATAAATACTCAAAATATGATATTTGAGTCGCCCTTTTATATAGATATTTTCACAAGTTTTACGGTACATTGCATTGAGATAGAAAAACTCCTATGTGAGATATAAAAATTAAGAGTTTGTTTTCCTTTTTGTCATGGATGATTTTAAGACAAATTTGAGGGTTTTAACTTGATGAAAGGTAGCTAGTAAACTGAATTTTATGTTTATAATTTTTTTTTCCTAGATTAATAATGCTGGTTCTTTTTTAAGGCTTTAAATTAGTTTATTTCATTTTCAAATTTAATGAGCTTCAGCTTAAGCTCAAGTTTGAAAGTTTGAGATTAAAATTTATGTCCCATGGGTCAAGTCAAGCTCATCACGAACGCAAAATTTCGAAGGCAAGCCAAGCTTAAACGTTAAGTCTCAAAAAATTCTTAAGCTCGAGCCAAATTTGAATACATATAATCAGGAATCAAGCTAAACCTGAGCAATATTGTGCTTAGCTTGTTTGGCTTAAATATTTTTTTTTGGTAGCAATTCGTCAAACCTAATCTACTCTATCTTAGGTGACTCGGGGAGGGAGATGGGTGCTTACGGGAATCGAACTCTGCCTATGCGCATGGGAGTATATGGGAGACACCAACTACACTGCATTTTACTTGCGTTAACACCCCTAGTTTAAAGTATCCGGCCAATTTATAAGGCCTGGGTGGGGGCCACCCCTGAGATAAAAATAAAAAAAAATTTAAGTTATGGATTTGTTGTTTTTCCGAGCATTTCATGTTCTGACATATTTAAAAATTGGGATTTCTATATTTCCGATTGACCAAAAAACATTTTGGGGAATTGTGTTTTTGAAATTTTGTAGCATAGCACTCTTGAACCTGTCCACTAATTTAAGGTTGAATTTTTTTCGGTTTTAACTTGAGCCCCATCCAAATCTAAATCCTAACTTCACTTGTGGACCTAATTAAACTCACCAATCACTATCCATCGGAGGGAGTTTGATTAAAGTTAGGATAAAACCCTTTATAAATTGGTTCTATAAGAGTTGATGACACTTGAGAGGTTTCGAACCTAATGAGAGATCAACTGCATTAGGCCAACTCTTGGATTATTATTGTGTCTTTTTTTTTTTTTTTAAGGAAACGAAACTATCTATCTAAAATACAACAACTACAAAAGACACACACGTCCAGCAAATACAAGAAAATACTAAATATCATAGCACGGCGATTGCAACAGGAGCGGGCTCCAGCTTGATGCAGATTAAGAAATCCATCGAGATGAGTAAATTTGTGGGTCCTGACACCTAACACCGAGGCTGAAATCCTACTAGTTGTGTTCTTTGTTGTTTAATCTATCTAACAAGACAAGAAACCTTAATTAAAGAAAACTTCTTCAACTAATGAAATACTATTACTATGTTTTTGCCTCGATTTAACGTCTTCTACTTTGCATATTTTTTAATAATGCATCTTTTAATATATGGTTCGAATTTGCTGGAATAAGTTTACACCCGTGGACGTACCATAGGTTCTATACAGAATTTTTTGAAAATCTTCATTTTATTATATAACTCACTAAACGGATCAATTGTATGAAAAAAATTCATGAACCAAACATCGTTAGGCCCTATATAGGTTTTTTCTTCTAAGACAAATCAACGACTAGTATTTCCTTCATATTTTAAAGGAAAAAAGTGATTTGATTAGGCGGTTAGTGATATTCAATTTAGTACTGTAGTATAATAATAAACAAACAAACAAAAAAACTCGCAACGTGAATAACCTAAACCACTATTCCTATGAGGTGAAATAAGGCCAACCGCATTGCGTAGGGTATATTTTGGGTTTGGAAGAATCAAGCTCTCACTCGTCATTAATTATTCAAAATTAGTTGAACAATTTAAACCACTGATATTCGCCGACAGGCTAAAATTTGGCCAATCGCACTATATATTTTGCATTGGAGAGGATCCAGATCGTACTCGTCGCTATATATTTCAAAACTTGACGGCGTGTTGAACAATTAATTGGTGGACTATTACACTACAAGTTTCTTAAAATATCGGACGACATACCAAACTACTATTCAAACATATGATATGGAGTAGTATAGAATGTTGGATTATCATACCATATGGCACTCCACCTTACGAGTTTTTTTTAATTTTTAAAACGATAACAGATGATATTATAGATTCAAGAAACAATAGATCAAGAGGAAACTCTATTCCTATACAAGGGATCAAGAAACTACTTAGTCAAAAAATTAGACCCAATTCCAACTAAATCCACCTATCCAAATAGATGAAGCACTGCAGAAAACAACCAAACTCACACAGGGGTGAAAGAAGCCCCACAAATGAGGAGAAACCTCACATAGGGGACACCAAAGAAGAGAAAAAGAAAAAGAAAAAAAGAGAGAGAGAAAAGAAAAACAAGTAACAAAACTGGACGGAGTTCGGTGCAGGGACGGAACCAAGATTTCGTAAACGCGAGGGCCAAATTATGAACAAGATTTTGAAATTTCTAGGTTCGGAAATCTAATAGTTTATTTGGTTTAGAATTTGAGGCAGGTTTTTTGAATTGTAAAGTGTAGAGAGATAGAAAGAGGAATGAGATAAATAATTGAAGGAAAATTTATGGGAGACCGTGGCCTAGAGAGAAAATTTGGGTTTTAGAATCCAAAACGAACACATTTTAAAGGATTTAAATGTCTAAATAGCACTTAATACAAAATACAATATTTAGGTGTTATTAACAAACAAAAAAAAATACTAATATTAATATTAAACTTTTAAAAAAAAATCTCTCCCGAAAAACGTGGGGGCTGTGGCCACAGCCCCCATATGACCACCTCTACATCCGCCTCTGGTTCTGTGTATCAGAGTACTTTTCATCCACCAACCTAAATCTCCCACTCCGGTGTGGGAAGAGCCTCCAGATACCACAATATGCAAAAGCACTACCTCGAA